>OZ005653.1:347542824-348742824 GCA_963930645.1 Salticus scenicus | reverse complement strand
GTGAATAGTTCTCAGCTGTTACGGGAAAAGATTCTACGACTTCTCTGGCTCTAGACCCCTTTTGAGTAGATTGAAGTAGATACTGAAATTTATCTACCTCCGAAATATTTGGATCTTCATGAATTTTCTTAAATAATCCCCAAAATGATAACCAGTCCTTTAAATTACCATCAAACTTTTGTAATTCAATTTTTGGTAACTTAAAACTTCTTTTAGAATTACTCTCGTTTTCAAGTACACTTGAATTTAAATCCGAAGGTAAATTTATTCTACGTTCAAGTTTTGTTTTTAAATCAATATAAGTACTACTATAATTATCAGCACTTTCGATTTCGCTATCCAACATGGTCTGAGTACATTTTTCATCAACTTGTAAAATTTGAAGAATTTCTTTATCAAGCGTTTCAACTCTGGAATATTTTTCTTGTAACTGTGCTAAGAACCCAGCACAAGAATCGATGTCACAAGTTTCAGTTTCTAAAAGGTTTTTTACCTTTTCAGTAAATTTTGTAAAGGTACCTCGATAAGAACCGCGTAATTTAGTTGCGGCTTCCATAATTCAAATAAAGACTGATAAAATAATAAACAAACACTTCAAATCAAAGCTTCATAAAACGAGAACAAAAAATATTCCGAAATCGAAAGTAATTCTGGGAAGAAATTTTAGAATTCTAAATAATGTTTTGAGAACAAAAACATTCAATTTGCGAAACACTTTGATTCAAAATAACAATTTTCATATAAAATAATAATCTTCTTTATTAAATCAAAATATGCAAAATCAATGTAAAATCAAAATATGCATTCATAGAATATGTATTAACATTTTCTTCAACATAAACAAATTCTTTATATTGTTCCAAATATCAAATGAGCAGTTCAAAAATAAACATACATTTTATGTTTTCAAAATTATTCTCAATAATACTTACAAAAAGTATTTCAAATTTTTAATGTTATCTTCTCATAAAAATGAGATCATATTTCAATTAGAATAAATTATATTCTATTTCTATACTTTATTCATTAGAACAAATTAGAATTTATTACTTAGAACAAATTTTTCTACCGGTGTCCCTGTGAACGGGCGCCATTAAATGGCCCGTCAGGTTTTATAAATTTCATAAGAAAGAGGATAAAATATTTCTTACCTGACAGGTCTTGTTCTTTTTCGCCGGCTTGTTCTAAGTAATCACAAAGTAGTCGAAATAAACACAGCTCAAGTTTCACGACACAAACGTTTAATTAGACGCACTATTTACATTTATAATACATAATCTCCTTATATTATTAAAATCTGTGCGCATCTGTCTTTCTGTCTGTCTGTGAGAAATGCCTTGTGACCGCTAAAGCTCCGGCGCTAATGGTCGCATCGCTTCGAAACCGGTGTCGACACACGCAGAATTTCTTCATTTCGACATCGCGATAATTTTCTAAGCGATGCGACCCTAATTAGCGGAGATATTAATTAAAACGTCCACCCTTGTCTACCGAAAAATGACCCAGAATTGATGATTAAATGCTTAAAAAGCGACATTTTTACGGAAAAAGTGGAAAATAAATTAGAAATATCAGTCGTATCGTTACAAATAAGGTATCAAATGAAAGATCTGATTTTTCTGAATCCGACGGTTTAAACAGCTTATCGATAGGGCAATTAGATTTTTTAAAATTAACTAAAGTATAAAAAAAAGGTGGCAACAAATCACAAGAGTTTTATTAATTTCGCAATAGACGTATTTCGGTTACCATGGCGCCGGGCGAAAGAATAAATAGATTTTACTTCGTGCTTTACTGATTTTGTACTGGAAATAAAAATTGCAAATTTCAAAATGCTTCAATTTTATTCAAAATTATTTCAAACATGCTACACACTTTTAACATCACAAGACGAAGTAGCAGTTAAAATTTCACCGGGTTTCCAAAATAAATAAAAAATGTACAATTTAATTGCAAATTAAATTTTATTCTCATACGCGTATTTCAAATTCTAACTATGATTAAATTATTTTTAATACATCTTTCGAAAGATATTTTAAAGTACTTTTATATTATCGAAAGTGGGATTCAAGATTTCGCTTCATTTACACGTTTTGAGGTCTCCTGAATCGGTTTTCTTTTGTATCTCAGCTACTAATTAAAATAATTTCATAAGTAATACATCATTTGATAGCTTTGTTGATTTGGAATCGAACAGTAGATTACAGAAATTTCTACCGCCAGATGGCGCTGTAATATTTTCAAATTTCAATAGTTCAATTTCTAATTATGATTAAATTATTTTTAATACATCATTCGAAAGATATTTTAAAGTTTTTTTTATATTATCGAAAGTTTTCACCAGATTTACACGTTTTGAGGTGTCCTGATTAGGTTTTCTTTTGCATCTCAGCTAATTTAGTTTGACTGTTCAAAATTGATATATGTAGGTTAATTAGGAAGGGCTGAAAGGGTGGGGAAGATATAGGCGTGCACCGCGCTCACGGGACAGCGCTGCCGAAGGCAGTGGGGACCTGTTCCGACTTTTTAACCGATGAGAAATGATTTTTTTTTTCAATTTCTTTTCTTAAGAAAAAAATTTGACTTGAGAAGGAATATGTGCACGTAGCGCGCGTATACCTTCACACGTGCGCGCGCAGCGCGCATGGGTCTGCGCTGCCGAAGGCAGTGGGGACACGGTGTGAGTTTTTACACGATCAGAAATGATTTTTTTAGGGGGCACGAAGGGTCAGGGAAGGAATACGCGCGCGCAGTGCGTGTATTCCTTAACTTAAACGCGCGCAGCGCGCACGGGACTGCGCTGCCGTAGACAGTGAGGACCCAGTCCGACTTTGTACCTGATGAGAAATGATTTTTTAAATTTTCTTTTCTTAAGAATAAAAATTTGATTTGAGAAATCAAATTTTATTTGGACCCGGACCGACTTTTTACCCAATCAGAAATGATTTTTTTTTTTTTTTTTTTTAATTTCTTTTCTTAACACTAAAAGTTACTGTTAGTGATTCATTAATTTTAGTGATTCATTTGAAAATACTGACCCGCTAGCGGGCGAAGCTCGCTAGTTGTTTCATTAATATCTGCAGCTATCACAATATTTAATATTAGCTGTCGAGCGTCAGAACGCTCTTTCATATCCTTACGGATTCACATTCCTTCTTTTTTACAACAGAAAAACAAAACTTTTTTATCATCAGAAAAAACCATGTTGCCAATCAATAAAACATAAAAATAGGCAGACGATCTCCAGTGGAAGAACAGCCCGCCTCCTGACGGCAAGAATGGGTCATCCTCCCACCTTTGATTCTGGCAATCTTGTACAAAATCAAACTAAAAAAGAGAAAAAAGACATATTAATAAACATTACATCAAGCAAAAATGAAAAGGAACAGAGAGAGAAAAAAAAAAAAAAAAAAAAAAAAAAAGGTAAATAAAGTTCTATCAGTCAATTATAAATTCAGTCTATCTGGAGCTCTAATGGATCTACCCCTCCTGGTAAATCGTGGTTTTTCGTCAGGTATCTCAACAGATTTCTTGACATTCTTTGAAACAGTTCTAGACAGTTCAGAGGGATCAGGGCATCTTTTCGGTGTAGAACGAGTAGGTATCAAAGTTCCATTTGCAGCATACTTTGCACGAAAATCACTAGATTCATCAGAAGAGATCTCTAACGGATAAAGTCTTTGAACTGGGCGTATCAAAAACCCATTTCCTGTCTTGATTTTTGCCACTCGAACTATTCCGTCTTTACCAGGATAAGTTTCCACAACTCTGGCTAATGGCCAGTTGATTCTTTTTTGATTATCATGACCGACGAGAACTATGTCTCCTACAGCAATTTTTTTGTCAGTCTTAGCGATACCCTTTGAATTTTTTAATTGTCCTAGATATTCAATTCTGAATCTTTTCCGTAAATCTTTCTTCAATTTTAGCAAATATCGAAGTCTTCTTTTTAAATTCACATTTTCGAAGTTATCTAGGTCAGGAAGACCAGTTTCTTTAATTCCTTGCAAAAACATGCTCGGAGTCAATGGAATTAAATCATCGGGATCCTCAGAAATAGTAGTTAATGGTCTGGAATTCATCAAACATTCGATATCACATATAATTGTGTAAAGTTCTTCAAAATCTAGAGCTGCTCGTCCTAATACTCTTCTCAAAATTTGCTTTGTACTGCCTATTAAGCGTTCCCACCAGCCACCCCACCATGGTGAAGCTGGGGGGATAAACTTCCATATTATGTTCTGTACTAGGGCTTCCTTCCGTATTTTTGCAAGTATAGGATCAGTAAATAGCTTCGAAGCTCCTGAAAAATTTGTGCCTCGATCGCTGTATATTACAGAAGGTCGACCCCTTCTCGCAACAAATCTTCGCAGGGTTTGCAAAAATGCTTCAGAGGATAATGATGTTAATAATTCAAGATGTACCGCTCTGTAAACAGCGCAGGTGTACAGCACAATCCAACGTTTTTTACCATTTTTCAAGTACAAAGGTCCGGCTAAATCAACCCCGGTAATTTCAAAGATAGCAGCACCTCTGATCCTGTCTTCCGGCAAGGCGGTGATTTCAGGCTGAACAGAATTTACGGTGAAGCGTTTGCATCTTATACAACGTAAGGTAACTTGCCGTATGGACTTTCTGCACCTGAGAATCCAATATTTTTCTCGGAGATGGTTCATTAATATTTGTACTCCTGCGTGGTTTAATTCGTTATGTTTCCATTCTATCAATTTCTACACGATGTAATGATTTCCTGGTAAAATGATAGGCAAACGAAAGTCTGTATTATCTTTACTTCTAAGTATAAGAGACTTTACCCTTAGAAGGCCATCTTTGTCAACGGTGGGATGAAGTTTTCGTAAACGATCATCTATTCCTTTAGGAAAGTCTTCCCTTTGAACCATCTTTAACAGGATTAATTCAGCATGTTTAAGTTCTTTATTTGTAAGATCCCCAGAATTTCGTTTAGAATGATTTCGAAGATTCGAGATGAATCTGTATATCCATGCCGTAACTCTTAATAATTTCACGTAAGACGAGTATCTCTCATAAAACTTCTCAGTAGTTTCAGTACTTAGAGCAGAAATGATCGACCTTTTTTTTTTCTGAATTGACAATCTGTATTTCGGGTGAGATTTCTTGTCTCGGCCATTGACTCGTTGGTGTCTTAAAAAATTCCGGACCCTCCCACCAAAGGGATTTGAGTAAAGCATCAGCATTGCAACCTCTTGATGGAAGGTCAGCTGGATTTAAGTTACCCGGGACGTATCTCCAGTCGTTGGGATGACTCAAAGATCTTATTTCTCTGGTACGATTCAGCACAAATACTCCCCATGGTTCTTGATTTTTTATCCAGAACAATGCGTTCATGGAGTCAGACCAATAGAAAGTTTGAACTTGGCTGTCACAGAAGTCTCCTTTTATAGAATTCATTAATCTAACACCTAAACAACATGCTAATAATTCTAGTCTCGGTATGGAGACTGATTTCAAGGGTGCTACTCGAGCACGAGCTTGAACCAATTGACATCTCACATGAAAATTATTTTCTTCTCTGATATATATACAAGTTGCATAAGCGTGGCTTGATGCATCACAAAACACATGGAATGACACATTTGTATTTAGAGCATGATTTTCTAATATCCTTCTAGGGATTCTAATGCCTTCCAAGCATTTTAATGCATTTTCCCATTTCAGAAATTTTTTCTCGATGTCATCTGGTAGCTTGGCATCCCAGGGCAGTTTCCTACGCCAACATTCTTGCATTATGATCTTTGCAATTAAAGTGACAGGACAGAGAAACCCAATGGGGTCAAAAATCTTACTTGCTAAGGACAGGATAAATCGCTTACTTAGATTTGCATTTTCGCACTCATCAAACTTTAAACTACAGTATAGAGTATCTTCCAAAATATTCCAATTTAAGCCCAAAACTGAGACAGTCTCTGGAAAATCTTCTTCAGGAATTCCGTACACACTTGGTGGTAGACCATTACCTATCCATCCTCTAAGATCAAAACATCCCGCTGACATGATTTCTTTAGATTGTGCCATAAAATTAACTACTTCTTCTTCGGAACTGCAACTTGTAACACAGTTGTCGACATACATAGAGTTTTTAAGTTTAGAAGCAGTCTCTTGCAAATAATCTGGAACATTACTTAGGTGGAAATTTAGAGTAGCTCCTAAAAGAAATGGGCTGCAGTTTACCCCAAATACTACTCGACGATGTCTGTAAATCTTCACTTTATTAGGATCACCGCCCTCCCACCACAGAAATCTTAGAAAATCACAATCTTCTTCATTTATTCTTATTTGTAGAAATGCTCTGCGAATGTCTGATACTACCCCATACTTGTTCAAACGAAATTTATTCAAAATGTTAGGAATCAACTCCAAGTAGTTTGGACCTTTAGCTAGGCAATCGTTCAAAGAGTAACTGTTCTTTTCTTTTGCAGAAGCATCGAAAACAGGACGAATTGTTGTCGTTGAATGCTCTTTTATAACTGCTCTATGAGGCAGATGATGGCAATCTATCTTCTCGAATTCATCAGTATTTACTTCTTCAATTATTTCTTCACCAAGCCACTGACAAAAAACTTCTTCATAATCTTCAATAAGACCCTTATTCTTCAGAGTCCTCACAGTTGATTTTAGCCTTCGTTCAGCAATTGTTTTGGTATCTGGGAGTTCTTGGTGTCCTTCTATCCATGGTAACAACATAGCGTCACATTTTACAACATAGCGTCCGTCATCATCTCTACTTAGAGTTTTCTCAAAATGATTTTTGGATGCTTCTTCAAGTTCTTCCTTTGACTGTTTCTCTGCAGGATCCTTAATTCCTAGGACATCTAGTTCCCACAGATCAGAAATTTTTACTTCTCTAGCTAACATCGAAGTGACTACAAGGTTTTCAGTATCTTCAGTAAACTTCTTAGTGCGTCCCATAACAGTCCAACCTAGCCTTGTTTCAATAGCGGTCAGGCCGGATTTCAGATTCTTCAGCTTTCCTGTCATTAATTTGCCAGCTACATCTGCACCTATAAGGAGCTCTATGGGGTTAAGGCAATCTTCTAAATATATCCCCGTACCGGATAAATCATCTTCACACAGTTCTTGAGTGACCGGTGGCATAGTAAAACAAATTGTAGGCTGACTCAAAACTTCAAAATTGCAACGATAAGTTTCGCTGACATCAGAAAGGTAAGCTTTGTAAACATTGTGTGTCAAAGTATTCGTGTTCGAACCACCAAATAAGGAATGCTTCAGTTTTTCTTTTCTTATTGGCTTGTATCCAATCTTTTTTGCAGTGTTTTCTAAGATGTAAGACCTTTGGGAAGCGAAATCAATAATCGCCCGAATTTTTAAAATTCTGTTTTCACCTCTTAAATTAATCACGAGTGTCTGTAGCAAAACACTGGGAGTTGATGAAACATTTGATAATGTTGTATCTTGATCGGAAGTATTCTTGTCATTTTTAATCCTTTGTGCGTGCGCAGCTGATTTTGGATCATTCTTACAGAGAAGAGTATGGTGGGGTTTCCCACAAATCGCACAGTTACATCTACTTCTACACGAACTAGAAATGTGGTTCAATTTTAAACATTTAAAGCAGCCTCCCCGTTTCATAACATTTTGTTTTCTTTGATCATAAGTCAAGTTTGCTACTTTTCTACATTCCGCACTTAGATGTGGCTTATCGCAGAACACGCACTCTTGCTCTCGGTTTTGTTTACCTTGGGACGAGGTTAAAAGTTCCATACCTGTTGGAATAATTTTATTGTGTGTTAGAAAATTTTTAGATTTCATTGTGTTAAATTTCTTGGGTTTGTTTTCAAAACCAAATCCACTTGTCGCTAAATTAATTTTTTCTTCACCTTGAATTTCATTACGTTAAAACTGCATTAAAGTTTCTAATTTATTAAAAGATTTATCTTCCGAACTAAGAGAAACAGAATTCAAGTGTCTTTCCCAAATACGCAAAAGATCTATTGGTAAACAAGATTCAACTAATGGGTATAACATTGAGGCATATTTACCGCTTGTTACACCAAGCATTTTTAAAGATCGTAACTGTGTTTCTAATTTATCATAAAGCTTCACAATTGGTAATTTATGTTCCTGATTTACAGTATTACTTATCACAAGGCTTAATAATTCCCTAACATAAACTTCAATTAGTACATCTTCCCTGCCAAATCTTGTATGTAAACAATCAACCGCTTGTGAATAGTTCTCAGCTGTTACGGGAAAAGATTCTACGACTTCTCTGGCTCTAGACCCCTTTTGAGTAGATTGAAGTAGATACTGAAATTTATCTACCTCCGAAATATTTGGATCTTCATGAATTTTCTTAAATAATCCCCAAAATGATAACCAGTCCTTTAAATTACCATCAAACTTTTGTAATTCAATTTTTGGTAACTTAAAACTTCTTTTAGAATTACTCTCGTTTTCAAGTACACTTGAATTTAAATCCGAAGGTAAATTTATTCTACGTTCAAGTTTTGTTTTTAAATCAATATAAGTACTACTATAATTATCAGCACTTTCGATTTCGCTATCCAACATGGTCTGAGTACATTTTTCATCAACTTGTAAAATTTGAAGAATTTCTTTATCAAGCGTTTCAACTCTGGAATATTTTTCTTGTAACTGTGCTAAGAACCCAGCACAAGAATCGATGTCACAAGTTTCAGTTTCTAAAAGGTTTTTTACCTTTTCAGTAAATTTTGTAAAGGTACCTCGATAAGAACCGCGTAATTTAGTTGCGGCTTCCATAATTCAAATAAAGACTGATAAAATAATAAACAAACACTTCAAATCAAAGCTTCATAAAACGAGAACAAAAAATATTCCGAAATCGAAAGTAATTCTGGGAAGAAATTTTAGAATTCTAAATAATGTTTTGAGAACAAAAACATTCAATTTGCGAAACACTTTGATTCAAAATAACAATTTTCATATAAAATAATAATCTTCTTTATTAAATCAAAATATGCAAAATCAATGTAAAATCAAAATATGCATTCATAGAATATGTATTAACATTTTCTTCAACATAAACAAATTCTTTATATTGTTCCAAATATCAAATGAGCAGTTCAAAAATAAACATACATTTTATGTTTTCAAAATTATTCTCAATAATACTTACAAAAAGTATTTCAAATTTTTAATGTTATCTTCTCATAAAAATGAGATCATATTTCAATTAGAATAAATTATATTCTATTTCTATACTTTATTCATTAGAACAAATTAGAATTTATTACTTAGAACAAATTTTTCTACCGGTGTCCCTGTGAACGGGCGCCATTAAATGGCCCGTCAGGTTTTATAAATTTCATAAGAAAGAGGATAAAATATTTCTTACCTGACAGGTCTTGTTCTTTTTCGCCGGCTTGTTCTAAGTAATCACAAAGTAGTCGAAATAAACACAGCTCAAGTTTCACGACACAAACGTTTAATTAGACGCACTATTTACATTTATAATACATAATCTCCTTATATTATTAAAATCTGTGCGCATCTGTCTTTCTGTCTGTCTGTCTGTCTGTGAGAAATGCCTTGTGACCGCTAAAGCTCCGGCGCTAATGGTCGCATCGCTTCGAAACCGGTGTCGACACACGCAGAATTTCTTCATTTCGACATCGCGATAATTTTCTAAGCGATGCGACCCTAATTAGCGGAGATATTAATTAAAACGTCCACCCTTGTCTACCGAAAAATGACCCAGAATTGATGATTAAATGCTTAAAAAGCGACATTTTTACGGAAAAAGTGGAAAATAAATTAGAAATATCAGTCGTATCGTTACAAATAAGGTATCAAATGAAAGATCTGATTTTTCTGAATCCGACGGTTTAAACAGCTTATCGATAGGGCAATTAGATTTTTTAAAATTAACTAAAGTATAAAAAAAAGGTGGCAACAAATCACAAGAGTTTTATTAATTTCGCAATAGACGTATTTCGGTTACCATGGCGCCGGGCGAAAGAATAAATAGATTTTACTTCGTGCTTTACTGATTTTGTACTGGAAATAAAAATTGCAAATTTCAAAATGCTTCAATTTTATTCAAAATTATTTCAAACATGCTACACACTTTTAACATCACAAGACGAAGTAGCAGTTAAAATTTCACCGGGTTTCCAAAATAAATAAAAAATGTACAATTTAATTGCAAATTAAATTTTATTCTCATACGCGTATTTCAAATTCTAACTATGATTAAATTATTTTTAATACATCTTTCGAAAGATATTTTAAAGTACTTTTATATTATCGAAAGTGGGATTCAAGATTTCGCTTCATTTACACGTTTTGAGGTCTCCTGAATCGGTTTTCTTTTGTATCTCAGCTACTAATTAAAATAATTTCATAAGTAATACATCATTTGATAGCTTTGTTGATTTGGAATCGAACAGTAGATTACAGAAATTTCTACCGCCAGATGGCGCTGTAATATTTTCAAATTTCAATAGTTCAATTTCTAATTATGATTAAATTATTTTTAATACATCATTCGAAAGATATTTTAAAGTTTTTTTTATATTATCGAAAGTTTTCACCAGATTTACACGTTTTGAGGTGTCCTGATTAGGTTTTCTTTTGCATCTCAGCTAATTTAGTTTGACTGTTCAAAATTGATATATGTAGGTTAATTAGGAAGGGCTGAAAGGGTGGGGAAGATATAGGCGTGCACCGCGCTCACGGGACAGCGCTGCCGAAGGCAGTGGGGACCTGTTCCGACTTTTTAACCGATGAGAAATGATTTTTTTTTTCAATTTCTTTTCTTAAGAAAAAAATTTGACTTGAGAAGGAATATGTGCACGTAGCGCGCGTATACCTTCACACGTGCGCGCGCAGCGCGCATGGGTCTGCGCTGCCGAAGGCAGTGGGGACACGGTGTGAGTTTTTACACGATCAGAAATGATTTTTTTAGGGGGCACGAAGGGTCAGGGAAGGAATACGCGCGCGCAGTGCGTGTATTCCTTAACTTAAACGCGCGCAGCGCGCACGGGACTGCGCTGCCGTAGACAGTGAGGACCCAGTCCGACTTTGTACCTGATGAGAAATGATTTTTTAAATTTTCTTTTCTTAAGAATAAAAATTTGATTTGAGAAATCAAATTTTATTTGGACCCGGACCGACTTTTTACCCAATCAGAAATGATTTTTTTTTTTTTTTTTTTTAATTTCTTTTCTTAACACTAAAAGTTACTGTTAGTGATTCATTAATTTTAGTGATTCATTTGAAAATACTGACCCGCTAGCGGGCGAAGCTCGCTAGTTGTTTCATTAATATCTGCAGCTATCACAATATTTAATATTAGCTGTCGAGCGTCAGAACGCTCTTTCATATCCTTACGGATTCACATTCCTTCTTTTTTACAACAGAAAAACAAAACTTTTTTATCATCAGAAAAAACCATGTTGCCAATCAATAAAACATAAAAATAGGCAGACGATCTCCAGTGGAAGAACAGCCCGCCTCCTGACGGCAAGAATGGGTCACAGTAACAATATTAAAAAAAAAAAAAAAATACGATTTTTTTTTTCTAATTTTCTTTTTTTTTTTTTTGTAAAAATTAATACATATTCAATCACTAACAATATTAAAAAAAAAAAAAAATTTCTAAGGTTTTTTTTTTTTTTTTTTTTTTTTTTGGGGGGGGGGGGGGGGGGTTAAAAGTAAAAAAAATCGATAACTTTGTTTTAAATTATCACAGATTTATAGTTCAACCATTCGTTTTAAAGGTATTGACGAGATCTTTCGAATGATACCCATCTTCAAAATTGCACAAAATTTTTTTCCTAGTGACGTACTACTATTTTCAATAATTCATACTAATTTTACAATCACAAGTGTAAAATAACTCTTATTACGCACATTTATACGAATTTTTGTCCTATTCTGCCATGTTAAAAATTTAGATAAAATGCTATCACAGCGCCTCCTGTTGAGCTATTGATCCCCAAATATAATTAGTACCAGTTTATGTCGGGGACCAACTAAATACCAAGTTTGGTAAAATTTCGTTAAAAAAAAAAAAAAAAAAAAAAAAAAATTTTTTTTTTCGTTTTTTTTTTTTTTGTTAAAAGTAAAAAAAATCGATAACTTTGTTTTAAATTATCACAGATTTATGGTTCAACCATTCGTTTTAAAGGTATTGACGAGATCTTTCGAATGATACCCATCTTCAAAATTTAACCCCCCCGGGGGGGTACTTCCCCCCAGGGGGGGAACCGATGCCCCCTCATGCACAATTTTTTTTTCCTAGTTAACTACTACTATTATCAATAATTCATATTAATTTTACAATCACAAGTTTAAAATAACTCTCATTATGCCCATTTATACAGAATTTTGTCCTATGCTGCCATGTTAAAAATTTTCATAAAATGCGATCACAGCGCCACCTGTTGAGCTATTGATCCCCAAATCTAATGGGCACCAGTTCATGTCAGGGTGCAACTAAATACCAAGTTTGGTTAAATTTCATTCATTGGTTCGTGAGATACAGCGTCCACAAAAAAATGATACAGACAGACAGACAGACATTTTCTAAAAACTATCAATTCGTGTTCAGGACATCCCAAAACGTGTAGATCCGTCAAAAAACGGAGGTCGAAAATTTTCGCGAATCCAATACTTTCTCTATATTACATATAGAAGAAAGTAAAAATGATGATTTTCAACAAAATACTAAATATTCAAGAACTGTAAGCAAAATAAAATGTTCGTGTAACTTATTTGTTAAATGAATTACGAAATTTTCGAATAATGTTGTGTAACAGATGAGCCAATTCATTAAGAGAGATCCAGGAATATCAAATTTAGTTGGGGAAAAAAAAAAAAAACTAATGTTACCACTGATTTTTTTTTTTCCCAAATTAACCGAGCAAGCTATTTCAGAAAGCAAAAAAATTGACAAATCGATGATATGACTTCGTTGTAAACTATCACAAAACAGTTGGAATGATTTTTAATATTTTCGATAACTGAACGTGAAGTTTAATATTTTTTTTTTGTTTGGAAAAATATTGAAATCGAATGATTCAGAGAAGCCATTTAGTAAACAGATGGAAATACGTATCAGAAATGAATGATTATTTATTTCTTTTTAATATGTTTCGCCGTAAATGAAAAGTGTTTATAACTTTGGTTTTTCTGCCAGCTCCGCTATGTTTTTGAGAATGCTTTGAAGCTGCAATTCAAGTCCACTATAACATGTCTGCAGTCGAAAATGATATACCTAAGTAACCGGTTGATGTACAAGGACTCGTAAATAAATTCAAATACATTGCACTCTATATTTGTCTTTAAAATGCACAGAAATATAACAGGTTGCATGCACACAAGCGCGTTTTCTGTAGAATAGCGCATGATTAACATGAACGAACTTCATTTTTATATTGCTTTAAGGGGGAAGGACATACGACCTTCAAAAGTGAAAAATAAGCAAGAAAAAATCATCCTATTTTACATTTAATTTCTCAGAATGTATTTGCTCTATGACCATAATTTTCTTACTGTAAATTGGGGGTGTTATAATTTAAATGATTTTTTTTATATTCTCATAAAAGAAAAATAAGTTTATTTTTTGTAAGTAATGTTTGTTTAGTAAGTATTTTTTTTTTTTTTTAAGTGATACGACCACTTGCGCAGGATATCTCTGAAACTATTTAATATTTTTTCTTGACATTTTCACAGATTATGTAACCAACCGGATCCTTTAAACTGAACCTAAATTTGTATTCCCCCACCTCCTCCTTGTTTTTCATACAGGTGATACTTCAGACTTTATTAAAAAATAAATGATTTTTTATCTTTTAAAAAAATATATATTCTTAACCTAAATTTGAACAAATTTAGGTTCGGATTAAAGAGAAAGTACTGCAGTTTGTTATTACAGTTGAATTTTTGTATTACATTATATATTTTGTTTGAAATCATGCGCGCAAGGGGTTATATCACTTTAAAAAAAAAAGTAAAAAATAAAAAATTACTTACTGTTTAAAACTGTACAAAAAATAAACTTATTTTTTCTTTATGAGAATATAAAAAATATCTTTTAAATTATAATACTTCAATTTATAGTCGATAAAAAATTATGGTCATATAGAGCAAATACATTCTGAGAAATTAAATGTAAAATAGGATGATTTTTCACTTTTAAAGGTCGTATGTCCCCTTAAATATTTAGCACACTGCGAGGGGGGATATTTTGCAGAGTGGAAAGCTACACTGAAACAACCTGTTTTATGTTTACTGTTCTATAATTTATGAAGGATATGTGATTTTATTGCGTGCGTGTAAGACAGGTGCCACGCTTGCGCGCCCCATCATCGACTGTCCCAGATACAAGGGGTATCCATGCAAGTAAAAGCAAAATGTCTGTTACAAATTTTAGTTTATTTCGCCTGCAATAGCTATTTCAGGGTTCATACTCAAATATGGGAAAAAAATTCCCTGAGTTTTCCCTGAGTTCCCAGAGAAGTTTGAAGAAAATATTAGCGACATATTACAAGAAACGCTCTTCTAGACAGGACAAAATACAGCTACTTCCACTGTATGATGTCATATTACTGCTGATCATGAGATAAATTCAGGTAGAAAGCATTATTTACATGTGCATTTTCACAATACTTAATCATTTAAATTTTGAAACGAAGCTAAAAGGAAAAACATAACTTGAGAGAAAAAAAAACATTTGTTTTTCCAGGTTTTATAACTGATTTTCCCTGATTTTTAATGAAAATTTTTATTTTCCCTGACTTTTTGTAACAAATTCCAAATTCCCTGAGTATTCCCTGATTTCCAGGTTTTCCCTGAGTTTGAACCCTGTATTTCATTCCCTGCAATTATGAGAAATCGTTTCATAATTTACGAGTGATACGTAAATTTACTTTTTGGATTTTATTATAGTGCGAATTTGTCTTATGAAGGTATCAATACGCATTCATTAAATTCTCCATTTTTATTTTCTATAGCACTATTCGGTTAAACATGTATTCATTACTTACGAATGAACAACTAAAGTATCCGGCCTATTACCGGGGCTCGCTAGGAAAAAACAATAAGATAAAAATAAGAGACAACCCAATTTAATAATCAGAAAGGTTCAAGTGTTTTTGAAATGATACACACACTTTTCTTTTACCCCCATTTCGCTCACCTTTAAGAGGTTTGGGTAGCTTTAAATAATGCTAAGAATATGGAATTGTTGATATTTGGTATGGAAGTTTACAACTCGAGGGTTTTTAAATTACATAACAGGCCCCTTATTGAACCTCTCTGTTAATCAATTTTTTCGAACGTAGTGAACATTAAATAAATGAATTTTAATACTAAGTATCGGGATTTTAGCTCAAGAGGTTTCCAAAGTGTCCAACACATCCCCTTTTGAGGGGGTTGAGAAAACGTGTTCCAATTTTCTTTTAAATCCGCCAAAGGATGTGGATTTCTACAGCGGATGAACAAATAAAATTTCCCATTTATATTTATAAATGAGGAATTAACTGAAATCAACCATTTTTCCTACCCATTTCTTATTCATTTGAGAGTTTCTCTCGCCACACCCATTGACGTGAACGTGCGCTATCAACGAAGAATGTCCGTAGCAGTTATTAAGTGTAACTCAAATGGTACAACAGACCCCTTGTTCTACCTCCATTTCACTCTCCGTTTAAGACTGCTGAACAACTTTTTAATACCGCATAGTGAAGATGAACGTGAATTAAAAAAAATAAAAAAAAGTAGCATACCAAATACGAGTTTCTTAATTCAGGCGTTTCTAAATTGCACAGCATACTTCCTGCACTGTACTGCTGGATTTTCTTTTCTTATTAGAAGAATATACTTAGATAACTTTCCTCATAATACATCTTGCTAATGATCACTGGATCAATAAACTTCCCTTAAACGGGGTTGAGCAACTTTTTAATAGCGTAGCGAATAAAATCATTTAATTCAAAATATCGGACTTTCTAGTTTAAACTTTTCCACATTGCACAGAATACTTCTTTTTTCTGCGTCTGTTTCAACCTCCTTTTGAAGGGTTAGCGGGTTTTTAATAGAATAGTGAATAGGAATTTAAATGAATTTTCATATCAAACATCCAATTTTTTAGCTCTAGCAGTCCCCAAAGTGTATTGAATAGCCCCCTTTCCAAAGACAGCTACTTTTTTCTTCATCATTTGCCAAAGAAAAAAGTGTACCAAATCCAATCTGTCAAAGAGGATTTACATAGCAGACAGACAGTCCGACTATTAAATTTTTATATAAATTGTTTCTACTGTAATGCGGGTATGCCTGTATCAATATCCATAATGTAAATGAAGTTCTTCATTGTTCTCTTTCTTACACAACTATCTCGTGGAGCGGGACAGTGAGTTCATTCTACTTTATTCCAGGAACAGACAGCCAATAATGGCGATGTTTTTATAGCAGATTGAAATCATCACTGTGAGCTGAAAAAGACAGTAGAAAGAAACTAAAGAATAATAAATAGTTAGTACTCACCACACAGAGCTGCTCCCGAAGGCGGTTTTTTTGTAGATAGAACGCTCTTTTTGTTGCTTGGCACTGCCACAATTTTTGTGGATACATAAACACACAAAAATGTGACGGTGCCAAATAACGAAAGAGGATATCCATTTTGTGAAGAATAGAACCCCATCGATGTCGTCCTTTTTATTTCCTCCACCACTAAAGAATCCACCAAGATTCGTTATCTATCTAAGAATTCTTAAAATGCCGAGAACTTTAGAAAAAGTCCACTGATTCTTCAGACTACATCCAAAAAGGTTGTCATGGAAATCTGTAACCTGAAACGACACAGTGTCTTTAAGAACCTTCTTCATATAGGCTTTAGTTTCTTAAATATTGAACACAGATATAAATTGGAAAGTTGCCTAAAAAAGAATGTACGGAAATTTACAGAATCAAATGTTTCAGATAGCACGTTTTCAATAAGTTTTTATACGACCTATGTTTGAATTAGTATAAAATAGGCCTGATGAGTAGGGTTAATCGTTTTTTTCTTTTTTTTAAATGTCAAATATATAAGTAAAACGATACTGTATAATTTGTAGGCGAGTAGAAAAATAACATGAAAAATTAAATTTTAGGTTAAGCACTGCCGCAAGGGGGGATAAAATTTAGGTTCCTTTCAGTCCATATTACGACAGAGTACTGCAAAAATGATTGAATCCTAACATTCCACATAAGTCAAAATTGCGGAGAGATCTATCTGAAAACCTGTGATTAAAGTCAGTGTGATTAAAAGTTTAATATGGCTGATTATGGTAAGATGGGTGATTATGGGTTCGCTATTCTTGAATTTCGTCATCCTATTGACGGGATGTGCCTATGAATCTCTCTGTCATTTTGACTCATCTCGAAGAGGGTTACTTTTTTTCTAGAATGATTTATTCAGTCACTTTTACACTCCAATACCCTAATAGGGACTCAAAAGTACCTAAATTTTATTCCCTAACCTAAAATTTAATTTTAACTTTGTGCAGAGAGAGAGGAGAGATAAATGAATGTATATATATATATGTATAAATAACATAAAACATCTTTTAAGTATAGGTATATTTTAAAATTCAAAAAATAAACAAATAAAATATTCGACTCGCCCTACTTATTAGGCACAATACAAAGTTTGAGCATTATATTCAATGTCCGAGGGAGAACTTTAAAAAAATTTTTTGATAAATGAGTGCAAATTAAAATAAAATATTCGACTCGCCCTACTTATTAGGCACAATACAAAGTTTGAGTATTATATTCAATGTCCGAGGGAGAACTTTAAAAAAAATTGTTGATAAATGAGTACAAATTAAAATATAGATGTGTTTGTTGACCACGTTTTGACTCGTCATTTGAGTATGGCCCCCTGAAACACTTTTTCCAATCTGAGAACTTAAGTTGAGACATTAAAAAAGTATGATTTCAATTCATTTTGTCTTATCATGCTCCGGAGATTCCTTCTTTTCTGTTTGCTCAAATTTTCACTCATTGGATTTTTTTTTTTCTTTTTTAGGTGGGCGTATTCAATTTTGTAATTTTTAAAATTCAATCAGATAAAAACTTTATTAGTTTCAGATAAAAACTTTATTAGTTTCATTCTAAAATTTTCTTTTACTAAATGCAACTTTGCAATTTATTGCACATAATCGACATTCTTTATCTTTTCCTTCTTTTTTTTTAATTAATATATATATTCAAAACTTTGAGCTTATAAAAGAGTAACATTAAACAATATTTTATAAAATTTCATTGAAAATTTTGGAAAATTCAGCCTTGTGGGTCTTGATTTCCGGAGACCCCTCCTAAAAAGGGTGGACACGATGGCTCCAAAACTGAAGCACCACGATTGAGATTTTGCACATTTCTTCAAAAAAGATTATTGGAACGAAGTTTTTTTTTTTTTTTTTTTTAACTTTGAAATTGAATTTTTTGACAGAGTTGTAGTATGGAAAACCGGTCCATTTTACTCCCTTGTAAAATGAGTTGCAATCGAAAAATGAAGAAAAGTCTTTCGTTTAATCGCTACTCAATTTTGTTTTGTGCAAGAGGATGGGTGCATTAGTTTTTCAGAAATTAGTATCCACTACATTCCGAAAATTAGGATACACAGGCACAGTTTTCCCAATTTTTGAATGAAAATTTTATAAAATGTTTAAATAGGGCTCTTTTATGTACTCAAAATTGTATTTATTATTTTAAAAAACAATAAATAAATAGATATGCTTTTTTTGGCATCGAAACCCATATCACCCTTTAAGTATCCTATGAGATCAAAGTTTATTTTCAAGTTAAATTCATAAACCATCTAGAATTAAAGATAAAATAAAGTTATTCCTTTTTAGATACTTTGGAGTGGAAGGCTGATCTTTATACCAACTATGTGAAAAATACCAGAGCCAGGAATGGAACCCGGGCCTTCCGCTTAACGCGCGGATGCTCTACCACTGAGCTATGCATTTCTCACATAATATTCATTGGAAAGGACACCGAATCCGCAAACGCAGCTATATCAAGTGACAATATTAATCGCTAATATTGTCACTTCATATAGCTGCGTTTGCAGACTCGGTGACCTTGCCAATGAATATTATGTGAGAAATGCCTAGCTGGTTATCACCCAGGGTAGCTCAGTGGTGGTAGAGCATCCGCGCGTTAAGCGGTAGGCAATGTTCGGTTCCCGACTCTGGTATTTTTCACATACTTGGCATAAAAATCAGCCTTCCACTCCAAAGTATCTGAAATGGTTTAAAGTTGATGAATAAAAAATTTCTAAATGAGAATTTCATGGTCTATTGCAGTTGTGTCACGATTAATATTGTCACTTGATACAGCTGCGTTTGCAGACTCGGAGACCTTGCCAATGAATATTATGTGAGAAATGCCTAGCTGCTTATCATCCAGGGTAGCTCAGTGGTAGAGTTTACAATCTCAAATATAGAGTTTTTAATCGAAATAATTATCAAATGAATTTTACATTTCCAAATCAAAACAAAATTACAGATTTTCATTTTGATTTAAATCAATGATCTAAAAAAAAAAAAAAAAAATGTCCAGTTGAATTCAATCGTGATTTCTATCATCTTATCCAACAATAAATAATGTTGATATTTCAATTATTTATTTAAATGAAATAAATCTCATCTCCACATGAGATTTACAGAAGTAAGAAGCAACAAACAGAATAAGGAAAAATATATCTGAAATTAACTTACCTGTAGGTATGCATATACGGGAGATAATCCACTTACTAAAGTGTTTTTATAACCAAACAAAACTGCTAGAAAACCACAACCCCACTACTAACAAGGAGGGGGTCACGTCATGGAAAACTTCGTTCGGGTCGCACTTGCACAAAATTGTAATGTAATATGAAGCTAATAACATATTAAAGCAGAAGTGTGGACTTGGTCAGTACTTGTTTAAGTACAAATTATTTCGGCAAAGAGCCAATGTTGCGTACTTAGAAGTGTGCGGAGATGCTATCTAGAGATTTCCGGTTTGATACTACCTCAGGAAAATTATTTTTATTTTTTTATTTATTTAAATATTTTCTTTTATTACTTTCTCTTACCCATAGGGTCGAGAAAGTATTGTTTTAGGGTCAAATTTTTGAACGTGAGTTTTTGTTATATTTACATGATCTGAGGTCCCTTGAATACGAAAATCATGTTTTTAGCAAATGGTCTGTGTGTCTGTTATCAGCATATCTCAAGAACAAATAGTAGCACAAATTCTAAACTCTGTATTCTAAATGTGTATCATATAGGTATGCTACAGTAAGATGATTGAGATGAAGCAAATGGTTCGTGTACAGGGACACTCAAAAGTATTCAAATACATTACGTCTATGGGGGAAATTGCAGGTATATACAGTTTAACATCTATAGACTGCACTGAACCAAATGAAACGAATATATATTTTTTGTAATAGAGATAGTCAACTGGGAAAAAAAAATTGTGTGCGTAGGAGCCTCGCTTCCCCCCCCCCCCCTCCTGGGAGGGAAGTAAATTTTCATGATGGTTATCTTTCAAAAGAGCTCGCCAATACTTTTAAAACGAATGGTTGAACCATCGATGTGCGATAATTTAAAATAAAGTTATCGATTTTTTTCATTTAAAAAAAAAAAAGTCTCACAAGGAGAGGTCACGACATGGAAAATTCAGATCAGGACGAAATTGTGCAGGATTGTAGTATACTATGAAGGTAACAACATATTAAAGCAATAGGACCCACTATCCACAAAATTTCGAGAAAAAAGCATTTAAAGTTTCAGTAATCTTTAAATACAAGTTATTTCGCAAGCAAGGTATCGCCCCAGTGGCGTGAGCGAAAAGCATTGGTCTACCACCCAGATAAGACGGGTTCGAGGCTACCTGCGGAACTTTTTTTTTTTTCTTCTTTAATTTTTTATGTACTCTAAATTTTTTATTTATTTTTACTTTATTTTATAAATGAATTCAAAATTTGAAAAAATTATAAAAGATTATTTAATTTTCTTGAATATAAAATAAATATTTTTTTTATTTTAATATTTATAACTTAAAAATACAATAAATTTTTATAACTTAAAAAATAAATTTCAGTTTTGTTTTAACTATAAAATAAGGTACAAATAAAGGAAATGTTTTTAATTATTTTTCTAAGTATTTTATTTTATTTTAGGTATGTCCTAAACAATATTAAATTTTATTACTTACAAACTTTGAATTAACACCATAAAATGCAATAAACTCGCAACAATTGTTTCGGGTCAAAAAATCACGACCCTTCATCAGGCGAACAAAGTAAGCACGCTTACTTTGTTCGCCTGATGAAGGGTCGTGATTTTTTGACCCGAAACAATTGTTGCGAGTTTATTGCATTTTATGGTGTTAATTCAAAGTTTGTAAGTAATAATTTTTACAACGCCAGTTTTGTGATGCTTCTTTATTAAATATTTAATTTTGTTTTTAAATTACAAAAAAAAAAAAAAAAAAAAAAAATACAGAGAAATGATGATTTAAATTGCATATATAATTATTATCCAAATTAAATAGTTACTTCTCCAATCAGTACAACTTCTTAAAAAATTAAAGTATAGGATTATGATACGATTAAATTATTACATGCAAAGAAATGTTATCCTTAAATGTAGATTTTAAATGTTAATCAACATACTTTCTTCTTCGACAAAGACATTTTTTTTTTTTTTTTTTTTTAATCCTTCTGTGGACGAAATAAAATATTTCACTTCACCTGCTCTCTATTATTAACAAACTAAAAGGGTTTACGTGACGTAATTTATAGACATTAAAAGGAAAACAGGAAGCTCAAACCAAGATTTAAGTACACCTGCTAATTATTTTTTACACTTTGTTTTACAGCTTGCTTATTTTTTAGTTATTTAAATTTTTTATCTGCTTTTCTTTATATGTTATTTATGTTTTGAAAAATCAAAATTTATTTTTTAAGTTATAAAAATTTATTGTATTTTTATGTTACAAATATTTGAAAAAAAAAAAAAAATTATCTTATATTCAAGAAAATTAAATAATCTTTTATAATTTTTTCAAATTTTGAATTCGTTTATAAAATAAAGTAAAAATAAATAAAAAATTTAGAGTACATAAAAAATTAAAGAAGAAAAAAAAAAAAAAAAAAGTTCCGCAGGTAGCCTCGAACCCGTCTTGTCTGGGTGGTAGACCAATGCTTTTCGCTCACGCCACTGGGGCGATACCTTGCTTGCGAAATAACTTGTATTTAAAGATTACTGAAACTTTAAATGCTTTTTTCTCGAAATTTTGTGGATAGTGGGTCCTATTGATTTAATATGTTGTTACCTTCATAGTATACTACAGTCCTGCACAATTTCGTCCCGATATGAATTTTCCATGTCGTGACCTCTCCTTGTCAGTGGGGTTCTAGGTGCTTATTGGATAACAGTTTCGAAATAGATAGTACCTAAAAAATTTAAGTATTCCTTTTATATTTGAATCCCAGTCACATATTGAACAACACTACACGTGGTGCACATGATATTTGCTTTTACGTTATTTTCTATGTTTATTTTGTTTATCCGATCAACCATAAAATGACAGCAGTTCAGTTTCACACCAAGTATTACAATATGCTATAACCGGCTACGTCTGTCGCAGGAGACAATTTTTGTGGTTATATACAATTTATGGTTTGTGAACCTGATCAAAGAACAGCTTTAATATAGTTCTCTTGGGCGACTTTTGAATTTTTGTCACCATTATGCTATGAGTGCTATTTCTGACGTATTTTGGACAACTAATCTTTTTTATGGTTATATATATTTCTCATTAAACATATTTATTTTTATTTATTTATTTAAATATTAATTTGAATTAATCAAATGTTTCTGTTCCACAGCGTGCAAGTGCAGTCACACAGCATAGTGGTTAGTAGATAAAAAAATAAATAAATAGGTAAACATTATCGTGCTACACAACTTTATTATGTTGTTGCATTGGCGGCTTTTGAATTTTTGTCGCCTTATTACAGATAGAATTTTTTTTTTTTTTTTTTTATGAAAAGGGGAAGACTATTTTGCTAATAATTTTATCAGAAACTTTTTGTTTATATATAAGAATCCTTCCTGTTCTGTTTATATTTTTAATGGATACACGGTTTAAAAAAGTGCTTGCTGAGATAAATTTGCTATCTTTAAAACTGGATTTTTTCTATACACTTTCTATAAAAATAAATAATTTACTATTTAGGTTTAATATTTTTTTGTTTCTTTTTGTAATACTTTATAATTTTATTATATATTTGATACGCTACTTAGATTAAAATGGCTGCTGCTATATTAAACGTCTTGTCAAAAAACATTCGGTGTATTTCAACACCAAAATCTAAAAAATCGCCCAGGAGGAATTAATGAAACTATAAAATAAAAATATGGTTCACAGAGTTTAAATAATCTATTTAAAAAACTTTTAAAACCCAAATTCTTAATATATCGTATCACATAAATCTTTCCGAAGTTAGAATAAGATTTAATTTGGGAAAAAAAAAGTAACTTTTTTGTTTATTAATCAAAATTAATGAAATTTGAACTGCATGTTGGTCTTGTGCTCTCCGGGCTGTATAATATATTTTAGTGTTCAATTAAAAAAAGCTTTGAAACTGCAATTTTTAATCTCACTTCAAAAACATGTGACTTAATGAATAGCAGATTTTTTTTTCCCTCCAAACGGTTTCCATACAATCTTCTGCTATTGCCGTCTAAAAATCATATTTTAGTTAATTTTAAAAAATCTAATTGTCCGATGGATAAGCTCTTTAATCCGTCGGATTCACAAAAATCGCCCCTTTCATTTGGTACCTTATTTGTACCGATACGACTGATATTTCTAATTTATTTTCTTTATTTTAAGTAAATGTACTTCTTTTTTTATTCTGTCGAAAAAAATAGCAAAAATTAAATTATGGATAAAATTTAAATGGCTACTTTATCAAAAATTAGAAGGTTATTATTTTCACATTTTAATTAATAAAAAAAAAAAAAAAAAAAAAAAAAAAAAACTAATAAAAAATTTGAAAATCAGGCTTCGAGGTGCATCAGGAGAGGTCATTACGAACCTCCATGCAAATGTGTGTAGCTCAGCGATCAGCCGTTTCCCTAAAAGGCTCTAGACATACATACACAATGACACACACAAACATGCACAAACATGTTATTTTATTATATGTATAGATAATTAAAAAAATATATCAATGCTGTTAAAAATTTGCCTTTAAACTTGACAATCTTGATCAGATTTTTCAAGTTTAAATCTAAACCGAACTTTAAAGTACTAAATTTGAATTTTCCGCAATTATTTGTTTTTAAGTCATGCCGGTAACAAATATACATACAGATCAACCGTTGAAAATGCAACTTTAAAAAATACTTTGGCTACAGTATGGGTATGAAAAATGAATTTTCCTTTCTGAGAAGTAACCGTCGACATAGTAAAAATGCAGCAAAAAACTTCCATCAGTTACATTCAATAGAAAAGAAAATGTATCTCAATTCTGAGTAACCGTGTATATTTTCTTTAAACTATAGGCACATCACATTGTGTAAAAAATTTTAGTCTTATATGAAAAACACCTAACACAAAATGAAATACGCTTCCAGCAATTTTCGAGTATAACTCCAATATATCCAAATATTTTGGGTAACCCTGTAAATGAATGATGAGTTATATCCGTACCACAATCTGCACAAAACATGCTTTAAACATGATGTATATATTTCTTTTACTTTCGTGCAGCCTGTACTATAGGTTAAACTCTATTTTCCTGCAATTTCGTCCACAGACAATAATGTATTTGAATTCTCCAATTTGGCCGCCCTGTTCACAAACCATGTGCTAGTTCTGATCGAAAAGTTTAGTGTAGCAACCCTGTATGATACACGATTAGAATACATAGTCCGAAGTTTCTGCTACTATTTGTTCTTGAGATAGCAGCATCTGTATGTGATCACAGACACGATACAGATAGACACTCACACAGAACAACCGGATTCAAAGGTCCTCGAAACGTGTAAATATGACAAACTCGATTTCAAAATTTTGACCCCAAAACCAATACTTTCTCTATTATATATGTGGGTAAGAGAAAGTAAAAAGAGAAAACTATTTAGGCTTTTATTCTCAAGATTATTTGTACAGTAAGTGCTACTGTTTTTATATATTGTTATGCCTTCAGAGTATATTATATAATTCTTCCCGAACTGAATATTCCATGTCGTGATCTCTTCTTGTTGAGATGGAAACAGTGATGTTTGAATTGAATGAGCGCCGTACGATATTTGTTTCAATTCATTTTCTTTACGCCTATTGGTATGGGATATAAAGAAGAGAAAACTGGTTGGGGAATCTCTATTTTATAAACTTGCAAAAAAAATCTCAAAATCATAAAATTCATTGACAGAATTCGGAATAAAAATTTGGATGAATCACAATCATACATTAAAAAGAAAAAATGTGCAATCGTATAAACAGTGTAATGATAAATAAGCAAGCATATAAATGAATTACCTTTTTCCAGGAATATCCTTCAACATGGATAAAATTATTTCTATACCGGCTTCTTTTGAGATTTAGTATGAACTTTTTCTTCAGGTTAAATCCAAGAAAAAAGACTTTTTTTGTTTTCTTTTCCTATTCTTTCAATGCAAAAGTATAATAAGCATTTCCCAGAACGATCAGATCATTCCCTCTATCAGAAAACGGGTCACTGAAATAAAATCGACGATCTCTCAAGGGAAAGCTATTTCTCAAGTGTACCTATTCCAGCGGTTTGTTGTAACATTTGTTAAATAAACAAGCAGACAAAATGCACCCAAAAAGGACTCATGCGGAAAACTAACAAATAAAAATTGGTAAGTAATTTGGTATTTACTTCAAAAAAAAAAAAAAAAAAAAAAAAAATATATATATATATATATGGGTTGGCAGGTTTTTGACACGTGACAGTTTTTGACGGTTTAAACCATGGTTAAAACCGTCATGTCAAAAACCACCTTGTCAAAAATGTCAAAAACTGTCAAAAACCTATATTTATAATTTAATTGTCGCATGAAAAATTAGCTTAATAAAATATAGTTCATAAGGATTTTTTGAAAAGTAAATAGAATGATGTTCTTTGAAAAACACATTGTTACAACATTTTGATTAATATAAAAAACAAAACTTTAGGCTTTTAAAATTTTACTATGAATTATTTCTATGTTCATTCAAAATATGCTGTGATACTTTTAATATATTATTATGAAATTTATTTATAACTATGCTTGATATAGCACTTGTTAAACTTAGTTATGCGATACTTTAAAAATATAGTTGTTTTCAATAAGATATTATTTATCCTCCAACATTATTATAACATTTTGATTAATATAAAAACAAAACTTTAGGTTCTAAAAATTTATGATTTACAAATCATTGATAGATCATTTTGAATGACAAATCATTTTATTTGCAATACAACATTGTATATTTCAATTTTTTTAGTATTGTGCTTTTAGTATTATGCATTTAACCAGTAAAATAAAAATGCATAGCCTAATATTTTGTATTTAAATATTTTATAGATTTTTTTTTTTTTTTTTTTTTTTTTTTTAACGATTGCTGATATTGCAAGTTTAAAAAAAAAAAAAAAAAAAGCAATAATTCTGAATGTTAAACAAGCTTGAATTGCATCTCCTTATATTATTAAAATCTGTACGCATGGTGTCTGTGTCTGTCTGTCTGTGAGAAAGTGCTTGAAACAGCAAAGGCTCCGCCGCTAACGGTCGCACGGACTTCGAACAGGTACCGTTGGACAGAGAATTTATCGCAGATCTAAGTTATCTAATTTGCTAAACGATGCGACACTAATTAGCGGAGATATTAATTAAAATGTCGACCATTGTCTAACGAAAAAACTATTCAAAATAGCACGCGATCATCATTTTCGACCGGGACCGCTTACCTCGAAAGAAAAAGCAAAGAGAGAAAATTTCGTGGGTTTTTGTAAAGCAATCCTGCTCGAACTGTTCGAGATATCGAAATACACCTCAAACAGCAGAAAGAGCATTTATTACCGATTCTTACGGTACGATTAAAAAAAAAAAAAAAATACGGATTTTTTATATTTCTAAAAAAAGTTTTTAAAAGGGTCAAATATTTCTCTTTTTCGCGATCGCCAATAGTCCAAGCTATAAACAGGTACAAATATTTATACAATCAATAATAATAATAAACAGATAAAAATTCATTAATAAATGATAAAAATAATAAATGTAGATTATAAACTTAATTATTTTCAAATTCATATTAATTTACTGCCCACATATATTATGTTTTACTTAAAGAAAAGGGAAAAAAAAAAAAAAAAAAAGTATTCCTGTGTTTTTATGTCTTATGTGAAAATTCATAAGTAACTTCGGAATTTTAGTATTTCATAAATATTAATATAAATAAACATAAACATACAAAATATAACAGCATAATATTTAGATATTCACTTGTATATGGCAAATATTACTAAATCCTATTTCTAACCAGATTTTAGCTCATTTATAGATGTTGAATTTTGGCAATACAGGTTTTTGACGGTATAGAGGTTTATGACAGGTTTTTGACGGTTTAAACCATGTTTAAACCTTTGTCATGTCAAAAACCACTTTTTGACGTCAAAAACCCAACCCTGAATATATATGTGGGAAGTTCCTTGCACAACCAACAGATGGCGCTGCCTCTGATGCTTATCTTTGAATGAGATGACGGACGGGAGTCAGTTGAGATCTGGCTGCAGTGGAGATCGGTTGAGACCGTCAGCGCGAAGGCTGACAGGCTGATTTTCTCCTAATTTGAGCACAGAATGCTCATAATAAGTGTGTAGAGCCATGGAGGGCTCATTACTTCATTTTTACTATTTGATAGCACGCGTAGGTGTTTTTGTGAATAAAAGTACGAGAAGGTGCTTAAATGTTATTTTGTTATGGTTATACTGATGAAGAAAGCTTGTTATGTGCTAAGCCTCGAAACCAGCAGTTGGTTAATGATAGGAAGTTTGCTGTTATATGTTAATCCTTATATTTAATCTGTTTTGTGTATGTTACGTAATAAATGTCTTCGTTATCAAAGTCGCAGCTCATCATTGCCCCACCCCTAGACACCCAGCCAAGATTCTACAAGTGGGGACTCTGCCGCGATATTACCACCAACAAGTTATAAAAGGTAACTGTTATTGTTATATATTTATCATTCTATTTGATAATTAATTATTAATGCATAAATTGAGAAAAAGGAATTTAATACAGTTTTGAATTAGAAATTAATGGTGAAATATTTTTTCAGAACTGTTTTGGTTTCAGTGTGGGATGAAATTAAATAAATACATTACTTGAGAAGAATGAATAGAAATAAGAATTATGATTGAAAAAATATTCTGAGTAATCTTTTATAATTTTGCTTATTACTGTTTGCAATAATATTTTAACAATATTATTTTAAAACGAAAGTGATAATTATTAAATAGAGAACAATAATGATAATGGTGATATTATATGAAATATGTGTAATAATTAAGAAATATATAAGATGATCTAAATATTCTGTTGTATAATACAAATTGTTCTGCATGTGGTTATTTAAAAATTATGATCATGAACAAAAACCATAGAATCATTTTTTGAGAAAATTGTTCTCATATTATTTTGTTTCTATTTAAGTATGATATTAATTTGGTAGAAGTATTGAAATATTTTTTGGTATAAATAATTATTTAGAGTTATAATGGCCCAAAACGTGTTACAAGGCATTAGAAAAGCCGATTTAAAAACAATTGCTGAAGAATTAGGCCTAACTGTTCCGGCGGAAGCTAAGGTACTTGAAATCAAAACTTTGATTGAGAGTTCTGATATTTATAAAAATGATTTAGAATTTGTTAGAGGTGTTATTAAAATGTTAGTAGAAGAACAAAAGTTGAAATCTGTAGAAGAACAAACCAAAATTGAGATAGAAAGAATTAAATTATCCCAGTTAGAAAAAGAAATAGTTACAGAATTTAAAGTTAGAGGCTGCAGCTAATAATTCTAGTAATAATGTTGAGCAATCAAATTCAGAAACTACTTCACAATCATTAGAAAATTTAATTAGAAGTATTCGAACTTTAACCATTTCAGTACCTGAGAAACCGGAAGCTTTGCACTTATTTTTTCAATCCCTTGAAAAAGCATTCGTTTCTAAAAATGTACCGTCTAAATTTAAATCGGAAATATTGATTAATTTATTGGGAGATAAATGTAATCAGGTTCTTGCATACGTAACCACCGAAGAAATTAACGATTATGAAAAAGTTAAGGAATTAATTTTAAGACAATTTCAACCAACGCCGCGTGAATGTTTAAGTAATTTTAAAAATGCGTTGCGTAATCCGTCAGAATCTCATGTCCAATTCGCTTCCCGTATAAGCGCTTCTTTCGATTACTATTGTAGATTGAGAGGAGTTAACGACGTTAAGCAATTGTGTGATCTTATAGTTTCTGATAAATTATATGAAACGTTGGATTCTAGAACTAAGGAACATATTAGTGTTCGAGAAGGTCAAAATTGGTTTAAACCCAACGAATTAGGTCGGGAGTGTGATTTATTCTACTCTTCTAGAGGGAAATCGTTAATTGAAACTAATAATAATACGCGAAACGAAAGTTCAGAGAATAAGCGGTTTGTAAACAAAACTCCTTTTAGAAAGACACATTATAATAATAGAGATCCCATAGTACGTAATTCGGTATCTAATCAAACTCACGAAAAGCATGAAAGAATGTGTTATATTTGTGGTGCAAAAGGGAAAACATTTCATTTCGCTAGAGTGTGTCCTAAACGTATTTCAGAGAAAAAAGAATTCCGTGAAAATCTTCCAACGAATTCAGTAGTTCAATCCGAAACAAGTCCGATTAACCTAATTGTTAATGAGCTCGAATATGTTGATATTTTAGTGGATGATATCCCACTTAAAGGGTTGAAAGATTCAGGTTCTTCGATTCTAATTGTAAATAAAAATAGCATTCCACAGACTAAAAATGTTATTTCTTCAACCACTCTAGTTAGCTGCTTTAATGAAAAGAAAGATGCAAATCTGACTGAATTTAAAATATCTTTACCTAATCATGATTCAGTAAACATAATCGGTGCTTTATGCAACAATTTGTCATGCGACGTAATTCTGCCTGGTAATATCTTTCATATTTTGAAACCACAAAATAGGGAGGTAACAGATGTTTCGAATTTCAGCGACGTAGGGGGGAAAGATAGTTTTCTGAGTTCGGGGGAAAGCAATTTCGATGAAGCAGGTGAGTGTTCTTTTCCTGTATTCGATCGAAAGGAAAATGAAATAGATTCTTTTTTTTCAAATATGTGCAATTTTTCAGAAGAAGAAAAATTCGATGTCAGTTATATTTAGATAAGTCGTTAAAAGAGAGATTAAGCGAATTAATAAAAAGTTATAAGCCAGTTAAAACAAAAAGTACCGATTTAAAAATGTCCATTATTTTATCTGATGATACACCAGTGTGCTTACGCTCTCGCAGATTATCATTTGTAGAGAAATCAGAGGTGGATAGACAAATTGACCAGTGGTTAAAAGATGGTATAATTAGAGAAAGTACATCAAATTATGCTTCGCCAATAGTGGTGTGTAGGAAAAAAGATGGAGGAATAAGGTTATGCTGTGATTATCGTGCTTTAAATAAGAAAATTATTAAAGATAAATACCCGTTGCCAAATATTGAGGATTTATTTGATAGATTAGGGGAGGGTAAAGTTTTTTCGACACTAGATTTAAAGAATGCGTTTTTACAAGTTGATGTAGAGGAAAAAAGTAGGAAATATACAGCTTTTGTGACCGATAATGCCCAGTATGAGTTTCTAAAAGTTCCCTATGGATTATGTAATAGTCCCTTAGTATTTCAAAGATATGTAAATTATGTGTTTAAAGACCTATTAAAAGATGGTACTGTAATTATTTATTTAGATGATATAATTATTCCATCTAAAGATGAGAATGAAGGGTTAGATAAATTAAAACGTGTGTTAGAAACGGCATCAAAATTTGGTCTAGAGTTAAATTTAAAGAAATGTCAGTTTTTGAAACGTAAGATCGATTTCTTAGGTCACATAATTGAGAATGGCACGATTAAACCCTCAGTAGAAAAAACTCTTGCAGTACAAAATTTCCCAGAACCCCGTAATGCTAGGGAAGTGCAGAGTTTCTTAGGTTTAACAGGTTACTTTAGAATATTTATTCGTTCATATGCCAACATAGCAAGACCACTCAGTGACTTATTACGTGCTTCCACTCCATTTAAATTCGAGCAAGAGCAGAAATTAGCTTTTCAAAAGCTGAAAGACATTTTATCTAATACGCCTGTCTTACACCTTTTTAAGCAAGGCTATAAGTTAGAAGTTCATACAGATGCATCTAAATTAGGATTCGATGCAATCCTATTACAAGAAGATGACGATGGACAGTACTATCCAATCCATTATATGAGTAAAAAGACCTCTGTACAAGAAGAAAAATACTGTAGTTATGAGTTAGAAGTGTTAGCGATAGTAGAAGCCCTTAAAAAATTTAGGAACTATTTATTAGGTAGTAAATTTAAAATTTATACTGACTGTCAAGCGCTCACTAAAACTTTAGATAAACGTGAATTGACACCTAAGGTAGCCAGGTGGTCTTTCCTGCTACAGGAATTCGACTACGAAGTAGAACATCGACCTGGTAAACAAATGCAGCACGTTGACGCGCTTAGCAGACACCCTGTAATGACTGTAACAACTGATACCCTTACTCATCGTATTGCTACTGCTCCAGAAAATGATGAGTTTATCAACACTATGAAATCTCTTTTACAACAGAACCAAAATGACGAATATGTGTTAAAAAATAATGTTTTATATAAAGTGTTAAATAATAGGGATGTACTAATTGTCCCAGAGATCATGCAAATCGAGGTCGTAAAGAAATGTCATGCCTTAGGACATTTTTCGGCTAATAAAACTGAAGAGTTAGTTAAACGAGAATATTACTTTCCTAATATGAAAAAATGCATAGATAATGTTGTAAAAAGTTGTGTAGAATGTATACTTGTAAATAAGAAACAGGGAAAAGGAGAAGGTTTTTTGAACCCTATCCCTAAAGGAGATATACCATTATCCACGTATCACATCGATTTTGTGGGTCCATTACCAACCACTAACAAAAACTACAATCACATTTTCACCGTCATCGATGGATTTAGTAAATTTTCGTGGCTATATCCAGTGAAGTCAACTTCTTCAGCAGACGCCTTGCAAAAATTAAAACAGAAAGCTGCTATTTTTGGAAACCCCGCAAGAATAATATCTGATCGTGGACCTGCGTTCATATCTAAGGAGTTTGCAGATTACTGTGTATCCGAGGGAATCGAACATGACACCATCACAACCGGAATCCCAAGAGGGAATGGTCAAATTCAGAGACTTCATCGAACAATCATTCCTGTATTATCCAAGTTATGTATAAATGACCCTAACAAGTGGTACAAGTTTGTTGAGGCTGTTCAGAGAACTATTAATTCCACCGTATCGAGAAGCACCAAAAGAACTCCGTTCGAATTACTCACTGGAGTAACAATGAGAAAGAAAGAAGATAAGAGAATACTTGAACTCCTCGAAGAGGAAAGGATAAATTCCATGCTTGATAATCTTAACACCATTCGTGAAGAAGCAAGAAAAAACATTCTTAAGATTCAAGAAGAAAATCGCCGATGTTACAAAAAGAAGAGAAAGAAAGCCCATGTATATAAAATTAATGATCTAGTTGCCATCCAGCGAACTCAGTTTGGAACCGGCATGAAACTAAGACCAAAATTCTTAGGTCCTTATAAAGTTGTGCGAGTAAAGACCAAAGACAGATATGAAGTCGAGAAGATAGGTGATCACGAAGGACCTATACATACTAGTACTTCTGCAGACCATATGAAATTATGGTCCACAAACTAGACTGATAAACTTTAAAGAAAAAGTTAATTGTGAATTTTTATGTACATAATTTTTTTTAATGTCTGTTTCTCTTTTTTGTTTTTTTTTTCTTTTAATTGTATTTTGCAGATATCCTTTAGTATCCCAGGCTAGTTTACGGTGAGGTCACCGCACATCAGAATGGCCGAGCGTTGTGGGAAGTTCCTTGCACAACCAACAGATGGCGCTGCCTCTGATGCTTATCTTTGAATGAGATGACGGACGGGAGTCAGTTGAGATCTGGCTGCAGTGGAGATCGGTTGAGACCGTCAGCGCGAAGGCTGACAGGCTGATTTTCTCCTAATTTGAGCACAGAATGCTCATAATAAGTGTGTAGAGCCATGGAGGGCTCATTACTTCATTTTTACTATTTGATAGCACGCGTAGGTGTTTTTGTGAATAAAAGTACGAGAAGGTGCTTAAATGTTATTTTGTTATGGTTATACTGATGAAGAAAGCTTGTTATGTGCTAAGCCTCGAAACCAGCAGTTGGTTAATGATAGGAAGTCTGCTGTTATATGTTAATCCTTATATTTAATCTGTTTTGTGTATGTTACGTAATAAATGTCTTCGTTATCAAAGTCGCAGCTCATCATTGCCCCACCCCTAGACACCCAGCCAAGATTCTACATATATATCAAAGCAGTCTTTGGGGACAGCCGATAGAAGTGAAAACTAAGTAACTTGTGAATTGTATCGTCGAGCTATTAGATTATTATTTTCGAAGTATTTTTGGTTTGTAAAGAAGTGTTCATGATCTGTATTACAGGATTCGGCACACTATTTGTAGCTACCCAAATTAATTGAACTAAGCCTTATATTAGGTAAAAATATTGATTACTTATAAAATTATTTTAATTAGTAGCTCAGATACAAAAGAAAACCGATTCAGGACACCTCAAAACGTGTAAATCAGGTGAAATCTCGAATTCCACTTTCGAATAATATAAAAGAACTTTAAAATATCTTTCGAATGATGTATTAAAAATAATTTAATCATAATTAGAATTTGAAATACGCGTATTAGAATAAAATTTAATTTCCAATTAAAATGTAATTTTTTTCCAAAATTGATGAAATTTGAACTGCAATTATCCCCTGTGCTGTTAATGGCGCACAGAAAGTTTGAAAGAACTTAGAAGAAAATTGAAGCATTTTGAAATTTTTATTCCTAGTAGAAAAACCACGTGATGTCAATTGGTAAATGTTTCTTCCCGACCAGACGGGTGAATGTGTTGTCATGGTAACGAACGCCTGCAGAATTTCAAAGCCTTCGCTGACGATGACGCGAGTTCCATGATTTTTGTTCACCCAAAAGTGCTCAACGCGCCTAAAGAAGTTTTCACTTCAAAAATCTGGAGCGACTCCACTCGACTTTCCGAATATTACGTAATTAACGGTTCTATAACTAAATTAAACTAGTATGTTGTGGCCACCACAAGACTTTCTTCTGTATTTCCCTATATACGTATTCAATCAGCAACAATATAAAAAAAAATATATATATACGATTTTTTTCTAAGTTTTCTTTAGTAAACTAAAGTAATTACATTACTTTAGTTTAAAAGTAATGCAAAACTTTAAAACTAAAGTAATGTAAGTTTACTTTAGTTTTAAAGTTTGTTAAAAGTAATACATATTCAACCAGTAACAATATTTAAAAAAAAAAAAAAAAAAAAAAAAAGATTTCTTTTTTCTAAGTTTTTTTTTTTTTTTTTTTTTGTTAAAAGTAAAAAAAATCCATAACTTTGTTTTAAATTATCACAGATTTATAGTTCAACTATTCGTTTTAAAGGTATTGACGAGATCTTTCGAAAGATAACCATCTTGAAAATTTACCCCCCCCCCGTACCCCCCAGGGGGGGAAGCGATGCCCCCACATGCACAGAAATTTTTTCCTAATTAACTATTACTATTATCAATAACTCATATTAATTTTACAATCACAAGTTAAAAATAACTCTCATTATGTACATTTATACGAAATTTTGTCCTATACTGCCATGTTAAAAATTTAGAAAAAATGCAATCACAGCGCCACCTGTTGAGCTATTGATCCCCAAATGTAATCAGCACCACTTTATGTCGGGGACCAACTAAATACCAAGTTTGGTTAAATTTCGTTAAAAAAAAAAAAAATTTTTTTCTAAGTTTTTTTCGTTAAAAGTAAAAAAATCGATAACTTTGTTTCAAATTGTCACAGATTTATAGTTCAACCATTCGTTTTAAAGGTATTGACGAGATATTTCGAACGGGGGGGGGGTTACTTCCCCCCGGGAGGGAACCGGCGCCCCCACATGCACAAAATTTTTTTCGTAGTTAACTACTACTATTATCAATAATTCATATTAATTTTACAATAACAAGTTTAAAATAACGCTCATTATGTACATTTATACGAAATTTTTTCCTATACTGCCATGTTAAAAGTTTACATAAAATACGATCACAGCGCCATCTGCTGGGCGATTGATCCCAAAATCTAATCAGACCCTTTCCATGTCAGGGTCCAACTATACACCAGTTTGGTTCAATTTCATTCATCGGTTCGTGAGATACGGTGAAAAATACGAAATTTTGCGATCACAGCGCCACCTGCTGGACGATTGATCTCCAAATCTAATCAGCATCATGCCCCGTCAGGTTCCAACTATACACCAAGTTTGGTTGAATTTCATTCATTGGTTCGTGAGATACGGTGAAAAATACGAAAATTTGTCCTATACTGCCATGTTAAAAATTTACATAAAATGCGATCACAGCGCCACCTGCTGGGCTATTGATCCCCAAATCTAATCAGCACAATGCCCCGCCAGGGTCCAACTATATACCAAGTTTGGTTGAATTTCATTCATTGGTTCGTGAGATACGGTGAAAAAACGAAATCACAGACAGACAGACATTTTTTAAAAACTATCAATTCGTGTTCAGGACATCCCAAAACGTGTAGATCCGTCAAAAAACGGAGGTCGAAAATTTTCGCGAATCCAATACTTTCTCTATATTACATATAGAAGAAAGTAAAAAAGATAAATCATTCAATAAAGAAGAGAAAATTATAAAAAGGAATTTGAGTATTTTTTCTCTGTATAGTATGTTGTTTAAATTAATGGTATTGCCCTTTAAAATATTTCAGCCCAGAGATCCTAATAATAAAGAAATTTTCGTTGTGTCCCCGTAAAAATCTATAAGTGCTAGACTCACCAAAATCTATACAGTTTGTGCGACAGTGACCTATAATATTTATATTCATTTTCACCTCCATGCGGATGAGACGTTTAGACGTTATCGCACTTTAAATAATTAGAGCGATTAAGCCACAATGTTAAGGAATTATTATTTGTGCCCCTGTAAAAAAAAACAATTATAAGTGCTAGATTCCCCAAAATCAATAGAGTTCGTGCCATGGTGACCTACAGCATACGTACCAACTTTCAGCTCATTCGAACAAAGCGTTCAGACGCTATCGTGTTCACTCACTCACACACACACACATCTTCGTAAAAATAGCAAAAATGAACTCGGGGGACCTCAAAACGATTTGCGTTTCACGACCAACCATCTTTATTTTACGATAACATCACAAATCTAAGAAATATATTCATATACTAAATTGAAATAATGAATTTAAGTTGTTTATAATTGTTAATAATAATTTAAAAAAAAAAAAGTTACAATAATTATATTAATAAAAGTTTTTTTTACTTACTACATATTATTTTAATAAATTTAAGTTATTAATTAATAATTAATGTAATTTAAATAATAATTTAGAACTTATTAAATATAATTAAGTCATTAATGATCATTATTAAGTGTAATTAGGTTATTAATAATTTAAAACAAATACTTACAATAATTAGAATAGTGTTTTCTACTTGCCTCTAGTTTAATGTTATCAAAATAAACAGCGCAGTCCTTAAAACAAACCGAACACCACTTGCAATTATCCATCTAATCATTAATGTTACGGATATATGAAGTTTTGGTTCTGTTTGGTTTATTACCAAATGCCCGGAACCAACACACTTTGTTGGCGTCGGTCATTTTTTGCATATGAATCCTTTTATGTTCACTCTTTATATTTTCTTTTAAAAATGCTAAAATAAGTTCTCAAAAGGCAAATATAACACACAGCCGAACTTGAATACGTAAAAACAAAATAAACTAGCTTTTTTTTTTTTTTTTTTCTTTTTGTGATTTTTTGGTTTGAAACACCAAGAGGTTAACCCACTCTGTAAGTTAATACTAAAAGTTGAAAATGACCTCTATGAATTTCACATACATATATTGATTATAATTATTTTAATAAAAGGATTTTTCTTTTTTAAATCAAAATTACGCATTCGAAAATTAAAATTAAGCAGTGGTTGCGCTATTTTCTAAAAACGATATTTATACATGAACATTCATTAACCACGTTCCTTGCGATCACGAGAGCCTCTGCACAACTGCTGACTCAACGAATGCACTGTTAATATAGGGGTGATAACCTTTGTGGTTCAGAGATAGTAGCGATAAAAGAATGCCGAACGATTCGATGTTTGTGAAATCCCAACCATTCGATCTATTTGGCACCCCTCCAAGCCTTTGGAATCGTTCTCGATGCTATGCGCGAGAAACGTGGTAGTATACGTGGGTTGGTAACGTGGTATAAGTATTGTTGCCCTTTAAAGTTCCGTCCATATGTTATTCTGAAAATGGCTACACTCAGTTTAAATATAGCTATTAGACACACGTAGCTGGTCATAAATATATTTTCTCAAAATAAAAATTTCACTTCAATATTTACTTTTTTCCCCCTTTACAATATAGGGTGGTTGTTTACTATTTTTTAACACCCGCTCACCTGTGCATTTCACGGATGATTATGAATTTTACTTTCAACCCTCTTAGAAACAGAAATTATTTTAGTCAACGGCAAATTAGCCAATCTAGTGCGACTTAAATAAATAAAAGATCATATAGGTTATCTTTGGAATATATAGATCACGTGGATTCTGTCCCTTTTCAGTATAAATGCGTGAAAAAACAGTTAAGAAAATGAGGGTATAAAATGCGTATTGACTTGATTTCACCTTTACAACCTTTTTAACATCAGTTACGAGATCATCAAGTGGTCAACTTCAACATGAAACTTTGATTACCCGAGAAAATAATTTTCAATATTATGCATTTGTAACGTATTATTGTAATAATTGATAGGCCCTTACAAAATTTGAATGCTGCAAATGAACGAATTGAATATATTAGAATGAAAGATTTCACATTAATTTCGAGTAAAAAATTAAAGACACGCAGGGTATCTCATTCTTATACATAGACTTACCTAACGTTCCAGATCAATACGTCAGGTTTCTGCTCGAATCTTTTTACAAACGAAATCATTGTATAATTTCTGCGTTTATTAAAAGGTTATTCACACTAAAATGTTTTATTTTTCATTTTAACATCTATCCAGTTCATTTACGTCCAATCTGCCTTAATGAAGTAACTTTCGATTCCCCGATTACGTATCAAAATGTACAAATAAAACTAACTTACTCGGGTCAGGTGTTGCCAAAACATTAAAGTCAAAAGTAGACAGAGAACGCCCGCCACCTAACGGAAAGTAACGGCGAGACACTGTAGTAATAATCAGTAATAACAGAGCGCGCTGAGAAAGAGAAAAACATTTTCATCACACACACAAAAAAAAAAGAGAAAATACCGAAATACCAGGAATCACAGCAGATGAGCTAACATTTACGTATCTAAATTATTTTAAGTTAAAAATGAGCAAGTGATACTTTTAGTTCTGCTGAAAAGTTTAGTCATTTTTATTCATTAAACTCTCCTGCAGATGTTGATTGAAATTTTCGCAAAAATATTTATCATTTACATGGAATTAGTTGAACAGTTTATGGTACATTTTATTTATAGATCGTTTTCACATATATACAAATACAAAAGTATTTTCTACATAAAAGAATGGATAAAAGACATTTTATTTTAATGCAGTTACATTGAAATTAAATAACAGAAAAAAGCCAATTTATTTAGATGCTTCAACGCCTGGTTTCTGTAGAAAATGATGCAGTAATAGATATAGTAATAAGACATAGATTGATCAGCGAGAGGGAAAAAGTGATACCTTTTTTTCGGGAAAAGTCACTCTCATGGCTGCCTTTTCCCGAGTCAATCACACACAGGAATAGTCCAGTCAAAACAGGAAAAATAGAAGAAAAAAATCGTGTAGTTTTGAAATTTTGCATACTCATAGCCGAGGGGGTCCTGAACAACATACTAAAAGTCCCCGCCCGTGGGAGGTGAGCGGCGGGCAGGGGGGGCAATTAAGGGGGGCAATTTTCAGTTTTTATTAAATATCTTAAAAACTATCGCATTTAGAGAAAAATGTCAAATACAAAATTAATCTACGTACAATTTCCTACAAATATGTATATTACATTTTGTTTGTACGATCATTAGTTTAGAGGATATAGGGAGATGAAATAACACATTTTCTTGAAAAATTCTTTTTTGCAATAGTAAAATCAACTAAAGTGTGCAATTAAAAGGGTTCTTGTCAAATATTTTCTAATGTAAAAAACAAATATATACATAGGGAATATGCAAGGATAATACAGCATGTTTTGTAAGTTTTAAATAATTTTAAGGCTAGTAGGCGCATGTGGCGGTTTGAGTAAAAATCTGGATAAGTCCAGACAAAATAGGAAAAATAAAAAAAAAATCGTGTAGTTTTGAAGTTTTGCACACTCATAGCCGAGAGGGTCCTGAACAACATACTAAAAGTCCCCGCCAGTGGGGGGTGAGCGGGGTGGCAGGGGGGCTTTAAGGGGGGCAATTTTCAGTTTTTATTAAATATCTTAAAAACTATCGCATTTAGAGAAAAAATGTCAATTACAAAATTTCCTACAAAAATGTATATTACATTTTGTTTTTACGATCATTAGTTTAGAGGATATAGGGAGATGAAATAACACATTTTCTTGAAAAATTCTTTTTTGCAATAGTAAAATTAACTAAAGTGTGCAATTAAAAGGGTTCTTGTCAAATATTTTTTAATGTAAAAAACAAATATATACATAGGGAATATGCAAGGATAATACAGCATGTTTTGTAAGTTTTAAATAATTTTAAGGCTAGTAGGCGCAAGTGGCGGTTTGAGTAAAAATCTGGATAAGTCCAGACAAAATAGAAAAAAAAAAAAAAAAAAAAATCGTGTAGTTTTGAAGTTTTGCACACTCATAGCCGAGAGGGTCCTGAACAACATACTAAAAGTCCCCGCCAGTGGGGGGTGAGCGGGGGGCAGGGGGCATTTAAGAGGGGCAATTTTCAGTTTTTATTACATATCTTAAAAACTATCTCATTTAGAGAAAAACTGTCAATTACAAAATTAGTTTACGCAAAATTTCCTACAAAAATGTATATTACATTTTGTTTTTACGATCATTAGTTTAGAAGATATAGGGAGATGAAATAACACATTTTCTTGAAAAATTCTTTTTTGCAATAGTAAAATCAACTAAAGTGTGCAATTAAAAGGGTTCTTGTCAAATATTTTCTAATGTAAAAAACAAATATATACATAGGGAATATGCAAGGATAATACAGCATGTTTTGTAAGTTTTAAATAATTTTAAGTGTAGCAGGCGCAAGTGGCGATTTGAGTAAAACTCTAGATAACGAAGACCCAAAACCGATCAACATAAAAAAAAAAAAAAAAATCGTGTAGCTTAGAAATTGAGCACAGTTATAAAGTTAAGTGCTCTGAATAACATACTAAAAGTCCCTAACCATGGGGGGGGGGCATTTAAAGGGGGTACATTTCAGTTTTTATTAAGTACATTTAGAGAAAAAAAATCTCAATTGCAAAATTAATCTACGTGAAATTTCCTAAAAAAATTGTATATTCTATTTTGTTGTATGATCAATAGTTTAGAAGATATAAGGGAACAAAATAACACATTTTCTTGAAAAATTCTTTTTTTTTTTTTTGGCAATAGTAAAATCAACTAAATTGTGGAATTAAAAGGATTCTGATAAAATATTTTCTAATGTACGAAACAAATATATGCATAGGGAATATGTAAGCATAATACAGCATGTTTTGTACGTTTTAAATAATTTTAAGGTTAGTAGGCGCAAGTGGTGTTTTGGTAAAAATCCAGATAACGAAGACCCAAAACTGATCAACATTAAAAAAAATCTTATATCTTTGAGACTTTTTTTTCTCTAAATGCGATAGTTTTCAAGATACTTAATAAAAACTGAAATGTGCCCCCTTTAAATGCCCCCCCCCATGGTTAGGGACTTTTAGTATGTTATTCAGGGCACTTAACTTTATAACTGTGCTCAATTTCTAAGCTACACGATTTTTTTTTTAATGTTGATCGGTATTGGGTCTTCGTTATCTAGATTTTTACTCGAACCGCCACTTGCGCCTACTAGCCTTAAAATTATTTAAAACTTACAAAACATGCTGTATTATCCTTGTATATTCCCTATGTATATATTTGTTTTTTACGTTAGAAAATATTTGACAAGAACCCTTTTAATTGCACACTTTAGTTGATTTTACTATTGCAAAAAAAGAATTTTTCAAGAAAATGTGTTATTTCATCTCCCTATATCTTCTAAACTAATGATCGTACAAACAAAATAAAACATACATTTTTGTAGGAAATTTTGCGTAGATTAATTTTGTAATTGACATTTTTTTCTCTAAATGCGATAGTTTTTAAGATATGTAATAAAAACTGAAAATTGCCCCCCTTAAATGCCCCCTGCCCACCCACCCCCGCTCACCCCCACGGGCAGGGACTTTTAGTATGTTGTTCAGGACCCTCTCGGCTATGAGTGTGCAAAACTTCAAAACTACACGATTTTTTTTCTATTTTTCCTATTTTGACTGGACTTATCCAGATTTTTACTCAAACCGCCACTTGCGCCTACTAGCCTTAAAATTATTTAAAACTTACAAAACATGCTGTATTATCCTTGCATATTCCCTATGTATATATTTGTTTTTTACATTAGAAAATATTTGACAAGATTCCTTTTAATTGCACACTTTAGTTGATTTTACTATTGCAAAAAAGAATTTTTCAAGAAAATGTGTTATTTCATCTCCCTATATCCTCTAAACTAATGATCGTACAAACAAAATGTAATATACATTTTTGTAGGAAATTGTTCGTAGATTAATTTTGTATTTGACATTTTTTCTCTAAGTGCGATAGTTTTTAAGATATTTAATAAAAACTGAAAATTGCCCCCTTAATTGCCCCTCCCCCTGCCCCCCGCTCACCCCCCACGCGCGGGGACTTTTAGTATGTTGTTCAGGACCCTCTCGGCTATGAGTATGTAAAATTTCAAAACTACACGATTTTTTTCCTCTATTCGTCAAATTTTGGCCTTCGTTGCCTGGACTATAATACACACGGATAATTTAGTAAATGAAATTTATGAATAATTTATTTAATAAAGGTGAATGAAAAACTCCAGGTATAATTTCAAATTCATTTTTCTTTTTATTCCTTTTTGAATACTCTCTAATGACTGATTTTAGAACTTTTTTTCGGCATCAAAATTTTTTGCTCGATAACATGGGGATATGATACATCTATATGTATTACTATATCTATGGTTTACACCGCTGCAGAATGAATTATGATTGTATAATGTAATCCTCCAAACGGCTCAAAATTTGGTACTAACATGCATGAGTTACATGTAACCAGCTGCACAGTGTCGTTCTAAGAGAATCTCAAAAACAAAAATTTAAAAATGACTGGTTCAGTTACCAGCATTTCATCATCGATATATTGTATTCATCAAAATTAATTTATCGCACATTATTAAAAAATATTGTTTGTGTAGAAAATGGTGCGTATACAATTAATAATTAGTTTGCAGGGCTAAACGAAAAGTTCCAACAATTTATGATTTTTAGAATCTTAAATTAACTTTGAATAATACATAAAAAAGTGTGGAGGAACATTGAAGAGAAAATATTCCTTGAATTACTGAACTTTAATGGAAAAATATTCTGGGAGGGGCAACGTTTGTAGGTCTCCTGACCTTCCTGCTACTATTTGTCCTTGAGATATGCTAATAACATCCACTCATAGAGACCAACCGCTAAAAACATGATTTTTGAATTTCGAGATATCAAAACGTGTCAATACAACGAAAGCTAAATTTCGAAAATTTAATTCAAAAACTACACTTTCTCTATACCACGTATATATGGGTAACAGAAAATATAAAGAAAAAGAAAGAAAAATGAGTTGGAATACTCACTTTTAGTACATAAATTTTATTTGCTAAATTGTTAATCAGTATTCTCATATGTATTCACTTGGGGAAAGACGGACATGACAGGTTAAAATAGCCGTCTTTTCCTAAATGAAAAATAATTCTACCCCTCCCCCCATCCAGACGCTGATCAATCTATGCCTTATTACAAAATCTATTGTAATTAAAATTGCTCATTTTGATACAACCCCTTAAGACTTGGCGAAAAATTTTCAAATTACAATAACTTAGCGTAATTTTCACGTAGAATGATATATATATTTTTTTAACTTTCCGAACACTATAGTGAGGAAAGTATTGTAATCATGTCAAAAATCCGAATTTGAGATTTTGATGTTTCTATGCGTTTCGAGATCCCCTGAGCCCGTTTTCATTATTTTTGTGATGATGTATGTATGTGTGTATGTCTGTGAGTGAACGCGCTAGCGTCTAAACGCTTTGTTCGAATAAGCTGAAAGTTGGTACGTATATTGTAAGTCACCCTAGTACGAACCCTATAGATTTTGGCGGATCTAGCACTTATATAGTTTTTTTACAAGGATACCAGGAAAAATTCTTTATCATTATGGCCTATGGGGCCAAATTTTTAAAAGTGCGATAACGTCTAAACGCTTTATTAACCTGAGCAAAAAAATTGTACACATGTTATAGGTCACAGTTGCACTCGCGAACTCTATAGATTTTGGTTAATTTAGCACTTAGAGTCTTTTTAGAGGGTCACAAATAAAAATTCTTTATCATTATGACGTATGGGACGAAATTTTTTAAAGTAAAATAGCATCTAAACGCTTTATTCAAGTGATCTGAAAATTTATATGAATATTATAAATCACTGCTGCACTAAATATAAGCATTTTGGTGAATCTAGCATTTATAGATTTTTACAGGGACACAACGAAAAATTCTTTATCATTATGATCTATGAGCTCAAAATTCAGTAGCGTTAAAAAAAACATCGTGTAATAAATGGAGAAAAGTACTCAAATATTCTATTATGGTTTCCTCACTTTTGTTTGTTTAACAACTCCTCTTTCTTTACTTTATCTACAAAACTGTTAATTACGCAATGTTTGGAAAGTCGAGTGGAGTCACTCCAGATTTTTTTAAAGACATTTGATAGGAGGGGCCGTATAAAAATTAAACTTCGTATTTTAATATGTATACAGCCCCTTGTGTATATATATATATAAAGGCCATATCTGAAATGTACTTTTAATTTGCACCAATTTTGTAATGTGGAAGTATGTTTCTATTTTTCATAGTTTACGAGATAATCGCTGTATCATCTATTTTGAATCGCCCGGTATACATATAATATTATTACTCGAAAACAAATATTAGCATGAAGTACAAAAATCGTATATCCTATGGGGATATTACTTTAAAACTTTCATTGCGAGTGATCTTGTTGATGTAGGTATGATTGTCTACACGCGTTATCTATCCCTGGGTGAGACACCTTCTTTGGGCAGGCCCGCTTTACCATTAGGCGAACGGTTGCTTAGGGCCGCCGAAAAAATAGGGCCGCCAAAAAATTTAAAACACTGCACAAAAACATATTAAAAAAAAAAAAAAAAAAAACCGTAAATCATAAACTGATTTTTGGCTTTCTCTTTTTTAAGGCATATATGTATATTAAATTGTAAATTAAAAGTAGCATTCTTTGATGATTTTAACAAAGCATAAAAACACCATAGAGTGCTAAAATATTGACTTTTATTAAACGTACGCTTTTAATTGTATTGTGATAATGAATGAAGACCAGATCTTTTTTAAATTACGTGGAAAAGAGGAGGAGGGGGGGAGGGAGAGTAATTTGAAATTGCAACATGATAATAAAATAGCTCCTTTCGATTACGATTTAATGATGATGATAATAAACACAGACAGATACATTTAAAAATCTTTCAGTGCTAAGACAATCCTTCATATTGGCGTCAGAAGTAAAAAAGTGAAAAAAAAAATTATTATTATAAATGTTATTTTAAAATTGTCTGATATATTTATGATCCTCAAAATAGACGTTTATACTCAATTTTGTCCTATTCTACCATGTTAAGTAAATCGTAAATTACTAATAGCTTACGAATTTTTAAATTAGAAAATTCACAGTCTACGTTATTTATACCAGTATTCTAAATAATATTTCAAATGTAGTCTGACATCTTTACGTTGAAAATATCCCTCACGATGGAAGTTTATGTGAAATTTTGCCTTATTCTGCCATGTTAAGAAATTTGTAAATTTCCAAGAACTAGCGAAATTTTCAAAGTAGCATGTTTATAGTTGATGATGTCCATTCCGGCATCAAAACTGCTATTTTAAAAGTGGTCTTATAATTTTACACTAAAAATTCTCCATTTAATGCACGTTTAAGTTAAATTTTGACCTGTTCTCCCATGTTAAGAAAATCGTAAATTTCTAATAACTTACGAAGTTTTTCAATTCGAATGTTTTAAATGAATAGGGTTCTTGACAGTGTCATAAATAATATTTCAAAACTTGTCTGACCTCTCTGCGATCATTTGTTCGTGAGATATCGTGTACACAGGTACTAACGGACTAATAAACTAACAGACACCATGCAAATTTTGTCATTTTCGTATCCCTCACATCAGAAAATGTAAAAAAATCAAAAAACCGAGGTCCAAACTTTTAACGGTTACCTAAGTTCACCATGCCTATAGTATGATGGAGAACTAACAATATAAAACGCAAGAACTCGCAACAATTGTTTCAGGTCGAAAGAAGACCCTACCCTTCGTCAGGCGAACAAGTATGCACAAGTAATAATACAAAACTTTGAATAAACACCATAAAATACAATAAACTCTGAACAATTGTTTCGGTTAGAAAGAACACACGACTCTTCGTCAGGTGAACAAAGTAGGCACGAGTGCCTCAAACAAAGCATGATTGGTGCGAGTTCTTCCACTTAATGATGTTTATTCAAAGTTTTGTGCTTATTACTTTTAAACGCCAGTTCTATGGTGCTTTTTATATAATACAGCTCTTATAAAACAGAAATAACAAATCTATAGAAACAGTTCTTGTTTTATTGTTTTAGTAGATTTGTTATTTCCGTTCTCATATTATTTTCTTCTGAGAAAATATACATTAAGAGACAAAAAAAAAAAAAAAAAAAAAAAAAAAAGCCGCACTGCAGAAAAAATGACTTATACCTTTCTTATTTGTAATAACTTTAAAATTAATGTTTGAAACAAATAAAACTGTCATGTTTACATAATATCAAAGAGATGAAATGATACCTATGTACATTTTCGATTTAATAATTCGCTTTTTTGCACTCTACGAAGTACTTTTTAAAAATCTGCATAAAATTTTCTTTTTGAACATAATGCAATAACCATACACTTTGTATTCTATTATGATTTATTATATGAAATAAACAAGTTATATTTTAATATATGAAATAAAACTATTTATTTGTTAGATCTAAACAATTTTTTATTAAAAATATGTATTCTGCATTGGGTTAATTCCGCCTTTATATGGAATTACTGCTTTAATGCACAATGGCATAGTATTATACAGTGTTTTAATATAAATCTCAGAAATTTCAATGTGCCAAATATCACAAATATATTTTTTTTTTCTAGTTCTGGCAGTGTTGTAGGCTGCAAATTTCTAATCTTCTCCCCTCTCGCCCGCCTTTTTATAGACGAAATATTTTAGGGCGGATCCCGATTAGGACAATTTCCATGTCTGGTAAAGAAGAAATTCTACTATATCCTTTGTGGGATTTAACTTAAAGTGAAAAAAGGTATGATTACTTACAGGATTATAGGTTCTCATAGGAATGAATAGGAACTTTTGACAATTTGAACTGAATAAACTATTACCACAGACCCGTGTAGTAAGGTGCATTATCATCTTGAAATGCTGTTTGCGGAAATGTCCAAGGTACCTCCAAAATATTCGGTCAGGCACCACTTTTATGAAGATTGTGTTTTATTTCGATTTAATTGATCCCTTGAGCATAAAAATATGCCCGACTGTTTGAAAAGTTATGCACCTCCGTACCATAATGTGCGAAGAACGTGTCACTGTTTTAAAGGTGCAATTTTCATTAAGTCAGTGATATTTTCGTTGTCAGTTCCGCTTGTTTTCTTTAGCTAGAAATAATTTAAACTTGACTCATCAAAGAGAACCAGTTCCGCCCAATAATTACCTAATCATTTTTTAATTTTTTTAGCCATCTGAGGTCTTGCTTTCCTAATTCTCTTCACTAACAAAGGAATTTTTTCAAATTTTATGCCATTTAAACCTGCTTCGTTTAATACTTGCTGTACTGTAGTTAAAGAAATTATGCTACTAAACACATTTTCTGAATCTCTTTTATGTTCTAAATGTAATACAAACTGATTTTATAAGCAATAGCTTTTTAACTTACGGTCATCTCGCTTGGATTAGCAATATGACCGCTTAAAACCAAATTTCCAGTTTAAAAGGCTAAAAATTTTTATATCTTGCTAAAACCCTTTTACCAATATTCCGCTAATATTGAATTATTTTGCCATCTCACGTATTAAAATATTTTTTGACTTTCCTTCAAAAATTAATACTTTTTGTGGCATCGTTAACTGCCTTATTCTTACCATTTTTGAAATAATTTCTAAAATTACAATTTTCCTGACACTTGCATTTTGTTTTTAACGCTGGACTCAAAGCTGGACAAAAGAGAGAAAAATATAATAGAGTGTTTGAGTATTTTTCTCCCTGTATTACACGATGTTTTATTGAACGCTACTGAACTTTGAGCCTTTAAGATCATAATGATAAAGAATTTTTCGTTGTGTCCCTGTAAAAATCTATAAATGCAGGATTCACCAAAATGCTTACAGTTAGTGCAACAGTAATTTATAATATTCATATAAATTTTCAGCTCAATTGAATAAGGCGATTAGATGCTATCGCACTTTTAAAAATTGGGTCCCATAGGCCATAATGATAAACAATTTTTCTTTGCGTCCCTGTAAAAAAACTAAGTGCTAAATTCACCAAAATCTACACAGTTCGTGCAACTGTGACCTATAACATGTGTATAAATTTTTTGCTCAGATTAATAAAGCGTTTAGACGCTATCGCAATTTTAAAAATTTTGCCCCATAGGCCATAATGATAAAGAATTTTTCCTGGTGTCCCTGCAAAAAAACTACAAGTCCTAGATTCACCAAAAGCTATAGGGTTCGTACTAGGGTGACTTAGAATATACGTACCATCTTTCAGCTTATTCGAACAAAGCCTTTAGACGCTAGCGTGTTCACTCACACACATACACACACACATACATACATCATCGAAAAAATAGTGGAAACGGACTCAGGGGACCTCGAAACGTATAGAAACATCAAAATCTCAAATTCGGATTTTTGACATGATTACAATACTTTCCTCACTTTATAGTGTTCGGAAAGTAACAAGCAGAAAAAAGTCACCCATTTTTTCAGACTGCCACTAAACCTGTTCTTTCTTCCATTTTGAAAGAAAACATAATAATATTGAATATTAAAAATAATCAAAGTTGAGACACGTGTACTCATTTTAAAGTCTTTTTTATTGATTTCTCCTATAGGGGAAGGACCTTTAATATATATATATATATAGAACATCTCCTAAATATTTTAAATTTCTGAACAATTTTAGTTTTTCAACATTTTCCTCACATAACCTTTGTAATGCTTTAAAAATATTTCAATGACTACTACTTCCTTTCACTGCAATATTTAAGCATTTTACAATTACATGCAGTAGTATGATTTTTTTTTTTAATGCTTAAGGTAATCTAATAGCCTTTTCAAATGATAAAAAAAGAAAAAAAAATCATAAGTTTTTTTTTTTTTTTTTTTTTTCTCCCCCCTCAAACAAATTGACGCTTTTTATTTACGATTTTTTTTTTTAAAGTTATTTTGAAAGGCAATTTGAAAAAGAAGAAAAAAAAAAAAAAAAAAAAAAAAAAAAATCTTAATTCAAGCATTTTTTTGGGGTCGCTCCTATGTGTATGAATTGAGAAGATCATTTTCCCCTTGTTTTGCTAGATTTTTTTTTAAACTTAAATTCCTTTTTTATTAACTTAAAGAGCTCTTTTCATGACTCTAGTCCCATTTAAACACTTGTGAAAAACCAAATTAAGTACCTGCAGCGCGATCTATAGAAAACTGATTTCTTCGTTTCATTTCATTTAAAAAGCAGATTCCCTAATTAAACACTACCAAAAAAGAAAAGAAAAAAGAAAAAAATAATCTTTAAAGCAACTTAAACTGATAAACTATTTAACCTCTTCAATACACGCTAATACATTTAGACTACCTCTATGTCCATGTACTTTTTTTAGTTTACAGTTAAGTTAACGTTCAACATTTAAAAATCAAATTACAGTTATCTAAATGAAAGAAAATAATTATTCAAATTTTGAATTTCATTTAAGAAGTACGAGGAAGCTCCATTGACTTCATGAAATTTTTTATCTTGCAAATAAATTATTATTATTCTTTTAATTCTTATTTTTTTTTCTACTTACTGCTCATTATCTACTCAAAGGATAAAAAACAAAGAAAATCATGCAGTCCGCATAAATTATATAAGCACTTTCCAATACTTACTCATACGGCGTTTAGCATTAGCTACACTGGAAGTAAATAAATAAATAATATATATATATATATATATATATACCGTTTTCGTCTAAAACAAATAAATAATTATTTTCCGAATCTCTAAACTAGAAATATAAATTTTCGAGTTATGCGTATAATATAAACAGATAATGTGAATAGGCGAAATGATCGAGAATTTCTAGTCTACGACTTTCTAGAGGGTGAAACAATATTACGGATTCTTTGTATGACCAGAAAATTCTTGCTTGATTTCCTACCATTAGGTCCTAAACCCAAAAAGTAAAGTTATGGAAACTCGCCTCTTGGGTTCGCATTTATTTTCAAATGGGGTTGACCCCATGAAAATAGAGGAACGCGCTCTAGAATACTAATTTGAGTTTTTAGAACTCGCTAACAAAGGAAACTAGGATTTATAGGGAACTATTCTTACTGGAGCCACAATTCAGTTTCTAGATGTCAGTTACAGATTTTTTTTTTTTTCAGCTTATGTGTTTCTTCCATGATGGTAACCTAAAATACTTTTTATTTTCTGAGAAAGAAATCTCTCTCCCTCAAAAAAAAAAAAAAAAAAAAAAAAAAAATCTTTATAACTTTACTTTTAAGGAAATGGGCTGCTATTTTATAGTAGCAAGATTGCGAAAATATAGTTTATCTATGTAGGAAGGAATCCAACAAAAGCATGTGTTATTAGCTTCATTTCTAAAAATTAAGCTTTACAAAGATTACTTTTGTGCAACCTTAAACGTCGACGAAAAATTTCATACGCATCCCATAATGTGCCACAATGAATGAAGAAAAAATGTTCACTATCACTGAATTGATTTCCTTTATAAGCCATAATGTATAGGAACAAACGCACATGCAAAAGTGTAAGATACACAGTATTAAAATGCCAAAAAATATTCTTTTATGAACCCCTTACCTGCCGAGGAAAATTCCCGAGATTCGCTTCCCAGTACCACCGTTCTCTCTCGACTCTGGGCTGCTAGAATGAACCCATCGGAATGAACTCGACGCGGAAAGTTTTCATTATCGGAAACGTCAGATTTCACTAAAATCATCCCGATATGCGTTTTATACCCTAGCACCAACTCCTCGTAAAGGTGAGTCGAAACTTCCCCCAGAGAGAAAGGGCTGTTTTCGAAATCGGATTAAGTTGACCAATCACAGACAAGGATAATTTCACCCTCGCCGCGAGATTTCATTTGGATATTTTAGATAAACAAAGATGGCTGCCTCTGCTTGTGTGGTTGTGAATGTGCGTTTTAGCTTTATTTAATAAGAAAACAGTATTTATCCCCATTTATTTTTTGTAAATACCGTATGTATTTTCTAAATATCAAACCCGTGTTACTACCGAACTTCACCTTTTGCCAGTTGCTAGCATTTTAAGGCAATAAATGTAAATGATTTTTTGCCTTGAAGTGTTAGCTGCTAGCATTTGTTATTTAGTGAACGACGAATTTACTATGGATGTAAGAGCTTTGGATGTATATAGGTAATATATATATATTTTTTTCTGTCTAATTGTAATAACTTTATAGTTATGGTAATGTTTCTTTATTACATATATGCACAAATATTAACATTTTCGTTTAAATTTCCTTAATTAAAATTTTTGTGTACATACATTAGTATAATTGATTTATTGTATTTACATGTGTTAAAGCAAATCTAATAGTATTTTATTATTATTATTATTTTTTAATTTGCATGTTTGTATGTACTGTTTCTAAAATTTCTTTTAGAATTTACAATATACAATAAAATATGCTGTGTAATTTTAAATCTTTAAGCATAGTAAAAAATTATCTTTCGTCAAAGTAAGAAAAAGTAAAACCGTCTTAAAATTAATTTTCATTTTGTAAGTGAATTTACATAATATGTCTAATTTAGATTGTAAAAATCAATTATTAAATTTAAAAAATTACATTCACTTACTTTTCCCTTTCTAAGATATGAGAGATAGATACTATTATATAGCTACAAATGAAGTTTTGCAAGTGAATGTAGAATTGACGTGCTGTGTCTCAAACTTACTTAATTCAATTATAATAAAATGTAAAAGGAAAAATTTTAGTTCCAGGGAAAATAAATATTTATCATAATTTCCTTTAAGCTTTATTAATGTTTTATGTACAGGGACTTGTATCATTCATAAACATACTTTAAATAAGATTTTTAGTTTATATATATATATATATTTATATAATTGCAGTTTTCATTAAACTCAATTAATCTTTAATAACTTTAAATATTAATACTTGTTATTCTTAATAGATATGCTATTAATATTAGACATGATTAATAAGAATTTTAATTACAATATATATATATATATGGGTATTTATATTTTTTTTTATAATATTTAATTAATTTTCAATAACTTTAAATATTAAGACATGTTATTCTTCATAATTTTTAAATAAGAAGTTTAGTTACCAATATATATATATTACAATTTTCATTTAACTTAATTATTTTTTAAGATTTAAATATATTTCATTTTCTTGAATAACACCTAATGCCAAGATGGACGCCATTGGAACCGTGATTTGTTTATCTCACGACGATTTCACTCGGAAAAGACCAGTCGAAATTTCAGAAAACGATTCCGCCTGACAATTCCGATAATGAAAGCAATTCGACGAGTTCGTTCTAGCGAAATAAGAAAAGCTATCGGAATGTGACGTCACATCGGAGAAATTCCGATAACGAGTGCATTTCGATGAGCTCGTTCTAGAGGCCCTGAAGTGAATCGAAAACACCGCAAAGATCACTTTCAAGGTTATTTTATTGCACTGTCAAGCCGTGTCAGTAGTTTCACTGACAGCGGTAAAATAAAAAGCACCTTACTTTGAAAAAACGCATCTATACGCCCGGGGCAGTGAAGGGGTTCATCAACATTTAGATCACTGGGACTACGCGCAATAGGTGCAAATTTTTATACAATCGAGATAAATTAAGCAAATTTCATAGTGCATAGATGACAGCAGTGCCGAAATCTCGTACTTGGCCGTATTTCTCATGATTTTGGAAACGGGTTTTTCTATAACTAGAATCTTTTAGGTCTCTCTTTTCAAACAATCCAGTTTTAACGATTGGTTTGTTTGTTTTTCTGTACAGGATATCGGTATAACTTAAAAACAGACAGGTGCAGAAAGTAAAACTCCGTTACTCTAAACCTCTATCATACACGTTATTTAAAACTTTTTACTGAGATAGAACAAATGGTTCATATACCGGAATGATTAAATACAGTAAGCTGTACTGGCGGAATTTCTTGTTGGTATCTTTTAACACTGATTACAATATTGATTCCGGTATTCTAACTTTCGCCCTCTATGTGGCTCTCTCTCTCTCTCTATATATATATATATATAATTTTATTATTTTATAAATTATACACACAAATATGTATATAATTATTTAATTTGCATGATTAATTAACTACCTGTTACAATGACTTTAGTATTATTTATTTATTTATTTTTTTAATCACATTTTTCTGTTTACGTTTAAATAAATTCCTCACAATACTTAAGAAAAATTATTTCATTTCTTATTGAATGCAAAATAGGGAGAGTTATTTTTTTAATCAGAATGTTACATTATAATGATTCTCAGTAGAAACGTCGTTGAAAGATTTTTTTTTTTTTTTTAAACATGTCTTCAGAGAGAGTAGGCGATGTATCTTGCCTACGTATACCCCCCCCCCCCTTCTTCTTCATGCCGGACGAATTTTAATGACAAGAAATAAGATTTATTTACTGAAGTTTATCTCGTATTAATTGGCTTAATCGTATGCTCTGTGGTGAACAAAGTTAAATATAGATAAGCTTATTTTGAACAAGATAAAATATTTTAATGTTTACGCTGTTTTGATTTGCATGAAAAGGATAATTGATATAATCGCATATCTTTCTATGAAAATAATTAATTTAGAAAACGAAGCTTCACTCGAACTACTTTTGTGGATGCATACGTAATAGTTTATTTTATCAGCAATACTCAGGCACATGATTAATAAAAAACAACATCTGGTGCGCGTGTGTGTAAAAATTCATGCGGGAATTAAAAAAAAAAAAAAAAAAAAGTAGTTCATGTTTTTGTAGAAGCGATAAATCTTTTCATTCTGAGACAAACTAAAAAATATTGCTAATGATTGTGCATGTGAGGGAATCTCTGGATAAAATTTATTATGAATATCGATTGAAAACCGTGTCCATATTGATGTGAATTACAGCTATTAATATTGATTTCTCTGCTTACAGGAAGCCAGAAGAAACCCACAGTATGGAAAAGAAGCGATTCGCAGTATCATTCATTTCCTCCATTTGTGTGACAAGAATGTCCAGCAAAAGCGTACGTCATGGCCGTTTATGAAAATGATAGCTCATCCATACAGTACTTGTTCTGAGGCGGAAAAGAAATGTTTTCAAAGTGGCCCCATGCCTCTCACAGATGATTCAAGAAGTGGAAGACCAACACTCACGTTCGATGTTGCCACAGTAAAGATAGTGAAAGATGTTGTCCCATTAAACTGAAGAAGGGTGCATTCCAAACGATTTTCGACTCAGTTTCAGAATCCAACACAGTACGATCCGTAAAGGGAGACGTTGAGTCTTTTGCATCAAGATGGCATCAAGGTTGTTGGTTTTGCATCAAGGAAGTGAATTTCATGGGTAGCCTGTAACTATAGATACATTTTTGATTGATCCATGAGTTTCGGATAACAAAGACATGAGTAAAAGCACAGCGACAGCGTTCAATAGGTTGCAGAGAAAATGTTTATTATATTATTTTTGAGACTGTGCTGTAGTAGCCATCTGAACACAGATGCCTGAAGAGGCGTCATTCTGCTCATCAATGCACTTTTTTTTTGCAGAAATTGCCTGATTATCTAATTATGAAACGGCGCGGTATAATTACTAATGCCAACCGTCTTTTTACCTTCCAAGGTGCGGTTGTGGAATTTTACGGTACCGATCCGATTCTCAAGATCATTTCCTAAATCAGTATTTTTATTTTTTTTTTTTTTTTTTTATCGGAACACTCTTATAACTATACAAAAGTGGTGGGATGAGTGTCTCTATTGGAGTAGGATTGATTTTTCCTAAAATTTCTCTACACAAAGTTTCTATATCTATTATTTTTTTTAATAATAATCAAAACTTTACAACGCTTCTTTGCAAGTGCAAAATGCTATCAAAACGTAATATTATTGGATCGTACATTGCACTGTATATGAATAAAAATTTCATAAGTGTATCGAAAGTAGAAGCGTTTTTTTGAAGGCGAAATGAAAATACTGTACGCTAGCAAATCGGATAAGTTATTACTTTCATGTAAGTTTTCAAAAGATATCGATTCCCATATATTTCTGGAATGACACACACAGGCTATCTTTACGGAAGAAAACAGTAAGAAAAAAATTTTTTTTTTCGTTTTACAAGCTATATTTTAATACAAGACTTTGAAAAGGTTCATGTCTTAGAAAAATGACTGAAAATAAGATTCTTAAACGATAGAAACTGAAATAATAGAACAATAAAATGTGCTTTTGTTCATTTAAATATGTCCAGCTGTTCTGAATTTTTGCTTAAATTACTTTCAAATAGGCTAGAAAACTAAAGTTAATTTGCCGTAGACTGTTTTAAATATCACCTATAAAAACTGAAAGAGTTGAAATAAAGCGATGTTACCAGTGAAAAATTTATTAAATAAAATTTTTGAAAGCTTTATTTAATATATATATATATATATATATATGTATATATATATTAAATTTTAATTAGTAATTGGTCATAGATCAGTTTTATAAACCTATGTAGCAATGAGTGTTAATGCAAAGTAACACTGACAGTGAATTTTAAGCATAAGTAAAATATACTACTGGATCTGCAAAGGAGGATCTCAATGTCCCATTTGCATTGCTTATCACATTTTTACTTTTTCCATTATATGTTACGACCAATGTGATTAATTTGTAATGACTCATAATAACCGGCGATTATTAATAATAACCAAATAAGCTTGTTAAAGTAAGTAATTTATGAAACTTTATAACATTAATCGACAATTATTAATAAAATCTTAAAAAACAAATAGAGCCGACTCCAAAAAGCAACTGTTATTCAAACAACTAAAAATAAAATGAAAATTGGCATAAAATTAAAAAATAAATTCTTTCGCCAAACAACATTAAATACTGCAACTATTCATACCTTTTGAAGACGGCGCAAAACTCGAGTTCACTCCGCACTCTCATTCTAAAAATCATTCGTAGCGTAAATGCAGTGACTTGTTTTCGAAAAAATCTTTTTCACTTGTTTGTAGCGCAGGTTTCCTGTGAAATGTAATTGTCCTAGAGATAAAGAAAAATTCAAATTAAATTATTATCTGAAATATTTATGTATATTTTTCATCAAAATGGGTCAAGCAGTTTCCTAGAAAACCAGGTTTTTGCTATATTCTGTTCCAGGCAAAGCGCAGACTATCAGCGACTGCTTATTTTCCCGAAGAAGAAGATAAATATGTTCGGTTTTTCATCTCTTCAACCCTTTTTATTGTTGAGTATTGTCGCAAGATTGGGACATACATTGTATTTTTTCTTTAATAAAGCAATACAGTTTCTTTTCTAATGGAGTATTGTAGGGTCTCTGAAGATTGATATCTTTCAAGCTTTGAGCATTTTTCACTTCCAATTCAAATTAATTTGTTCTGCCTCACTTCTTTAAATTTTTCCTCATTTCTTCTTGAAGGTTTTTGAAGGATTAATGAATTAAAAATGAATGGTTTTTATTTATTTATGTTTGTTTCAAAGGATAATTCCATTCTTTATTGGCATGCGTGTGAAGATTTAAAAAATAATAATAGCGTGAGCATCTTATTGATCTTCAATCTACTACATAGATTTCAAAATTTACTTATTCTAATAAGGACTCGCAGACGTACAGGCCGATTGCTATACACGTGTATGTTCAGATTCAGGAAACTTTAAAACGTGTCAGTGTATCAAAAACTCAGATTCGTAAATCTAACCCATAAAAAGTTCTTTTCTGCCCTGTGTGGCCCATCCAAGACAGAAATAATATGTATATTGGCATCAAAAAGACATCAAGTATTTTTACTGATATTTTTAAATGGTTAAAAAACTCGCAACCTCAGCTATAAATCAGATACATAATATATGCTAGTTCCGACATCGCCGACATATGCAACTGATAATAAAAAAAAAAAATGTCGCCTAACAGATATCGTAGATCCTATGGTTATCATTTTCTCATTTAATTTTCGATTCATAGTTCTAAATTGGAGGATCTCTGAAATTAAACAGGAGGTCTTTGTTTATTCTGGTGAAAATTGACTTTATACAAATTAATAATGATTTTGTATTACCATGAGTTTCTTAGCATGCAAGTAAGTTTATAAATATTTAGGGGTAGCTATGAACAAAATCCAGAAAGAATAACGATACAATATCAGTAACATTTCGATTCTTTTAAACCTTATGTTATTTATTATACCTCTGATATCAGAATAATATTTATCTTGCATTCTATACATTAGTGGCGTCATGTAAAACTATTAGGTGTCGGATACCTGTCTGATAACAGCTACTGGATACTCCTGTTGTAGAGATAACCTATTTTCAGTGCCACACGGACACGATATACTGTAATTTTCATGAAAAAAGATATCCGAATGCTGCACGAAAATCTACCTATCCGATACATTAGATATCAAAACTCAATGTTTCCGATTCTTGTGTGTTAGCTGGGAAATATTTGAAAAAAAAAAAAGCAAGTAACAAGTATTTTGTTACACAGACTACTGTATGAAACAGAAAATATTTAAATGTAAAAATATTGCAAGATAATATGCCACTGAATGAGCCTATAAGGAATTCACCGTAATAACGAATATTAATAAGTAAATGATGTATTAATGATAAGAAGTATCCAATTATGCATGTTATCCAAAAATATTTTAAATTTTATGCGTTTTTTAAGCATAATATTACAGAATGTATAAGATTAATTATAAAATATTTTAATTAAAATTATAGAAAAGCTAGCGTATTATCTTTTGCTTTGAAGTAATCTAATAATGAAAGAAAATAATTAAAATTCAATAAAGTATGTCACTCATTAAGGAGTCCATATTAATAATATGTATTGTAATTAGTTCTATTTATTCCTTTTCGAAAATCCCAGTTCTGAATACGGCCCAGTTTCATCTTACTTATTATGAAAATTAAAGTGATTTTGAGATATTTCATCTTTAAAAATGTATTTGTTTCAAGTTATTATAAACAAAATCTATTTAAGATATATTAATGAAGCAAACTGTAAATTTTAATTAAAAACATTCTCTACCAAATCTTTATAAAAATTACGGTTAATTATGGTACCAATATTATCTTTCATGTAAATTATAAATAAGTAGTCAAACAAAATAATAATCCAAACGTAAATTCTATATTCATATCTTATTACGAATAAATGTTATTTTTCCTCGTGTTTTAATTTTTTGTTTTACCTTCCGAACATGCCTAACATCCAAACATATAAAAAGTCTTATACTCAAGTCAAAAATGCCCATTTGAGGTTTTTGGTGTTTCTATACGTGTTAAGGTCCCCTAAATTTCTTTTTGCTATTTTTAAAGTGATGTATGTATGTATGTGTGTGTGTGTGTGATTGGATATGTATATGTGTGAGTGAACATGATAGCGTCTCAATGCTTTGTTCGAATCAGCTGAAAGTTGGTACGTATGTCATAGATCACCATAACACATACCCTATTGATTGATTACCCTATTGGTGAATCTAGCGCTTATAGTTCTTTTACAAGGACACAAAAAAAATTCTTTATCATTATGGCCTATGGGCCAACTTTCTTTAAAGTGCGATGACGTCTAAATGCTTTATTCGTCTGTGTGGAAAATTTATACACATGTTATAGGTCACCGTCGAACAAACCGTATAGATTTTGGTGAATCTAGAGTCTACAGTTTTTTTTTTTTTTTTTTTTTTTTTTTTTCGGGGACACAAATAAAAATTCTTTATCACTGTGGCCTAAGGGCCCAAACTGTTTAAAGTGCGATAGCTCCTTATTCGACTAAGCAAAAAATTTATACTTATATTATAGGTGACAGTCGCACGAACTGTATTTAAAGATTTTAGAGAATGTAGCACTTATAGAATTTTAAAGGGGCACAACGAAAAGTTATTTATCAAGATGATATATGGACATATATTATTTGAAGTGCAATAGCGTAAAATTAAATAATATACTATTTGGAGAAAAAAACTCAAACATTCTATTATAATTTTCTCTTCTGTTTATTAGCGACTTCTCTTACTTTAGTTATGCAACCGTTAATTAGTTAATGTTCGGTAAATCGAGTGGAGTCGCTCCAGTTTTTTTTTTTTTTTTCTTTTTCCGTTGATAACATAAAATCGCGACACGCAAATATCATATATAATACTAATTACATTACAACACATAATTGTAATTTTCCAAATAAAGATCATCCCTCGATTATCTGTAGTAAGTCAATCCAAACCAGGCTATCAATCTTGACACACAAGCCAAATGTGTTATATTATTAAGTGACGAAATGGAAACTATTATATTTATTAAATTAAAAAATAAATACGCAAATAAAATGAAATTACAAATTTATCATAAAAAATCTGGAGTGACTCCACTCGACTTTCCGAACATTGAGTAATTAACAGTTTTGTAGATAAAGTAAAGAAAGAGGAGTTGTTAAACAAACAAAAGAGAGAAAACCATAATAGAGTGTTTGAGTATTTTTCTCCATCTATTACACGATGTTTTATTTAACGCTACTGAACTTTGAGTCCATAGATCATAATGATAAAGAATTTTTCGTTGTGCCCCTGTAAAAACCTATAAATGCTAGATTCACCAAAATGCTTATAGTTAGTGCAACAGTGATTTATAATACTCATATAAATTTTCAGCTCAATTCAATAAGGCGTTTAGATGCTATCGTACTTTTAAAAATTTAGTCCCATAGGCCATAATGATAAAGAATTTTTCTTTGTGTCCCTGTAAAAAAAACTGTAAGTGCTAGATTCACCAAAATCTATACAGTTACTTCAACTGTGATCTATATAACATGTGTACAAATTTTTTGCTCAGATTAATAAGGCGTTTAGACGCTATCACACTTTTAAAAATTTGGCCCCATAGGCATAATGATAAAGAATTTTTCTTTGTGTCCCTGTAAAAAAACTATAAGTGCTAGATTCTCCAAAATCTATACAGATTGAGTATTTGTGACCTATAATATGTGTATAAATTTTTTGCTCAATTGAATAAGGCGTTCAGATGCTATCGCCCTTTTAAGATTTTGCTCCCATAGGCCATAATGATAAAGAATTTTTCTTTGTGTCCCTGTAAAAAAACTATCAGTGCTAGATTCACCAAAATCTATAGGGTTCGTACTATGGTGACTTACAATATGCGTACCAACTTTCAGGTTAATCGAACAAAGCGTTTAAACGCTAGCGTGTTCACTCACAGACATACACACATACATACACACATACACACACACATACATACATCATCGTAAAAATAGTGAAAACGGACTCAGGGGACCTGAAAACGTATAGAAACATCAAAATCTCGAATTCGGATTTTTGACATGATTACAATACTTTCCTCACTATAGTGTTCGGAAAGTAAAAAAGGCATATACATTTGAGAGTATAGATATTAAGTTCATTTGTAGGAGGGTATTTTTAACTAAAAACAATACGATACTCAATCATAATATCAAACTAGCCGCCTTCGTCGACCAGCTGGTTCGCAATCCTTGAAAAATCCGACTTCCGCTCGGTGGTCCCTGCGGCGTCTTTCGCCCCTCTTCCCGCCCCCTAAAAATTTTACACTTTCGAAAATAACCTCATTCGATTTGTAGACCCAAAAAATCTACATCTGCCAATTTTGAACGGTCTAACTCAATTTTTTTTTTTGGTCCCTTCGCCCCCTCCCCCCCTCCCCAAATAATTTTACACAATCGAAAATATCCTCATTTGACTTGCAAACCCCAAAAATCTATATATACCAATTTTGAACGGTCTAACTCAATTTCTATTTTTTCCCCTTCGCCCTCTTTCGCCCCCCCCCCTCTTAATAATTTTACACTCTCGAAAATATTTTCATTCGACTTGTAGGCCCCCAAAACCTCTATATACATATTTTGAACGGTCTAAATCAATTTCTAATTTTTTGCCCCATTCGCGCCCCCCCCCCTAATAATTTTATACTTTCGAATATAACCTCATTCGACTTGTAGACCCCAAAAACCTATATATACCAATTTTGAACGGTCTAACTCAATTTCTAATTTTTTGCCCCTTCGCTCCCCCCCCCCAATAATTTTACACTTTCGAAAATATTCTCATTCGATTTATAGGCCCCCAGAACCTATATATACGAATTTTGAACGGTCTAACTCAATTTCTAATTTTAGCCCCCTTTGCCCCTCTTCTCCCCTAATAATTTTACACTTTTGAAAATTTCCTCAATCCACTTGTAGGCCCCTAAAACCTGTACATACCGATTTTGAACGGTTTAAAATACTTTGAAATAAAAAAATAAAATAAATTATTTTTATCTTCAAATGTTTTTGTTGCTATGGAAACTCACATTGTCTTTCGAGGCACAGACGTGTGTTAGAATAAAATTTAATTTGAAAAAAAAAAAAAAAAAAAAATAATAATAATAATAATAACTTTTTGTTCATTAACCAAAGTTGATGAAATTTGAACTGCAAGTTGGTCTTGTGTTGCACAGGCTGTATATTATTTCTTGTGTTCGTGAGAGAAAATTTGAAAAAAAAAAAAAAAAAAAAAAAAAACTGCAATATTTAATTCCACTTCAAAAACACGTGATTTAATGAGTAGCAGATGTTTTCTTTTCCGTCCAGCCGTTAAATTCTAGACGGTCTGCTGTTGCCACCTAAAATTCATATTTTAGTTAATTTAAAAAAATCTAATTGTCGTGTCCATAAGCAATTTATACCCTGGATTTAGATAAATCGCCCCTTTCATTTGGTACCGAATTTGTAACGATTGGATCGATATTTCTAATTTATTCTTCCATTTAATGCTCCTTAAACGCATATTAAGCTCAAAATTGAGTCGTTTATTAATTGGCATAGGTTGACATTTTAATTAATATCTCCGCAACTGATTGAAATTTTTTAATTCTTTTTTCACTATTCTCTGGGAAAGGCTTCTGAGCACCCGTATGTCAAATTTTGTATTTCTGCGTTCATTCGGGGCTGAACGTATAGACGCACCAGACAGACAGAGAGGCAGACAGACATCTTCTTTTATTATTATAGATTATAATATCTGTACATAGCGGTCATTGCCACTCTACTTGTGTAAAAGTTAATAGACCTTTAGTTATTTTTTCTAGAATTTTAAAACATTTTATGGGGACAAAGAGAAATAATAAAAATGGGTACAGTTTATGTTTACACGAAAGCTTGGATATTGTACTTTGAATACCTAAAAATACACACAGTTTTGTAAACTGTATCGCAGTGAATCCATTCGCAAACTACTCAATAAGAACAGGAAAATTAACACTTTATTGTAATGACTGAACTTAGTACGAAAAATAGATTTTTCATAAAACATACGGTAAAATAAATCTTTTTATCAGTAACAGGAATATATTTTAAAACCAAATTATATTTAGATGCATTAAGTATTTATAACTTATGTTTCTAAGGGAGAAACGAGAAAGGAATACACTTTCTGTCTACAAATAAAAAGAAGTATATAGGATGTAGTAAAATGATGAACGTAAACCTCTCCTTATCTATACCATTAGGGCCAATATTTCAATTTTTATGAGTCATTTTCATGACCCCTTGTGTTTCTTTTCACAAATCGCAGATACATGGGCTCCGATTCCTTTAATAGTGAGTCACTGAGAGGCTCATATATTTTATTCTTAGAAGATTTATTTCTTTTCTTTTATTCCTGTTTAAGAAGGTCCATATGTATTATTTAATAAAAAATGACTATAGTTCATTATCTCACAATTCAAAATACTTACAGATATTTCTGAATACTTTACCTCTATAGCTGGTTTCTATGTATTACAAGAAAAAAAAAAAACTAAACTTTTTACATGTTTTTCTGAGTATTTTTACAGAATTTATTTTGGCTATTCAAAGAATAGCTTCAAAATTTTTCTAATAAATTAAAAATAAGAAAAATGTTTTCTATTTAGATTTTCTACTGCATAAATTGGAGTCAAATTAGACGAAATTATTTGAAAAATAAATTTGGGCAGTTTTTGTAATTAATGGCATAAAGGCTATTTAAGTAAAATATTTTATGAATATTAAAAGAATAATCATAGCTATGATACTGTTATTTTAATGTTCTTTTAAAAGTTGTTTTCAACATTTTTCTGTAACAATATGCAACTACTAAACATAATAAAGTACACTCATGTCCATAAATTAAGGATAATGCTAGCTGCGGTAATTAAAGTTTCAGAAGCAAAACAAACATGACTTATTCATAAAGTCCATTTATTAAATAAAAGATGAAGAAGAAAAAAAGGTGGTTTATGTAGGATACCATTTATAAAAACTACGATTTTTGATTCCTGAAGCAATTACAAAAAATATCTCCCTTACAAAAACTTAACATTACATGGTTGGTATGATGGTTGTATACCTCTCAGATGATGAAATACAGTCCTTACAACGCTTAGGAATGCTGAGTATTAAATTATCGATCAGATCTTGGGGAAGATTACTCCAATCAGTAAGCAATGTTCTCCGAAGTTCCGGTACACATGTAGGAGGTGGCTGACGGGCTACAACTCGTCGGAAAAGCATGTTCTGCACATGCTATATCAGATTCTAGTCAGGTAATAATTCTGGCCATTCCATACGGGTGATGGCTTCAGATTGTAGGCATCTGTGTACAACGTTTGCACTGTGAGGACGCGCATTGTTATCCATAAACACAAATTCTGGGCTCATGACACCCCTAAACAAATGTACAGTCGAGGAAAAAAAAAAAAAAAAAAAAACGCAGCACTCGACGTAACTTCGCTGCTAATAGATGTAGAAAAATGTAATAGGTATCATTCGACGGGGAATTGTAAGTAGTTTCAGAAAATGAACTGAAATTTTGAATTGGGGGTCGTCTACATATTAAAACGCGCACCAACTTTGATTTTTTCAATGGTAATGCCCCATTTTTGTTTTATATTTGAATTCCTGGGATCGCGACAACGCGAAAAAGTATATTGGTTGTATATTTTACTTATTTTTTCACGGATTTATAAGCGTTCAAAGTTTGAAGTTGCTAATGTTAAATTCATATTTCAAACTTTTATTAATATCTTCACAAAAAATAACTTGATCGATATAATTCTTTTTTTACGAGATACAGTGAAGAAACCCAAACAAAATCCATCATTACTTTTGATTCTGAAAAATATTTTTAATTTTGAAAAATATTAATAAATTCATATTCATAAAAATTATGAATTATGACCCATATTAATTTTTACATAAAATGAATCCTAATGCTGAAAAATATGGGTGTGCAAATTTGCAGCTCATTCCAGCTATTAGTTTTCGAGATATAAATAAATCTTTCTTTTGGAGTGATTCTCTTATAAAGTTTTGCATAAGATAACGAATCAAATCTTAAAAAATATCAAGGAAAATTAAACAAAATATGTTTATTTTTTATTTACGGGTCAAATTATCTAACAACAAAGTCAAACACAAAGAAATGAAACGAAAATGATGATTTTTAGACAATGTAAACATCAAGAATTCCTGTTTTCTAAAGAAGACAAGCCCCGCCTTCATCTTTCTTCAAAACAAAACAATACAGAAAAGTAAAGTAAATGTGACATTGAGTATTCGTGTTAAACCCCTTATTTTATGTTGTCAAAAATACGCACAAGTGGTATTTACTTCATCGATTACTGGTAATAAATTTCGAACCTTTTAAACGAACACTAGAAGAAAAAAAAATAACTAAATAGGCAGGGTTTACTGTTTTAAATAGAAAAATTTATAAATGTAAAAATTGTAAAAAAAAAAAAAAAAAAAAAAAAAAAACTAATGGAATTGGAATGCAAGACAGACTTGTAAAATCGTTTCTTAAGTTAAAGGCTTAATCATTTGCTTCATATATTGCTTTATTTTTATTTATTTATTTATTTATTTTGTAGGGGGCAGAATTATTATTTTAAGGATACTTTAGCCTTTAAAATTTTAATAATATATTTTAACTTTATATTATTTTTTAAATACACTTTTAATTTAAAAATATATTTTAACATTTTTTGCGACCGCAGGATTTTGTAATTTTGACAGTAAAATCCGCCTAAGGGCGTTAGTCTCTCAAAATAAGAACAAATTTTCTGTATCCACAATTATATTACAAATGAATATACAGTATAATTATATTCTTTCTAATCAATATATTTCTATCCATAGTATATTTTATTGCAAAAATATGAACACTGGTTACACACTTAAGAAATAAGTAACACTGAAATTACGAAAGAAACGCCCACTAAGAGAGTTACAGATTTTTAAATGACGTGAATCTACGTCAGCAGTCGCGAAAGGGTTAATTAAGAAATTATATTTTCATAGAAATTTTAAAACGAATCGTACAGTTCCAAAGAGTTTAACTGACCCAAAACTGGTAATTGCGATTAAAATTGTTTAATATTTACTTCATAAACCCTTACAATAATTTATCCGAAAAGATTTAGTTTATGCGTTGTTGTATATATATTTCTATATTATTTAATTTTATATTTTATGTTACACCTACGAAAGAAAATTCAAGCTTTATTGGTGATCAGTACAGCCATAATTGACCCTTTTACCTGAAAAATATTGCATATTTTTCAAAGAGTACAGTCTGGATAAATCGCAAGTGTAATGCATTTAAATAGACCTAAAATTATTTTAAAAAGTACTGAAGTATATATACAAATCTAAGAAACTGAATTCAGGATAATTAAAAAACTGGAAAAAGGTCAACCTTTTTATTAACTTTTATTAACACTTTTTTTTATTAACACCGAAACTTAACTCAGTTTGTGAGAAGGCAGGTCCTATGATTTAAATATGCACTAAACTTGGCATGTGAGATGGGTTTTATGAAACATTATGCATGTTTAATGTAGGCACATATCAGAGACAGATGACTCTGTTATGCGGCAATATTACTCATTTACAGGAAAGCAATATCTCAGCTTCTATGATATACTGGGTAGTTCAAAAAGTCATGCCCAAACGGCAAGTGTGGTTATATCAAGACATGAGGAGTAAGAATTATATAGGAATTGGTAATCGGAAACGCGACTGTAACCAGCTAAATTACATTGAACTCCGGCGAACTTGCATGCATTCGAAAAGACATAAATGATGATGTGGAACATGCATCGCGGCTAATGGGGATCATTTTAAAAATTTCTTATAAGTTGCAACATTTTTCCTTTTTTTCTTCGATTACGATTTTTCTTTCTTTCTTTCTTTCATTTTTTTTTTTTTTTTGTAACAAAAATCATTTTACACCTTGTTTTTTCTTTCCTTTCTTTTTCTTTCTTTTTTTCTTTTTCTCGTGACGATGACGATGTAATTGCACTGTCATGATCGCGTTTTCAACCCCCTAGTTCCTATTTAATGCATACTCTTCACCCACACACACGTTTAAACATGACTTTTTGAACCACCTTGTATAAATGAATTAGACTCGACGTACGAGAAAGTATGCTATTTCATTTTGGATTTATATTGGACGACTTTTGTTGTTAACTTTGAGCGATTTTTCAGACGGACTTACTGGAGCATCTATTGTTTAAAATTGCACCAAACTATACATCTAATATGTTTAATGTGAGGAGCGATATCTGTTAAATTTTTATGTATGACAATCGGTAATTGGCTTTGATTTATAAAATGATAAAAAAGAAATTTTTGTGATGACTACAACATCCCAGTTATCGTTTTACTCTTATACACCTTGTTTGCATAATTATCAGATAAGTTTTATTTCTGGAACAAAATGTGTATTTTTATTCCCTTACAAGTTTTTTCTTAATTAGAAAATAACTCATTAAAATTTTATTTCAGAATTTAAAATAGGATAAATTAACAAACTCATTTATATAGAGAAGTTGTAAAGCTTTTAGCCCTTTACCGGTCCTATTTAATTTCACTACTTTGGTCAGTGTTGCGAAATTAGGGACGTTTTTATTCAATATCCAACACTAAATTTGAGCTGTAAATGTTGTCTAATCACTTCAAAGGTTATTACTTACAAACTTTGAATAAACACCATAAAATGCAATAAACTCGCAACAATTGTTTCGGGTCGAAAAAAACACACGACCCTTCATCAGGCGAACAAAGTAAGCACGAGTGCTGCAGTCAAAGCAAGAGTGCTGTGCCGCTTTGACTGCAGCATTCGTGCTTACTTTGTTCGCCTGATGAAGGGTCGTGTGTTTTTTTCGACCCGAAACAATTGTTGCGAGTTTATTGCATTTTATGGTGTTTATTCAAAGTTTGTAAGTAATAATTTTTACAACGCCAGTTTTGTGATGCTTCTTCATTAAATACACTTCAAAGGTTATTCGTCCGTTATACAATTCTGCTCAAAAGTTTAGCAAGATTTACAAACGATCAGTTTTTTAATTTAAAAACTTAGGGGAGAGTCGGGAGGGAGGGACACCTAAAATTATTCTTAAAATAAACATTCTTTTTAATTTTTGATACTTCCACCTGGTGAAGTAACTACAGTACTCTATTTGTTGCTATGTGTCATTTTAGTTGGAGAACTCTGTAAGTTCATGTAACAAAAAAACTATTAACTTTTCATATTTTATATACCTAATAATATAACTTTTATGAATGAGTAGCTAAATTAAGCCTAAAAGTAGCATGTGTCTAATAATAAATTATTTTTTTGAAAAATAATGAAAAGGGAGGGATGGGACAGAGCAGCTCAGGGAGGGATGGGACATGTAAGAAAAGGAAGAAGAATGAAGATTCTGATGCTCCTTGAACAGAAAATATCAAGAGGGAATTGAATGAATAGATGGAAGGAAAAATGCTCGAAACAAATTCAAAATCATGGAAAATAATTGGTGGGGCACTCACACGACTTTTGTTTACTCTTTTAACTTTTAAAAATACTTTATTTACCATACATGTATGAGGGATTCATTTTCATTCCTGAGCAGTTTTCCTGGACATGGTAAAATATACAAAAGAAATTACACTCACCCATTACAATTAGGATTTCTTGGTAATATTTGTTCTTGAGATATGCACACAGACTAGCCACTAAGAACCTAATATTCAGGGAATCACAAAACATGTAAATATAACAAAAACTTAATTTTGAATATTTCAACTAAAAAACAGTACTTTCTCTGCTAGAAGGAAAAAAAAAAAAAGATGAACTGATTGAGCATTTGAATTTTTTTATTTGAATGGTATATTATACTCTAATGTAAGATAAAATAGATGTTATTAGTAATTAATTAATCTTACATACATCGTGTCCCACTGTTTTTGTCATTTTTCATAGTATGTCTGCATATTACGTATTTATTTTAATTGGCTTATAAAATTAATATTTTAATAATTACCATCAAATTTATATTTTTTAAAAGATGTAAAAATGTTTCAATTTGTTTCTCTGAAACTTACAGTGTTGTACTAGTAAAAGTAAATTTGTAAAAAGCATTTTTGTCAAAACTGTCCCATCCCTCCCTACTCTCCCTATCTCTCGATGAAATGTTTTCAAACATCGGGTATTTAAAGATCTAGGTCTTCCTCATGTTTTTCAGAGAAGATTGGTTTAAGACAACATTTAGGGGGAAGGTAACACATTGAGCAAAATCAAAAATGTTTCTAATCACCCAGTTCCGTTAAGCGAACGAAATGAACTGTATCTTTAGGATATGTTAATATAGACCGAGTACAATTTGTGAATAAATTTCTGCTACAACGATTCGGCAGATATACAATAAAAATGGATCACAAGATTATGGGTAGATAGATTTTTACATCACCCCCTTTGAAACCTGCTTCTCCTGAGATAAATCCCTCGAAATGTATTATCAGACGACTACGAACTGGTGTGCAAATTTTGAGCAAAACCAGATCGGTGAAAATCGAAAATTTAAAAAAAATTGAATGCAAGATTTGACCGAGAGAGGAAGAACAAACAATTTAAAAAATCTGGAGTGACTCCACTCGACTTTCCGAACATTGAGTAACTAACAGTTTTGTAGATAAAATAAAGAAAGAGGAGTTGCTAAACAAAAAAAAGAGAGAAAACCATAATAGAGTGTTTGAGTATTTTTCTCCATATATCACACGAGGTTTTATTTAACGCTACTGAACTTTGAGCCCTTAGATCATAATGATAAAGAATCTTTCGTTGTGTCCCTGTAAAAATCTATAAACGCGAGATTCACCAAAATGATTATAGTTAGTGCAACAATGATTTATAATATTCATACAAATTTTCAGCTTAATTGAATAAGGCATTTAGATGCTATTACACTTTTAAAAATTTGGTCTCATAGGCCAGAATGATAAAGAATTTTTCTTTGTGTCCCTGTAAAAACACTAAGTGCTAGATTCACCAAAATCTATACAGTTGGTGCAAATGTGACCTATAACATGTGTACAATTTTTTTGCTCAGATTAATAAGGCATTTAGACGCTATCACACTTTTAAAAATTTGGCCCCATAGGCCATAATGATAAAGAATTTTTCTTTGTGTCCCTGTAAAAAAACTATAAGTGCTAGATTCTCCAAAATCTATACAGATTGAGTATCTGTGACCTATAATATGTGTATAAAGTTTTTGCTCAATTGAATAAGACGTTTAGATGCTATCGAACTTTTAAGATTTTCGTCCCATAGGCCATAATGATAAAAAAATTTTCTTTGTGTCCCTGTAAAAAAACTATAAGTGCTAGATTCACCAAAATCTATAGGGTTCGTACTATGGTGACTTACAATATACGTACCAACTTTCAGCTTATTCGAACAAAGCGTTTAGACGCTAGCGTGTTCACTCACAGACATACACACATACATACACACATACACACATACACACACACATACATACATCACCTCAAAAATAGTGGAAACGGACTCAGGGGACCTCGAAACGTATAGAAACATCAAAATCTCCAATTCGGATTTTTGACATGATTACAATACTTTCCTCACTATAGTGTTCGGAAAGTAAAAATATCAAGAATAAAACACCATTAAATAATTCGTACGTGTTGTCATTCTTATCTGATGTGTGAGACCTAACGCCAAGTGTTCAAAATATAGGACCCAACAATCAAAGAGAATAACAGTCAAAGTTTTAACATAAAAAAGGATGATAAAATCTGCATTCGGTCATCTGACTGAAGAGGGTGGACAACTTAATATTGCAAATATTTTTATGTGAAAAATATCAAATTTAAATCTCTTTAACAATTGCATGTAATAACAATGTAGGAAGTTTGTTGGTAATTTCCTCTAAACTTGAGGCTATTTTCTTTATCATTTTTACTTTCTCTTACCCATAAGGTAGAGAAAGTGTTGTTTTTGGGTCAAATTTTCGAACGTGAGTTTTTGTTATATTTACATGTTCTGATGTCCCCTGAATACGAAAATCATGTTTTTAGCAAATGGTCTGTGTGTATGTCTGTCTGTTATCAGCATATCTCAAACACAAATTACGGCAGAAAGTTCAAACTTGGTATTCTAAATGTATATCATATAAGGATGCTACATTAAACTTTTCGTTAAGATCAAGCAAATAGTTCGTGTACAGGGACACTCAAAAGTATTCAAATACCTTACGTCTATGGGGGAAATTGCAGGTAAGTAGAGTTTAACGTCTATAGACTGCCCTAAACCAAATGAAACGAATATATATTTTTTGTAATAGAGATAGTCAACTGGGGAAAAAAAATTGTGTATGTAGGTGCCTCGCCTTCCTCCGTGGGGAGGGGGGGAGTCCCCCCTCGAGGGGAGTAAATTTTCATGATGGGTATCTTTCAAAAGAGCTCATCAATACCTTTAAAACGAATGGTTGAATCATTGATCTGCGATAATTTAAAATAAAGTTATCGATTTTTTTCATTTTTAACATTTTTTTTTTTTTTTTTTAATGTAATATTGAGAAAAACTTCAACTTTTTTTTTGGATATTTAGTGTTATACTACTCTTAGAATAACTTAAAAACGAATAGTTTTAGGAGATCCAAATGTTGTATTTTGAAGTTAATGTAAGTTTGTTTCTGGAAAAGTTTGATCAAGATTGATCAAAATTTTAAGTAAGTTTTTAATTTTAATAACAGAATTAAATTCTATATAAATGTAGGTGCATAAATGAAACGGGGGGTTGAGGGGGGCGGTAGCCCTCTTTACACCGAACTAATTATCACATAAAACTCTTCCGAAGCCTAATTTAAATTGTTTAACATAGGTTTACATGACAGTACTCGTTATCTTACCTCTTAATCTCCAACCTGTGTTTATAGTATAAAATTTCAGGGTAAGAGAAAGTTGTGTGAGTGGCATAACAAATTATTCTTTTAAAAATTTAGCTTAGAGAGCTCAAATATTAAATATTTATTTATTTATCGTACTCAAATAGAGCTTCAATAAATAAGAATAAATGAAGCATCTGGAAATCTTCCTGTGAAAAATTAACTTTATCAATAGGCATTCATTTTCCTTTCTTACAATATTTCCGAAGGAATTTGAAAAAGCTTTTATAAAGGCTGCTTCTTTAAAGAAATTTTTCGTAAATAATATACTGATATTTTCTTTTTTGTTTGGTGAGGCTTACCGAAAAATATTTTACAGTTTCCTGGATTTTTGTCACATATATTATCACGACCTTAAGAAGCAGGGGAAAATGTTTATAAAAGTAAATTTTATACATTTCCAAGAATTGTTTATCATTTCTATATGATTAATATACCTTATATTTACATATAACATATATTAAATTAAGACATGCTTGAAAACTCAATAAAAAATCATGCTGTAGGATTGGGTTAAGACAGCCAAAACGTATGTTTGATCAAGGTAAATGAATTTACTATTCTCAAAAATAAAAACTAATAAGCTTCTCTTTTTCTAAAAGGTTGTTTTTATCTTTCATGGTATTTATACTAGATAAAATATTTTTATTTTTTTTTTATTGAATTTGATTTTTTTTTCAAATAAAATTGTTACTTTTTTACTTTCTTTTACCCATAAAGTAGAGAAAGTTTTGTTTCGGGGTCAAATTTTCGAAATAGTGTTTTTGTTATATTGACACGTTTTGAGGTCCCCTGAATCCAAAAATCATGTTTTTGCCAGTTGGTCTGTGTGTCTGTCTTTTATCAGCCTATCTCAAAAACTAATTATAGCAGATAGTTCGAACTTAGTATTCTAAATATGTATCGTATAGGGATGCTACACTAAACTGTTCGTTGAAATCAAGCAAATGGTTCGTGTACAACGACACCCAAGAGAATTAAAATACATTACGACTATGGGGGAAAGCGGATACACATCGTGACACGAAATTTTTATATATATAAAGATATATATATATACGAAGTATTTTTTATTCATAATCTGTATATATATAAAAATTACGTGTCACGATGTTTGTCCGGGGTAAACTCCTAAACTAAGGAACCGATTTTAATGAAATTTTGCACACTGTGTGCAGTTTGGTCCAACTTGAGAGATAGGATAGTTTTTATCTCAATTTATTGTCACAATATTGTTTTATTGCAATTATTTGTTAATTATAGACCTTTGTTACAGTTGCTCCAAAATATCTGTGAGTTCCATAAGTTTAATTGTTGCCAAAAAGAAAAAATACGAGTTCATTTTCTTTCGACATAAAAGTAAATACATTTAATCAAACGTGAACGTTAAAAAATTATAAAAAGTTAAATTATACATCTCACGAAAATTGACGCCATAATCAATTTAAAGATTTTATTGGCATTGATAAAGTATGTAGTTATACACAAGCGAAGTGTGACGTCACTGACCATCTGGGAAATCAAGAAAAAGATTTCGTATGTTAATCGCCCATTGTATTTTTTTGTAAAAAATTATTAAAAAACGAGGAAAATTATTTCCGGATTTTAATCCCCATATTTTTGTATAGATATGTATTATTTATCATGTGCATACGTTAGATTGAAATATTTTGCTGTCAAATAGACAAAATTTTAATTTTAAATTTCAAAGCTCTGTCGTCCTTGGAGTTTTTCGTATTTGGCGATCAAAAACGTAACACGAAAATATGCAAGCTAGATGTATATTTTCGTAATATGTATTGTGCGAAATATTGTTTCATATTATTCATTACTCTCTTAATATAAGTTGTTAAAATAACCACGATTTTTGAAAGGAATTAAATGTGTGCGCCAGATAATTTGGCGATATTATTTTTTTTCCGCCAAGGATGATAGATATGAAATTTATTCCGCTGCAACATGTTAATATCTTATATCAGATACATTATGTATATGCTACAATTTATTTCACGTGACACGTGTGTTAAAAATTTATTTACGACATAATGAACATAACCTTGCTTTTTCAATTTTTGTTGCATTATTCTAATCTGTATCACTTCGTTTTCTTTAAGAAATTTGTGATCTATACATAACGTTCTAAATAAAAAGTAACCATTTCAATATTTTAAAACATATTTAAAAGTCTGTTTTATTTAACATTAAATTTTAAAACTTAATTTAAAACTTATTTAAAAGTCTGGAAGAGTTTAAGTCTGTTTATTTGTTTTGTAACGCTATTCTATATGATCGATGTTCGAAACTTTAATTAATTATTTCTCTTATTTTTCTTTACTTTTTCTTTAATAACTTACCAATTTAACGTTCCTGATTAAATTTGTGATTTATATATGTATTTTGCATTAAATTTTGACTCATATTTATTGCTGAAAATGCTATCTTAAAATCTTGCAATTTTCTTATCTTAATCCTCAATGCTTTCCTTCTTGATTAAGTTGAATTTACTATTAAAATTTTAACATACTCAGAATCTTCTCACCACTTCGTTAAAATATATTAATCTTTTCAGTAATATATTAATCAGTATATCCCCACAACGATATTTGGCGATTTTTTGTTGGCGATTATGGCTAAATCATAAATCTATAAATCATAAATGATAAATGATAATCTAAATCATAAATCAAAAACATAAAATAATAAATTCAAAATAAACAACAAATAGGCTGCCATATTATATCACAAACAGTCCAGAGCGACATCGTTATCGTTTAAAACGGCGCCAAAGAAAAATCGCCAAATTCAGCTGTGGGGGGATATACTGAAGTTATAATTATCCGAATATAATTACTGAAGTTATATTATAAGTTATAGTTGTGGGTAACAACTATAGTATTTCCCCACAACTGGATTTGGCGATTATGGCTAAATCATAAATCTAAAAATCATGAATGATAAAATCATAAGCTAAATCATAAATCTAAAATAAAAGCATGCAGGTTACCATATTTTACTGCAAAGAATCCAGAACGACTTCGTTATCGTTCAAAAAGGCGCCAAAAAAAAAAAATCGCCAAATCCAGTTGTGGGGAAATACTATATGTACTATATGCCTTATCAAATTATCAACGTATTACTTAGCCGCAGCAACGCGTGGCCGGGTCTGCTAGTAGATTATAAATTCTTATTTTAGCTCCCAGTGAGTACTTTAAAATATCATTAAACCATTCGCACACTTAAACACACAATATATCCTAATCTTAAAAAAAAGAAAAATTCTTTCATTACAACACATGTAACACATATTTTGCCACTAGAAGGCGCTGTAAACTATCTTAATATGAGTAAAATTCCAATTTCACTCTACACAATGGTTATACTTATTCATGCTTACGAAATTTTGCTTATTCCTGATAAAATAAATTTTTATTTTGACCATCAGGGGGCGCTATGAAACATTTTAAATAATCATCCGCTCACTTAAACACACAATTGTCACTGACTGGATTCGAACCAACGGCGTGTCGGTCAGTGGTCCAGCATCTTCACCATTCGGCCATGTTATCACTTGCAATTTCCTTTTCTACGATGATTATACTTAATCGTCATAAAATGCAATAAACTCGCAATAATTGTTTCGGGTCGAGAAAAACACACGACCCTTCATCAGGCGAATAAAGTAAGCACGAGTGCTGCAGTCAAAGTGGCAACCGCTTTGACCTGATGAAGGTTCGTGTGTTTTTTCGACCCGAAACAATCGTTGCGAGTTTATTGCATTTTATGGTGTTTATTCAAAGTTTGTAAGTAATATTTTTTACAACGCCAGTTTTGTGGTGCTTTTTTATTAAATATACTTAATCGTGTTTGCATATAAAATTTATAGCATGCTTGAGCCCTCTTGCAGCGTTACGGGGTCAGTCAGTGATGAGCGTAAATATATTTTTTTAAATAATACATAAATGCAAAATATTTGCTTTAATTCTGCATTTTAAGACACTTTTCAATGTATCCTACACAAAGGAAAATAAGTTATTCTCGACAAAAAATATCTTATAGAGTATTTTTTATACCTGATAAATATGCATTTCTGTTGCACTGAAAAAAGTACGATTTTTATGAAGAAGTTTATCGTATAAAATACACTCGTGTTCTTAAAACGCGCTTTTTTAAAAAATATGTTTTAGAGTTTTTTGTTTTCTGTATAATATTTTATCTTAAAGCGTAAGGTATTGAATTGGAAAAAAAAATATTCTGTGAATGAAAAATCCCCATTTTTGCCTTCGCAGTTTGCAGTCAATTTCTTCTTGTTATCATTCGCTAAAACTTTAAAAGGCATACAACACAATATTTTATGCTTTAAAATTGATAAAAATTTGGTTTGTAAAAACACGACACATTTTAAGATTTATACATAATATTGTAAAGTTTTCTCAGAAAACAAATTCTTAAAGAAAGAGTGTCAAATGTGCGGGAAAAAAAACTGAAAAGTTTATGAGTATTTTACAAAAAGGGTTTTATGATTTCATATTCGATCTATAGATTCACAAGTAAAAAAGTGATTGAGAAACCTAATTTCCACATTATTTTTCTTTTTATTCGAAGATATTTTTATAAATTTGTGGTTTTAAAATATATAATTATAAACATGTTATATTGTACTTAGAGTTAGACGCGCGGTATTATTGAAAATATGAAAATAAATATTCGGTTAACTACTATTAAACGTCAATGCCGTAAATTAAAGTATAACAAAAATCAGGAAAATATGTTATTTATTTGCAAATTACTGTTCCCCCACCAGGGACATACGTGCTGAAGATTTTTTACGCTAGCCTTTCAGTCGTAAGACGCAACTTAAAGTTTTCTTCAGTTATTTGAAATCGTCAGCAACAATGCCATTTATCAAAATTCTTATCTAGTGCAGACGAACGAATATAGCTCAATCTGCAGGAGTATCAAAAGTATCATTTCAAGGTGCAGAATAATTTTTAAGAAACGTAGACTGTAACACTTTTGTCATCCAAAATCACCTTGCACTACTGTAGTATTGAACAACTACTCGCTTCTTGCCGAAACGAGAAACGTATTTAACAAATACTTTCTTAAAGGTTCTATAAATATTGTCCAGGATAAATTTCTGGTGTCAGTTGTTTAATTCAATAGAACTCTCCTACCAACCAATATACTGAATTTTGTCATTTAACCTGTAATGGTCAATCTTGGTAAAATATTTCTAGGACCTTCGGATTAGATGTTACTCCTGAATTGAGAGCATGAATGTAAGTCTCCTCTGTTTCTCGTGTATTTGTAAGAGAGTTTTATAGTTTTCTGTTGTTTTCTTAGCTGATTCTCATCCGATTCTGCAACATAACCGTTTAATATAATAATGCAACTTTTCTATCATTGGATAGGTCAGTTTCAGTATTTGTTTTGTGCAACCGATAACGCGAATGCTCCATCAAGATTGACTCAGGGAAACATTTGTAAGGATGACATTATTTTCGGCCGAAATGGCGTCCAATCAGTAGAAAGCCCAATGTGTGTTTTGATTTTACGAAACGAAATCGCCCATTCATTTTCAGCGTCCATTTTGACGTTAATATAAGCGCAACCCTCCTTGGGCAAAATTAATAAAGCGATGGTATGAAAGGTTTAAAGAAACAGGCGGCGTTAAAAATATCTTCCCAGAAAGTGGCATGCCTAGTGTGAGTGAAGCAACTGTTGATGGCGTTCGACAGTCGTTTCAGTGGCCTCCTACTCAATCAACTCATCAAGCGTCATGGAAACTTCATGTACCACAAACAATTGGTCAGAAATTGGTAAGAATCCTTCATAAAAAAACTGAAGGCTGGGATACAATCTTCTGTGTGTACTGTATGTACTGTAACAGAAGACCCTGTCAAAGAATACTTGACGCGAATTGGAATACCGTTTAGAAATTCTCCGAGCTACAAAAGGAGCCTATGTTGAAATTGACTAAGGTAAATGGTCTTATTAAAAAAATTATAACAGTACTTACAATATCCAAACAAACATGCGTCTAATTATAACAGTTTGAGACCAATAAATATTTAGACTTTTGGTTCACCCTGTATTCAAGCTGTGTTGCAGTTCAAGCCCTATTACCTAAACATTCCATCACATTATATTAATTTTTTTATGTATCTCTATAAATCTCTGAAACCAATGATTATATACATATATATATATAACACCATTCCGTAAACCAGTCCAACAGCAAGGAGTCTAAATTTCATAATTATTATACAGTATCAGTACAAATTATATTTTTCGAAGTATCCCTGTGAAAATCTATTACGCCGGCTGTTTTTATAATGTAAAGTAGTAGTGCGTATCGTGAAAATATGTACAATTTCCAGCAAATTCGTTTTGATGAAAAATTTTACGAGGTCATGAAATTTTTAATAGAATCCTTTTGTGACCTTTTGTGTCTTTTCACAGAAAATGAACTCTAACTAAGAACATTTAAATAAAATACCTCCAATAGGATTTTCATTTATGATAAAGATTATACGGAACGCAATGATTAGCGTATTGTAGCAATATATCTAACTTTAGTAGCTAGGACACTTATTTTGCAAAAGTATTACAGGATAGTATTTTTTAAGTTTTTATTCGCCCCTATCATCATTGGATGCAAAGTGAAAATAATAGCGCTTTGAACCTCGATAACACGTTCCATTTCGTGAGAATAATCCATTTCCAACGAAAAACCACTCGCAGTATCCGTTAAAAACTTGCACGTGAATAGAGATTTATAAATAAAAAAACACGGGTTGTGTGTGACTTCGTGTCTGTGATGTCAGTGGATGAGCCCAAATAATGAAACTGAATTTTGAACTGAATACATTAAGTCACATGATCATTAGTTTTATTCTATTTTTAACTTTTACGATTGTGACTTAAGGCTTTTTCGATTTATTTTTCGCAGAGGAAGTTGCATGTGAGGAGGTAGAACATAAAAAAATATTTTTTAGAACGTTCAGCTTAAAGGAAAGTGTGTGATAATGAAATTATACGAATTAAAGCAATATGTTTCATTTTATTCTATTTTCTCAAATGACCAGAAAATTAGAGTTGTGTTAGAATTCATATCGATTGCAGGAAAATTCAAGTAGTTTTTAGAGTTTTGAGCGTATTATTTTTTGCTCACAATCACTATTACTTTCGATTTGGGATGTAACCCTATATAACGGGATATAGTTCTAGTTGCAAACACATTTATATATCATTTTATATAACATCGCTACCTACTTCTTAAAATGTATTAATCCATTCAGATTCTCACATTGCGTTACATGTGCAGTTCGATATGTATTTAGTCGATAGATGTTGAGATTGAATCATCTGGAAAATAGCAGTGCCAGCCTTCGACCTACATCCAGTCCAATTGAATTAGCCTAGTTTTTCATAATATAAACTCATTTGTCAATTTTGGTGACTTTATATATCTTAAAAGCTGAGATAGGGGTGTCAACTCCGTTAAAGGTATTAAACTCCATTGATTCATGAAATAGAGCGTTTGCAAATATTATTGCTAACAGAGATAACATATATCATATAGAGATATTTTTTAAACACATGTATCATTCAAATTTTATGAAAAAGACACTTTTAAAAACACGTGAAAGTTTTAAAAATACATTTAATTAAAAAAGACATTTATAATAAAATACATTTGAAAGTTTTCGCCCTGATCAACAGGGCATCATCAGGAAATTAACATGATTTAGTTTCAGATAATGTGCAGCTATGCGTTCAAGTATATAGTATATTACAATATCAGGCGACCAATACAGTTACGCTTTTGATAAAACATCAGTTTAGTTCAAAAATTCTGGAGTCGGTCAGTTGGAGCTGTTTTGGGATTACAAGGAAGTAACATTTGATATCCGGAACTGTTAAGCAACTTGCTTGAAAAAGGTTAGTGGGTGGCAACTGGAAAAGCTGGACTGGCGGTCACAACTGTTGAAAAAATTGTAGAATGGCCCAAAAAACTTGTAGGAAACTTGCAGCAATTAGGCAAGTTACCTGTTCCAGTTACCGTCCACTAACCTTTTTCAAGCAAATTACTTAACAGTTCCGGATATCAAATGTTACTTCATTGTAAACCCAAAACAGCTCCAACTGACAGATCCATAATTTTTCAACTGAACTGATGTTTTATCAAGCTTAACAGTATGGGTCGCCTGGTATTGTAATATATATACTTGAACGCATAGCTGTACATTATGTGAAACTAAATCATGTTAATTTCCTGATGATGCCCTGTTGATGAGGGCGAAAAGCTTTTTCAAATGTATTTTATTATGAATGTCTTTTTTAATTAAATATATTTTAAAAACTTTTACGTGTTTTTAAAAGTGTCGTTTTCATCGCTAACACACACACACACACACACACACACACATTTTATAAAAAATGGTTGGATCCTGTTCAGGCTTTCCTAAAACGTGTGAATCCCTCGAAAATTAGAAATGAAACATTTTCACTGATCTAATACCTTTTTCTTATGCATGTGGAAGAAAGGAAAAACATTTATAACACTGTTTTATGTAATCAACCTGTAATGCTTTTATTTTTATGTGCACAAATGCGTGAGTTGGGACGATGATTATTGATATTAAAGAAAACTCTTCCTAGAAATAATGAAATTGGAAACATCCGCATACTAAAAGAAAAAATAATGATAGGGAGACACAAATTTATTAAACCAGGTGCTTATCTTTATAAATATTTTTTCAAGCAGAAACACCCACGAATAAGGACTTCGCAATACTAGTAAAATCAACTTTACTTACTTGAGTAATCTGAAGAACATCATGCAAGTATAATCTATTTCTTTACTGGAATTTCTTTACGTAACTAATATATTTTTTTCCCCTGTGATAAATAATTAATGAACTAATTGAATCTTATACATCAATAATCACGTATTAAAAGTATCCTAATATTCTTTTAAGAAAAGATACTTATTCACTTTCCTTCTTTTCTCGTTAATTTGTAAATTAATAAGTAATTTTTATGATAGCAGTTGAATGTTGGAGTCATTTTATTATTCCTCAACCAAATCGTATGCAGAATTAGAAAAATATATGGATATATAAATGTCCCAACATTACATGGAAACATGTAATCGATACTATATTTATGCAATGGGTTAAAGAAGAGCCATTATTTATCTTAAAGAAATTCTTTGTTGATGATCCAATCATTATTTTCCCTTTAAAATTATTGCTCCGCTCTCTCTGTCTCTAATATTACAATTGGCTTGGACTATTTTTTTTTTTCTGTCTTTTTTTCTTTTTTCTTTTTGTTCTTTTTTGTGAACCTGATGTTTGACGCAGTTTAGATTTGGTTATGGAATGGTATGTACGAGCCGAGCTAAGATACACAATGTAATCGAGATTTTTCTATTTTGTTCCGAGTTAAAATAGGTTCAGTGAAACAGCTAGTGAATAATAATCTAATCTAAGCTGTTGGTGGTATAGATTTTTCGTTTTCATCTTTGGTTAGAATAGTTTGAGATTGGAATTTTTACCCGTTATGACTCATGCTCATCTGACGGGTCAAGTGTCGGCCGTAATTGAGCGCCCATAAGTATTCTCTGTGAAAGAAAAGTGTTTTTTCAACATTGTCTTCAAATAGCTTCGATTTTGCCGCTTGTAATATGTCCATGTAATGACTTATAAATGGAAACGAAATATTTCCGAAAACGTGTGCATCAAAATAGTTTCAAAATAATTTGTGTGCTTTATTAAGAATTTTTGAATGGGTAAGTTGTAATTTTAATGACGCTTAGATCATTAAAATAAATAATAATAAATATTTGGCATAAGTAAATTAGGCTCAATTCCCAATTATGTGTTAGCTGTCATAAATTTCTACTGTAAGTCATGCTGCATTCATGATAGTCACCATGGACATGGCTGGTCGCCCGGCACGATGAGAAACTGAAGTGCTCTTCCTGCTACCTTGCCTTTCTTCCCCCTTCGATGCATTTTTCTTTTCCAAATTGGATACGTCAATTTGCTGGTGTCAGTTCCCTATTTTAGATTTCCTGCAATTCAGTGCTAGTTCCCATGCAATGATCCCCCTAATACAAATTTACGGAAAAAATTGCCCTATTCTACCCTATGTTAAAATTTAAATTTTTAATATTTTACAATGTTTTTCAAATCGGTTGTTGATATTAATTAACGATCATGTATCAAAAATAAAATTTTAAACTAATCCGATTTATTTTCGATAAAAATAATGGAAATAAAATTTTAAGCGAAATATTGCTATATCACGTCAATTTTTAACTTTGAATTTTTAATAGTAAAATCTCGATTTTCAGTAATGTGAATACCCTATCCTAAAAGACAATACTGTATTTAAATGTACCTCAATTTCTCTGATAATGGAAGTTTATGCCAAATTTTGCCCTATTCTGCTATGCCATGAAAATCTAAAGTTTTAAAATACTTAGGAAGTTTTCATAATAGATTATTGAAAATGAAAAAAGCTCGTACTAGTATCCCAAGTAATATTTTAAAACTTACTCGACCCCTTTACGATATTTTTTTTCTTGAGAAAATGTCTGCGCAGACTAAGTACAAATGGCCACCCTATCAGTTTTGTGATTTTTGCATCTCTAAAACCTGAATATATGTAACACAGATTTAAATGTAGAATTAGAAAAAAAAAATATATATATATAGGCTGTTGAATAAACTGTTACCTGATTTTGATAATTTGCATCATGGTTTCTCTTTCGAAAATATTCTTTACTGTGATTTGAAATTACAACTCATCGATTAATTTAAGAAAGTTATGAAAAATTCTATTGTATGTACCATTTATATCGTTATAAGAATAGTAACTTTCATTTTCACATATTTTATACATAATTGGCACTGTATCACTTAAATTTATTTTGCAACCCAGCTTTAGCTGTATATTGTAGAAGTAACATTAAATAATAGTAATAACTGTTGATCCTTACATTTAAACTCGACATGCCACACACACCCTTTGAAACAAAGTTTCAATTTCAATGAAGAGTAAAATGTAGTATTAATAATAGGGCACGTTTACTTAGGAACCACTTGCGTGACTTTATGATTCATAAACTCGCTCCCTCCGGGAAAATATTTTCATTTCCTTCTTTACAAGTACAATACGCCAAGAAAAAAAAAAAAAATATATTCAAAATTTAATGTTATAAAATATATCACTAAATTTAGTCTATCAAGATAAATGTAGAAATTGTAATAAGAAGAGTTTTTTTTTAGGGCTTGATAACAATGCCCTCAATACACAATGCAACTCAATACACAGTATATTTTTGCAGAACTTTGCTGCATTTTTTAAATTGGGGGGGGGGGGGGCATAGGAAGTACATACAGGATATAATAGATTTCCGATGGAGATTTTAAACCGTACCCGATGCCTATGCCGCTTAATCGGGTTATGGGCAGGGTTCGTCGAATCAAATCAATCTTTTTATTAAATATCGAACCTACTATTGCAGGTGTTTTAAAAAAATTATTAACAAAAGTTGCTTTTTATATAATTTTGAATATTAGCTTTGCATTGACAGAGCTGTAGGGAATGTCCCTTTGTACTGAAATTTTTCTCACAAATGAGTCCCCTTGGATAAAACTGCTTCATACTATTCTTTTGATATTTAAATTAAGAAAAATAATTTCGAAAAATACATAAAGTAAAAGGTAAGTGAATCAATAAAATAAAATAAAAATTCTAACACGAACATAATTTAATTCAGTATTATTATTATTATTATTATTTGCATATCTGTAAATTTTTAAATTCTGTAGCAGAAATAGCAGGGTCGACCTGGGTATCGGATCTTCCCGCATCAGCCATCACCACTCTTCAGCTCTACAACATCGAATTTCAAATTTCAAAACGATCGGCCTGAAACTTAACGAAATAGCATGGCGGACTACAGCAAAGGGTAGGAATATTTTTTTCCTAATTGCAAGAAATAAGACTCTAGTTCTCTAAAAAAGTTACTATTATAAAATTAATAATTAAATAGAACTAAACGAATTGTATAATAGGGCCAAAACAAATCTTTCGTCTGTATTTTCCTGTACAAATTCCCGCAATACAAAATATTTCTTAAAATTCTGTTGGTGGATGGATGCAGACGATTTTCATCTGAGCACAGCACTCGGTGTCGGATTAAATTTAAATTTTTGCCGGCACCTGTAGAAGTACTTTTTCTTTCTCCTTAGGGGATCGTTTTAAATTATCACACATCTAGGGTTCTGACATTCGTTTTAAAGGTATTGAGGAATTCCTTTGAAAGATACCCATATTGAAATTTTACTCTCACTGGGCTGTATTTGACCACTTGGGGGGGGAGGGGGGCGATGTTCTCCTATATGCACACAAAAATTTTCCTGGTTCACACTATCAGAATTGTATATCCAGCTGAAAAGTTAGAAATTCTCATTATGTAGATTCATACGAAATTGGGTCCGAAACTGCCCTATTAAAATTTATGAAAAAATGGGATCACAAGCGATGAATTCTTAATTGTAATCAGCACCCATGTAAGTCAAGGTCCAACTCCTTTCTAGGTTTTATTAAATTTCCTAGGTTTTATTAAATTTTATTTAATGTATCTTTGAAGTCTTTATGAGGTTATTTCTTTTAGAGGTGATTGTGTGAGATTAGGGCACACGCTTAGGACATGGACAATTTTTCACAAATGCGTGGCATGGATGATTTTCTACCTATATTACAGAGATATTTTTGAAAACGGCCTTAATTTATAGAAGGGGTGGAAATAGAAAGATTAAAATAAATACAGGGACATCTCTTTCATGAATTTGGTTTGTAAAGTGTGATTTCCATTAGGGTCAACCCTTACAACAGGCGATTAAAGTCATTTAAACTTTGTCATCCCACATCACGTAACAGAATATTTTTCCAACTCGTTTTCTTGTTATCCAACTTACAAATTACACGCGTGAAAGCTAAAACGAAATAAATGATGCAGTTATATAACTGTCCTGTGTAAACTCATACGTCACTCATAAGTTTAAAAATACTTTTCCACATTTGGGGAGATCTACTAAATACCCATTGTGGATAATAATAATGAAATCTGTAAAAGCCAGATTTTAATCTTGGTTTCCTATTGCCTTTGATTTTTCTCGTTTTACATTCTTCTATACACATAGGAGGAAAGTATTGAATCCTTAAAAATTCTGGACTTCCGGATTTCGATAAATTGGCACACCTTGAGATGTCATGAAAACGATTTGATTCTTTTCAGACAAATGCCTGTCCGTCTTGTTATCTTACCCTCTAATCTGAAATCTGTCTTGTATGGTATTGAAATGCAGAGTAAGAGAAAGTCGTGCGAGTGACACACCAGATTTTTTTTATGATTAAAAAAAAAATACATATGATTTAAATTATCGCAGATCTATAGTTCAACCTTTTTTTTTTTTTTTTTTTAAGATTTTGACTAGATATTTCGAATAATACTCATATTTAAAATTTACAGCCCCTGGGAGGAAAAATTCCCAGGAGTTGGCCTGATGTCCCATCATATACCTTTCATACAGTGAGTGTGTGTATTAAAAAAAGTGTGGACACTGTGTCTCACGAACCAATGGGCGAAATTCAACCTAAATGGACATTGTCGTGAATGAATGCTGATTAAATAGGATGATCGTTCACCCAACTGTCATCCTATTTTTCCGTAATTTTTAACAGAGGATAAAATTTCATATAAATGTGCATAATAAAAATTATTTTTAACTTTTCAATATGAAATTTAAAGATATATCATACTTGCCAACTTTTCTGGTTTTCCCGGAAGACTTCCGGTTTTTTAACGTATCTTCCGGTCTTCCGGACAGATGATGGAATCTTCCGTTTTTTAAAAAGTCGCGGATATCGTTCGTTTTAAAAAGAAACCAAAATGTTCTATGAAAACTCCTGATTCCCAATCTTTTTCCATCCATAAAACATAAATGTCAATATTCACTTCAAACTTGCTTTATGAGATTCTAGAACATTTAAAGAAATAGAATTGTTAAATATTTCTTGCTGATGTAATTATTTTTTGATCCCTCCCCCCCTTTATTTATGTACAACTAGTGATCAGCAATCAAATGTTTTGCAGAAGTCTTTTGTTTCCTAATCTTTATCAATCTGCAAAGTAAATGATAATATTAATTTTAAAGTTCTTTCATTAGATTCTAGAAGTAGAGTTGAAAGAGTTTAAATATTTCTTACTCTGTAATTATTTTTGTATTTCCCCCTCCCCCATCCTTTCCCGGTATTGTGATCAATTCTAGAAACAATAAAGCAATGGAAGTGCTCAATATTTCTCACATATGTAATTGTTTTTAGATCTTTATTGCTGAATTTAGTGAATCTGTTTATTTTTCCTCAATTAAATTAAATATTTGTATGTCATATTTATACCAAATGTGTAAACATGGGAAAAAAAAATGAAGAATAATTTTTTCAGGTAGGAAAATTTTTCCCAAATCAATTTAAGAAAATTAATACTCAGTTGGTTTTATGCACGTTTGAAACTGATAATTAGCTACTGCTACTTTTTCTTATATGTATGATTAATGTACATGCACAAAAATCATATTCTATATTTATTTAAAAAATTAGCTATACTTTAACTTAAGTTTTTTTTGCCTATTGTTAAATAAATTTCTTACAGATTCTGTTTTGTAGATATTTATATGTTGAAGAGGAATAACTTCATTTAAATCTTCTATATATTTAGTATAATCAGTCTATTGTAAAACTGTATTGTTTTAATACGTCAAAGAGAAAAAAAAAATCTTCCCTTTTTTTATGAAATCTTCTGGTTTTTCAACAAAAATCTTCCCTTTTTTATTAAAATTGGTTGGCAAGTATGATAATATATATATTTATGATAGTATTAGTCAGCCAGAAAAAAATGTGTATGTTGGGACATCATTCCCCACTGGGGCTGTAAATTTTCATTCGAAAGATTCCGTTAATAATTTAAAATAATCTGGTGTGTCACTCACACGACTTTCTCTTACCCTGAAATTTAATACAATAAATACAGGTTGCAGATTAATAGGTAAGATAACGAGTACTGTTATGTGAACCTATGTTAAACAATTCATATTAGGCTTCTGAAGAGTTTTATATGATAATTAGTTCTGTGAGAGGGGGGCTACCGCACCCCTCAACTCCCCGTTTCATTAATGCACCTACATTTATATGGAATTAATTTCGGTTATTAAAAAATAAGTGTGTTTTTAAAAAATAATTTATTAAAATTATTATTTAAAAAAATTATCTTTCATGATAATGCAGACGATTTCCATATTAGAGAAGTAGTATAACACCAAATATCCAAAAAAAAAGTCCATTTTATTCTCAAAATTAGAAAAAAAATCGTACTTTTTTTTTTAAGTTTTTTTTTTCGTTAAAAGTAAAAAAAAAAAATCGATAACTTTGTGTTAAATTATCGCAGATCGATGGTTCAACCATTCGTTTTAAAGGTATTGGCGAGCTCTTTTGAAAGATACCCATCATGAAAATTTACTCCCCTCGAGGGGCGACTTCCCCCCCAGGGGGGAGGCGAGGCTCCTACATACACAAAATTTTTTGCCCAGTTAACTATCTCTATTACAAAATATATATATTCGTTTCATTTGGTTTAGTGCAGTCTATAGACGTTAAATTCTATTTTCCTGCAATTTCCCCCATAGACGTAATGTATTAGAATTCTCTTGATTGTCCCTGTACACAAACCATTAGTTTGATCTTAACGAAAAGCTTACTGTAGCATCCTATATGATACACATTTAGAATACCAAGTTTGAACTTTCTGCCATAATTTGTTTTTGAGATATGCTGATAACAGACAGACACACAGACAGACACACAGACATACACACAGACCATTTGCTAAAAACATGATTTTCGTATTCAGGTGACCTCAAAATGTGTAAATTTAACAAAATCTCGCGTTCGAAAATTTGACCCGAAAACAATACTTTCTCTACCTTATGGGTAAGAGAAAGTAAAAAGAATGGTTGAACTACAGATTTATGATAATTTGAAGCTAATGTATTTATTTTTATCATTAAAAAACCTGGTGTGTCACTCACACTATTTTATCTTACCCTGCATTTCAATATTATAGAGATATCAGAATATAGGATGAGAAAACATGTATAGTATATGATTTCTGAAAGATGACACTGACAGACCGTACAGCATCCTCTAGGCAGTTAGCAGCTTTTTGGTATACAGCTACAGGTGTATCAATGTCTGCTTCACCAATTCGTCGATGTCTGCTGCACCGTGGACTGCGTGCAAGAATTTCTTTATACCCCGTTACACGAAACTATTGACGGCTGCGACTTCAGTGGGCTCATGGACAGGGAGACTTGCGTGTATATTGCCAACTTTTGGTTCTTTTTCATGAATCCCACTTTAATTTGGGGTATCATGATGGCCGTATACGTTCTAGACGCTATGCCGGTGAATGCTACCTTCCAGAGGGCATTATCGAATGTCATAATGAACGAGCATTTGTTGTTATGGTCTGGTGTGCGATTGAGTATCACGGACGATCTCAGCTGCTACGAATTGTGGACAATCTTCACAGCAACAGATACATCAGTGAAGTGCTGGAGCTGGAAAAATCGCCCCTTACATTGAAGCTATTCCTGAAGCTATTTTTCAACAGGATAATGCCCGTTCGCATGTTGTAAGGATATGTCCAAGACTTCTTTTTAGCAGCAAACGTACAGCTTCTTCTTCCTGGGGCTTGGCGGATATGTGTGCCTATTGAATATATGTGTGGGATTGGGAGATTTCGTTGGTCGGCATTTCACTTATGATCGTCGACCTACAGCTTCTACAAATGAACTTTGGGCATGCATACAAACAATATAGAAAGCTCTTCCTCAAGTAGACATTCAAAATCTGTGTAATTCTATGCCATGTTGTATAGCAGCACTTCTTACAACGCGGGGTGGCTATATAAAATACAGATTTCGGACACTTAATATTATTTATTCGCTTTGAAAATTTTATCAGTTACTTGTACAAATACCAGTCGTTTGTGAATTAAATTTCATTAATTTCTCACAATTCCTTCCTGGTGTTGCGGTTTCCACAAACATGAATATAAAATTCAAAATGCCAAATTTGAATTTCCTGTGATTTTTAATTTTTAAGTTAGGCTAATAACAGACAGACATACGGATACACCACTAAATTTTGATTTTCATATTCAGGTAACCTCGAAACGTGTTATCATACAAAAAGCAGAGCTGAAAATTAAACTTTAAAATGTACTTCTTTTGCCGTATTAGTATGAGAAATTAATTTTGTATCCTATCAGTTCTCGTCGACATTGTAAAATGAAGCGAAGTGCATTGCATTCAGTATAAAAAGAATTTTTTCGCTTAATTTTGGGTAACTCTGTACACTGTTTATAAAATATATACACGCCAAAAATGTATCTTTAATTCATTTTGTTCAGGGTAGTCTATAGATATTACACTGTATTTACCTGAAATTTCACCCATAGACATAATGTATTTTATTTCCCTTGGACTGCCCTGCACACGAACCGTTTGCTTGATTTCAACGATAAATTTAGTGTAGCACACCTATATGATACACATTTAGAATAATTAGTTTGGACTTCTTGCTACTGCTTATTCTTGAGATTATGCTGGTTCGCAGACATATAGAGCAATCGCTAAAAACATGTTTTCGTTTCAGGGAACCTCAAAGCGTGTCAATAAAACAAAATGTCGATTTAGAAAGCTGAACCTAAAACGAAATTTTCTTTAACCTATATGAGGATTTAAGAAAAAGAAGTAAGAGTAAAGAATGTTAAAGAAGGGAAAAATATTTTTCAGATGTCGACAAAAAACTAATTTTCTTTGGACATTCACTATTATACTTTTCCATGATGAAAATCGTCTGAATTCATACTGGAAACAATTTAAATAAATGATTTGTGTTGCGTATATTTGTGTTACTCTGATAAGAGAAAAAGGCAAATATCAAACATTAAAAACATGACTTCGGTATTCAGGAAACCTCAAACCGTGTAAATAGGCTAAAAGCAAGTGATGAATATTTAGTTTTAAAGATATTCTATTTACCGTATAGGTACTATTAGGAAAGTAATGAATTTCAATTCCTGAGCAGTTTATCTGGACATGGAAAAATATTATAATAAAGCGCTTCCTCTAATTACATTCATTAAAAAAGAATGTTTTCCCTTAATTATTGACAGCCCTGTATATCTTCTAAAAATATGTAGCCACCACAGGGTGCATATAAATATAAACCTACGTTAATAACAGACAACACAACCTAAAATGCACTTCTGTCAATTTTTAAGTATTAATCTTTTATATTCTAGTTCTTTTGTGTAGCCCTGTAAACGAACTGTGAGTGATTTTCATAGCCTAATTTACATGAAACCTGCTTTTACACATATATTCATTTCATTTGGTTTAGTGCAGCCTACAGATGTTAAATTCTATTTATCTGCAATTTGCCTCATAGACGTAATGCATTTGAATTCTCTTGGGTGTCCCTGTACACGAACCATTTGCTTGATCTCAACGAAAAGTTTAGTGTAGCATCCCTATAGGATACACATTTAGAATACCAAGTTTGAACTACCTGCTGATCACAGACTCGCAGACCAACCGCTAAAAACATGTTTTTCGAATTCTGAAATCCATGAAACTCGTAACAAAAACTCAATTTCGAAAATTTGGCCCAAAAACAATACTTTCTCTACGATAAATCTGGGTAAGGGAAAATAAAATAATAATGTAAATCTTAATAAGAAAAGGATGTTGATAAAAGCAATTTGATGAATTAAACATATTGAGTTTATGTGTAGATTCTCAAGAGAGACAGATCCGATTATTTCTGACTTTTTATTCCCAGAAGATCATTGGAGCGCATGAAATGGAGTTTCGTGTTGCACAGCGATAGGAAAACAAATTTAGACTGCTTCACGAAAGATTGTTCGGGATTACATTTTTCATTAAATGTATATTTCCCTTTAAAAAGAATTTTTTTCATTTTCTTCCATTTATTTTAAGCTGTTTTTACATTTGGTAAAAGTCAATTTATACACGAATACGCACATATAATTTTAGCATATGATAAAAATTACAAGAGAGCCGCAGTCATATATATATATATATATACCAATAACTATACAGGTTCAACTATACATTTTATGATTTGGTTGGTAGCTATATCTCAGCTTCTATGACACAGAATCACCCTGCTAAATTTATACAGCATTTTTTTTTTTTTTTTTTTTTTTTTTATGATTTAATCCTAGTGTATGATGAAATCGCATGAAATTTAATACATATGTCGACGATGAAACTTTAGAAAACTAATTCATCTCGACTTTTTAAATGGCTGTGTAAAAAGGACCGTGCTTTTAGAGACGGTGCCCTTAGCGTAAATCTATAAACCCATGTCCTTAGTGTAAATGTTATCTCCCCACGGGGGCGTTCTTTTACTTAAGTGCCTTTAGCGTAAATCTGTAATAAGTTAAAAAGAAAAAAGAAAAAGAAAGAAAGAAAAAGAAAAAGTGAAAGTTTCAACTTTCCTTTACACTCTATCCAGACATAGGTTTGGCTATTTGGTTTCAGAATAAACTGTGCAAAACAGGGGCGTTTAAAATTTGAAGGATTATCCTTTATGGTCCCATTCCTACAATAAAATAATCTGGTGTGTCACTCACACAACTTTCTCTTACCTGCATTCCAATACTATAAAGAAAAATTGCAGACTAAGTCGTAAAATCAATAAGATAAGTTAATAAATTTCGATCTACTTTAAAAATGATCTAAAATAGTTTTAGGAACAGTCTTTTTTAACATATACTTCTACGTGGGGGGAGTACCGCCCTCTCAACCCACCCGTTCAATTATAGTGCCTACATTTATTTTAAAAAAGAAAATAAATAAATAAAGGCTATTATTATTTTGTCTTCAAATTTGCCAATCTTGATCAGATTTTTCAAGTGGCAACCTAATTCGAACTTTAAAACACACAATTTTAATTTCCTGCAGTTATTTGTTTTTAAGCTGTGCTGATAACAGATATACATATATCAACAGCTAGAAACTAGACTTTTGTAATCAGAGCACTTTAAAACGTGATCTTATACAAAAAAAAAAAAAAAAAAAGTTTTAAAAATAGAACTTGATTTTTTTTTTTCTACAGTATGGGTGTAAAATTTAAATTTTTCTTCCTAAGCACTGTTCATCGATCTAAAAATGTAACTTAATGTTAGTAAAATGTAGCAAATCACTTCCATTCATTGCATTCAATAGAAAAGAACGTATAGCTTAATTTGGGGTAGCCTGTATACTGTCAATAAACTATAATCACATCACATTGTGAACTTCAATTTAGTTTTATATGAAAAGCACCTAACACAAAACGAAGTACACTTCCCGTCATTTCAAAGTATAACCCCAATATATCCAAAAACCTTGGGTAATCCTGTAAACAAATGATGGATGATTTCCATACCGTGATCAACAAAAAACGTGGTTTAATGCAAGTAGTGTAAAAAGGAGAGTTCACCTGCATGGTGGTGGAGGCGTAGAGGCGTAGAGGCGTATCGGAGCCCCGGAGCTACGATGAGGGTCAGGGTGGAGGCGCGCCACCACCCTAGACCCACCGTCCCTCCACCGTGTATCTCCGCACCTCCGATACGCCTCTACGCCTCTACGCCTCCACCACCACCGTGCAGGTGAACATCTACCTTTTTGCACTACTTTGCCACAATCTTAATCGATGGTTCTGTTGCCTTTTAATGAGAATTTTGACCATCGTGGCGGTGAATACACACTTTTTTACACTACTTTGCCACAATCTTAATCGATGGTTCTGTTACCTTTTAATGAGAATTTTGAGGAGTTAGATTTATTTTCATAAATTTCAGACTTAGTATTTTTTCAAAATTTCAGGGACTTAGTACTTTTCGCTATGGAAAATATATTTCAGGGAATTTAATTTAATGAAACAAAGGTAGAAGAGTATTATATAATTAAAAACATTTAATGAATGGTATAGACTTTAAAATTTAGGTGTTGCCATTGGGAGACTAGAAACTTTTACACCGCTGACATTGAAGATTATAAGTAATTTCCGGTGGGACTTAACATTTTTGACTGAATGAAACCATGAATGACTGAAGTTAATTAACATCAGTAACAATTTATGAGTATTTTAGAAACTTAGCATTTTTAGAGATTAAAAATATATTGCGTTAAGATAATAAATAAGGAATTTAAATAGGAGTTCATACTTTTAGTGTTGTCATTGTAAATTGATATTTGGAAATTTTTACAGAATTTATAGAAACAAGATGATTCTAATACTGCATTTTAATTGGTTAATGAGTACACTTAGTATTTTAGAGCTTGAAATTTAGAAATTTTTACAGATTTAACTAGAAATTTTCGTATTTTGAGGATAAGTGTCATCAGTGGATTAACACACAGATTTAAAAACAAAACAATAATAAATAATTTAAAACACATATTTTTCAATAATGAATGTCATACAATTATATGTATAATTAATTATTTTAAAACGATACGCATAAATTTAAAAACAATAATAAATAATTTAAAACACATATTTTTTAATAATGAATATCATGTAATTATACGTATAATTAGTTATTTTAAAACAAAAACGACATTATAAGCAATAAAGTTGTTTAAACTAAACTTTATACACATCATGACTTTATGTTAACACTAAATAAGTTTCACTTTTAAAATTTCTTTAAACTCTAACTTATAAATACTATTAATACAATCGTTAAAATTGAACGCTGAAACAAAGGTAGATGAATTTAACGAATGGTATAGACTTTGATCTTAATATCTGCGCATTACCATTCGGAGATTATAAATTTATTACAGAATAAATAGAAATTTGCCTATGTATTTCATGGAAGTTGACAAAATAAAACAAAGGGTTCGTGAGTATTATATAATTAAAAACATTGAATGTGAATGGTATAGACTTTGATATTAAAATTTGGGTGTTACCATTGGAAGAGTATAAATAATTTATATGTTATAAATTAAACTGAATACAATAAAAATTATTTAAATTAAACTAAATATAATAAAAATTATATAAATTAAACTTTATATTCTCACTAAATAAGTTTCACACTTATTTAAACTCTAACTTACATTCGTTAAAAATTGAACACATGCACTTTAAAAAATGACTATCATATAAATTTAAAAAAATTACTATCATATAATAATATTAATTAAAAAAATGCATACAAAGATATATAGTAAAGTTATAAATTTTAAAAAAATACTGTCATATGATAATATTAATAAAAAAAAAAAAAAAAAAAAAAATTACTGTTATATAATAATATAAATTAAAAAAATTACTTTCATATAATAATATAAATTAAAAAAATTACTTTCATATAATAATATTAATTAAAAAATGCATACAAAGATATACAGTAAAGTTATAAAATAAATAAAAAAATAAAAAATAAAAATAAATAAAAATAAAAATAAAATAAAAATGACTATCCTATAATAATATTAATTTAAAAATACATACAATGTTTAAAATCAACAATTAAATTTTATATACATTATAATTAACTAAACTTTATTATGCTGTTACTATTAAATAAATTTATCCTAACACGAAAACTTTACATAAATTTTATAATCTATTAAAATATTGAAATTTTTTTAATTTTTTTATTTAATTTTACTTTTTTTAATTATGCTAAGAAAATAATGAGATCAAAACAGAATTATTTTACGATAAGACATCCTTTTTCATTCAATAAAATGTAACTATAATTTTTAATGAAAGGTTTTAAAATCACTTAATAGGATAAAATTAAAAACAGAAATCTTATTATTTTTTCTAGTTATAAAACTAAGTAATAAACTATCTATAAATAATCATATAGCAAGCGAGATTTTTGTATAATAACTATATATTATTTTAATATATACATTACATCGCAGGGTAAAATTTTCAACTTTTTTATACGGATTGAAGTAATAAAACTTAATCATTTGCATAACCGCTAAATTTTATAAGTTGGATATATGATTTAAAATACTAAACAATAATCCTTGTGAGAGAATTGGGATAACACTTTCACAGAAAGAAATTGTCCTTTACAATAAGATTTGCTTAGAATGTCTAAGTGAAAATAACTTACCGTGAGGTCAGTGAGTCATGCAGTTGTATTCCAATTTATTGTTTTTAGTTAATGAAACTTCTAATGAGAGAATTATTTTTACTAGCACATAAATGTAAATTTTTATATTATTCCTATATAGATAAAATTTTAAATAATTCATTAAGTATTAAACTTTGCATGTAATCGATTAAATAAAGTTTTCCTAAAATATAAGTGTAATTTTTTAATGAATCGTTTTGAAATCACTTTAACTTTATAAGAAAAAACTAAAAAGAGGTTTTTAAATTACTTAATAGGATAAAATTAAAAATTTTATTGTTTTTAGCAATTATTTTATCTAGTTGTAAACTATATATTATTATTTTAATATACGCCTTATACTTAAGTCAGTTTTAGAGAAAAACCAAGAAAAAAATCCCAAAGGGTAGGCTGATGAGTTGGAATATTCTATTATACTTAAAGAATCCAGGTACGGAAAAACCGAAATACAATACGCGGAAAAACAGGCGGGATTTTCGGTTAAAACTTCAAAGCAGTGGACGGTAAACATAACACACCGTGAAACAACCTACTCCCACGACAGCCAAACTAAGAATGAAGGGAAACGTTGAGTTGTAACACCTTATCTACTAGAGATAAGGGGGAATTCCCCATGACTCACCCCTCGTTCGTTCATGTACAACATCTTACGAGAAACTTCGTGAAGGATCGGTGACGAGTTTGAATAATATGCGTAACCGCTAAATTGTATAAGTGTGAATCTTTTAATGTGAGTATTATAGTAATGATAAATTTATTTTATAATCGATAACTCATCAGCTTCACACCTTATATAAAACAATGGTATATTCAAAAGTGTTACCAAATTTTACTACACAATAAACATTCACATATGGATATTCCTAAGGTTTAAGACTATGCGAGGATCCTATAAGCGAAATGCGTGTGAGTCTTTCTAAGGAATCCTAATCTGTATTTAAGCAGGTTTTAGAGAAAACCAAGAAATACTCCAGTCGACTAGGTTGATGAAATGGATTCGAATCCAACACTTCCCCTTTTACCATAGAATCGTTCACTAATCACAAGGTTAATGAGTCATGCAGTTGTATTAAAACTTATTGATTACATGTCTAAACTTATACCATTAAATATTTAACTGTTGGTTCTATAAGTGGATTGCTCTGTGTGTGAGTCTTTGTAACTTATAGTTAAGCGAGTTTTAGTGAAAACCAAGAAAAACTACAAACGGGTAGATTGTTAAGTTGAATTCGAACCTAACATTAAACATAGAATCGTTTGTTCTTCTAAAATCCTTGTAACAACATGTTTATGGACTTTATAAGAAAATGCTTAATATGGTTTGCATGCGTTAGCTATATTAAACACTTAATTTTTAACATACATTAAGGTTAGTGGATGAGTGACAGGTAATTCATTTAAAACAAAAATATAATAACGGTCGATTGAAACAAAGGGTTTGCAGTTTTAGAGAAAACCAAGAAAAAATCCCAACGGTAGGTTGATGAGATGGAATATTCTATTATACTTAAAGAATCCAGGTACGGAAAAACTGAAATACAATACGCGGAAAAACAGGCGGGATTTTCGGTTAAAACTTCAAAGCAGTGCACGGTAAACATAACACACCGTAAAACAACCTACTCACACGACGGCCAAACTAAGAATGAAGGGAAACGTTGAGTTGTAACACCTTATCTACTAGAGATAAGGGGGAATTCCCCATGACTCACCCCTCGTTCGTTCATGTACAACATCTTACGAGAAAGTTCGTGAAGGATGACTCATCGGTGACGAGTTTGAATAATTTGCATAACCGCTAAATGGTATAAGCGAGAATCTTTTAATGTGAGTATTATAGTAATGATAAATTTATTTCATACTCGATAACTCATCAGGTTCACACCTTATATAAAACAATACTATATTTAAAAGTTTTACTGTACAATAAATATTCACATATGGATATTCCTAAGGTTTAAGATCGATTAAATAAACGAGAATCCTATAATCGAAATGCACGAGAGTCTTTCTAAGAAATCCTATTGCATATTTAAGCAGGTTTTAGAGAAAACCAAGAAATACTCCAATCGACTAGGTTGATGAAATGGATTCGAACCCAACACTTCCCCTTTTACCATAGAATCGTTCACTAATCACAAGGTTAATGACTCATGCAGTTGTATTGAAACTTATTGATTACAAGTCTAAACTTATACCATTAAATATTTAACTGTTGGTTCTATAAGTGGATTGCTCTGTGTGCGAGTCTTTGTAACTTATAGTTAAGCGAGTTTTAGTGAAAACCAAGGAAAACTACAAACGGGTTGATTGTTAAGTTGAATTCAAACCTACCATTAAACATAGAATCGTTTGATCTTCTAAAATACTTGTAACAACATGTTTATGAAATTTATAAGAAAATGCTTAATAGGGTTTTCATGCGTTAGCTATATTAAACACTTAATTTTTAACATACATTAAGGTTAGTGGATGAGTGTTAGGTAATTCATTTAAAACAAAACTATAATAAGGGTCGATTAAAACAAAGGGTTTGTAGGTTATAATTATAGGATAAAACTTTATGTGTTTCGAAAACCCTTCATCAAGATTGCAACAACCGTTTCGAATGATACTCTCCCTTCATCAGATAGACTTAAACTTTTATTTTCACAGTATGAAACAAGATAATAGAGGATTTACACTTATTGAAATCCCAACTTATAAATAATTCGACTTTCACTAAAAATGCAAGTCGCATATACACTTTGAAACAATCAATAAATTTTATATTGTCACAATGCATTAAATAAGTTTCCCGTTTAACATTCAAGATGAATTTATTTTTACATTAATTAAGAATTGAACACATATTAATTTTTAAAATGACTATTTTTTAAAAAGTTTTGAAACAGCTAATAAAATTTATAAGCTTTTACAATTAAATAAATTTAGCATATTAGGGAAGTTTTACATCACTCGGTAAAATTTTATATAAGCAATAAAAGTGATACACATTATAATTATAAACTCATAAAATAAATTTCACACTTAACATTTAAACTCTAACCAATCAATCTTAAAGTATTTTTTTATCTTTTGTACATAATCATAAACCTTTCGTTTCTATTGTAAAGTGAAGTATGACTCATGCTTTAATTAAAATCTCTAATCAAAATTATAAGAAAGTAAAGTTTAGGAAACACCTATGTATTATAAGCAAATTAATAAAGTATAAATATCAGTTAAGTAAAAAAGTTATATAATTAGTTTTACAGAGTACTTAAAAAAATAATGTATAATTAAGTTAAATTTTTTTTTTTTTTTTCTATAGTATGTATATATAAATTTTTAGTTAGAAAGTTTTTTTTAAAATACAATAATCAAAGTTTTGTACGATATTAATTTACATTGCATCTAAAACTTTAAATATATAGAAACAATTGTACATTTGGTTTTGTCTGAAGCATATATAAATAATAAAATCTTATTCAGTTTAGTTTTTAAAACACCCTAAAGATTTCAGACACACATATTTTTATCTTGTTTAAATAAAATTTTTAAAATGAAACAATATTAATGTTATAAAATAATACACTCAGCATGACTCACCGAGTGTGCTATTCCATCAAATTATTCCGCATACGTGTAATAACATGTCTGACTTAACTATATACTGAATTACCATTATTTCAGAAAAAGTTGGGACTTACCTTAAAACACATCCTACACCCTTGGCAGACTTGAAGAAAATGAATGATACGAGACATTCTTATCAGAGACGCCAGGTCACGAGGTTAGTGACGTCACGAATGATGTGATTGGCTACGCTCAGTCACGTGATCATGACGGCATCCTCTCATCAATGACGTCACCGATTGCTTATCTGCTACCACAACGCGCGGAAATGTCCAGTACGCAGTGAAAAATATTCAAAGTCTACGGGACATTACTCGAAACGATTCCATTGTCTTATACGGTAAATTGAAATATAACACGCGGGAAAAAGATCGACATATACCGGAGAAACTATGCATACTGCCCGATGAAACTAAGCCGCACAGCTAAGTAGATGCTACCAGGATGAGAGTCAAAATCCAACTGAATTCAAACAATATGACAAGGTCTATAAATCTCCCGTGTTGATTAGATGGTTTTGATGAATGGGTTTTCCCCCACACTTAAGCGGAATGGAGAAGTCATAGGTTTTCCCTCACCTATCTCTTAATTAAGTTTCTTAATTAAAATTATGCAAATTATATGTAAGTCTTTCAAATATCTCTTAATTATGTTTTCTAATTAAAATTATGTAAATTTTATGTAAATCTTTCATGTTTATCATATGCCCTCCTAGTTAAAGATTTAATAAACCTATCTTTTATACAACATAAATAAATTTAATAAGTATAATCTGTTTAATGACTCATCAAACGATGACTCATCATAAACATGTCTGAACATGAATCTACTTGAACACTAACATTTTATTGTATATGATTTTGTATTATTGCTTTTTATATTATTCAAACCAAAAGTTATTTTTATTATTATTGTTTACTTATGAGAAACTTAATTTGCATTCATTATGAATAAAAATTTAATTATTAACTAGAAAATCAGTTTACTTATAAGAAACTTAATTTTTCATCAAGTAGTGTTGTTTACTTAATTTCCAACAACGTATATTTTGTGATCCATATAGTAATTATCGCTTATTCAGTAAAATATTAGTGTTCAAGTAGATTCATGTTCAGACATGTTTATGATGAGTCATCGTTTGATGAGTCATCGTTTGATGAGTCATCGTTTGATGAATCATCGTTTGATGAGTCATTAAACAGATTATACTTATTAAATTTATTTATGTTGTATAAAAGATAGGTTTATTAAATCTTTAACTAGGAGGGCATATGATAAACATGAAAGATTTACATAAAATTTACATAATTTTAATTAGAAAACATAATTAAGAGATATTTGAAAGACTTACATATAATTTGCATAATTTTAATTAAGAAACTTAATTAAGAGATAGGTGAGGGAAAACCTATGACTTCTCCATTCCGCTTAAGTGTGGGGGAAAACCCATTCATCAAAACCATCTAATCAACACGGGAGATTTATAGACCTTGTCATATTGTTTGAATTCAGTTGGATTTTGACTCTCATCCTGGTAGCATCTACTTAGCTGTGCGGCTTAGTTTCATCGGGCAGTATGCATAGTTTCTCCGGTATATGTCGATCTTTTTTCCGCGTGTTATATTTCAATTTACCGTATAAGACAATGGAATCGTTTCGAGTAATGTCCCGTAGACTTTGAATATTTTTCACTGCGTACTGGACATTTCCGCGCGTTGTGGTAGCAGATAAGCAATCGGTGACGTCATTGATGAGAGGATGCCGTCATGATCACGTGACTGAGCGTAGCCAATCACATCATTCGTGACGTCACTAACCTCGTGACCTGGCGTCTCTGATAAGAATGTCTCGTATCATTCATTTTCTTCAAGTCTGCCAAGGGTGTAGGATGTGTTTTAAGGTAAGTCCCAACTTTTTCTGAAATAATGGTAATTCAGTATATAGTTAAGTCAGACATGTTATTACACGTATGCGGAATAATTTGATGGAATAGCACACTCGGTGAGTCATGCTGAGTGTATTATTTTATAACATTAATATTGTTTCATTTTAAAAATTTTATTTAAACAAGATAAAAATATGTGTGTCTGAAATCTTTAGGGTGTTTTAAAAACTAAACTGAATAAGATTTTATTATTTATATATGCTTCAGACAAAACCAAATGTACAATTGTTTCTATATATTTAAAGTTTTAGATGCAATGTAAATTAATATCGTACAAAACTTTGATTATTGTATTTTAATAAAAACTTTCTAACTAAAAATTTATATATACATACTATAGAAAAAAAAAAAAAATCTTAAACTTAATTATACATTATTTTTTTAAGTACTCTGTAAAACTAATTATATAACTTTTTTACTTAACTGAAAAACATGAATATTTATACTTTATTAATTTGCTTATAATACATAGGTGTTTCCTAAACTTTACTTTCTTATAATTTTGATTAGAGATTTTAGTTAAAGCATGAGTCATACTTCACTTTAGAATAGAAACGAAAGGTTTATGATTATGTACAAAAGATAAAAAAATACTTTAAGATTGATTGGTTAGAGTTTAAATGTTAAGTGTGAAATTTATTTTATGAGTTTATAATTATAATGTGTATCACTTTTATTGCTTATATAAAATTTTACCGAGTGATGTAAAACTTCCCTAATATGCTAAATTTATTTAATTGTAAAAGCTTATAAATTTTATTAGCTGTTTCAAAACTTTTTAAAAAATAGTCATTTTAAAAATTAATATGTGTTCAATTCTTAATTAATGTAAAAATAAATTCATCTTGAATGTTAAACGGGAAACTTATTTAATGTATTGTGATAATATAAAATTTATTGATTGTTTCAAAGTGTATATGCGACTTGCATTTTTAGTGAAAGTCGAATTATTTATAAGTTGGGATTTCAATAAGTGTAAATCCTCTATTATCTTGTTTCATACTGTGAAAATAAAAGTTTAAGTCTATCTGATGAAGGGAGAGTATCATTCGAAACGGTTGTTGCAATCTTGATGAAGGGTTTTCGAAACACATAACGTTTTATCCTATAATTATAACCTACAAACCCTTTGTTTTAATCGACCCTTATTATAGTTTTGTTTTAAATGAATTACCTAACACTCATCCACTAACCTTAATGTATGTTAAAAATTAAGTGTTTAATATAGCTAACGCATGAAAACCCTATTAAGCATTTTCTTATAAAGTTCATAAACATGTTGTTACAAGTATTTTAGAAGATCAAACGATTCTATGTTTAATGGTAGGTTTGAATTCAACTTAACAATCAACCCGTTTGCAGTTTTCCTTGGTTTTCACTAAAACTCGCTTAACTATAAGTTACAAAGACTCGCACACAGAGCAATCCACTTATAGAACCAACAGTTAAATATTTAATGGTATAAGTTTAGACTTGTAATCAATATGTTTCAATACAACTGCATGAGTCATTAACCTTGTGATTAGTGAACGATTCTATGGTAAAAGGGGAAGTGTTGGGTTCGAATCCATTTCATCAACCTAGTCGATTGGAGTATTTCTTGGTTTTCTCTAAAACCTGCTTAAATATGCAATAGGATTTCTTAGAAAGACTCTCGTGCATTTCGATTATAGGATTCTCGTTTATTTAATCGATCTTAAACCTTAGGAATATCCATATGTGAATATTTATTGTACAGTAAAACTTTTAAATATAGTATTGTTTTATATAAGGTGTGAACCTGATGAGTTATCGAGTATGAAATAAATTTATCATTACTATAATACTCACATTAAAAGATTCTCGCTTATACCATTTAGCGGTTATGCAAATTATTCAAACTCGTCACCGATGAGTCATCCTTCACGAACTTTCTCGTAAGATGTTGTACATGAACGAACGAGGGGTGAGTCATGGGGAATTCCCCTTATCTCTAGTAGATAAGGTGTTACAACTCAACGTTTCCCTTCATTCTTAGTTTGGCCGTCGTGTGAGTAGATTGTTTTACGGTGTGTTATGTTTACCGTGCACTGCTTTGAAGTTTTAACCGAAAATCCCGCCTGTTTTTCCGCGTATTGTATTTCAGTTTTTCCGTACCTGGATTCTTTAAGTATAATAGAATATTCCAACTCATCAACCTACCGTTGGGATTTTTTCTTGGTTTTCTCTAAAACTGCAAACCCTTTGTTTCAATCGACCGTTATTATATTTTTGTTTTAAATGAATTACCTGTCACTCATCCACTAACCTTAATGTATGTTAAAAATTAAGTGTTTAATATAGCTAACGCATGCAAACCATATTAAGCATTTTCTTATAAAGTCCATAAACATGTTGTTACAAGGATTTTAGAAGAACAAACGATTCTATGTTTAATGTTAGGTTCGAATTCAACATAACAATCTACCCGTTTGTAGTTTTTCTTGGTTTTCACTAAAACTCGCTTAACTATAAGTTACAAAGACTCACACACAGAGCAATCCACTTATAGAACCAACAGTTAAATATTTAATGGTATAAGTTTAGACATGTAATCAATAAGTTTTAATACAACTGCATGACTCATTAACCTTGTGATTAGTGAACGATTCTATGGTAAAAGGGGAAGTGTTGGATTCGAATCCATTTCATCAACCTAGTCGACTGGAGTATTTCTTGGTTTTCTCTAAAACCTGCTTAAATACAGATTAGGATTCCTTAGAAAGACTCACACGCATTTCGCTTATAGGATCCTCGCATAGTCTTAAACCTTAGGAATATCCATATGTGAATGTTTATTGTGTAGTAAAATTTGGTAACACTTTTGAATATACCATTGTTTTATATAAGGTGTGAAGCTGATGAGTTATCGATTATAAAATAAATTTATCATTACTATAATACTCACATTAAAAGATTCACACTTATACAATTTAGCGGTTACGCATATTATTCAAACTCGTCACCGATCCTTCACGAAGTTTCTCGTAAGATGTTGTACATGAACGAACGAGGGGTGAGTCATAGGGAATTCCCCCTTATCTCTAGTAGATAAGGTGTTACAACTCAACGTTTCCCTTCATTCTTAGTTTGGCTGTCGTGGGAGTAGGTTGTTTCACGGTGTGTTATGTTTACCGTCCACTGCTTTGAAGTTTTAACCGAAAATCCCGCCTGTTTTTCCGCGTATTGTATTTCGGTTTTTCCGTACCTGGATTCTTTAAGTATAATAGAATATTCCAACTCATCAGCCTACCCTTTGGGATTTTTTTCTTGGTTTTTCTCTAAAACTGACTTAAGTATAAGGCGTATATTAAAATAATAATATATAGTTTACAACTAGATAAAATAATTGCTAAAAACAATAAAATTTTTAATTTTATCCTATTAAGTAATTTAAAAACCTCTTTTTAGTTTTTTCTTATAAAGTTAAAGTGATTTCAAAACGATTCATTAAAAAATTACACTTATATTTTAGGAAAACTTTATTTAATCGATTACATGCAAAGTTTAATACTTAATGAATTATTTAAAATTTTATCTATATAGGAATAATATAAAAATTTACATTTATGTGCTAGTAAAAATAATTCTCTCATTAGAAGTTTCATTAACTAAAAACAATAAATTGGAATACAACTGCATGACTCACTGACCTCACGGTAAGTTATTTTCACTTAGACATTCTAAGCAAATCTTATTGTAAAGGACAATTTCTTTCTGTGAAAGTGTTATCCCAATTCTCTCACAAGGATTATTGTTTAGTATTTTAAATCATATATCCAACTTATAAAATTTAGCGGTTATGCAAATGATTAAGTTTTATTATTTCAATCCGTATAAAAAAGTTGAAAATTTTACCCTGCGATGTAATGTATATATTAAAATAATATATAGTTATTATACAAAAATCTCGCTTGCTATATGATTATTTATAGATAGTTTATTACTTAGTTTTATAACTAGAAAAAATAATAAGATTTCTGTTTTTAATTTTATCCTATTAAGTGATTTTAAAACCTTTCATTAAAAATTATAGTTACATTTTATTGAATGAAAAAGGATGTCTTATCGTAAAATAATTCTGTTTTGATCTCATTATTTTCTTAGCATAATTAAAAAAAGTAACATTAAATAAAAAAATTAAAAAAATTTCAATATTTTAATAGATTAATTGCAGAGTTCAACTCTTATTGCATTATTTAAATGTAGTTTACAACTGATATTAAATAAATGATCTCTATAAACTATTTTATATTACTCTAAAACACAGAACTCTAACAACATTCTACTAAGATAAGCATGAATCAACATTCTTATCTGTATGAGTCAACGTGTGGCGATAAACAGTTTCTCGCATTTGTGTGTGAATGAAGGTTGCATTTCGCTAAGGGAAATTTCATCAATTTTAAGTAAGTTTCATAATTTATTATTACTATTTGATAATTTAATAAACTTAATATGTATATTCTAATAAAATTATTTGTTTATATCATAAAAAAATTTGTTTATAATAGAAATTTTATTAAAACTTTACGAAAGTTATATAAGAAATTTTTATTGTTTTATTGAAGAGAGAGAAATTAATTTAAAAAATATTTTTTATTGGTATTTACTTATAAGAAATTTTTTATTGTTATACTATAAACTATTTTTATTGTTACACTATAAATTTTTTTGTTTATATAAAACTAAATTTTGCATAAATAAAACTACTTTCACGCATGGAAAATTATTGCTTAAATGAAACCTAGAAAAGTTTCCATTTAACTTGTGTATGTTTAGAAATTATTTGAGTAAAACTAATTTTTGCAATATATAAAACTCCTTTCACAAACGAAATTTTTATTTTTTAACTATAACTTACTTTTATATGTATTTATTTATTTCAATACCGTTTAAGTGATAGATAGGTGATAATCGTTTAAACTCATTGTATGATATGCTTTGTGAAAAAATTATTGCATTTTCCAAATTATTCGCTGTATTGTTTTAATGATTTTAACTTAATCTTTATATGAGATAGTGTGGATTACTAATAGGCATGGCTCGCCAGCGTATATAACATATGATTCATCAGCTGTAGGGGTTTTCGGTTGCAGGTGATAACTGACTCATAGAATATTCCGTATTATCTGTTTTTTAAGGAAACTGTTTATTTTCATTTAAAATGATGCATTGAATTTTTATGCAATTTATTTCGAAATGTTTAATATAAAATAACTTTTAGTAACTGATAGTTTTTAAATATAACTAATCCTTTTTATTATTTTATAAAAAGAACTTATTTTTATTAGTTCAAGTTTAAAAGTATTTACCTGTTTCATTCAAGATAGTTTAAATTATATTACAGCGTTAAACTCGAATAAATGTTAAATAATATTTGTGTAGTATCAATATAATGTTTAATTTAAATAACATATTCATGTACTTATAGCTTTTTTGCTTATAAAATTTATGTAAAGTTTTCGTGTTAGGATAAATTTATTTAATAGTAACAGCATAATAAAGTTTAGTTAATTATAATGTATATAAAATTTAATTGTTGATTTTAAACATTGTATGTATTTTTAAATTAATATTATTATAGGATAGTCATTTTTATTTTATTTTTATTTTTATTTATTTTTATTTTTTATTTTTTTATTTATTTTATAACTTTACTGTATATCTTTGTATGCATTTTTTTAATTAATATTATTATATGAAAGTAATTTTTTTAATTTATATTATTATATGAAAGTAATTTTTTTAATTTATATTATTATATAACAGTAATTTTTTTTTTTTTTTTTTTTTTTTATTAATATTATCATATGACAGTATTTTTTTAAAATTTATAACTTTACTATATATCTTTGTATGCATTTTTTTAATTAATATTATTATATGATAGTAATTTTTTTAAATTTATATGATGGTCATTTTTTAAAGTGCATGTGTTCAATTTTTAACGAATGTAAGTTAGAGTTTAAATAAGTGTGAAACTTATTTATATGAGAATATAAAGTTTAATTTATATAATTTTTATTATATTTAGTTTAATTTAAATAATTTTTATTGTATTCAGTTTAATTTATAACATATAAATTATTTATACTCTTCCAATGGTAACACCCAAATTTTAATATCAAAGTCTATACCATTCACATTCAATGTTTTTAATTATATAATACTCACGAACCCTTTGTTTTATTTTGTCAACTTCCATGAAATACATAGGCAAATTTCTATTTATTCTGTAATAAATTTATAATCTCCGAATGGTAATGCGCAGATATTAAGATCAAAGTCTATACCATTCGTTAAATTCATCTACCTTTGTTTCAGCGTTCAATTTTAACGATTGTATTAATAGTATTTATAAGTTAGAGTTTAAAGAAATTTTAAAAGTGAAACTTATTTAGTGTTAACATAAAGTCATGATGTGTATAAAGTTTAGTTTAAACAACTTTATTGCTTATAATGTCGTTTTTGTTTTAAAATAACTAATTATACGTATAATTACATGATATTCATTATTAAAAAATATGTGTTTTAAATTATTTATTATTGTTTTTAAATTTATGCGTATCGTTTTAAAATAATTAATTATACATATAATTGTATGACATTCATTATTGAAAAATATGTGTTTTAAATTATTTATTATTGTTTTGTTTTTAAATCTGTGTGTTAATCCACTGATGACACTTATCCTCAAAATACGAAAATTTCTAGTTAAATCTGTAAAAATTTCTAAATTTCAAGCTCTAAAATACTAAGTGTACTCATTAACCAATTAAAATGCAGTATTAGAATCATCTTGTTTCTATAAATTCTGTAAAAATTTCCAAATATCAATTTACAATGACAACACTAAAAGTATGAACTCCTATTTAAATTCCTTATTTATTATCTTAACGCAATATATTTTTAATCTCTAAAAATGCTAAGTTTCTAAAATACTCATAAATTGTTACTGATGTTAATTAACTTCAGTCATTCATGGTTTCATTCAGTCAAAAATGTTAAGTCCCACCGGAAATTACTTATAATCTTCAATGTCAGCGGTATAAAAGTTTCTAGTCTCCCAATGGCAACACCTAAATTTTAAAGTCTATACCATTCATTAAATGTTTTTAATTATATAATACTCTTCTACCTTTGTTTCATTAAATTAAATTCCCTGAAATATATTTTCCATAGCGAAAAGTACTAAGTCCTGAAATTTTGAAAAAATACTAAGTCTGAAATTTATGAAAATAAATCTAACTCCTCAAAATTCTCATTAAAAGGTAACAGAACCATCGATTAAGATTGTGGCAAAGTAGTGTAAAAAAGTGTGTATTCACCGCCACGATGGTCAAAATTCTCATTAAAAGGCAACAGAACCATCGATTAAGATTGTGGCAAAGTAGTGCAAAAAGGTAGATGTTCACCTGCACGGTGGTGGTGGAGGCGTAGAGGCGTATCGGAGGTGCGGAGATACACGGTGGAGGGACGGTGGGTCTAGGGTGGTGGCGCGCCTCCACCCTGACCCTCATCGTAGCTCCGGGGCTCCGATACGCCTCTACGCCTCTACGCCTCCACCACCATGCAGGTGAACTCTCCTTTTTACACTACTAATGCATATAAAATAATCTTGTGATGTCACTTACGCGACTTTCTCTTACCTTGCATTTCAATACTATAAAGGTAGCTTGCCTATTCGGATTATGAGTGCGATGACTTTGCCAATATAGTGTCCATATATAAATAGAGAGAAATTCTGGGATTTTCCAAACATTGTTTCACTGAAATAGTCGTAAAATTTGAATAATTACTACTTACGCTAGGGGCACGCCTTCTTCGATTTCTCCTTCCTTAATTACAACTTCTTACGCTAGGGGCACGTCACGTTAAGGGCCCTATCGCTAAGGTCTCTGCGTAAAATGATGATTCGAGTAAAAATAACTCGAATTTAAACAATAACATTTTTACTAACATTAAATAAAATAAAACTAAAATTATGTTGTTTCTTGGAACTTAACTTAAAAAATCAAATCATAACAAAATCACAATTCTTTGAACCCATACAGCCACTGATATCCATTAGACATCTAAATCACATCCAAATGATCCTTAAAAGGTACAAAATATCTAAAGAATGTCCGCTAAAAGTCCTGCATATCCTGTACTCATTATAGATATCTATTCGATTTAATAAAAAAGCACCACGAAACTGGCGTTGTATAAAATATTACTTACAAACTTTGAATAAACACCATAAAATGCAATAAACTCGCAACAATTGTTTCGGGTCGAAAAAACACACGACCCTTCATCAGGCGAATAAAGTAAGCACGAGTGCTGCAGTCAAAGCGGCAACGCACTGACTGGGTTGCCGCTTTGACTGCAGCACTCGTGCTTACTTTATTCGCCTGATGAAGAGTCGTGTGTTTTTTCGACCCGAAACAATTGTTGCGAGTTTATTGCATTTTATGGTGTTTATTCAAAGTTTGTAAGTAATATATGTATTCGATGTTTAATAGAGACGAAATTTACACGTGCCTTTTTCGCTGTCTTTTTTGATGTCTGTGGGATATTTATAGAAGTTTAATGGATCGTTTTTTAACGTTTATACGTGTTTATGGACGTCTTATGGATGTAAGTGGCTGTGTGGAAAGCCGCCGTTCTGACTGCTAGTTTCGCTAAGAACAGCTCTTCTGACGTTGAAACAAGGTTGTTGCCACTCCGGGAAGCTCCTATTACCAGATGCCACGCATCAGATGATTGTTATAGAAAAATATGTATTTATGGACACATATTAGATTGTGGAGCTGCTATAACGCCTCTTCTGCGAATTTTCAGGTTGTTATACTTAAACTTTTATTGGTAAAAATTTCCCAGAGCATTATGTAAAATTGTAACTTATTAAAATACCTTACTGAGCTTCTGTTGTTTCCAAAGACCTTTCGAGTGCGCGCCCCCTCACCATCGGTGGATTCTAAAAGTGGAGTGTCTTCTGTAACAAACCTCTTCCCTTTTCTTTATTGCTCTATTAACTGTTGCCACGATCGGCTTAAACCCAGTGTCGGCTCGTTGCCATCAATTGAATCACTATTTGTAAGAATTTCAACCGCTTCCCGATTCAACGCGTATGTATTGTTATTATAATTTGCGATTTTAATGACATTCTGAAAATCAACTGAAACGTTTTTATCTAAACGTACTTTAGCTAGCGCGGTTGTGGCCTTTCCAAACCTGATATCTGCCTGGTGCTCTTTCATACGTGTTTTTATTTTTCTCTTGGACATTCCTATGTAACATTTATTCTGTTGGTTAATTTGTATTGGAATTTTATATATACCACTGTTTTTAGTCGAGGGAATTGGTTCTTTTTCATTAAGAATAAATTGATAAATATTTGGATTCGGTTTATTAGGAATTTTTATATTATGTTTTGTACCAATATTTTTAATTTTAACGGACATGCCGCGATAATAAGGGTTGGATGAAGTATATATATATATGGGGGGGGGGGTTGGCAAGGGCTAATTTTATTTAATTCTTTTCCTATAAAGTTTATTAACTAAGTTATTTGGGTAACCTGCGTTGACGGCGATTTTCGTTATGGTTTTAAGTTCCTCTTTAAGATCGTTTGCTTCATTACAAATTAATATAGCTCTATTGATGTAGGCTTGGCCCTAACAACACATCTTCTCCAAATACCGTCCTCAGGATGTCCTATGGATGATGAAGACATCTATGGACACCTTCAGGATGTATTATGGACAAGTGTGTTGTTAGGGGGATGGAATTTGTTTTGTACTGGTACGGTGTTTTGCTTTTACCATTGATAATTTCTTTGCTAGCTGTTGGTTTCCTATAAACGGTAGTTTTCACATGATTATTTTTGCATCTAAATAATTAATGGTATCGTTAATTTCGGTTTGATAGGTGAACTTCATGTTGGGGTCCAAAGCGTTTAGAATGTCAATTAAATTATTTATCTTTTTATCTTGGTGTATTACAGCAAAAACGTCATCGACATATCTGAACCAATATAAAATTTTATTTTTTAATAATTCCATAATTACGTTTTCAAGTTTCCTTAATTTAAACTCAGCTATATGGCCCGATATGGGTGAATCGAACCATCGAAGCAATATAAAATAAAATTTTATATTGGTTCAGATACGTCGATGACGTTTTTGCTATAATATATCAAGATAAAAAGATAAATAATTTAATTGACATTCTAAACGCTTTGGACCCCAACATAAAGTTCACCTATGAAACCGAAATTAACGACACCATTAATTATTTACATGTAAAAATAATCATGTGAAAACTACCGTTTATAGGAAACCAACAGCTAGCAAAGAAATTATCAATGGTAAAAACAAAACACCGTACCAGTATAAAACAAATTCCATCCAAGCCTACATCAATAGAGCTATATTAATTTGTAATGAAGCAAACGATCTTAAAGAGGAACTTAAAACCATAACGAATATCGCTGTCAACGCAGGTTACCCAAATAATTTAGTTAATAAACTTTATAGGAAAACAATTAAAACCCTTGATAAAATTAGTCCTGCCGACATACTTAATCCATCCCTTATGATCGCGGCGTGTCCATTAAAATTAAAAATATTGGTAGAAAACATAATATAAAAATTCCTATTAAACCGAATCCAAATACTTATCAAATTATTCGTAATGAAAAAGAAACGATTCCCCCGACTAAAAACTCTGGTACATATAAAAATTCCAATACAAATTAACCAACAAAATAAGTGTTACATAGGAAAGACCAAGAAAAAAAATAAAAACACGTATGAAAGAGCACCAGGCAGATATCAGGTTTGGAAGGGCCACAACCGCGCTAGCTAAAGTATGTTTAGATAAAAACGCTTCAGTTGATTTTCAGAATGTCATTAAAATCGCAAATTATAATAACAATACATACGCGTTGAATCGGGAAACAGTTGAAATTCTTACAAATAGTGATTCAATTGATGGCAACGAGCCGACACTGGGTTTATGCCGATCGTGGCAACAGTTAAGAGAGCAACAAAGAAAAGGGAAGAGGTTTGCTACAGAAGACACTCCCCTTTTAGAATCCACCGATGATGAGGGGTGCACACTCGAAAGGTCTTTGGAAGCAACAGAAGCTAAGTAAGGTATTTTAATAAGTTATAGTTTTAAGCTTCTGGTTCAAGAAATGTTTCGTAATTTTGTAAAATGTTTGTTGTGAGAGGTTATGTTGATTACATTTTTGGGCTAATGGAACGTTAGCTGGTGTTGTTATACAGAGTGTTATAGAGGACAGTTTTCCCATGGCCACAGCATACCAGTTTTTTTTTTTAGATTATCTTTTCATTTTCTCTAAACTTGAAAACAATGTAAATTTTACTGAGGAAATGCCATTAAAAAATTGTCGTTATATATAAATACGTTATCAAAAGAACAGATTAGGTTATTTCTAAGTGAAAAACCCCTTTTTATTCCCAGAAGACTAGAGCGCATAAAATGGAGTTTCGTGCTAAATTTGTTCAGCGATAGCAAAACACATTTAGAAATCTTCCGTGACTGCTTTTCCAAGAATAGTTCGGGAGTACATTTTTCATTCAATGTATATTTTACTTTCAAATAATTTTTTTTCCTTCAATTTATTTTACATTGTTCTTATATTACATTAAATTCAATTTATATTCCTGTAAACATTTATAGGTTATGTTAAAAATAACTGCTCCATTTCTCATGTAAAGGAGAATGATTTAATAGAAATTTCTTTATGTGATTATTATATATATATTTATCGAGCATTAAAAAGAACAATATTACGTACTACACATTTTCTGAATAAATACGAGCTGCTCAGTAAACCTTAACACCTCGTTCATTATTTTGTGAAAGGTTGTTTTTAAAATTTAGTAAATTATGAAAATAGCAATTGAAAAAGTAGAAATAGAACTTTAGGAAAACAATAAAAAATTCCAAGTGATTAAGTTTCAGATTTCCAAAATTTAAATTTTTATAAAGTTTTTGACTCACAAGGAGAGGTCACGACATGGAAAATTCAGATCGGGACGAAACTCAGCAGGATTGTAGTATACTATGAGGGTAACAACATATTAAAGCAATAGGACCCACTATCCACAAAATTTCGAGAAAAAAGCATTTAAAGATTCAGTAATCTTTAAATACAAGTTATTTCGCAAGCGAGTAAGCGCCCCAGTGGTGTGATCTTAAAGCGCGAGTCTGCTAGCCGGACGACCTGGGTTCGAGGCTACCTCAGGACTACTTTTTTTTTTTTTTTTTCTTTAACTTTTTATGTAATCTAAACTTTTTATTTATTTTTACTAAATTTTATAATTCAATTCAAAATTTGAAAATTTTAATAAAATATTACTTAATTTTTTTGAATATAAAATAAATAAATTTTTCTATTTTTAGTATATATAACTTAAAAATACAATAAATTTCTATAACTTAAAAAATAAATTTTATTTTTATTTTAACTGTAAAATAAGGTAAAACTAAAGAAACTGTTTTTGATTATTTATCGAAATATATTTTATTTTATTTTAGGTATGCTTGAAACAATAGTACATTTTGTTTTTTAAATTAAAAAAAAAAAAATAATAATAATACAGAGAAAGGATTATTTTAATTGCATATATAATTACTATCCAAATTAAATAATTACTTCTCCAATCAATACAGTTTCTTGAAAAATTATAGTATAGGATTACAACGCTATTAAATTCTTTCAGGTAAAGAAATGTTATCTTTAAATATAGATTTTAAAAGTTAATAAACATCGTTTCTTTTCTTTTTTTTTTATCCTTCCTTGCACAAAATAATTCCACCTGCCCTTTATTATTAACAAGCTAGAAGCGTTTACGTAATTTATACACATTCAAACAAAATCAGGAAGCTTAAACCAAGATTTAAGTAACACCTGCTAACTATTTTACACTTTGTTTACAGCTTGCTTATTTTTTAATTATTTAAATATTTGTCTGTTTTTCTTTATGTGTCTTATTTAGGGTTTTGTAAAACTAAACTTTAATTTTTAAGTTATAGAAATTTATTGTATTTTTAAGTTATAAATATTAAAAATAGAAAAAGTTATTTTATACTCAAGAAAATTAAATAATTTATTAAAATTTTCAAATTTTGAATTGAATTGTAAAATAAAGTAAAAATAAATAAAAAGTTTAGAATACATAAAAAGTTAGAGAAAAAAAAAAAAAAAAAAAAAGTTGTCTCGAGGTAGACTCGAACCCAAGTCGTCTGACTAGCAGACTCGCGCTTTAAAATCACACCACTGGGGCGCTTGCTCGTTTACGAAATAACTTCTATTTAAAGATTACTAAAACTTTAAATGCTTTTTTCTCGAAATTTTGTGGATAGTGGGTCCTATTGCTTTAATATGTTGTTGCCCTCATAGTATACTACAATCCTGCGCAATTTCGTCCCGATTTGAATTTTCCATGTCGTGACCTCTCCTTGTCAGTTTTGATCAGTAAAACGTTTAGTTATCAGTAAAAATTAAGGCATTTTTACCCCCTAAAACTCCTGGAGCCGTTACGAAAACAACTGTTAAGACGAACGCAGATCACTAATAAGTTTGTGATTAGCCGAGTTTATGTTTAGTTTAATTTATACTATTTAACATAATATCTCCTCAGCGACATTTCGAAATTTCTGGTGACGAATTTTGTAAGGTAAAAAGTAAGAAAAAAAACAAAAAACATCCCGTTCTTTATCATTCAACACTAATTTTTTAGTCTCATCTGGTAGCTGAATGGTTTGCGTTCTGGGCTTCAGCTCCAAAGTGCCAAATCCAAAGAAAAAAAATATTTAAAAAAAAAAAAAAAATTAAGAATTTTCATAAGTAAGACAAATTTGGTGTACAGATGAGATGACAGAGTTTTGATGAAAATTGCAAAACCGTAAATGCGACATGGTATGCGGAACCATAAGTGCATACCCCCAAAACGGCCCTAACGATTTTCTTAAAATTTGCTATATAAATTCCCTTTTACATTTCCAGTTTATCAGTTGATTACTGCAGGAAAAATGATGCATCCTAATTGGGTGGGTAGGTGTAGAGAGTGGATTTCCTAACAAATGGATTTCTTCAGTTTCACCGTAGTAACTCCTTTTTAGTATGTATTAATTGATTTCCAGTATATGCAAGAGATTGCGTGAAAAATTAGAAAAAGAACCGAAAATAGGTATCTCAAAAATGACTTTAACAATTTTCGTGAAATTTGTGGCATGAACCTCTCTTCAGATGTATTAGTTGGTTACTAAGCGAAAATTAATTATATAGGACAGTTTTTTTATCTCAAAAATGGATGTTTCAAAAAACGGCTTTAGCGATTTTTTTTAAACTCGCTCTAAAAACTGTCTTTATGATGTAACTATTAATGGGTTACTACAGATAAATTGTTAAGTGTCTGATTAAGTAAGTACGTTTTATGTATTCAGACCACACTACCCCCAAATAGAATTTATAATAAGTATAATAAAGCATTAAAAATTAAAAACGTACCATAGAGATTAGTCTCTGCAATATATTTTAAACTAACATCTCGACTCGAATAACTCAGAATCACGATTATTTTTAAAGCTTAAAAACTATTATCACTGACTCCAGATAATTATTACAGAAAACTTACTGGAATATTTTACAATGTGTTTATACACAGCCTCAAACCCATAATTCGAATTATTTTTTTTTAAATTCTATTTCAAATATTATGTTGAGGCTAAAAAATAAGAAAGAATAAGGTTGTCAGTGTATGAGCATTTTATAATTACTCAAAGGAAAAGGCAATTTTACAATGAAAGTTTTAAAGACACAAACCAGTTTTCACTTTTATTACATGCTTCTTGAATCAAAACATTAAGTTCAATAATGCATTTATTGCCCACACTGTAGCTGTACTGCGACGTTGAACCCATTCGCCGACTCACTCAAGAATGTATTCAGCAATTTTTAAGCAGCTATGTCACATCAAGCTATATAGCTGTGACATATCAAATCCAAATTCCATATTTTTAACACAGGTTCATTAGTTATTGTCATTTCTATTTAAGCAAGCATGTAAACAACTTTTGAAAACACCTAACAAGTATGAAATGACATAAATATGGGACAGCAAACACAATTAAACTTTAATATACAGAGATAATCTTTTTATCTGAGATACTTTTGCCACGTTTTAAAAATTGTGCCTTAATGTATAACAGAGCACACATGTTCGCTTTTTATTTTCAAGTCAAATTCGCGACAGGGCAATTGAATTGTGGTAGAGAGTTCTGGTAAAAATTCGGCGATAGTTCTAATAACGTTTTGCCCGTTGCAATGCTCAGTCAATGCCTTAATTTTCGTACATTGAAAGTTATAAGAACACAGTGCACAACACTGTTCCATGTTATACAGGTTTCAGAATAAAAACAGCACTCAAAGAACGTGGTCAGTATGAGGACAAATAATCAATTCGTAAATAAGCAGGATAATTTGCAAAAAACACATAACCTTTATTTCTGTCTGATTCGTCATCGGGTGAAAAAAAAAAATGGACATCGCTGCAAAATGAAATCAGCGATGCACTATAAATATGTATTGCATTCGTGCCTAATTTTGGTTCCCCATTAATCTAAAGATATGAGAAGCTTTGATATTCATGAACAAAATTCGATCTCTTTGACGTTTTTATGCGTTTTGAGGTAGGGAGAATCTAAAAGTCCAAAATCGATGTAGTGTTAATCTGTTGGTTTGTTTGTTTGTTAATTTGATCCTCTATGTAGATATTATCTCAAGAATGAGTCGTTGTAGACAAATCAATTTAATTTTAAATATCGTTTAAAATACTAGCTAGTTCTCCACTGAATTTCAACATTTTATAATGCTTGGTAATTCGTAAGTTATTTGAAAATTAGAATTTTCTTAACATGGCAATATAAGGGAAAATGTCGCATAAATTTGCATGATGAGGATAATTTTCATCGTCAATATTTTGGACTAGTTTTAAAATATCTCTTATAATGCTGTCATGACCATTAATAACTATCAGCATTCTGATTTTAAAACTACCTAAGTTGTTTACCATACGGCTAAATAGGACAAATTTTCGATTAATGTGCATCAGTTTTATCATAAAGAAATTAGGTCAATTTTAAAATATCAACTATAATAGTCGCCAGAAAAGAATTGAATTTCAGTTTTCTTTTCTTTTCTTTTTTTTTTTCAAATTTTGTAAATAATTCGAAAAAAAAAATCATAACAGAATGGAAAAAGGCAGTATTATGTCTACAATGAGCATGAAATTGCATGGAAACATAAATACTGATTATGTTTCCATGTAATTATATTTTTCCAATTTGTTGTAATATGAAACAGCCCATTGGAGTAACATAAATTCAGTGAAACGTGAAGAAAATTAACCTATTATGTGAAAATTTTCAGTTTCTGACTAGTCCTAACTGTCAGTCTGTTCCATTAATGTTATATGAATAAAGTATGATCTCTAGTAGAAATTTCTGAGAACAATTACAGGATGGGGGACTGAGCAGAGTTCACCCATCCAAACTAGTCTTTTATTTAGCCTGATGGAGGGTTGTGCTTAATTGTTTCAGCTCGAAGCAATAGTTGCGTGTTTTTAGCAATGGATGGTCATCGCTTACAGAGTTATTATTTATCGTGACTCAACACTAATACTTCAGTGGAACATTCAGCTCTCCGTTCTGAATAAATTCAAACGTAGCTCGAATCATTTCTGTCTGCAAACTGCTCGATGGTGCTTCGAGGGTTGTTCTGTCTCCTTAAGGTACGTCTTCTTGGAGAAGTCCTGGCGGTTAGTCAGCCATACCGCGAGGACAATGACGTATCCAGAGTTTTTTCGCTGGTTGAGGATTGATTCACGAAAGACAAACAACAGCTGCACTTTTTCTTGAACTCTGTGTTGAAGCGCTCCTGAAAAACAAACAAACAAAAAAATTATCACATTAACAAATGTTAATAGATTCAAAAGTTATTAACAAACGAAATCAATGCAAATGGAAACAAAAATCAAAGTCTGTCTCCAACCCATTTCAATAGTCTTGCCCTGAGTGTAGGGCGATCCGGTTTTTATAATTGAATCTGAGGACAAATAGGGCGGTGTCCAGGACAAAATAAATAAATCACCTTAAATCGCAAATTTTTTGTACGTGTCAAGTACCTGAAAGCACTTATTTCGGTTTTTCGTTTTACAAATAATAAATTATTAGAGTGAAGAATGAATAACTTTATAACGGGCGTCCTGAAATGCGGATAAGGGATACAAAGGATAGTTTTCTAGGACATCTCATCACCCAACTTGATTGCTTATTCCTCACCCTACAAATATGGGTCGGTAGGATGTTGAGTGATTTTTATGTCGTACTAGTGCTACGCATTGGGCAATTATCGACGGTCTGTTATTCCCCTTAAACGTGTTTCAGAGACAGCTATCACAATTTTGATCGTTCATGGCTCTCCCGCTTCAGTGGTCCACTGAGGTATTATTTGGGATGAGAACATGGAGGGCATAGCGGCCACGACGAATTTTACGTGTACTGTCGCACGTGTTTCAGTCGGTTTGAGTATCGAATCCACAATCTACCAACTATGAGCTCGGCACTTCTATTAACCAGGCTATCACGACCTTCGTATAAATATGGAAGAGAGTGTCATGAGGTTGAGTGTGTTTCACATCAATTTAGAGTTACATAATGGTCTGTGACTTATCCCTAAGGTTGGTCCGGAGACATGCCATTACAATTTTGATCTTTCGGGATGCTTTTCCCGCTTCGGTAACACCAAAATGTATTATTTTACGGAACATGAAAGATATTGCAGCCGTGGCAGATTTCATGTGCACCAGCTATTCTTAATGCACACAGCGATGTTTAGCCGGTTCGAGTATCGATTACGAACTCGACGCTCTTTCATTATGTGTGAGCGGCGCATGATGTTTACTGCATGCGCATGCATGTCAGTGAATTAGAAATCTGTCTTCGGCAGGTTTGTGTAATTTCGCCCACAACTTTCCCCACAAATAGGGGGGAAATTGTTCATAATTCCATAAATGATTGTTTCTACTACGAATGTTGTCCTCTACACGTGCCAATATTCATAATTTGGATGACATTCTTTGTTCACTTTTTTTTAAAATTCTGTCTCGTAATATTGAGAAGTGTGTTTGTCCTAATTTCAAGTGACTGACTATAAATGGTGATTCTTATCGGTTCTTTTATCGTAGATTGAAAGCAATATCTTTTCTAAGCTAATAAATGGTAGGAATAATATGAATTCATGTCGCACTAGAGCTGCGCAGTGAATTATTGGCGACGCCTGAGGACGTCACTCCTAAGGGCGGACTAGAAAGATGTCATCCCAATTTTGGTTTTTCTCGGACACTTCCTCGGAGTCACTGTAGTGGCCTAGCAACTTGCATGAGAAGTCGATCATTTGGCACTGGAATACAAATGATCGAGGACTATATTCGTAGTCTTTTCACTGACATGTTGAGATACGCATAAAGGAAAAAAAAAAAAAAAAAAAAAATCTGGAGTAAATAAGTAAAAAAGGTGAAGCATTTTTTTTTTAATTCAAAATTATTGTTAGGTCTAATTAAAAAAAAAAAAATAAAAATAAAAAAAAAATATCTATATATATATAAATGAACGTTCGCCTGTATGTCCTTTATAAAATCGTAAACGGCTTAACCGATTTCGATCATTCTTTTTTTGTTTTTTTCCTTATAGGTCAGGGATGGTTTAGGAAAAAAAATTGAAAAAATTCGCCCCCCAAGGGGGGGAGGGGGGGCAAAATGTGAATTCAAAAAATCCTTCATATCTCAAACAATAAAACAGATATCCGTAAAATTTTTGCTTTAAAATATAGCTAATATAAATGTCTAAAAACTAATTTCTGGAATTTTCGAAATTCGGTCCCCAAAGGGGGGCGGGGGGGGGCAAAACGGGATTTCACATGCGTAAAACGTGATTTCGCATAATCCTATATATCTCAAACAAAAAAAAACAGATATACGTGAAATTTTTGCTATAAAATATAGCTAATACAAATATCTAAAAAACAATTTCTGGAATTTTAAAAATTCAGCCCCCAGGTGGGGCAGCAGGGGCAAAAACAATTAGAAATACAGTTAGGACTTTCAAAATTGGTACAGATAGGTTTCAATAGCCTGCAATTCGAATGGGGATATTTTCGAAAGTGTAAAGTTATTAGGAGGGGAGAGGGGGGGCAAAAAAAATAGAGTTAGATCGTTTAAATTTGGTATATAGAGGTTTTCGATACTTACAAATCGATTGCGGATATTTTCGAATTTGTAAAATTATTAGGAGGGGCGGGAAAGAGGTGGAGCAGTAAAGGGGGGGGGGCTATGGGCAAAAACAAATAGAAATACAGTTAGGGCATTCAAAATTGGTACAGATACTGTTTAAAGGCCTGCAAGTCGAATGGGGATATTTTCGAAAGTGTGAAGTTATTAGGAGGGGCGAGAAGGGGGGAGGGGATGGGGGGGGGCAAAAAAAATAAAAATGAAGTTAGATCGTTCCAAATTGGTACACAAATAGTTTTCGATACTTAAAATCGAATGCGGATATTTTTGAATTTGTAAAATTATTAGGAGGGGCGGTAAGGGGGGGCTATGGGCAAAAACAAATAGAAATGCAGTGAGGCCGTTCAAAATTGGTACAGATTGGTTTTAGGGGCCTGCAAGTCGAATGGGGATATTTTCGAAAGTGTAACGTTATTAGGAGGGACGGGAGGGGGGGGGGCTGAGGGGCAAAAAAAAATAAAATAGGGTTAGATCATTCAAAATTAGTACATAGAGGTTTTCGATACTTACAAATCGATTGCGGATATTTTCGAATTTTTAAAATTATTGGGAAGGGGAGGGAGAGTGGTGGGGCAAAAAAATAAAAATAGAGATAGATCGTTCAAAACTGGTGCATAGAGGTTTTTGATATTTACAAATCGATTGCTGATATTTTCAAATTTGTAAAATTATTAGGATAGACGGGAGGGGGGGGCGAAGGGGGAAAATAACAGAAATGAGAGTTAGAGCATTTTGGGAATTTTTTCCGAAGGCAGTGAGAACCCGGTGCGACATTTTTCCTAATCAGATTTTGTTTCGCTTTTTTTTTTTTTTTAACGTGATAAAAATTAATGCAATTTTGAGAATTCAGTAATTATAGTGATTCATTTAAAAATAGGGTCCATACGAAGCGGGCGAAGCCTGCTAGTATCTTAATAAGAAACACTGCTAATTATTTTTCCTCACAAGGTTATTTCACAAATTTCTGCTATCTAGAGCCTAAAACACCAAATTTTGGAAAACTGCAGGAGATAGAACGTAGAAGTAAAAAAGCTCGGTGTTTATTAAAGTCTAAAAAATGGGTTATACTGAAAAAGAAGTGGTACAACTAGTTCAAAGTTTATTTTTGAGAAATTTCATAAAAAAATGAAGAAATAAACAGATACTTAATGGGTCATTACGACATGCATTTTGATTTACAGCTAATTTTGGGAGAGGTTTTTAAAAATAAGTATGTCTGAAGTTTATCGTGTAGACAGAAAACATCTCTGAATCCTCAAACTTTTCCTTTCGAGGGAAACCCTGTTGTTAAAAGGCCAATGACTCATTAAGGCCAGTTGCTTCCGCAAGAGACCTAGTACGGATGGAATGCTCTCTTTATAAGAGTCTTTCTATAGGATCCAAGCTCATATTTATACGTACTTCGATGAAAACTACGGAAAACCTCGTACGACTAAGCCAACGAGCACTCTCTGGATACGAACCGAGCCAACTTCGTCTACCAGCTTTGAGAGCAGAACCTCTCGACGACTGTTGGGGCCCCGTGGTAAGGATTTTTAAGGTTCGATTTTAAAAAGATCTTTATATATAAGATGCTCAGGTGAAAACAGTGAAATTTAACATTTATTACCAATTGATATTTTTACTGACAAATAAATTTAACAAAATTTTAGCATTATTTCCAAGACTTTTTTTTTTTTCTAGTATTCTTTAGACAAATCTTCAATAAGTCTTTTTTCCGATTAAAGAAAATCGATTACAGCTTCCCGCAGAACAACAATCGATTGAAAGGGAACTCCTTCATCTCTTAAAATAATCCCGATTAGTTTGGTCGACTCGTTGAATATTAGCGACTCGTTGTATTGTTGTTCTAAGGAATAAATGATTGGAATGCCAAGTGAAGGATGCTTTAATAATCTTCTGTTTGAGAGGTCGTTAATCACAGGGACATATGTTTGGGAAATGATAATGCCACCGAAATCTGAGACACAAGTATTTTGCGATTTAATAGTGAAGACGATATTTAATGACATTTTTACGCTGCTCTCATTTTAAATACATATTTGTTGGAAACATATATAAGAATATTACTTGATATTGCTTCGTTTTATATCATGTGAAACACTCGTTTTATTGAAAGGGTAATATTAATTGATAATAAGAATAATAATAAAAATCAAAGTTGAAAATTTCAGTTTTGCAAACCCTATAACGGTCGTGAATGTGATTTTGTAATTGTTCGTCCCCTAAAAGACATATACTTAAAACGTGTATAACTATAGATTTTAAGCTTGTTTCTTTAAGCATGAAAGATCCTATAATAGTCATGAGGTTCATCTTTAAATGCATTGTGAAAAATGCGTTGTTTTCGTGTGTTATAAAGAATTTACAGCGAAAACAACAATACCGTTTTTCCCCTCAGACGCACTCCCCACACGCTTAGAGGGTTAAATGAATGGAAAATCTGCAAAATTTTCGCTTTATTAAAAAATAGACAATTTTTTTATATAGGTAAATAAATCCAATGACTAAAGGAAACTTTTAAAATTAACTGTTGAACATTGAAATAAATAAATAATAATAATATAAAGAAAATCTTTATAAAGAGAAACAAATTATAAAGAGAACCTTTTGTCAAGAAAAAGGGGACAGAAACATGGCGCCCTATCGGTACGATTTACAAGCACTCCTTATACATTACACACGTACTGCTAATTTCTGTTTTACGCATGTATCAAAGTAAAATCATACATTTAATGAAATAAATCCTTTAATAATATATTTTCATGCACCCTTCATAACTTTTGAACTTACATTGCGACAATGTTGAAGAAAAACGTCGCCTCCGATCTAGAATTTAATTTTAATAAAACAAAAACGAAACACAAATGGATAAAACTTTAAAAGCAGTAGTATTCACGTCAGCAATCAAAATTTAGTGACCACATAAAGTCTCGGAGGTTGTGATTGACTGGTCTAAAAGTATAAAATAGTAAACAACATTTTATTGCTACTTTTACTGCAATTTTACCGATTTTATGTGAAAACAGAGCAAAAACGTTGAATTAAAAATATCATAAAGTGCGTGTTTCTACTCAATGAATGCTTATAAAGAAACACACAAATGTTAGTTGAGCGATTCATTTAACCGTATATAGGATTTAAGACAGATAGATAAGAAAAAAGGCTTAACTGCTGATACTGAACGATAAAAGAGTGAGCAAAGCACGATCCATTTCGAAGACACACAACAATTGTTTGAAGTCGATAAAATTAAGCACAACTCTTCGTCCCACAAAAGCATGGGTAAGAATGCCGTGGGAAAGCAACAACGCATTATAACCTATTCAAAACAGCAGTGACACAGAGCATGGGTGACAGAGAAATGTTGAAAGCGAATATTGAGCTATAATAACGATATTTATCAAAACAAACAATGAAAAATTTAGCGAGAAGTTTGATTTATATGAGCATTTAAATTTCTAGCTTATTTTAGGCGATAAACTGACGTTCCTGTGTAGGAAATTGCGATAAATGGTCGCGATGTTGTCATGTTGACCTAACTATCAGTTTACGCATGAGCAGGTTGAGAATGGTGCGAATACTCACATTGTAGATGGCGTAGATGAAAGGGTTGTAACAGGAATTGGACATCGCTAGCCAGTGGCAGCAGAACCAGATCACGTTGATGTACTTGTAGCTGCAGGAGGGGGAAAAAGACAATCAGTAACACCCATTTCAAACAGCATTATGGAACATTTTAATAGGTTATCAGTATCGGCAAATAATATGTATTAATCATAATTATTTCCAAGGAGATGGAATGAGTTTTAAGCTAGTATAAAAGTTAGTTTTATGAAAGTGACATGGAATGTTGCAGATTAAAACTGTTTAATAGAAGTACAGCGTTGATGTATGTAACAGGTAGAGGTGAAATCTGTTTAATAGATGTAGCTTTTAAAGCGACGCAAATAAGTTTCATCCAAAAAACTAAGACTGCATTGTAACTTTAAATACCATAAATAGAGTGTCGCAATGCTTTGCACACATTTATTACCCTGTTTTTATTAACTTCGATTCTTGTTTGTTTGTTTGTCCGGTACAAATCTTGCAATCTATTTTTAACTAACCTCCCTACTACCTAGACATTTGAAACTTTCACAGTAGCTCAGAACCCGGTGACAACACAATACTTCAAAGTCAGATTTTCGAATAGTTTTCCTTTAATTAATTAAAATATAAAAATAATAAGCTCTTAATAGCAATAATATAGCCATTAAAATATTAGTCATAATTTAATTGTTGCCAAAAAAAAAATGAATTATAAGATTAAAAAAAACTTTTTATATACCATGTTTTTAAATTTTCTGATGAATCATTAATAAAATACGCGAGGTTAAAAAATAATATTTAAACAATATTTAGGCACGCGGACTCAGTTCAGTGAAATAATAATAAAAGTGAAAAAAAAAAGTTGGTTTTAAAAATGATGATAATGACGTCAACGACGTGGTGAAATGGTGATAATGACGTCAATTTTTGTGAGATGCATAATTTAACTTTTTATAATTTTTTAACGTTCACGTTGAATTAAATGTATTTATTTTTATGTCGAAAGAAAATGATACACTAAAAAAGCTTAAACATAGTCTTCTCGTAAATGGTTGGAATTGCAGCAGGGCAAGGCTACCTATAGGGAGGTACACTATACAAAAAGTTGATAAACACTATTGAGATGAATGGAAGATTTATATCAAAGGAAACTAAATATAGAAAATTCTGTGCATTAGTTTTTCTTTTTAGGAAATTCTGTGCATTTTTTTTTTTTTTTTTTTTTTTTTTTTTTGATTAAATTAATATCTTTAATTCTGAAATTATGTCGCAAAAATTTTGTCAAAGAGAGACTAATAGACAAAACAAAGTGCAAGTTACATTTTGTTAAAAGTATATCTATGAAAACCTTTTCGAATATATCTTAAATTACCATGAAAGAAGTAAAAATTCAATATGAAAATGAAAACCGGTAATACTTATCTATACATATAATAAAATAAGATGTTTGTGTGTGTGTGTGTGTGTCATTGTGTATGTATTTCCAGAGCTTTTTAGGAAAACGGCTGATGGCTGAGCTACACAAATTTGCATGGAGGTTCGTAATAACCTCTCCTGAAGCACCTCGAAGCCGGATTTTCGAAATTTGTTTTAGTTTTCTTTTAATTAATTAAAATGTGAAAAAATAACATTCTAATTTCCGATAAATTAGACATTTAAATTTCATCCATAAATTAATTGTTGCCAATTTTTTTTTCGACAGAAAAAAAAAAAAAGAAAAAAAAAAGTACATTTATTTCAAATGAGGAAAGTAAATTACATAAATTAGAAAATAAATTAGAAATATCAGTCCTATCGTTACAAATAAGATACCAAATGAAAGAAGCAATTTTTGTGAATCCAACGGATTAAGCAGCTTATCGATCGGACAATTAGATTTTTTAAAATTAACTAATATATGAATTATAGGTGGCAACAGCAGGAGATTGTATGAAAACCGTTTGGAAAAAAAATTAAATCTGCTACTCATTAAAAGTCACATGATGCAAATTTATTTCAGCAAGTACTATTTGAAAACTAGAAACAATTAAAAATATAAACAGAATACGAAGGATTCTTATATGTAATCAAAAAGGTGTCTGATAAAATTATTAGCAAAATAGTCTTCCCACTTTCATACAAATAATAATAATAATAATAATAATAATAATATCCATCGCTAATATGGCGACAAAAATTAAAAAGCCGCCAATAGAGCGGCATAATAATGTTATGTAGCACGATAATGTTTACCTATTTATTTTTTATATACTAATCACTCTGCTAATTTATCATACAAATAAATAAGCTTCTGTGTGTGTCTGCACATACACGCTGCCGAACAGAAATATTTGATTAATTCAAATTAAGATTTAAAAAAGAAAAAAAAAAAAGAAAGAAAGAAAGAAAAAAAATATACAGACACGACATTATTTCATTATTTAAAACATGAAAATCTGACATTGACAGATTTTAATTTTGTGCCAGAGGCCTACTGCTAAACTTGTTAATATCGACAAATTCTTCTTTAGTTAATTCGTGACGATCTAAATTCCATGATAAAGTTTTCATTAAATCAAACCAATGTGTTTCAGCTGCAGATATTGTAACAAATAACGTTGGAAGTCCAAACTGTCTTATAGCCGCAAAACAACGTTTTTTCTCTTTTTCCCAATGAGGGGGAGGTGTGCCTTGGGGGGGACTCATGTCAAAGGTGTGCCTTGGGGGGGGACTCATGTCAAAGTTGTACCTTGGGGGGGACTCATGTCAAAGTTTACCTTGGGGGGGACTCATGTCAATGTTGGGCCTTGGGGGGGGGACTCATGTCAAAGTTGGGCCTTGGGGGGGACTCATGTCAAAGTTGTGCCTTGGGGGGACTCATGTCAAAATTGGGCCTGGTGGGGGACTCATGTCAAAGTTGTGCCTTTGGGGGGGACTCATGTCAAAGTTGTACCTTGGGGGGGACTCATGTCAAAGTTGGGCCTTGAGGGGACTCATGTCAAAGTTGGGCCTGGGGGGGGACTCATGTCAAAGTTGTACCTTGGGGGGGGACTCATATCAAAGTTGGGCCTTGGGGGGACTCATGTCAAAGTTGGGCCTTGGGGGGACTCATGTCAAAGTTGGGCCTTGGGGGGACTCATGTCAAAGTTGTACCTTGGGGGGGACTCATGTCAAAGTTGGGCCTGGGGAGGACTCATGTCAAAGTTGTGCCTTGGGGGGACTTCATTCAATAAATCCCCATTCAATAAACCGACTGAAATAGGCCCTTAGCACTATTAAGAGTGTATTATAAAAATTTGACAACGCTGTACCGACTGAAATAAGGGTACCTTGGGGGGGGACTCATGTCAAAGTTGGGCCTGGTGGGGGACTCATGTCAAAGTTGTGCCTTGGGGGGACTTCATTCAATAAATCCCCATTCAATATACCGACTGAAATAGGCCCTTAGCACTATTAAGAGTGACGTATAAAAATTCGACAACGCTGGGCCTGGGGGGGGACTCATGTCAAAGTTGTACCTGGGGGGGACTCATGTCAAAGTTGTGCCTTGGGGGGACTTCATTCAATAAATCCCCATTCAATAAACCGACTGAAATAGGCCTCTAGCACTAATTAAGAGTGTATTATAAAAATTCGACAACTGTACCGACTGAAATAGGCCTCTAGCACTAATAAATAAATAAAAAATATGTTTAATGGGAAATATATATAACCATAAAAAGATTAGTTGTCTAAATTACGGCAGAAATAGCACTCATAGCATATTGTTACAAGGGATTAAGTGTTACTGTTATAAGGGATTAAATCTAAAAGGGTGACAAAAATTCAAAAGTCGCCAAAGAGAATTATATTAAGGCATACTATGATCAGGTTTACAAACAATGAATTATATATAACCATAAATAATTAATTGTCTCATGCGACAAACGTAGCCGGTCATTAATATATATAATGATCCTCATCTGTCATGATCGAATCCGGTTAGTACCGCTTCAAAACAGAAACTTTTGGCAGCCATTTTTTTTTTCCGTTTGTTCAACTCACTGAGCTGGTTCAACTTACAGAAACATACATATAATATGTTTTGTATCGCACGTATTCTCATTTATTTTCACTAAAACTTTGAAAAACTATTCAATTGTAATGTTTAAAGATCTAAACTAAATATAATGGATCACTGGCTATTATAAACATGAATCTATAAATAGAATTATGTAACTTCATGATTGTAAGCAACGGAATACCAAATAAAAACAAACGAAAACTGTTGCCATTCAGAAAATACAAATTCCAAATGGATTCCGAATGAACGACTCTTTGACTGTTTCTACGAAAAAAAAAAAAAAAACGCTTAAAGTATTTTTAAAACATATTAAAGCTTTAAAACTCTTAAAATATTTGTAAAAGCATATTAAAGTCTTTAAATACATCAAGCGTCATTGTTTGTTTACATTGAAAGGTATGATTGGCGTCGAATTCAGTACGTAAATGACGCCAGTTGATTTTAGTTTTGAAATTAGTGTAAATTTATAGTTGGGATAGAATGTTTGGTTGGGCAAGTAAAGGTCACCAGTTGAAATGAGTATTGAAAGTAGAATAGTCTAAGGTGATAATGTCGAGTCAAGATAAAATGTTCGGTTGAGAATGAGAAAGTCCCTAGCTGGATCCCGGATATTTTGGCGATGTTGCGGGTGAGATAGCTGGTTGGAAGTATCGAGTAGAGTTGAATTTGGGTTAGCATGAAGTGTCTGTAATTATTGGATAGTTAATTAGAAAATACGCAAGCAAAGTGATGACGTCACTGGCCGTCAGTGGATGCAAAAAAAAAAAAGATTTCCTATGTTAAACGCCCATTGGATTTTTTGTAAAAAATTATTAAAAATTGAGGCAAATTATTTCTCGATTTTAATCCCTATATTTCGGTATAGACATGTATTAGTTATCGTCTGCATGCGTTAGATGAAGTTGTTTTTGCTGTAAAATTGATAAAATTTAAATTTTAAATTTCAAAACTCTAGAAAAAAAATGGCAAACTTCCATATTCGATTCAAAACATAACTATTTCATTTCAAAGGATGATAATTACACAATAAATGTCCAACTAATATACTAATTGAAAGGAAAATGATAAATATTCTATCATAATTTGAAGTCAAATTTGTTTTCAAATGTCTAAATAAAGTGTCTGATATAAGATACTCATATGTTGCAGCGGAATAGATTTAATATATCTGTCATCCTTGGCGGAAAAAAAAATATTGCCAAATTATTTTGGCGAACATATTTAATTCCTTTCAAATATCATGGTTATTTTAACAACTTATATTAAGAGAGCGATGAATTATATGAAACAATATTTCGTACAATACATATTACGAAAATAAACATCTGTCATGTATAATTTCGTATTATGTTTTTAATCGCAAATACAAAAAACGCCAAAGATGACACAGTTTTGAAACTTAAAATTTTGTCAATTTGACAGCAAAATAAATCAATCTAACACATGGATACTAAAGCATATCTATACCCAAATACAGGTATTAAAATCGGGAAATAATTTTTCTCGATTTTTAATAATTTTTTACAAAACATCCAATGGACGATTAACATAGGGAATCTTTTTCTTGCATCCACGGAAGGTCAGTGACGTCACACTTCGCTTGCGTATTTGAAAATAGGATCTTCGATAGTCTTAAAAAAAAGTATTTTGGTAAAATGAAGTGAATAGTTTTTTACTTTCTCTTACCCAAGGGTTGAGAAGGTATTGTTTTAGTTATCAGCATACCTCAAGAACAAATAGTAGCAGAAATTCCAAACTCGGTATTCTGAATGTGTATCATATAGGGATGCTACAGTAAGATTTCGTTGAGATGAAGCAAATGGTTCGTGTACAGGGACATTCAAAAGTATTTAAATACATTACGTCTATGGGGAAAATTGCAGGTAAGTAGAATTTAACATCTATAGACTGTGCTAGACCAAATAAAACGAATATATATTTTTTGTAATAGAGATAGTCAAGTGGGAAATTTTTTTGTGTATGTAAGAGCCTCGCCGCCCCCCCTCGAGGGAAGTAAGTTTTCATGATGGGTATCTTTCAAAAGAGCTCGACAATGCGTTTAAAACGAATGGTTGAACCATCGATCTGCGATAATTTAAAATAAAGTTATTGATTCTTTTCAATTTTAACAAAAAAATTTTAACAATTTTTTTTTTAACTTTAATATTGAGAATAAATTCATTTTTTTTATATTTAGTGTTATACTACTTCTCTAATATGGAAATCGTCTGTATTATCATACAAGATAAGTTTTTTAAATAATAATTTTAATAAATAATTTTTTAAAAACGGAATTATTTTTTAATAAGCGAATTAAATTCTGTATAAATGTAGGTGCATTAATGAAACGAGGGGTTGAGGAGGGCCAGAACTAATTATCATATAAAACTCTTCCGAAGCCTAATTTGAATTGTTCAACATAGGTTTACATAACAGTACTCGTTATCTTACCTTTTAATCTCCAACCTATACTTATAGTATTAAATTTCAGTGTAAAAGAAAGTCGTGTGAGTGACACACCAGATTATTCTTATTATGATGACTTTAAATAGTGCACTTAACGGAACACTGGGATGTGTTGTTGCTGTTGTGGTTGTCGGGCCTATATTTTTTGTCAGCGAGCAGTTTTTTTATTGTCATTCATATTTATTGATCGGGTAGATTTTTTTTAATTTCAAAACGAAAATTATAAAATATCGAAACACATTTGATTTATAAACAAAAATTGAAATTACATTTAAATGATCACGTGGTAATCTTCATGTTCTAAACATTGTTTTCAAGATTTATTGTTCACATTCCGTCATTTTTGACGGGGTTATATACTAGTATTATAATATTTAGCTTGAAATTGTTATCATTTTTATGGTTGATCGGGTAAACAAAATAAACATAGGAAATAACGTAAAAGCAGATATTATTTGCACCACGTATAGTGTCGTTCATATGTGACTGGGATTCAAATATAAAAGCGATTCTTCAATTTTTTCGATACTATCTATTTTAAAACTTATCTAATAAGCACCTAAATGCAAGCCACTGTTGCAGGTAATAGGGACAGGCGCCCGAGTTTTAGCGGATGACCAAATCGCTGCCGAAGGCTGCAGGGACCTGAAGCGAGCTTTTGAGCAATTTCAGTATTTTATTTTATGTTTATAAAGCTATATAGAAAAGTTTCCTTTAAATTTAGTGACCAGTGAAGCGGGCAAAGCCTGCTAGTATTGAATAAAATGCATGTGAATAAGGAATTTAAAGTTTATTTTCAATAATACAAGATAAATTATATATATATATATATATATATATATATACTGCTGTCCCTTAAAATTGCAACACCAAGAAGGAATGCGAATATCAGAATGATATTTATTGGGCACATACACATAGGGATGCTACAGTCAGCTTTTAGTTGAGATGAAGCAAAATGGTTCGTGTACAGGGACACTCAAAAATATTCAAATACATTACGTCTATGGGGGGAATTGCAGGTATGTAGAGTTTAACATCTATAGACAAAATGAAACGAATATATATTTTTTGTTATAGAGATAGTCAACTGGGAAAAAATTTTTGTGTATGTAGGAGCCCCACCTCCCCCCCCCCCCCGGAGGAGTAAATTTTCATGATGGGTATATTTCAAAAGAGCTCGCCAATACCTTTAGAACGAATGGTTGAACTATCGATCTGCAATAATTTAAAATAAAGTAATCGATTTTTTTTATTTTCAACCAAAAAAAATATATATATTATTATTATTATTATTATTATTATTATTATTATTATTTTTTTTTTTTTTACTGTAATATTGAGAATAAATTCAACTTTTTTTTTTTTTTTTTTTTTTTTTTTTTTTGATATTTAGTGTTATACTACTTCTCTAATATGGAAATCGTCTGTATTATCATTAAAAAAAATTATATAATAATTTTAATAAATTATTTTTTAAAAACAGAATTACTTTTTAATAACCGAATTAAATTCTATATAAATGTAGGTGCATTAATGAAACCGGGGGTTGAGGGAGGCGGTAGCTCCCCTCACACAGAAATTTTAATTGTTTTAACATAGTTTTACATAACAGTACTCGTTATCTTACCTTTTATCTCCAACCTGTATTTATAGTATTAAATTTCAGGGTAAGAGAAAGTCGTGTGAGTGACACACCAGATTATTTTTTTTACAAAATTTTTATTCATTAAAATGAACAATAACTCATATCACTTATATGCATATTCATTTAAAAATTCCGAATGACTTGTGCATCTCCCGTTTGTTTATTTTTCACTGTATTCTAAAAGTTAATGAGATTAATTCCTTTTATACTTATGATTGACATTTCAGCGAACCTTCGCAGTCGTTTCAACAAACTTAACATTCCAATCAAAATATCCAAAGACGGATTCTAATTAAAATCAATTAATCTTTTAAGGGCAAAAGTACTTTGCTCGGAGTGTTGTCCGGGGAAACGGAATACACTATGTATTTATGTAACATAACTGTGAACCGTAAAATGACTTCGGATTTCCTACGCAGATTAACCCTTTGCGGCGCAAGACAATTTGAAATATTTAAATTATACTGCCACCAGAATTCATGAACTAAAATAAACTAAAAGAAATTTTAAATTTTAAGGTGTAAAAAACCGGACCTTTCTGATATGTTATAAACGTGAATTTTTGCTAAAAAATTTCCGGGATGAATTTTTGCAGCTGGATCTTAAATTTTGCGTCCTCGCAGCGAGGACAGCGCGCGTTAAGGGGTTAAAGCAAATTTAATAAAACATTTAAAATTCTCGAAGAATTTATGGTTTATTCGTTAAATTTTGCCGAAACTTTCATTTTTAACACTTTCCAACAAGGTTAAAAAGTGTTTATGCCTTCGGTTTGTCTATCTGTCTGTCTGTCCGTCTGTCTGTCCGTCTGTCTGTCTGTCCGCGCTCTAACTCCCGTAAATATTTATGGAATTTCTTGAAACTGATATATGTTATTCAAGTTCACTATCGGACGGTCCCTATTGAAAATGGAGTTTATACCTCTACTGGTTTGTGTACAGGGACACCCGAAAATATTTCAAAGCATTGTGTTCTATGAGAGGTATTTCCATAAACCATATTTTCATACCTTTACTCTAGACATATCTTAGTGAAATTGAAATATGTTATTCATGTTCACTATCGGACGTTCCCTATTGAAAATGGAGTTTGTACCTCTACTGGTTTGTGTACAGGGACACCCGAAAGTATTTCAAAGCGTTGTGTTCTATGAGAGGTATTTCTATAAACCATATTTTCATACCTTTACTCTAGACATATCTTAGTGAAATTGAAATATATTATTCATGTTCACTATCGCACGTTCCCTATTGAAAATGGAGTTTGTACCTCTACTGGTTTGTGTACAGGGATACCCGAAAGTACTTCAAAGCATTGTGTTCTATGAGAGGTACTTCTATAAATCATATTTTAATACCTTCACTGTAGACATATCTTAATGAAATTGAAATATGTTATTCAAGTTCACGATTGGATGCTTACTGGAGGGAATACCGCCATCGGGTTATACACAGGGACACTCAAAAGTATTCCAAAGCACTGCGTTCTATGAGAGAGATTTCTATAAATCAAATTTTAATAACTTTAGTTTCCATAAATTTTAAGGAATTGAAATATGTTATTTATATGCACAAAAGTATGCTTTGCATACAATATAGCATGTTTAGCATTATATTTACAGGGTGGCAGAAAAATATCCAGATAAATTAAGAGCTATTAATAAAAAAAATCTGGAGTGACTCCACTCGACTTTCCAAACATTGAGTAATTAACAGTTTTGTAGATAAAGTAAAGAAAGAGGAGTTGTTAAACAAACAAAAGGGAGAAAACCATAATAGAGTGTTTGAGTATTTTTCTCCATATATTACACAATGTTTTATATAACGCTACTGATCTTTGAGCTCATAGATCATAATGATAAAGAATTTTTCGTTGTGTCCCTGTAAAAACCTATAAATGCTAGATTCACCAAAATGTTTATAGTTAGTGCAACAGTGATTTATAATATTCATATAAATTTTCAGCTCAATTGAATAAGGCGTTTAGAAGCTATCGCACTTTTAAAAATTTGGTCCCATAGGCCATAATGATAAAGATTTCTTCTTTGTGTCCCTGTAAAAAAACTGTAAGTGCTAGATTCACCAAAATCTATACAGTGTGTGCAACTGTGACCTACAACATGTGTACAAATTTTTTGTTTATATTAATAAGGCGTTTAGACGCTATCACACTTTTAAAAATTTGGCCCCATTGGCCATAATGATAAAGAATTTTTCTTTATGTCCCTGTAAGAAAACTATAAGTCCTAGATTCTCCAAAATCTATACAGGTTGAGTATCTGTGACCTATAATATGTGTATAAATGTTTTGCTCAATTGAATAAGGCGTTTAGATGCTATCGCACTTTTAAGATTTTGGTCCCATAGGCTGTAATGATAAAGAATTTTTCTTTGTGTCCCTGTAAAAAAACTATAAGTGCTAGATTCACCAAAATCTATAGGGTTCGTACTATGGTGATTTACAATATTCTTACCAACTTTCAGCTTATTCGAACAAAGCGTTTAGACGCTAGCGTGTTCACTCACAGACATACACACATACATACACACATACATACACACACACATACACACATACATACACACACACATACATACATCATCGTAAAAATAGTGAAAACGTACTCATTGGACCTTGAAACGTATAGAAACATCAAAATCTCAAATTCGGATTTTTGACATGATTACAATACTTTCCTCACTATAGTGTTCGGAAAGTAAAAATTGCTAGATATGTACTTTCGTTTACGTTAAGCGTTTTTAACACTTTCTAATATTTTTAACACTTTCCAACAAGGTTGAAAAGTATTTATGACTTCGGTTTGTCTGTCTGTCTGTCTGTCTGTCCGTCTTCCTGTCCGCGCTCTAACTCCCGTAAATATTTATCGAATTTCTTGAAACTGATATATGTTATTCGAGTTCACTATCGGACGTTCCCTATTGAAAATGGAGTTTATGGCTCTACTAGTTTGTGTACAGGGACACCCGAAAGTATTTCAAAGCATTGTGTTCTATGAGAGGTATTTCTATAAACCATATTTTCATACCATTAGTGTAGACATATCTGAATGAAATTGAAATGTGTTATTCAAATGTGTTATTCACTATTGGATGTTTCCTGTTTAAAATGGAGGAATTACCACCATCAGTTTATGTACAGGGATACTCAAAATTATTCCAAAGCATTGCGTTCTATGAGAGATATTTCTATAAATCAAATTTTAATAACTTTACTTTCCACGAAGTTTTTCGAAATTGAAGTATGTTATTTATATGCACAAAAGAATGCTTTGCACAGAATATAGCATGAGTAGCATTAGATTTACAGGGTGGCACAAAAATATCCAGTTACATTAAGAGCTATTAATAAACAATTGCTAGAATTTTACTTTCGTTTACGTTAAGCATTTTTAACACTTTCTAACATTTTTTAAGTGTGAATATAATTTCAGTTTTGTGTATCTGCCTGTCCGTCTGTCTGTCTGCCTGTCTGAGCTCTAACTCCCGTAAATATTTATGGAATTTCTTGAAACTGATATATGTTATTCCAGTTTACGATCGGATGCTCCCTATTGAAAATGGAGTGAATACCTATTCTGGTTTGTGTACAGGGACACCCAAAATTATTCGAAAGCATTGTGTTCTATGGGAGGAGTTTCTATAAACCATATTTTAATACCTTTAATGTATAGAAATTCAATGAAATTTCAACATGTTATTCAATTCCCTATCGAATGTTTCCTATGTAAAGTAGAGTACATTTCTAACTGGTTTGTGTATAGGGGCACTTGAAAGTATTCCAAAGCATTGTGTTGTATGAGAGTTATTTTTATAAACCAAATTTTAATAATTTTGCTGTCCACAAAGCTTAATACAATTGAAATATATTATTCGTATGCACAAAAGAGTGCCTTCTATGTAATATAGTATAGTTAGCATCAGATTTACAGGGACACAAAAATAATCAGTTACATTAAGAGCTATAAATAAAAATTTGTTGGAATTGCACTTTTGTTTACATGAGCGTTTTAAAATTTTCTTATAATTTTAGTGGGAATATGATTTCAATTTGTGCATCTATCTGTCCGATTGTCTACCTTTCTATCTGTTTGTCTCCGGCTCCTATCATCCGTGAATATTTTGAGAATTTTTAAAAAATGATACACCCAAGTTGCCTATGGAATGTTCCCTATTTAAAATGCCATTAATTGGTCCTGTACAACTAGTTTGTTTACAGGGACAACAACAACGACAATAAAAAAAATGTATTACGGTTTAGGACGGTTTAAAAGTTATATTTAAAAATCTTTCTGCTATAAAAATCATAGAAACATTGACATGCATTATTAATATTCTAAAATGATGTTGTGTATAGAACATGATATGATTAACTTTCAGATTTACAGGGCTACACTAAAATATTCAGAGAGATTAAAAGCTGTAATTATAATCTGACGGCTGCGTTTTCTTTTGCGTTAAGCTTTTTTAACACTTTCCACAAAATGCTTAAGAGTAATTTTAAAATCAATTAGTCTATCTGCATGTTTTTCAGTTGTTCTGTATGCTGCGTGATAATGTAGGAAAGAATATTAAAAGTTATTCGATACAATTGCGTACAGTTGGAAAGTGTTACTAATCAATGCGTACTGCATGATTTTTCTTTCTTGTTTGAATTCTTAAAATAAATTTAGTTTAGAAGGTTATCATTCTATTGGTAATTACCGAAATGTCAGTAAGGCGTTTGTTTTTTCGTTGAGATAAAAACAAATAATGAAAATAAATAAAAATGAAAAGTTTTTGATACTTGTAAATCTGTCAATGTCTGTAAGCATGTACCGTTTTAGCGGTTAAAAAAAAAAAAAAAAAAAAAAAATGTTCCATTTGTTGGTGAAGTGGTGATCCAGGGGTTAAAGCCTATTAACTGAGCATAGATCCTAAGTTTAAATGAAATGGACACAGTGAGGGTATTTTAAGAGGTTCTACCCGTATTTACGCGAGTTTTGGAGGAAGCCATGGAAAACTCCAATGGTCTAGATTGATGATTGTGACCTATGATCGAACCGGCATTTTCCGTTTACTAACTTCGTGATGAGAACCTGTCGGGCACGGGTGAAGTTCCGATTAACTTGAATTTGGTACAAGTATTTATGAGTTACAGGGAATTTGTTATATAGTTTTTTACTCCTGTATATCGATACACATTGTTAGGTACTCAGAGTTTGCGAATTGTCTGTAAATGAAAGGTGAATCTTTCAGAGGTTTAAAAGTTTATATACAGAATATTCTTACAGTTCTGTAAACCAAGTATCAACTTCAGTTTCACCAGAAAACACATTTTAAATAATAACTGACAACATAAAAATCATAGCATAAACTGTACCATAGCATTTACACACAGCAATAGGCTGCAATCAGTCAAAAGTAAGAGACTAGTATGGCAGCTATCAACATCCAGCCGTTTGGCGAGAAAACCGACTCAATCGTCGGAAAGAGTTTCTTTTTATAGCATCCTGTAGAATTTTCTGGTAGCTTCGGTTCTATTCGAGTTAGAGGTTAGATATTCGATATACCGATAATAAAGATTTTCTCACCAAGGTCACCAAAATGTCACCAAGGAGCTAGAATATCGCTAAATTTGACGCCAAAGCCATTGGCTGCCTTGGTGAAGCTTTTTAACGGTTTTTTAAATCAAACTGAACTACTTTAAAGCGAAAACAAGATAGAAATGCAGAAAATTAACATTTTTTAACGCGACTAAGTCTCTTTGAATGGAATTACATAAAAATAACTAATATTATTTACAAATCGTAACAATATACAGTACCGGTCAAAAGTTTAGACTCATTTGGAAATGATCAGTTTTTTTTCAATTTAAAAACTTATCTCTCGATGAAAGGTTTTCAAACATTGGGTATTTAAAGAATTCAGTCTTCCTCATGTTATTCAGTGAAGATTGGTTTAATACAACATTTAAGGGGGCGGTAACAAATTGAGCAAAACCAATAATGTTTGTGATCACCCTGTATCGTTAAGTGAACGAAATGAATTGTAACTTTAGGATATGTTGGTATAGATCCAGTTCAATATGTGGATGAATGTATGTTACGATAGCATATTAAATAATGGAAATATAAGCATTTATTTTAAACTCCATTAAAAAAAAAAAAAAAAAAAAAAAAAAAGATGTGTTTTTTATTTATAATATACAGAGTTTCTATGAAAATTGCTATTTGTATTCCTGCCAAGAGAAAAAAGCGCCAAAGTGGTTTCAAAACAATGTACGTTCTTTAAATTCGCAGCCCGGTTCTAATTTCGCGTCAGTGAACGCACCGGCTCTTTTAACCCTTTGCGGCGCAAGACAATTTGAAACATTTAAATTATACTGCCACCGGAATTCATGAACTAAATTAAACTAAAAGAAATTTTAAATTTTAAGGTTTAAAAAACCGGCCTCTTCTGATATGTTATAAACGTGAGTTTATGCTAAAAAATTTCCGGGATGAATTTTTGCAGCTGGACCTTAAATTTTGCGTCCTCGCAGCGAGGACAGCGCGCGTTAAGGGGTTAAATGCTACTCGCTGCGCAGTTTATACACGCGTCGCATTCTTTCCCATTGCTCATGGGTGCTGCAAGTTAGATCACTTGCATAACACGGCGAACCACATTTCAATGCCGAGTTTCGTTGAGAAGGCTCCATTTTGTCTAGGTGCATATGTATATAAATATTGCAACAGAGAGCACATTTTAAAATAAAATATTTGCATAAGACTGATTCAGGCTAAGTTTTGTACTCATCGTGAAGCATGTCCCAAGGTACAACATCGTGTTGCATCTTTACACTTCCTACTTAAAATGGCTGGCCATTTTTTATTTTCGAACTGTTTGAATTAAAAAAAAAATATATTATAAAGCAGAATGTCAGATTATTTAAATACTGTCTTTAGAATATAAATCTAACTTTAATTGTAGAAGTTAAAAATTAAACAGTCTCATTCATCTATTTCACAGTGCTACACGAAAAATTTCCAATACGTCATGTGTTACGGGCGGTGGCTACTAGATGTATTTTCGGTAGTGTTACATGAGTAACACAAACTGGAATGTTGGGGCTCCATCTGCAGATCAACTAGTCTATACCTATAATAAATTTAAATTTCGTAATAAAACTGCTCCTTGAGTGATTCATTTCTCGTCTCCGATTTTCAGAATTTAATATTTTAATTCCTTTAATACTGTTATGATTGACATTTTAATAATCCTTTACCACAGTTTCCTCAAACGATACAAATTCCAATCAAAATATCCAAAGACGGATTCTAATTAAAATCAATTTATCTTTCAGGAGCACGAGGGGGTGTTGTCTGGGAAAACAGAATTCAGTGCATAACTGAACGCAACGTCTGCTTAAAATTACACCGTATTTCCTGTGCAAGTTTATGCAAAATTAGTAAAACATTTAAAATATATGAAGATTTCAGGATTAATTTTTCAATGCTTACTCTAAGTTTCCTTTATTTATTTCTTCATCTTCTCCAAATACATTTAGTTTAGACGGTTATTAGTTTGTTTTTATCGTATGTTGTAAAAATATTATTTTATATTTTTGCTATGTCACATAATTCTAATCTTTACAATGCCAGAATAAATATCATACTTTGTACATTTATTTCATCTATAGGCAACATGAAATTTGTGGTGCACTTTTAACACATTAATTATGAGAGTGGGAGGGTTGAAAATGGTATCATTCGAAAGAAATGATTAGTCAGATGTGCAGGATACAAAAATTATTTTCTTACGATGTCAAGAAGGTATTAAAAAATGCTTTTATTTTTCATGCATTTTTCCATTTTATACACGTATTCTTTTATATTAAAAAGTACTTAAAGAAGAAAGTTGTTCAATCTGGCAATTTCTGAAAACTTAAATAAAACAATCGGCACAGTAATTTGTATAGATGTAGCATCAGTATACTCTCGACTACAGATTTTTTATTCTAAGAGAAAACAGTCATTAAAATGATAGGAATTTGAGTGAATGAGTATTAGATCAAAAGTTTATACTGTTGAAAATATACGCAAATTAAAAAAGAATTTGATTTATGAAAGTTCTAACTTTTTTCTCTAATTTATTTAAAATCCAATTTCTTTTTTTTCCTTATCTTTTTTTTTTAATCTTTTAATCTTTTTAAGCTCTGATTTAAAGACATATTTTTAAACTAAAACATAATGCATTCCAATTAAATAAAATTGACTACTTATTAAAAAAAAAAAAAAAAAAGGATTTATTACTATATTTTCTACATGTATAAGAAGAAAGTAGAAGATACAGAAAAAAGTTCGATTTCCAGTTTTCAATGAATGTACACTTTTTGAGATTTCCTTGCATTTCAATTAACTGTAATCGACTACTTATTTTTAAAAAAGTGGATTTATTACTCTGTCCTCTGAATATATAAGATTTAGAAAAAAATTTTCGGTTTTCGATGAAGTTACACTTTTTGAGATTTCCCGAACTCAATTTGACCATTTTTGCAAAATATCTGTCATTTTGAGTTCAAACACTGCACGTTATGAACCAATGGAATTAATTTAACTGAATTCGATATTTGGTTGGACCTTAGTTTTACATGGTGCCGTGGTGCCAATTAGCGTTTGGGCAATATCACCCAACAGGGGGGGGGGGGGGGGAGCTTCCACGTTGCGATTTCCTCTCATTTCAGGAAAGACTCGTCATCTATACAGTGTACCAAACTTAGAGAAATATATTAAATAAAACTCTGCTGATTCAGTTTGAGTGCCTATCGACAAAAAAAATTGCCGCAGCTGTGTTGCAATTTAATTCAGTTTAGGAGAAGGCTTGCTTTGTTTCCCTTTTCAAAAAAAGTTGTCGAGTGGTCTTTGCAAAAAGGTGTTTACCACTTGGCGACACTAAAAACTATTTCGAAATATTCTTTCTCTAAATATCACAGTTTTTAATCCCAATTTTTTATTTATATTTGAACAATTCATTTTATCATCAGGTGAAATTCACATTGTCGATAGACAACTTTAACAATACGCTATTATGTTTTATAAAAAGGGTAACAGTTGAATTTTCTCACCCAAATGTAGAAAATTACAAAAATATTTTCCCAACACTGTTTATAATTCTATTGTAAATAAAAATACATAAAAGATTTGAAATTCTTCCTGTTTTCAGAAAATTTCGTTATTATTCCTCATAAACTGCTTCATTCATGAAATGATTCTTGGTAAAGGCGATCTTAAAATCAGCTCTGTTGATTTAATAAGATGAATGGCGTACGTATTCCAAATTTTTTTTGTGATTATCATTTTCAAAATCCTACCCAGCGCAGACCAGATACAATCTATAAGCATAAAATTGTAATTTAGTCACAGAGTCTGTCCATATTTTGTTCGCTATACAAAACTATACCATTTAACCAGTCGCCACCAAAATTAGTACACATATTTATCAGGATAAAATAAAACTAACACTGTAACTTTTAGTTCAATTGTATAATAGTTTCAGAAGGTATTGAATAAAACCTCCATTTTAAGTTTAAAATTATTAAAAAGGAAAAACAAATTGATTCAAAAAAGGAAAATATATATATATATACTCGTTCCTATTTTCCACGACATAAAAGGAAATTTCATTCTGTTTACACGTGAAATTGAATTAAAAGTTTATCAAAAATTCAATTTTTTTTAAGCGTTTGATAAAAAAAAATTACATAAATATACCTTTAAAAATGTTATATATATATGGATAAATTTGTATTTTAATTTTATTATTCGTGTCTGAATAAAAATATTTCTTTCTATATCGAAAAAGAAAATGAACTTATAAACTTTTTGATCAGTGACTTATCCGTTTAAATTCTCACAATGAGTTCAAATTGTTATAATTTTGAACTTATTATGACAGTGTACATTGAGTGAATCATTTTTCTGCTTTCTTTTTATTCCATAAAATTTTTCTTCACTATTTTCAACGTTTGTTGATTTTTAGTGTCAAAATTATTTAATGATATAAAATAACTAAACAACTAAAACTTACGTTTAGTATCTCTTTATATACAAAAACTGTAATGCCTAAAAAAAGAAGAAGAAAAATTCTTATGTGAAATTACGAAGAAAACAATAGTTGGAAACTGTTCAACAGCCACAGGTTAGATCAATTCAAGAAGAAAAAATACAGGAACAACTGAAGAGAGACACTCTGTCAAGGGCTGAAGTAGAACTGTTAGAAGCGACTCACAAACAACGACAAAATATGTACAGTCGGTAACAAAAGTGTCCGAGCACTAGCAAAAATTCCTATGTAAAAAAAGTACACTTCATATGGTTTTGTTAAATAAATCCTTGTCGAATCCTCTTCTTAGTCAGCCTAAGAACAGGATTCGACAAGGATTTATTTAATAAAACCGTATGAAGTGTACTTTTTTTACATAGGAATTTTTGCTAGTATTCGGAGACTTTTGTTACCGACTGTATTGTGCAGTTACTCATAGGACAGTGGCTATAAGACATCGCCATCATGAAGATGATCAAAGGACAGCGACTAGAAAACGAAAAGAAATTGAAGAATATTCACAAGCCAGAGTGTATAAAAATTTCATGCACTACTGTGCACAAAATATATTTCGTTTAAATACACGGGGTTTTATAACCAATGCAATGTCATTTTTAGAAAAATTAACATACTACACTAGGGATCACATACTGCATGCAAAGTCCCAAGGCCGTAGCCAGGATTTTTTTTCGAGGGGTGCCCATCATATTTCTAATACAAGGTCACCGAATATGATATAATAATGCACACACACATACACAAAAAAAGCACACACACACAAACTAGGGCTTTACTAACACAGGGGCGCATGGGTCCCGGGGCCCGAGTATTAAAGGGCCCTAAAACTGGTCCTGAAAATGACATTTTTCCTCTAAAAATGACAGAAATTGTATGGCGAAATGCAAAATTCTGTCATTTTAGTCTCTTATAGAGGTATATATGTACCTTTGCTGATTGATGCATTATACGAATGGTGGGGTATGGGCCCGCAGCTGTGTTGCAATTTAATTCAGTTTAGGAGAAGGCTTGCTTTGTTTCCCTTTTCAAAAAAAGTTGTCGAGTGGTCTTTGCAAAAAGGTGTTTACCACTTGGCGACACTAAAAACTATTTCGAAATATTCTTTCTCTAAATATCACAGTTTTTAATCCCAATTTTTTATTTATATTTGAACAATTCATTTTATCATCAGGTGAAATTCACATTGTCGATAGACAACTTTAACAATACGCTATTATGTTTTATAAAAAGGGTAACAGTTAAATTTTCTCACCCAAATGTAGAAAATTACAAAAATATTTTCCCAACACTGTTTATAATTCTATTGTAAATAAAAATACATAAAAGATTTGAAATTCTTCCTGTTTTCAGAAAATTTCGTTATTATTCCTCATAAACTGCTTCATTCATGAAATGATTCTTGGTAAAGGCGATCTTAAAATCAGCTCTGTTGATTTAATAAGATGAATGGCGTACGTATTCCAAATTTTTTTTGTGATTATCATTTTCAAAATCCTACCCAGCGCAGACCAGATACAATCTATAAGCATAAAATTGTAATTTAGTCACAGAGTCTGTCCATATTTTGTTCGCTATACAAAACTATACCATTTAACCAGTCGCCACCAAAATTAGTACACATATTTATCAGGATAAAATAAAACTAACACTGTAACTTTTAGTTCAATTGTATAATAGTTTCAGAAGGTATTGAATAAAACCTCCATTTTAAGTTTAAAATTATTAAAAAGGAAAAACAAATTGATTCAAAAAAGGAAAATATATATATATATACTCGTTCCTATTTTCCACGACATAAAAGGAAATTTCATTCTGTTTACACGTGAAATTGAATTAAAAGTTTATCAAAAATTCAATTTTTTTTAAGCGTTTGATAAAAAAAAATTACATAAATATACCTTTAAAAATGTTATATATATATGGATAAATTTGTATTTTAATTTTATTATTCGTGTCTGAATAAAAATATTTCTTTCTATATCGAAAAAGAAAATGAACTTATAAACTTTTTGATCAGTGACTTATCCGTTTAAATTCTCACAATGAGTTCAAATTGTTATAATTTTGAACTTATTATGACAGTGTACATTGAGTGAATCATTTTTCTGCTTTCTTTTTATTCCATAAAATTTTTCTTCACTATTTTCAACGTTTGTTGATTTTTAGTGTCAAAATTATTTAATGATATAAAATAACTAAACAACTAAAACTTACGTTTAGTATCTCTTTATATACAAAAACTGTAATGCCTAAAAAAAGAAGAAGAAAAATTCTTATGTGAAATTACGAAGAAAACAATAGTTGGAAACTGTTCAACAGCCACAGGTTAGATCAATTCAAGAAGAAAAAATACAGGAACAACTGAAGAGAGACACTCTGTCAAGGGCTGAAGTAGAACTGTTAGAAGCGACTCACAAACAACGACAAAATATGTACAGTCGGTAACAAAAGTGTCCGAGCACTAGCAAAAATTCCTATGTAAAAAAAGTACACTTCATATGGTTTTGTTAAATAAATCCTTGTCGAATCCTCTTCTTAGTCAGCCTAAGAACAGGATTCGACAAGGATTTATTTAATAAAACCGTATGAAGTGTACTTTTTTTACATAGGAATTTTTGCTAGTATTCGGAGACTTTTGTTACCGACTGTATTGTGCAGTTACTCATAGGACAGTGGCTATAAGACATCGCCATCATGAAGATGATCAAAGGACAGCGACTAGAAAACGAAAAGAAATTGAAGAATATTCACAAGCCAGAGTGTATAAAAATTTCATGCACTACTGTGCACAAAATATATTTCGTTTAAATACACGGGGTTTTATAACCAATGCAATGTCATTTTTAGAAAAATTAACATACTACACTAGGGATCACATACTGCATGCAAAGTCCCAAGGCCGTAGCCAGGATTTTTTTTCGAGGGGTGCCCATCATATTTCTAATACAAGGTCACCGAATATGATATAATAATGCACACACACATACACAAAAAAAGCACACACACACAAACTAGGGCTTTACTAACACAGGGGCGCATGGGTCCCGGGGCCCGAGTATTAAAGGGCCCTAAAACTGGTCCTGAAAATGACATTTTTCCTCTAAAAATGACAGAAATTGTATGGCGAAATGCAAAATTCTGTCATTTTAGTCTCTTATAGAGGTATATATGTACCTTTGCTGATTGATGCATTATACGAATGGTGGGGTATGGGCCCGCAGCTGTGTTGCAATTTAATTCAGTTTAGGAGAAGGCTTGCTTTGTTTCCCTTTTCAAAAAAAGTTGTCGAGTGGTCTTTGCAAAAAGGTGTTTACCACTTGGCGACACTAAAAACTATTTCGAAATATTCTTTCTCTAAATATCACAGTTTTTAATCCCAATTTTTTATTTATATTTGAACAATTCATTTTATCATCAGGTGAAATTCACATTGTCGATAGACAACTTTAACAATACGCTATTATGTTTTATAAAAAGGGTAACAGTTAAATTTTCTCACCCAAATGTAGAAAATTACAAAAATATTTTCCCAACACTGTTTATAATTCTATTGTAAATAAAAATACATAAAAGATTTGAAATTCTTCCTGTTTTCAGAAAATTTCGTTATTATTCCTCATAAACTGCTTCATTCATGAAATGATTCTTGGTAAAGGCGATCTTAAAATCAGCTCTGTTGATTTAATAAGATGAATGGCGTACGTATTCCAAATTTTTTTTGTGATTATCATTTTCAAAATCCTACCCAGCGCAGACCAGATACAATCTATAAGCATAAAATTGTAATTTAGTCACAGAGTCTGTCCATATTTTGTTCGCTATACAAAACTATACCATTTAACCAGTCGCCACCAAAATTAGTACACATATTTATCAGGATAAAATAAAACTAACACTGTAACTTTTAGTTCAATTGTATAATAGTTTCAGAAGGTATTGAATAAAACCTCCATTTTAAGTTTAAAATTATTAAAAAGGAAAAACAAATTGATTCAAAAAAGGAAAATATATATATATATACTCGTTCCTATTTTCCACGACATAAAAGGAAATTTCATTCTGTTTACACGTGAAATTGAATTAAAAGTTTATCAAAAATTCAATTTTTTTTAAGCGTTTGATAAAAAAAAATTACATAAATATACCTTTAAAAATGTTATATATATATGGATAAATTTGTATTTTAATTTTATTATTCGTGTCTGAATAAAAATATTTCTTTCTATATCGAAAAAGAAAATGAACTTATAAACTTTTTGATCAGTGACTTATCCGTTTAAATTCTCACAATGAGTTCAAATTGTTATAATTTTGAACTTATTATGACAGTGTACATTGAGTGAATCATTTTTCTGCTTTCTTTTTATTCCATAAAATTTTTCTTCACTATTTTCAACGTTTGTTGATTTTTAGTGTCAAAATTATTTAATGATATAAAATAACTAAACAACTAAAACTTACGTTTAGTATCTCTTTATATACAAAAACTGTAATGCCTAAAAAAAGAAGAAGAAAAATTCTTATGTGAAATTACGAAGAAAACAATAGTTGGAAACTGTTCAACAGCCACAGGTTAGATCAATTCAAGAAGAAAAAATACAGGAACAACTGAAGAGAGACACTCTGTCAAGGGCTGAAGTAGAACTGTTAGAAGCGACTCACAAACAACGACAAAATATGTACAGTCGGTAACAAAAGTGTCCGAGCACTAGCAAAAATTCCTATGTAAAAAAAGTACACTTCATATGGTTTTGTTAAATAAATCCTTGTCGAATCCTCTTCTTAGTCAGCCTAAGAACAGGATTCGACAAGGATTTATTTAATAAAACCGTATGAAGTGTACTTTTTTTACATAGGAATTTTTGCTAGTATTCGGAGACTTTTGTTACCGACTGTATTGTGCAGTTACTCATAGGACAGTGGCTATAAGACATCGCCATCATGAAGATGATCAAAGGACAGCGACTAGAAAACGAAAAGAAATTGAAGAATATTCACAAGCCAGAGTGTATAAAAATTTCATGCACTACTGTGCACAAAATATATTTCGTTTAAATACACGGGGTTTTATAACCAATGCAATGTCATTTTTAGAAAAATTAACATACTACACTAGGGATCACATACTGCATGCAAAGTCCCAGGATTTTTTTTCGAGGGGTGCCCATCATATTTCTAATACAAGGTCACCGAATATGATATAATAATGCACACACACATACACAAAAAAAGCACACACACACAAACTAGGGCTTTACTAACACAGGGGCGCATGGGTCCCGGGGCCCGAGTATTAAAGGGCCCTAAAACTGGTCCTGAAAATGACATTTTTCCTCTAAAAATGACAGAAATTGTATGGCGAAATGCAAAATTCTGTCATTTTAGTCTCTTATAGAGGTATATATGTACCTTTGCTGATTGATGCATTATACGAATGGTGGGGTATGGGGCCCACAAAAATATGTTTGCCCCGGGCCCCACACGAAGTTAATCTGACGACACAACCAGACTCTGGCTAACTTCATGCGAGGCCCGGGGCGGGGCACACTGTCGTGAGCCCACCTCCTCCTCACACTGTGCACCAATAAACACAGGTGCATATATACCTGTTTATGGGAGTAATATGGCAGTTTGCATTATATGATGCTATTTTTAGGGCATAAAAGGCTAAATTGCATTTTCAGGTCGAGTTTTATAGCCCCCTGCTACTCAGGTCACATGCCTTGCACACATATCTTTCTTCTACATTTTGCCATACAAATTCACTCAATACAGATAATTTTATTAAACTTTTATTTATTAAAGTTAATTTCCATGATGCATGCAGATGATTTGTTTCTAATAGAAATATAACACTTGCGTCCAAAGAAAGTCAATTTCATATTCACTTACGATATCTTAAAAAAAAAAAAAAAATCCACTTTTTGTTTTGTTAAAAATGGAAAATTTTGATTCAAATTATCATAGATCAATAGTTCAACTATTCGTTTTAAAGATATTAACGAGTTCTTTTAAAAGATACCCATATCGAATATTTGTTCCCCTCGAGAGAAAACTTCATCCCCAGTCAAAAAGCGTTGCTCCAATGTGTCCAAAATTTTTTGCCTACTTGATTATCACTATTATAAATAATTCTTTTTAATTTTATAATGATTCGTTAAAAATAATTTTTATTGCATGCATTTGTAAGAAATTTTGTCCTATACCACCAAGTTAAAAACTCATAAAAATCCGAATGGCAAAGCCACCTGTTGGACGATTTTCACCTAAAACTAATAGGCACTAATTTACGTCATGGTGCAGCTTCATATAAATTCATATATAATTCTGTGCAGTGCAATAGTTCCCGAGATGCAGTTGGAACAAAATTTTTGTCACACACAGATAGACATTTTCAAAAAATGGTCAAATCATGTTCTGGTTCTCTCAAAACATGTAAAAATCCATCGAAAACCGGAAGTCATTTTTTTTTTTCTTTTCGAATCTAATTATTTCTTCTATAATACAGAAGAAAGTAAAAAAAAAAAATTGAATTCATGACGTAGGATAGTCTGTTATAACTATATTGCTCTATGAAATTAAGCGAATAAATATAACGAGATTAAGGTTGAATGGGTTTTACGAAGCTCTAGAACTTAAATATAAAAAAGAAAGAACATAATGGGAAACCTAAGTGAATTAATAGGTTTTATTAAGTTATTTTTATATGGATTAGTATTTTTTAAACCATATTTTTATTAGGCAGCAATGTTTGCCTGACACTACACGAAAACAGTCCTTCATAATTTATTTCGGGGGGGGGGGGCTTGGCCCGTCGCCCCCCCCCTTGCCTACGGCCTTGCAAAGTCCCGTTCATATATGTAAGGTGCGTCTCAAGATGATAATGCTACTTACTCAAATATTTCCGCCTATGCAAAGAAGGGAGCCATAAAGGAACTGCAGGTATACAATTAATATTGAATAGGTATTACGCTCAAAAATTTTGCTAGATTTTTTTTTCCTAAATTCTTCTTAGTATTTGTAATTAAAACAATTGTTTTTATTTTATTTTTGTAGCTAAAATAGTGTTTCAAAATGAGTTGGCAACGTGTATAAAGTCACTAGAAATGAAATTTTATTAAGCTGCCCTGAAACCTACATTAAAATAAAATTTTCATCTGGTTTTACCATCTAACGACATGAGTTTGCGTTTCTTTCTCAAATTCAGTATTGATAAGGTTATGGTGCGTGAAAAATCATTGTCTGAGTTAAAAAGTCGAATGATCGATGATTTATATAGGAATAAACTGTCTATTAGATCCATTGCAAGTGCTCTCATCGTGCGGTAGGAAATTATTTTAATTCCCGTGGGATATACGGGATCAAGAAACGTATGGATCGTTGTCCAGTGCTAACGTTAAGAAACGTTCCATTATTCACGTGATAAACACAGGTATCAGACAAGTAGCTTCTTCTCCTGATGTAAACGTTCGGAAAGAAACAGCGCTTTGCATATTAAAAACATCTTTGCTATCTGAAAATGCAAAGACAATCTAAACTGACTAAGAAAGCTAATCAAGTGAAGTATCCCATATCGTGATCTCAAAACTGGCATAAAATTATTTGTAAGGATGGAAAATATTAACCTTGACAAGCCAGATGGTTAATAATATTTTTCATATAATTATAGTGGAGATAAAATAAGTTTCTCTTGGCGACAACAAAGAGGTGAAGGAATAACCCTTTGGGGGCGGAGGGATTTAACGTAAGTGGCAAAATGCCAATATTCTTTCTAACAGGTCATTTTAACGTTCGAAAGTATGAGGAACTGTTAAATAATTGCCTGTTATCTTTATTATTATTATTTTTTAATTACAAAATGATTCAACTGCAAAATTTCACCAAGATAATGTCTCCTTCTTATGCAAATCGACCTGGAAGGGTTTTTCAGCCAATGGAATTCCTGTGACGAGATGGCCTCCCTCCTTAGCAGACCTTATTCCGATGGAAAATACACTGATGGAAAAAAAAAATCCCAACACCAGGAAAGAGCTGTGCTAGATAAACGAAATTTGGTAGGCGTGTTTATACATCTGAAAGATGAGGTCGATTCAAATTTCGAGCTACGCGCATAAGTGTGGCGCTAGTAGCGACACTATGAACATGCAAATGAGGTTTGCTTTAAATAAGCGGTGTAAGGTTCGTGATCGTTATTTACAGTTGAGATTTGACGTAGTGGAATAATGTTAGTCAAGGATGCCTCTAAGAAGACGAAGAAGCCATTATCAACAGCTCACTGAGTTTGAACGAGGTCGTGTAGTAGGGCTACGAGAAGGTGGGTTTTCTTTCCGCGATATTGCAGAAAGACTTGGCAGGAATGTATCCACTGTGCATGAGTGTTGGCAGCAGTGGTCAAGGGAAGGTACTGCCTCAAGAAGACCGGGTTTCGGGCGGCCACGTGGCACTACTGAGAGGGAAGACCGCAGTGTTTGGCGTATGGCTGTGGCTAATCGTACTGCATCTGCAGCTGAAATTCGAGCTGCAGTTGGCACCACAGTGACACAACGAACTGTTACAAATCGGTTACTTCAAGGACAGCTCCGAGCCAGACGCCCTGTAGCGTGCATTCCTCTGACTCCAAAACCACTGCCGTTTGCGACGTGAGTGGTGTCAAGCTAGAGCTCACTGGAGATCTGTTGTGTTTTCTGATGAAAGCCGGTTCTGCCTTGGTCGCAGTGATAGCCGTGTGTTGGTTAGAAGGAGGCCAGGTGAACGCCTGCTAGCGACCTGTCTGCGGCCTAGACACACAGGGCCTACTCCTGGAGTTATGGTTTGGGGAGCAATTTCGTATGACAGCAGGCGCGCTCTCGTGGTTATACCACGCACCCTGACTGCAAATTTGTACGTCAGTCTAGTGGTACAACCTGTTGTGCTGCCATTCATGAACAGCATTCAAGGGGGTGTTTTCCAACAGGATAACGCTCGCCCTCATACCGCTGTTGTAACCCACCATGCTCTACAGAGTGTCGACATGTTGCCTTGGCCTGCTAGATCACCAGATCTTTCTCTAATCGAGCACGTATGGGACATCATTGGACGACAACTCCAGCGTCATCCACAACCAGCATTAACCGTCCCTGCATTGACCGCCCAAGTGCAACAGGCATGGAACTCCATCCCACAAACTGATATCCGACACCTGTACGACACAATGCATGCACGTTTGCATGCTTGCATTCAAAATTCTGGCAGTTACACCGGTTACTAATGTACCAACATTTCACATTTGAAATGGCTCTTCTCGCCAATGGCTCTACCTGTGATCTTGAAACTGTAATCAATTAAATATGTTACCTAGACAAATGTATTGCTGAAATTTCATTACTGTACAATAATTTTTTCTTGGTGTTGGGATTTTTTTTCCCATCATGTGTATGTGTGCAGCAGCTGTACGCGCGGTCTGTAAACAGGGTCAGCAGCACTATTCAGTATCAGAGCTCAAATCCGCAATTCTTAAAGCTTACGAAGATATAGGTACGTAGCTGTGCCAAAAGCTATCCGATTCAATGCCTAACGAATGCCTTTGACATCGTTTCCAAAAATGATAAAAACACGTTTTTAGTAATTTTATGCACGTGGATCAATGATTTTTAGACACTAGCTACAAATTGGCAAAAGAATTATATATATATATATGTATGTACCGACTTATGGTTTTTTTTTTTTTTTTTTTTTTTTTTTTTTTATGCGTAATGTAAAACACGCATACAAAAAGTAATTGTATATCTCCTGCTCTTTATTTATAGCCTCATTCTTTCCATAAGTCGAAATATTTGCGAAGAATTATCATCCTTTTGAGGGACACCTTATATATGTAAGGTTCAGAATTTTATATAATTAATCAAAATTTGCCTCTGATAAAATTTTCAGAATTACAAAATTTAATTTAGTCTCCGTACAAAGTAAATTCATTGAGTAAAGTGTGTACCTTTGCATTATAATATTGATATACAAAATTTCGGTTTTGTAGTAAGAAAATCACAGAGATATGACAAAAAAGAAAGGAGGCTGTTTTAAATCACTTTTTACCATGAGGAAAAACATACCGTTTCTAGAACCTGTTTGCAGGGACATACTCAAATTAAGATGTAAAAAATTACAACGTCAATAAATAAGCGCGTTTACATTCTAAATTGAAACTCATCTTCCGAAAACTTTGTTTTCAACATAATTTTCACGACTTTTTAAAGGACAATGTGGAATTTAAAAAATTGCCGTTGTGAAAACTGAGTCCCTGGATTGTTTCATTGATTAGATTTCATTATTATTGTTATCATCTTTGTATTTTGTCATGCGTGTCTCAGATCAATATTTAAGAAACTACCGACGAGGTTTAGGATTTAGAGCACCCTGCATATACTATAACTAGCAGGCTACGCCCGCTTCGCTGGTACCTATTTTTAAATGAATCACTATAATTACTGAATTCTCAAAATTGCATTAATTTTTATCACGTTAAAAAAAAGAGAAACAAAATCTGATTAGGAAAAATGTCACATCGGGTTCTCATTGCCTTCGGAAAAAATTCCCAAAATGCTCTAACTCTTTTTTCTATTATTTTCCCCCTTCGCCCCCCCCTCCCGTCTATCCTAATAATTTTACAAATTCGAAAATATCCGCAATCGATTTGTAGGTATCAAAAACCTCAATGCACCAGTTTTGAACGATGTATCTCCATTTTTATTTTTCCCCCTCCGCTCCCCCCCTTCCCGCTCCTCCCAATAATTTTAAAAATTCAAAAATATTCGCAATCGATTTGTAGGTATCGAAAACCTCCATGCACCAATTTTGAATGATCTAACTGTATTTTATTTTTTTTTGCCCTCCCCCTCCTTCCCGGCCCTCCTAATAACTTTACACTTTCGAAAATATCCCCATTCGACTTGCAGGCCTCTAAAACCTATCTGTACCAATTTTGAACGGCCTAACTGAATTTCTATTTGTTTTTGCCCATAGCACCCCCCCTTACCACCCCACCCCCTTTCCCGCCCCTCCTAATAATTTTACAAATTCGAAAATATCCACAATCGATTTGTAAGTATCGAAAACCTCTATATACCAATTTTGTACGATCTAACTCTATTTTTATTTTTTTGCCCCCCCCCTCTCCCCTCCCCCTTCTCGCCCCTCCTATTAACTTTACACTTTCAAAAATATCCCCATTCGACTTGCAGGCCTTTAAAACCTATCTGTACCAATTTTGAACGGCCTAACTGTGCATTTCTATTTGTTTTTGCCCCATAGCCCCCCCCTTGCTGCCCCACCTGGGGGCTGAATTTCTAAAATTCCAGAAATTGGTTTTTAGATATTTGCATTAGACATATTTAGAGCAAAAATTTCACGTATGTCTGTTTTTTTGTTTGATATATATAGGATTATGTGAAATCACGTTTAATGCATGTGAAATCTTGTCTCGCCCCCCCCCCCCTGGGGACCGAATTTCTAAAATTCCAGAAATCGATTTTTAGACGTTTGTGTTAGCTATATTTTAAAGCAAAAATTTTACGGATATCTGTTTTTTTGTTTGAAATATGAAGAATTTTGTGAAATCACGTTTCGTCCCCTCCCCTCCCCACCTTGGGGGGCGAATTTTGTAAAATCGCTTCTTAGTGGATGCCTACGTCATAGAAAGAACATTGTCACAAAATTTCATGCTTCTAGGTCCAGGGGTTTGGAATCACCCCCTCACTCAGGAAGAACGATTATATATATATATACATAATGTTCGTCTGTAATTCTCAGCAAAACATTCATTTCATATTTTAGTGGATATCATTTACATTTTTTCTATCATTCTGGATCAGGCTCAGAATTACTTTTATAACTAACAAATATATATGTATATATATATATATATTATAAAGGTTAAAGATTATTAATTAAAGATTTATTAATTAAAGATTCGAAAACACTTACTTAAGAACAAAAAGTAATCACTGACAAATTAAAGTATTTGAAATATTAATACATATTTTTTTATAGCATTTGACATTTATGTGTGTTGTAAATTTCTGTTTTCATCTCAGATTCATTTTCTAACGAAACAAAATGGTTCCATTTTAAACAAGAATGATTGACACTTAAAAATTAGCGTTCGTTTACGCTCTCGTCAAGTCTTGTCGTGGTTACTTTGACCTAAAAATAGTCCACGGTCGTTCATTGATGGATCCCCTTCCGCTCTTCACTCATATTTCAAATCAAAACGTCGAGAGACGCGTTCTCATTAAAATCGATTCATTTTGCAGAATACGACAGAAATAGTTTGTCCGTGGCAATATCCCGGAGAAACTAATTGGTTTGCATATTTTTTAGGATATGAAATTTTTACCTTTATTTATTTTTATCCTTGAGGATATAATTACAGTGTCCTACTTTTTTAATTTGATTATGTTCGAAAATATTTATATATATGTATATATTTATTTATTTTTATTTTTAGCAGTAGTATTTCATATTGGAATCATTCGCCATTCTTCAAAATATATTCTTCGAAAACTTTGAAAAATGCATTTTTAATGCATCACACTGCATGATGGGATAGCATAGTTGTGTTCTAAATTTGCTAAAACCTCATAAAATATTAATAACACTGCGCTGAAAAAAAAAAATTCGAGCTCTGATATCATTTTTGCTGATTCTTGTGTAAAATGACCTCCTGAGTCCGAATAGGACTCCCATTTTGCACAGTCACCTAGGGACACCATCCTTCTCCATCCATTTTTATCACTGTTCGGTCATTCTATGACCATGAATTTGATTTGGAGAGTGAAAAAGAATTAATTTGACACCTAAAACAAAAAATATATAATGTTTTATAAATAATATTAATAATAACAGGTCAATTGAAAAGTCCCCGGCCTACCATAGTAAAACACATTTTTTTGGCAAAATTAGTTTTTTTTTATTCAACATAATTCCCTTCAAGGGTGATACACTGATTATAGCGACCTTCCAACTTTTCGATACCATTTTTGTAGTAGGATTTGTCCTTGGCTTCAAAATAGGCCTCAGTTTCGGCGATCACCTCTTCATTCGACGAAAATTTCTTCCCAGCGAGCATTCTTTTGAGATCTGAGAACAGGAAATAGTCGCTGGGGGCCAGATCTGGAGAATACGGTGGGTGAGGAAGCAATTCGAAGCCCAATTCATGGATTTTTGCCATCGTTTTCACTGACCTGTGACACGGTGCATTGTCTTGGTGAAGCAGCACTTTCTTTTTCTTCAAATGCGGCCGTTTTTCGGCGATTTCGTCCTTCAAACGGTCCAATAACGCTATGTAATAGTCACTGTTGATGGTCCTTCCTTTTTCAAGGTAGTCAATGAAAATTATTCCATGCGCATCCCAAAATACAGATCATAACCTTGCCAGTCGACTGTTGCGTTTTCCCACGCTTTGGAGCGAGTTCATCGTGTGCAGTCCACTCGGATGACTGTCGATTGGACTTCGGAGTGAAATGATGGAGCCATGTTTCATCCATTGTCACATATCGACGCAAAAACTCGGGTTTATTACACTTGATCATCTTCAAACACTGCTCCGAATCATCAACTCGTCGTTGTTTTGGGTCAAAAGTGAGCTCGCGCGGCACCCACTTTGCACAGAGCTTTCTCATACCCAAATATTCGTGAATGATATGATGTACACGTTCAGTTGATATCTTTAGAGTGTCTGCTATTTCACTGAATTTCAATTTACGGTCATTCAAAATCATTTTGTGGATTTTTTTAATGTTTTCGTCGGTAACAACCTCTTTTGGGCGTCCACTGCGTTCACCGTCTTCGGTGCTCATTTCACCACGTCTAAACTTAACATACCAATCCTTGATGGTTGATTTTCCTGGGGCAGTGTCCGGAAACTCAGCATCAAGCCAAGTTTTTGCTTCAACTGTATTTTTTCCCTTCAAAAAGCAATATTTTATCAACACGCGAAATTCCTTTTTATCCATTTTTTTCACAATAACAAACGTTGCTTCACTCAAAATGCTATAATTCACAAACTAAAGATCCGACAGCTGTCAAATTTATACACGCATCTTTTGAGGGTTAGGGCTAACTAAAAAACATGTGGATTTAATTCTAGAAGCGCCATCTATGTGACAGTGCGGGGACTTTTCAATTGACCTTAGATTAAAATAATATAAGAAATGTAATACATAATTTGAGTGGCAAATCCCCCCCCTCCCCCTAAATTTTCCCTTTGACGCAAATGTTCATGTTTTAGAATTTTCTAACTCTGTATCTCCTCAGAAGATATTCAACAGTTAAAATGATCCCCCCCCCCTCCTAAAAATCAAATTTATAGCCATAAAATCACCGAAAAGTGATAAAGTTAGAGGGCCGTCCCTAAAAAACGGTGGGTGTGCCAAAAGGGAAAAATGGGCGTGCTATTCGGAATCAGGAGGTGAGGAAACTGTTTCTCACCTTTATCTATAGATTATTTGTTCCTAGTTTATTAGTGGGTGAAAAAATTAAGGTATAATAAGGAATAAATTAGCTCTTTCTATTTAACGTACCCTATTTGTAGGCATAACTTTCGGGCTGTCTGTACTATCTCTTGTCAATATGGGCTATTCTATAATGGTCAAACTCAAATTCCCTCTGAACGAAAAGATGGATCATTGCTAAGTATTGCTGAGAGAGTAGTAGTATTTTTTATTTTAATTCAACTAAAATAATCTGCAGGTCTTAATATTAACATGAAATTAATTTTCTTGAAACTTTAAACACTTATAAAAATCATGAAAATATCATTAATTGATATTTCGCAGAACACACTGTCTAATAATTGGAAATACATAAAATCCTTATTCACTTGATTCTGATTTACCGTTTACACAGCTCAGTATTTCCCAATTTCCTATTGGCTAATCCCTTCACAATCCCCCTAAATTTATCGGCTGGTTAATCCAGATCTTGAGTCCATTTCCCTGTTATGTTTAAGCGCAATAATCCGTCTTGCTATTTTGCACTTAGGGCGATAGGCTCACAAAATTGCAAAATGAAAATTTTATTTTTAATTTTTGCATTTTCAAATTTTATACAAATTTAATGTGCTATTGAAATTTGATATATAATTTTTTTAGACAACGCAACATTTATCCTCATCGATAGTTAAGGATAAATATCTATGTGTATATATGTTTTGTATAGAGTATAATAGGGTGAACCTTCAATTTTATAGGGTTACACTAAAATATTCATATGCATTAAGGGCTGCAATTAGAATCTAAGGGTTGCATTTTCTTTTGCTTTCATCACTTTCCAACGATGTTTAAGAGTGATTATGAATTCAATGAGTCTATCTGTATGCCCCTTACTCCTCCTGTCTGTCCGCTGGGTGATAACGCAGGCAAAGAACGTTGAAAGTTATACGATACAACAACTATGTACAGTTGGAAAGTGTTAATAATCATTGCGTACCACAAGATTTTTCGTTCTCGCTCTCTTTTTTTAAACAGAATTCCATTGCTTGAAGATTGTTCTGGTAAAATAGGATAGGAGGGTTTTGAAATCGCAACTTTAATTGTAATTAAAGGATTCTGAAAATATTTAGCAAAATTAGAGATCTGCTAAGCTTACAGAGAGATCCTTGGGGTAATATTCCAGTTATTTGTCAACGGAGCTGTGCAGTCTATATCTGACCGACACTTAGTGTGCCGGCCATAAGTGTACCGGTAATGAATCCTGTACCACCAGTGGACACATAAATTTAAACTCTGAAAACATTTCTCTTAATTCTTGCACAGCTTTGCAGAGTTCAGGTTTCATGTTCACTCTTCTATTGAACTACAAAGATTACAAGGCATCCTTTAAAAAATAAAATTTGTTTAGCTGAAAAAACTTTCTCTCATTTGTCATTTTTCCTAGTAATTATAGAAGGAGATAAAATTTTATTTACTTTGTCTCAGCTTACTTTTAACTCATTTCTTGTTCCTTTTGCCCTCATGTAAATAATCAGAAAAAAATGGTCTAGTAAAATAAATATTCAGAATTCATTTATTATGCCAAATGTTTATTTTTGTGTTTATGAGTGTACATTTTTATGAGAGTACATTACTGGCATTATAAAATAGCATCACGATCAGTAATGGACAGCCCTGTTCTCTAACGAATCTTTTAACTTTGGGTAATGGACATACACTAGAGTTTTCCCAAAGTCGAAATGGAGGACGGAATATCAATTCCTTTCATTCAAAACTTGATCATGATGCTTCAATATATTCATAACAGGTTATTTTCCCCCCCGAGTTTTTAAAAGGGATTTGCATTTTTTGAAAATGACATTCAGCATTCCAGAAAATGGGACGAGCCTAAACAAAATTACGAGAAAAAAAGACGAACTGAACTGAGAGCGTTTATCCTACAAGAGGGTGAGTAAATGCTATGTTTTATTAACACGTACGGACTCGTTTTGAATAAAACAATGTGTTTTTGAAGCCGTTATATTTTTAAGAGATATTTTTTCAACTAATAGTACAAGTTTATTTTTTCCCCTTGTTGTTTTAATGCATTAATGAAACAGAAATATATTTTGATAATTAATATGCATTTTGAATCCGTTTCATTTTATTTTCATTTTTCTGAAACAATTGAAAGGGGTCCGTTACTGGAACAGAAAAGTTGTTCACTACTAGGTTTTAAAGTGTACTGTTTGTGCATTTTAAGCTCTCTAGAATATTAATTTTTCGAGTCTAAAAATGTTTCAGTGAGCATTCTTTGCAGCACAGTCACGTACAGAAAGAACCCATTGAGGTATAGAACGCTGGTTAAAATGACAGCGTCTAAAATTAAGAATAATACTAAGAAAATAGCCAAAGGATGTCCACTACACGTACAGTTACCATGAGGTAACTGTATCGCTTTGCTTGCATAAAAGTTGAAAATATTCACCAGTTTTGCGAATGATGACGAAGTTTTAGGAATGAAGGAACCTTTCTTGCTGGGTGTATATTTTTTAAATTTACTGTCTCAATTTTTAAGAAAGACACTTTTTTTATGAAGAAAATTCTCAAAATTTGGATTTAACCACTAAACCATTCTGTTAATACAAAGTATTGTTCTAAATGACTTACTATAACTTTTTATTCTCGTATCAGAAAAGTCTCTGTTTAAAATAGGCTCCAAGTATTTGAACCATTTCTCTCCGGGAACTCATTAGGACGAAATATTACGATAGGTATACTCTTGGTATACTTAGTTTGATTTAAAAGATAAAATTTCCTGCACTTTTTATTTCACAATTTGACTTGACATTCCAAATATACAGAAAAAGAAAAATCATTTTATGTGCCTATATTATTAGTGAAAGTTTTTATTTGTGATACCTCAAGATCCTGTCAAAAATACTCAAAACCAAATAATGATTTAAAAAATTCTTAAAATAGAAAGTTCGAGGCTCGAAGCTCCTCATCCCCCCCCCCCCCTCACAAGTTCGTTTATTGCTTGAGAATGTATTGTTGTCGGATGCATACGATGCAACCTCAATCAAATGATAGGAAGTGGGATAAAATTAAAAGTTAAATTTTCAAGTTGAGTTGGGGTGCCCAGGAACACCTGCATCCATGACTGCTTCAGCATGTGTTGTAGTCAGAGTTACAGAATTTCAGCTCAATCGAACGAACACGAAATTAAATAAAAACGTGTAAACAAAACTATCTGAAATATAAAATCTTAAAGAACTTGGTTAAAAAATATAATGTTGCAATGCTTTAAATTTGTAATCTGGGTCCTATAAAACATTTGCTTTTCTATCAGTTCCCGTGAAAATACTTTTTTTTTTTTTTTTTTTTTTGTTATAAACTTATCTTCAGAATATTTCTTTGTATATATATATATATATATATATAGTGATGGAATACATAAAGTTTTTATTTGTTACATTTCAACACGTCCTTCGATGCATTTTTAAAAAATTTCGTGCTTTGTGTTTAACTTGTGTTGAAACAAGTGCGCATTTGAAATAAAACTATTTTAAAACACTGTATATTACCTTTCTAAAATATTTGTACCTAATTTTTAAATATTAGGTACAAATGTTTGCCGATTTTATAGTCGATAGGGATGGCTTTAAAAATAACCATGTTATAATTGCATCGATTCTCTACAAATCACTGATTACTACTTAATTTCAAAATCAATGTATCCTTTAGGGGATACACGCAATGCAATAATTGTGTCAACAGGGATATTTTTTCATGTTTTCAAAAATCATTTAACATTCCTGTTATATACAATTAAAAGAATCGGAATTATAAATATCAACGGATACAACGAAACACAAGTATTAAAAGGAACGTTTTTTACTTTTTTAGTAAAAATTCGCGCATTATACATGAATAACATGCATCTCTCGCCGTCGTATTTTTATACGTTTCGAAACAAATCAACCCATATTGAATGGAGTTAGAAACTTTTTTCGGCTTACTTTTAATGACGTAGATAAATAGTGGAGATTATTAAGTGGAGATGTTTATATTAAGTGGTTGATATTAAGTCGAGATGTTTATAACATCTCCACTTAAATGACTATCTTTTAAATGTTACACATGATACTCGATAATATAACTTACTCCAAATATATCCTCGTTTAAATATCTATCTACGTCATTAAAAGTAAGCCGAAAAATTTTTCTAACTCCATTAAATGAGGGGTTGATTTGTTTCGAAACGTATAAAAATACGACGGCGAGAGATGCATTACGAAAAGTATTCTCTGGATCTTCCTCATTGTTCAGAAAGAAATTTGTCAACGCGTCCTTTTCAGCCCTTTTCCGTAACTTAATGGACTCTTCGTTCCCCTGGTGAATAAAACAAAAATAGGCCATGTATCTTGAAATCTAACGATGTTAAATGACGAGATTGATCTTGCTTATTCGAATGCATATTACTCATTTTATATACTGTTAATTTTACACAGAAAAGACTCATGGCTCATAGAATGAGTCTTTTGCTAATCCTGTTAAGCAAAAATGCAGATTCCGTTTATGCATTCGAGTTGTAGTTCTCAAAGTAATTAAAGCCATTACAGTCCACAGGATGCATATCGATAGCAAAAGCTTTTTCCAATTTATTACTTTCGTTTTTATTCAAAAGAAGAAATTGTTGCATTAGTAGAAATTTTTGAATTCCGATTTTCGCTTAGAAATGTCCTGAATACAATTTGACTATAAAAAAAAAAAAAAAATCCCGTTTTTCTCTGTATGTGTGTGTGACAAATATTTTGTGGCAACTCTAAATCAAGAATTAATGCACAGAATTTAATAAAATTTTATATTTTTTTGCCCTTCTGACAGAAATGGGTGACTGTCCAAGTCCATTATGAGTGCCTATCGCTTAACAGAGGGAGCTGTCGTCCAGTTTTTTTCCTAATCTTTTATGTGACAAATGAAATTTCGCATAAATGTGCACAATTAAAATTATTTTTAGCAAAGCGTTGTGAAATCCAAAAATTTTATTTTTCATAGTAATCTATATTAATGTATAAACAGGAAAAGTAAGTTTGTATGTGGAGGGTAATCTCTGGAACTGCTGAAATGATTAAAAAAAAAAAACAATTCACTTATCAAAAGCTCCACTGTCCTTGAGTACTGTAGACTATAATTAATTTTGATAAAAAACTATTTTTTTAGTTCGAAATTTCAATATTTTCATTAAAATCTCCACAAAAGTTATAAAATAGTAAAATATTAAAAATAATTTTTTTTACAATAAAACAAATATATAAAAATGAAAATGATATAGAGCTTTGTGAAAAGTTAAACTTGTATGGTAAAATGGACGTCATTATACATTATCTACCAAAAAGCATTTGGACACTTTCAAATTGAGACGTTCTGTCCAATATCTAGCAAATTCTTTAGGAATTACCTTGAAATTTAGTAAATATAAAGAAAAAATATATATATTTCAGCAAAAATTGTGCTCTGATAAGGAAAAGGGGACCCGCAAAAAATTAAACAAAAGTCAAAATGTTTTGGATCACCCTGTAAAAAGTAATCCTTTAAATGCGTTTTGGCTGCAGCATGTGATATAATCTCATTATCTGAATAAATTGTTATGAGGCTACTGCCTACATTCATGGAGACATAACGGCTTTTAAAAATAATGTAAAAAGAAAAAAGACAATTTTTCAATTATAATACGTAGGGTTATGAGACCCAGTGCGAAGCCATTTTCATGAAACTGGGCGTACTAAAATAGACACAACATGCTGCAATCAGAAATGTTCAACAGATTACGAAATAGGAGCCCTTTTACTCAATAACTTTTAACTACGCATGCGCGAGATTTAAAAAAAAAAATCATTTGCATAATTTAATAGCCAAAAGTTCTGAGCTACTTATATGAAAACTCCAAACAAATGTAGTGCGAATTCCAAAAGTTATGGGAAATAACATGAACGGAATTTCAGTTTTTCTCGAGTAAAAAAGAAGAGGATTGGGGAGTTTTATCAATAGTATTTATTTACAGTCAGCGAACACTGCATCACCATCGGACATGGGTTGGATCAAAATAAAAATGTGAGTAAAACCCCTTTTCAAAGGAACTGAAATTCTGCTCATTCTGTCTCTCATAACTTTTCGAGTGGACGCTATATTTATTGAGGGTTTTCATATAAGTAGCTCAATATTTTTGGCTACTAAATTATTCAAATGGAATTTTTTAAAAGCTCGCGCATGCTTAGTTAAAAATTTATCGTAGTGCACCTATTTCGTAATGAATTTAAAATATTTGAATTCTTATTGCTGTATGCTGTGTCTAATGCTGTATGCCAAGTTTCCTAAAAATGACTTTGCATCATGTCTAATACCCTACGTGTTAAAAATAAAAAAGTAATTTTTTTTTTTTTTTTAATTTCTTTCTTTTTTTCCCTGCAATTTTTTAAAGAAACCGTTGTTTCTCTATAAATATATGTGGTAGCTTCATAAAAATTTATATATATAATTAGAAGAATCCTCATAATCACATGCAGCAGCCAAAATGCACTACTTTTTACAGGGTGACCCAAACGCTTTGACTTCTGTTTAATTTTTTACTGGTCTTTATTTCCACTTCAGGACTAAACTTTTGCTGAAATATGTGAAGTATAACATGTTCTTTTTCTCCCAAAGTTTCAAGATAATTCCTAAAGACTTTTTCTAGATATTCGAGAAAATGTCCAAACTCGAAAGTGTACAAGTACTTATTGGTAGGTAGTTGTATAGCTTAAAAGTATTCTTTTTCTAATGATATAATTATAACTAGTATGTTGTAGCCAACACAAGACTTTCTTCTATATTTTCCTATAGAAATTCACTCCGTAAAAATATTTTATTAAAACTATGATTTATTAAAATTATCTTCCTTAATGAATGCAGATGATTTTTATCTTAGAAAAAAAATAACACTAAGTATAACAAAAAAAAAAAAAAAAAGACTGCTTTATCCTCTATATATAAAGTCTTAAAAAATGCGTTTTCATAATGATTATTTCATATATCAAGTTTCGTATAGTTATGTGCCATAAAAGTTGAAATATAGCCTTCCTGTTCTCGGAGAATATTGCAGTATAGAAACGCCACTTATTTTCTGATATGCATCAAAATAATGTCATATAACGGTCTTCTTACATGTCACGTTTTGTTTGATTATACACAATAGAGCCTGAAATATGGCCTTTCCTGAAAATTGACATATAGCAACGCTGCCAGTTCAGCGATTGGCACCAAAAGTTGTTAGACATTAAATTATGTCGAGAGTATACAATTCTGTGCAGTAGTTCTTGAGATATGGCCTTCCTTGAAATTGTGGAAATCGCTGTGTAGCAGCACCACCTGTACAGAAATTGACATCCAAAGTTGGTAGACACTAACTTATGTCAAAATGCATCTGCATATAAATCTATATGCAAATTTGTGCAGTACTTCCTGAAATTATGGAAATTGCGGTCTAGCAGCGCCACCTGTTGAGCAATTGAAACCAAAAGTAATTAGGCACTAATTTAGGACAATGCATATCTACATATGCAATTCTGTGCAGTAGTTCCTGAGATAAAGTCGCCAAAATAATTTTGTCTCTCACACACACAGACAGACATTTTCTAAAAATGGTCAAATTGTGTTCTATACCTCAAAACGTCTAAATCCATCGAAAAACAGAAGTCGAAAATTTTTACAAATCCAATACTTTCTTCTATTGAATATAGAGGAAAGTAAAAATATATGTGGTTACTAAAGTATTAACGTTTAAACATTATTATAAATTATATTAATTAGTGAATACTTAATATTGCTGATAGTAAGCTTAATAGTGAATACATCTAATGCTTCAAGTGAATAATTTTTTAATCTAATTTCGCTTACATTATTACTTTCTTAGAAAATGTCTGTCTGTCTGTGTGAGTGAGTGGGACAAAAAGTTTGTGACGACTGTATCTCAAGAACTACTGCACAGAATTGCATATAATTTTATATGTACATGCACCTTGACTAAAATTTGTGTCTATCAACTTTTGGTGTCTACTGCTCAACAGGTGGCGCTGCTATGCAACGATTTCCACAATTTAAGGGAAGGCTATACAGGTGTCGATATAGGCAAAATTTGGGTCCCTTTTGCGGCCCCTTCACAAAACTCCACGTAGTAAAAAGGGACCCTTCACAAAATTCAAATTCATAAAAAGGGACCCTTCACAAAATTCAAATTTATAAAATGAGTCCCTTCACAAGATTTTGTTTAAAAAAATTATCCTTTTATTAAATGTTTTCATATTTTCAGTATTAATGCCTTAATTTGGCTCAATGAAACTCTATTAACTTGATATTAAACATTACATAAAGTGATTGTAAAAACGGAAGATTTTACACAATATTTTACTTTTTCACAAAAATATTTTATATTTCACAAAAATAAATAAAAATTTCACAAAAGTAATTTGTTTTTCACAAAAAAGGGACCGAAAAATTAAAACCTGGATCGACCCCTGCTATATCTAAGGAACTACTGCACAAAAATGCATATCAATTCATTTATAGATGTAACTTGATATGAATTTGTGCTAATAGACTTTTGGTGTCAACCGCTCAACAGATGGCACTGCTATGCAACGATTTCCACAGTTTAAGAAAAGGCTATATCTCAGAAACTACTGCATAAAAATACATATAAATTTTTCATGTAAATACATCGTGACACATATTAGTGCCAACCAATATTTGGTGTTAACTGCTCAACAGGTGGCGCTGCTATGCAGCGATTTTCTCTATTTAAGGGAGGGCTGTATCTGAGGAACTACTGCGCAGAATTGCATAAAAAGTTATATGTGGATGCACCTTGATATAAGTTAGTGCGATTCAACATTCGGTACTAATTGCTCAACAAGTGTCGCTATTACCTCAGTTTAAGGAAATACTATATCTCGGATTCTAATGTGTATAATCAAACAACGCATGATATGTGAGAAAGCCATTAGGAGACATTATGTCGATTCAGTTTGGATGTATATCTACTAATAGGTTGGGCTGCTATAGTGCAATTTTTCCCGACTGCAGCAATGCTATATTTCAACTTCTATGGCATTTAACTGTACGAAACTTGATATATGAAATAACCATTATGAAAACCTATTTTTTAAGATGTTAGTTAAACTGTCTTTCTTTTGATATATAGTGTTAGTTTTCTCCAAGATGAAAATCGTGTACAGTCATCATGGAAGATAATTTTTATAAATAATAGTTTTTGTAAATTATTTGAACTGGATGAATTTGTATAGAGGAAAATATGGAAGAAAGTCTTGTGGTGGCCACAACATTCTAGTTTTTAATATATTTTATTAAATAGACCAATCGCTGGAATGCATAATTTTTTTTATTTTTGTTTTCTCGCAGTTACTTTCCAATTAGATGATTGTCACACAGTTTGACGCATTTGGCAATTCGTAAACATGACGTGCATATCAGCTGCATATTATTATTATTATTATTATTATTATTTTGTAATGAAAGAAAAATGTATATTACACATAATAAAATAAGATGTGTGTGTATGGATCGCTCTGTAGTCAAACGGCTGATCGCAGAGCTACAGAACTTTGCATGAAGTTCGTTCTAACTTCTCTTAATGCACCTCGAATCCCGATTTTCAATTTTTTTACTGAATTAAATATGAAAACAAAGGCTTACATTAGATTTAAAATTAGATTTAAAGTTTATTAAGGTGATGTCCAAAAAATTTGTGCGTTCATTTCTTTTTCGACGTAAAAAGCAATATAATTATTTGCGCTAGATTTGTTTAAAAAAGAGAGTGCCTCATCAGAAAAGAAAAAAAAAAAAAAAAAGAAAGAAAAGAAAAAAAGAAGCATATGTGGGTTAGATTTTACTCATAACTTCGTACCTGTTGATCTCGGGAAAAATCTCTTGCAGAATGTTGTACATTTGGAACGGTAACCAGCAGAGTGCAAAAAGGAGAACGACGATGAAGAGCATCTTGATCACCTGAAAGAAGAAAAGGAATACATTTTCACTTAAAGTATTTATGTAATACATAGTACATAATGAAAAAGTATGACAAAAGCACAAATAAGAAAAAAAAAAACTTTTCGGCCGTTTCGGAACTTCTTAAGATTCTTCCTCAGTATGATGGACTTAAACAGGATGAAAAGAAATGAAAAGTTAAAACCCCAAAGCTTGCTAGGCAAGCAGAGTCCATAAAACCTGGGCTTAGAAAGGCAAGTTGTGAAAAGTGTTATGGGTATAAATGCAAAACCTTGAAGTGATGCAGTTGAAGTGGAGACCAATAGGAAGCTTAAACATTTCAAAAGGGGGGAAATGGGAGTTTTATTTCTAAATAAATTTTAACCAAGTTTTAGCGAAGTTCGGTGGGCCCGAGAGATCATTTACATTTGTAAATATGGAAATCTTCACAAAAATCCAGATCATGTGCAGAAGTACATTTTTGAATGATAAAGGCTTTGGAAAAACTAAAATTGTGATTTTTCAACAGGATACTGTTCATTTTCAAGGCACAGTCCTATATACTTCTTCAACACTTTACCGCGATCGCCAGATCTCTCCCTAAAAGAACGCGCTTGGTCTACTGATAAACAAATGTTCTCCGACATATGCTACTGCCCCTAAAGAGATTGAACTCGCCGGCTAACATGCGCATCCCGAGCAGTTTAACTGGAAGGTATCCGTCGAGTCTTTCAGTCAATGCCAGGCCAGATAACAGCTTTCAGGAGAGCCAGAGACATGGCTAACACGTTATTGTTTTTTCATTGCGCTTTCCGAAAAAGTTAAAAGGAGTTAAGACTTCGGGTTCTCTGCCTATTCCACCACCTTCCTGTTTGTTTGCGCTCAAACCATCATAAATATTTGTAGAATGTCTTGAAATGGATATAGGTTACTTAGATTCATCCTAGCATGTTCACCGTTTAAAATGGTATAAAAAGCGATAATGGTTTGTGTACAAAAACTCCCAAAAGTATTCCAGAGCTTACAGTCTATAAGAAGTTATAATTTAAAGCCTGTTTTAACACAGTTATACTGCAGAAAACATAACAAAATGACCACACATTAGAATCCTACATCGAGTCGCGTAACCAGATTTTACCCGAATCCGAGTTGGGGTCGGACTGACTAAAATTTTTTCTTGCGGATCGGGTTCGGGTTGGGCTTAATTTTCAACGAGTCGGGTCCGCTTCAGAACGTCTTTAAAAAAAATTATGCTATAATAAACCAAATTTGTTTAATATAACTGTATAACTGATGTAAACATACTATGTGTGCCTATGATTAAATGTACGCGTGCTAAACTAATATAGTACAGGGAACAAAGATATTAGAAAAGATATTAACAAAGAAATATCAAGTTATTATTATTTAATTATTTATCTTTTAAGAATATATTTTTGTACACAACACACTCAAATAGTTAAAAATCATTATTAATCCATTTTTCATATTTTTAAATTTTTAACTTACAAGGGAGGGTCACCCATTGTTCAAAAAGTATTTTAACATGTTATGTATCATTTTAACTGAGCTGATAACGAAAATATCCATCTTATGGGCAAATCCCCCCCCCCTAGTGTGAGTTTTTCTCAATTAAAATTTTCTCAGTTGCAGACTCTTCAGTAATGTACTTTGAAAAGTTTCTATCACTGTAATGAGCTTTGTAACAGACTCGCATTTTAAATATAATTGTATATAGTATTAGTTAAGTATTTTACTATTTGATAGTTATTTTTTGGCACTATTAAAATTTCAATTACTAAACTGTATGAAAAATATTAGAAAGGAAAAAGCAACAAGTGTAAGAAGAAGCATTTTTATAGTAACGAATAAAACTATTACTTTATATATTTCATTATAAATATTATATTGTAGGTAGTAATATAATTGTATTTATTTAAACAAGAATAAAAAAAAACCACTCGGTACGCATTGATTATTAACACTTTCCAACTGTACATAAATGTTGTATCAAATAACTTTCAAGGATCTTTTCCTGCGTTATTATACGGTGAACAGATAGAAAGTATACGGATAGAAAGGCATACGGATAGGCTAATTGAATTCATAATCGCTCTTAAATATTGTTTAAAATGCTTAACGCAAAAGAAAATGCAGCCCTTAGCTTCAAATTGCTGCCCTTACTGTATCTGAATAGTGTAGACCCTGTCAATCTGAAGGTTAACCATATCATATTCTATAAAAAACATTATTTTGGCATATTAACAACAAATGTCACTTTCTTTATGTTTTTACAACAGAAAGTTATTTAAATGTTATTTATAAAAATGTCTATCCTAAAAGGCAATGGATTAGCATTTTTTTTTTTTTTTTTTTTTTTTTTTTTTTTTGGGGGGGGGGGGGGGGGGGGGGCAGGAGGGAGGGGTTGTTCTTGCACACAAAGCATCTGTACAGGACCTATTAATGCTATTTAAAATAGAGAAAATTCCATTGTGAACTTGAATAATGTATTATAATTTTTTAAAACTATTTACAGACGCTGAGGGTGGGCAGCCGGACAGATAGACAGATGGCAGTCAGCCAGATACGCAAATTGAAATCATATTCACACTTAAAAATTGTTAGAAAGTATTAAAAACGTTTAACGTAAACAAAAATGCAATTTCCCCAAATTTCCAATAAAAGCCCTTACTGTAAATGAATATTTTTGTGTTACCTTGTAAATCTAATGCTAATCATACTACATTCTGAAGAAAGCATTTTTTTATGCATATGAATAACATATTTCAATTTCATTAAGATTTGTACAAAGTAAAGTTATTAAAAATTGTTTTAACCTCTTCGCTCCAGAGGTCCACATATGTGGACCTCTATTCTTCCCTTTATAAAATCTATACCATTTAATATTTTTATATTTTGACTAAACTAATAAAAAGCTGAATAAATTGGCTTTAAAAAGATACCGGTATATGGCAGCATGAAACTAAATTTATTTATGAAATATAATGTTATTTTGTCGACTTTCGTAAAACGACTCTAAGTCGATCACACGGTCGAAGAAAAGTACGCAATTTTTATAATTCTTTATTAAGTACTTAGACACTTGCCAGAATAAAAAGAAAACTAATACTGATTGATTTATTTAAGGGCATCAAATTTTTAATTGTGTTACAGTTAGGAAGATTTATGTAACTTAATAATTTAGAGTTTAGTTGTTTAAAGCCATACATTTCTATCGTACATTACTAACCCCCTAAATTATAAATGTAAGAAAGTTACACTTTTTTGTAATGTACAATGTGAACGTATATGTCTAAAAGCCTTCAGCTGTAACTTATGTTGTTATTATAGCTTCGGGTCCGAAGAGGTTATAGAAATGCCTCTCATAGAACGCAATGCTTTGGAATACTTTCGGGTGTCCTTGTACACTAACCAGTAGTAGTGGTATTTACTCCCTATTCTATAGAAAACATCCGATAGCGAACTTGAATAACACATTTTAATTCCATTAAGATTTGTGCAAAGTAAAGGTATTAAAATAGGGTGTATAGAAATACCTCTCATAGAACACAAACCTTTGCAATACTTTCGGTGTATGCAATACTTTCGGTATTCACTCCAATTTCAATAGGGAACATCCTATAGTGAACTTGAGTAACGTATATCAGTGTCAGTAATTTCTATGGATATTTTCGAGAGTTAGAGCGGGGACGGAGACAGACAGACAAACTGAAATCATGAACACTTTTTAACTTTGTTGGAAAGGGTTAAAAATGAGAAAACGATTTTCCCACTTATTTTTCCCCCGTTGCTATGGTAATGCATTAAATCTGTTTTAATGATTTTCTTTCTGTTACTAAAAGATAAAAATTTTAACTGTATGCTCAAAATATTTGTGTCACTTTCTTCCTAATATTTTTCATATAGTTTAGAATTTAAAAATTTAATGTTGGCACAAAATAAATATCAATCAGGGGTCGGGTTTCGGTATAATGAAATTGAGTTTGGGTCGGGTGAAGTTCGTCAAAACCCGACCCGTGCAGAACTGTACCATACATTAGGAAACATACTTATGCACATTTGTATAAAGTATTGCGTATGATTAGATTTAGTGGGTGTTTAACAAAAACACACAGAATATACAGTTAAAAATTGAAATAACTAAAGAGACATTTTTAGATATTGTATATTTCTTTTCCTTTTTCCCTTTAACATTATCCAACTGAAAGTGTTTTTGACTCAAGTTTGTCTGTCTGTCAGCGCTCAAACTTCGCTTAACTATTTTTAAAAAATCTTTAAAATGATATAGAATTCTCAGATGCATTACAGCATTTTCGCTATTAAAAATAATTGGCACAACAAGGACAAAAAAAAAAAAAAAAAAAGAAAAGAAAAGAAAGAAAAAGAAAGAAAAGAAAGAAAGAAAAAAAAAATTAAAGAATGCATTGCGTTTTGAGAAGTTTTTCTATAATGCCTATTTTAATGCCTTTGTAATGGAGAGAGCTTGATGAAATTCCCGCTATGCTCAAACCATGTTTCCTAGAAAATAGGATAGGACTAGAATCGAGATTTAGGTGACACAAAAATATTTATATTCCTTAAGGGCTATAATTAAAATATTGTGAAATTGCATTTTTAGCTGTGTTAACCCTTTCGGGACCAGAGCCTCAGGAGAAAAACCGCCACCACAGCCCAGACGTCTTACTATTTAAATATGATAAAATTGTCCTTTATTTTTGTGGGATGTATCTATAACGTTCTAACTAAAATCAACAACATCCTGTATCTATTTTATTGTTTTATAACATAACCCGTCTGTGTGCGACACGATTTGGTGCAAACAATTATCATAAACTGATAGTGAACACCCGTCACATATATGTGAGGCCGGGCTCAGGTAAGAAAATCGGATCGTCACATATATGTGACACTGGTAGTGAAAGGGTTAAACATTTTCAATTCTTTCCAATAAAGTTTAAGAGTGATTATGTCTTTAATTAGCCTATCTGTCTGTGCCTACCTCTGTATCTGCCTGTACTCTAATTTTCGTTAATATACAGGGTGATAATAATTAAAGTTACGATTTCAAAATGCTATGATTTTTTAAAACTACTCATCAGAGCGATTGGATATTTTACCAGAGGAATCCTGAAGCAGTGGAACTTTGTTTGGCAAAAGAAGAAAAAAGTTGCAGAATATGACGTTAATTATCCGTAAAGTAGTTTCATGAAGCTCCTCTTTTTCTCTTTTCACTATGGCTGTTTACACGTACTAGTATCGCCCAGTGGTCGAAACTCGACCATTTTTTTTTTTTTTTTTTTTTTGCAAAGCGAGGCAAAGCAAAGTTATTGCCTTGTCCTAAACGGAATGCAATTGCAACACAGCTGCGGCAATTGTTTGCCGATATTCACTCTAACTGAATCAGCAGAGTTTTACTTAATATAACTATTTCTCTCTGTAGATGTTAGCCTTTCCTGAATTGAGAGAAAATCGCAACGTGAAAACGCCCCTTGTTGCGTGATACAGCCCAGAAGCTAATAGGTACCATGTCAAACCAAGTATCAAATTCTGTTAAATTAATTCGATTGGTTCATAAAGTACAGTGTTTGAACACACACACACACACAAAAAAAAAAAAAGATATTTTTCAAAAATGGTCGAATTGAGTTCGGGAAATTTCAAAACGTGTAACTTTATCGAAAATCTAAAACTTTTCTGAATCGTATATTTTCTACTTATATATGCAGAGGAAAGAATAATAAATCCACTTTTTAAAAAATAAAAATAAGTAGTCAATTTCACTTAATTAAAATGCAAGGAAATCTCAAAACGTGTAAATTCATCGAAAACCAGAAATCAAAAGTTTTTATGTATCTTCTACTTGCTTCTTCTACCCACAAAAGCTAGCAACAAAGACACTTTTTAAAAAAATAAGAAGCCAATTTCAGTTAACTGAAACGTAAAGAAAGCTCAAAACATGTAAATTCAGCAAAAAACGCAAATCGGAATTTTTTCCGTATCGTCTACTTATACATGCAGCAGTTAGTAACAAATCCATTTTCCTTTTATTTAGTATATATTAGTTGAATATTTATTGTTTAAATGTCACCCTTTGAAATGAAATGTTTATGTTTACATTCGAAACTGGAAGTTTGCCATTTTTTTTTCTGGAGTTTTGTGATTTTAAATTAAAATTTTATCAATTTTACAGAAAAAATAACTCAATCAAACACATGTAGACAGTAACTTATATAGAACTATACCCAAATATCGGAATTAAAATCGGCAGATAATTTCCGTTATTTTTTAATAATTTTTTACAAAAAATCCAATGGACGATTAACATAGCAAATCTTTTTTATGGCTCCATAGACAGACAGTGACGTCATCACTTCGCTTGCGTATAGTGATGCTGCTACATTATTACTGTGTCTATGGTTTTATTTGAGCTTTATGAAATTGCCAGATTTAACAACTTTCTACTTTTAGGTATTTTTTAATGTAAAGGAATACGTGTATAAAAGGGAAAAATGGGGGGAAATGCATAAAAAATGAATGTATTTTTAAATACCTTCTTGACATCGTAAGAAAATAATATTTGTATTCGCACCTTCCGGCTAACCATACCTTTCGAATGATACCATTTTCAACCCTCTACTCCCATAATTAGTATGTTAAAAAGGGACTACAAATTTTATGATTGCCTATTAATATATAGATTCTTGTCTTTTTGCTAAAAAAATTGTAGTAAACCCTTGTACCCTATTATTTCCTGCTATTCCAGTGTGTTGCTAACAACCATGAAGGTAGAAAGAGGACTGTAGTACCATGCTAACAACATTCCTGTGTTTAATGAGTCCATTGAGACGTTTCTCCTGACATTATCCTGACAGCGCCCTCTATAGGAACATATTGGAACTACTTTATTCCTCCCCCATCCCCATACAAAATTTCAATGCCTCACGATGGCTCTGGTAAAATATCCAATCGCTCTGATGGGTAGTTTTGAAATGATAGCTTTTTGAAATCGTCACTTTAATTACAATCGCCCTGTATATAGAGTATCTTGAAACTGAATAACCAGTTTAAAGAAGGAAACAAGTCCAAAAACGAACAAAAAAAAAAAAAAAAAAAAAAACGTAATTTAGTTAAATTAAAAGAGGAAATTAGCGGTACGTAGAATCCGGATTTCTTCAAGTTTTAATCCTTTCTTTGCATTATTAGGATGCATAAATTCGTTCGTATTTTCTTATTTTACGTTTTGCGACTTTAAAATTGCAGTCGCATTGGAAAAATAATGAATATTTAGGATGCCTATTTTTACGTTAAATAATTCATTTTTGTTCCCTTCTTTTGCCTGGCGTATGTGTCTGTGTGTCAACGCAGAACGAATTTATATATATATAAACTCAAATTTCAACTATTGGTGCTTGTTTCCTTCTTCGAACTAGGGAGTCTATTCATATATGTTATTCTCGAGTTCCTTTAATATTGAGATAATAAGGATATAAAAAGCGCAGATGGTTTATGTATAATTATAATAGGATTTTTAACGTACATATTACTTATGTAATGTTTAGACTATATAAGGAATACAGAAAAGCAATATTTTAATGTTTTCTCTTTCGAATTGAACCAAATGTTTAAAAATACCTTCGTGAAACTCAACGCCTTATGCGTAGTTAAAAACAAAATATATTTTTGTAGCTTTGCTGGTTTTCAGACAATGTACACAGCTAAACAAAAGCAATCTCTTTTTTTTCAAGATAGGAGAAATATGAAAATAATTTGTCAAAGCTTTTTCCTAATTAAAAACAAAAAATATTTTAAAGTGTCCTCAAGAAGCCAAAATACATTGTTAAATGTATAACAGGTTGCAAAGTGTTTATAAGCTATGCGAACTGCATGGTTTTTCGTTCGTGTTTCACTTGTAGCTTCATTTTTTTTTTAAATAAAAAATACAATTACTGTAATCAGTGGTGGCTCGTGCCAACTTTCCCAACTGGGGCCCGGTCCATTGCACGACAGGTGAAATATATTCATAATTCAAACACAAAAAAAAAAAAAAATAATTTATTTAATGGGAAAAATTATCTTTTTTTTTTTTTTTTAATATTCAGGGTGTTCTAAGTATATTCATTGTGAATATTATAAAATTTTACAATGTTACACTGTCAAAATTTTTAAACTAAAATTCTTCTACATGCATTTTTATTTATTATTATTATTATTATTTTTTTCTTTTTTTACATTTGTGCATAACAACTCTAAATCTTATAAATAGTATAATAGTATAGTAAGTATAAACGAAAACATTATATATTTAATGAATATGTTTCTTGTACGTTTGTTTTTAAAAGCACAGCCAAAATATAAGAAATTAAATTAAAATTAGAAATTTCATAAACGGTACTTAAAAATGTATACACATTTTTAAAATGTCGAATTTTTAAATTAAAGTGTGATTTTACTTTTTTATATTCTAGCTTATTAAAAAACAGTGATGTAGGACAAATGTATATAAAATGCAAAACCTTTACGTGATTTTGTAATGTATATCAAAATTAAAAATTAAGCCTGTACAGAAAATTTAGTTTAATTTTTTATATTCCTTCAACAATACAAAATTTTATGTGTCCAAAAAAAAAAAAAAAAAAAAAAAAGTCTGACATTTTTTTTTTATTGCAGTTTTTTGCACAATGTCGAGGTAAAAATACGCAAATAAAGACACTTTAAAAGTCCATCACTATATTAAAAAAAAAAAAGCGTGTACATATATATATTTAAAAAGGATTGATTTATCCCTTAATAATAATTTAGAAATATATCTTATAAATAACCAATAATAATTTATGTAAATGCGATTATTATTATTAAAAATATTTTAATCAAATAGTATTTGACTGAAAAAACAATAATTATAAAAAATATTACAATAAATCGCATGAAAAAAAAATAATAATAATATAAACTAAAAATATTTACAAATTTAGGCAGCCAAAACTGATCGAGTGTTTTAATCTGATTATTATTTATACAATAATAAATATTCTGTTCACCGAGTGTCGAGCAAACCTTCCAATTAATTTCTCATTGAATTCTGGAATTGTGAAAATAAAGTCTTTGTGGATTGCGAGAACCGCAAGTGCATTTGAACTTTTCTGTTCCATAGAATTTCTCAAAAATGTTTTAATCCTTTTGTCAATAACTTTTCAACAGAATTCCTTTCTGTCACTGTTAATTTTTAAACAATCATAGATTTATTTGGAAAGAAAAAAACATCGCAAAAGTCTCCTCTTTTTCACTATCAGTAGAAAAATAAATAAGTAAAAAGTACTGTGAAAGTCGCCAAATTCTTTTCACGATCCCTATGGTTAATGTATTTTAAAGGAGACAGTCATTTTTCATTAAACTGCGTTGCATGGCCCAATTCGCCAAGTGCCCCTAACACTTTAAAAGTATGGAAATATTAACATTGATAAAGCTCTACTTCGCCAAATGTGTTAACTCGCTGTTCTATGCGCAAAGCAATAAATACTATACTAATTAATGCGCGAGATCGGGCACAAATCAAAGTGCTCGAACGGCTGAACTCCCAGTAGGTACTAGCTGTAATTCGGTAATAGAAAAGCGGACAAAGGGACAAGCAAACTTTATGTCCGAGAAGAATAAGAGGAAATTGGATGCACGTTTTTAACTTGATAGATACATTTTTACAAGCGTTAGAATTAAAAAAATAAAAAGAAAGAAAAATATATTACTTGATTTTTAATAGAGAGAAAAATTCAAGCGGGGCCAGGCCTAGGTGCCCTCAATGACGAACCGCCACTGTTGTTTTCATTACGTGTATATCACATACACTGATTTCCATTCCATTTGGATTGTGACTGTGTGTTCACTTTTATTTTCCGAGCATACATATGTAAGGAAAATGTTGTAATCATGTCGAAAATTCGAATTCGAGATTTCGGTGTTTCTATACGTTTTGAGGTCCTCTGAGTCCGTTTTCACTATTTTTATGTTGATGTATGTATGCATGTATGTGTGTCAGTGAACACGCTAGCGTCTAAACGCTTTACTCGAATGAGCTGTAAGTTGGTATGCATGTTGCAAGTCACCGTAGCACGAACCCTATCGATTTTGGTGAATGTGGCACTTATAGTTTTTTTTACAGGGACAGCAGGAAAAATCCTTTATCATCATGGCTTATGGGACCAAAATCTTAAAAGTGCGATAGCATCAAAACGCCTTATTCAATTAAGCAAAAAATTTATACTCATATTATAGATCACAGTTACTCAATCAGTATCAATTTTGGAGAGTATGGCGCTTATAGTTTTTTTTACAGGGACACAAACAAAAATTATTTATCATTATGGCCTATGGAACTAAATTTTAAAAAGTGCGATAGCGTCTAAACGACTTATTCAATTGAACAAAAAAATTGTACACAAGTTATAGGTCCCTGTTTCACGATCTGTAACGGTTTTTGTGAATCTAGCGCTTCAAGTTTTTTTACAGGGAGACAACAATTATTATTTCAATTTAACCCTTTTTTTAGGGAAAATCTATATAATATTTCTCTAATGTGGTCCAGTTACGATTAAGTTTTGTCGAAACGATACGACAGTGATGTAATTAATAAAATACGAAGGATAAAAAATAATATTTATAAATGGACAATATTTACGCACACAGACTCAGCTCAATGGCCTAATAAGAAAAAGTAACGGCATTTGTCTGTATTTTATGAAAAATGTATTTTTAAAAGTTGAATCTTAAGAATCTTTGCAAGCGTCATTTTAAATCTAGCAATACTTTAAAGATATATACAGAATATGAATTACTATCATAAATTTACTAAAAGACAGATCATAAAAAGTATAATCAAAATAGGAATTAGTTTTTCTTTTTCTTTCTTTCTTTTTTTTTTAATTATGCCAAAATAAATAAATAAAAAGTCATCACGAACATAGCGACAAAAATTTAAAATTCGTTCATGGGGGGGGTCCTATACTAAAACAGTACTGCGTTCCAGAAGTATCATCTGGGTCATCAATTATGAATTTTATTTCGAAACCTTTCTTTGTATGATTTTAGTTTCACTATTGCACAATATTAATTTGGTTCTAATAATAATTTGGCGACTGGTGAATTAAAATTTGAATTACGTGGTGAAATTCATATAATATTTATGAGTTTCAAATTTTAAAGGTAAATAGGAAAGAAATAAAATGCGAACATTTCGCACGGGTTTGTTAGTTTAAAATAATTCTGTATCATTATGGCCTAAGGGGTGAAATTATTTAAAGTGCGAGAGCATCTAAATGCCTTATCCGTTTGAGTGGAAAATTTATATACGAGTTATAGGTCACCATCGCACAAACTGTATAGATTTTGGTGACTTTAGCACTTAACGAGTTTTAGAGGGACACAAATAAAAATTGTTCATCATTAAGACCTACAGGCTCAAATTATTTAAAGTGCGACAGCGACTAAACGCCTTATTCAAATGAACTGAAAATTTATATACATGTTATATGTCACCGTCACACGAACTTTATGAAATTTAGATAATCTAGAGCACTTATGGTTCTTTTTTACAGGGACAAAATGCAAATTTCTTTATCATTGTGGTATATGGACTCAAACTTTAAAGTGCGATAGCATCTAAATGCCTCATCCGATGGAGCTGAAAATTTATATAAATATTATAAGTCACTGTTGCCCTAACTCTAAGCATTTTTGTGAATCTAGCATTTGTAGGTTTTTACAGGGACACAACGAAAAATTCTTTATCATTACGATCATGGGCTCAAAGTTCAATAGCGTTCAATAAAACATCGTGTACTATATGGAGAAAAATACTGAACCACTCTATTATGGTTTTCTCTCTTTTGTTTGTTTAACAACTCCTGTTTCTTAACTTTATCTACAAAACTGTTAATGACTCAATGTTCGGAAAGTCGAGTGGAGTCACTCCAGATTTTTAATTTAAACAGTATAAGTAATAAAAGAATTGAAATATTATGTTTATTTTTTGAAATTCTTACAGACAGAGAACCGCTCTAGCGAAACTTTATAAATTATAGAACGATATACTAACTGACCGCATATATATATATTTTTTTTTTCTAATTACTTCTATAAGCTCAAAGAATCACCTATATCTTTTTATTATCATTATTATTTAATAGTTGAATAACTAGAAAGTACTTTTATCACAGAAAAATGCACATAACATATTTAAACCATTATCTCTAAATCAACATCATTTTCAAAGGTTTGTAGAGCCACTCTTCAATGTGTGTAGCTCTTGTAAATATTTTTCGTTACTTTGAGAAATTGGACTCTTTTTCGATCCCTTAAGTGCTTTACAATTTTCTTCCGGTGAATGTCTTAACCTCATATTTCGGCTCTTAGATCTACAAATATTATTTATCCCTTATTTGCTGACATCCGTAAGAGTCCATTTGGAAAACCCTGGATATAGACTCATTCAAACAAAAGTAATCAGACTTAATTGAGAGTAGCTATGGACACCCTCGACGATCAAGGTGAATTTTAAAAAAAAGGAAAAAATACAGAAAAGTTAACTTAATATTTGAAACTTGAAATTAAAAAATATATACTTAAATTTAACTTAAAGAACGCATTTAAGCAATCTATTTTCAATCGTATTTAAACTCTTAAATTTTAAGAAATGTTTCGCGTTTGAGTGTAAATTTTTTGTGTATACAGTTAATACGCACATTTATCCACTAAATTTCCATCCATGACCGGACCCTTTCGATACAGTTCTTTTGTTAAATATCTCTAAAAGTACTGGACGAATCATCTTGAAACTTCAGGACATGTTATACCAGTGAAAGTTTTGCCCTGAAAGTAAAAGAGATACCAGTAAAAAATTAAACAAAAATGAAAACGTTTGAGATCATCCCGTTAAAAGTAATGCTTGACATGTCATGTGATTATGTGATTATTCTCCGTATAAGTTTTTATGAGGTTACCACCTATATTCACGGAGATATAACCGTTCCTTTAAAAAATGCAAAAATATCTGTCACTTTTTTAAAACTAAAATAGGCAAGGTATTAAAACCAGTGCAAAAGCATTTTCAGGAAACTCGACCTATTACATTTGACACAGCCTACTGCAATCAGGATACAAAAACATTAAATATCTAATGAAATAGGAGCAGTTTTTCTAAATAATTTTTAACTACGCATTCGCAAGTTTTGACAAAATTTAATTTGCCTAATATAATAGCTAATAGTATTGAGCTCGTATGAAAATCCCAAGCAAATATTTTGTAAAATTAAAAGATTGTACACAATTGAATGAACTGAATTTCAGTTCTTTTCAAAAGTAAAGAAAATGATAAGGAGTTTTATCAATATTTATTTGCAGTCAAAGAATTTTGTATTACCATTGATTGAATCAAAATAAAAATGTGAGTAAAACCCCTTTTATTTGAGAGGAACTGAAAAGCAGCTCGTTCTACCTCTCACAATATTTTTCACTTTGCACGATATTTGTTTGGGGTTTTTATAAAACTAGCTCAATAATTTTGGCTATTAAATTATTCTAATTAAATTTTTTTTAAAGCTTCTGCATGCGTAGTTAAAAATTATTTAGTAAAAATACTCCTATTTCATTAGCTATTTAATATTTTTACATTTTGATTACAATATGTTATATATATCAAGTTTCCTGAAAATGGCTTTGTACGGGATTGGAAATGGCTTTGTACCTTACGTGTTACAGCTGAAAGAGTGACAATCTTTTTGCATTTAAAACAAGAACGAAAAATCATGCGGTACACATTGATTATTAACACTTTCCAAATGTACGTAATGGTTGTATCGTCTAACTTTCATTGCTCTTTGTCTACGTCCTCACACAAAGGACAGACAGTAGTTCTGAAAGGCATACAGAGATAGACTCATTGAATTCCTCATTCCTTCTTAAACATCGTTACAAAGTGTTAAAAATGATTAACACAAAAGAAAATGGGGTCCTTTTATTCTAATTGAAGACCTTAATGTATCTGAATATTTTATTAGTATAGCCCTGTCAGTCTGAAGGATAACAAAATCATATTCTGTACAAAACATTATTTTAGCACATTAACTATAAATGTCAATTTCTTTATGATTTTTACAACAGAAAGTTCTTTAAAAGAAATTTATAAAAATGTCTATCCTAAAAATTGCAATGCACTGGCACTTTACGGAGTGTCCCTGTACATAAACCAGTTGCACAAGACCTATTAATGTCCTTTAAAGTAGGAAACATTCCATAGTAAATTCCATATATAATGTTTTTTAAATTCCGAAAATATCTACGGACGCCGGGGGCTGACAGACGAACAGACGGACAGTCGGCCAGGTAGATACACAAATTGAAATCCTATTCACACTTAAAAAAATCAGTATGGCTTACTGAAATTTCTAATAGGGTTTGAATTGCCTTATCTATTTAACATATTGTAAAATGCAAGAGAAATTTCGGTATTTCAAAATCAGTTTTCTAATTTTAATCTTTTCAAAAAAGGATTCATTTAGAATTATCGATTTCTGCTAATTTTTTACCCTTTGCACATCATTTCTGATGATTTAATTTATTAAATCATAAGTTTAAAAAAACTCTCTTTGTGTGTGTTTCCCCCTAAGTTTTGAATCGATATAACAAGGAGTTTATTTATCATAATTATTAAGTTTTTGGTCCTCATTTACAAAGAATGTAAATATGCATCCCTAATTCAGAAATTGTAATAAATTTTAACAAATTTATTGAATTAAAGTTCACCATAATCTAAGCAAAGTTCCTACTGATAAGATCTTTAGTCTGAATGTTCTGAAATGTAGTCTGAAGCTTATAAACTATATAATATTTCCCTAACGTGGACCAGTTACGATAAAATTTTGTCTAAACGATAGGATAGCGACGTAAGGTATTATCTGATGGGTCAACCAAAGCATAAGTTCAGTTGCTAGATATTTCGTCTTCGGATTCAAAAATTTAATCTAATACGCTTTAAATGCACATTTCCTTAAAGAAATTGAAATAATCTGGTGTGTCACTCACACGACTTTCTCTCACCCTGAAATTTATAAAATAAGTAATATATAAATTTGATAAATACTGGTTGGAGATTAAGAGGTAAAACAACGTGTACTATTTTGTAATCCTATGTTAAACAATTCAAATTAGGCTTCGGAAGATTTTTATATGATAATTAGTTCTGTGTGAGCCCCCCCCCCCCCCCACTCAACCCCCCGTTTCATTAATGCACCTACATTTATATAGAATTTAATTCTGTTATTAAAATTAAAAGTTTACTTAAAATTATACAGATAATTTTCACACGCAACATTCCTTGAAACTTATCAAAATTGATCAAACTTTTCCGACAACAAACTTATATTAACTTCAAAATACTACTTTTAGATCTCCTGAAATTATTCGTTTTTAAGTGACTCTAAAAGACACAGACAAAGACCAAACGTTAAAAAACTTGACTATGGTAATCAGGAAGCCTCAAAACGTGTTAGTATACAAAAACAAGCGATGAATATTTAGCTTAGAACATGCATTATTTACCATATAATTATATTTTATATAAAAAAAAAAAAAAAAATAGGGGGAGGGGAGAATGAAATTTTCTAGTGATTTCATTTATGAGATTTTTCTGAACTACCCCGCAGATGTTCTGCGCGGGAAAGGCTACTTAAATAGAAAGTAATACGTTTTCTGCCTTACTTCTTCTTATTCTTCTTCTTCTTTTTTTTTGAGCCGGGGGGGGGGGGGAGGGGATAGGAAGAGGGTATTAACATGATACAAGTTAAAAATTTCTAAACGTTCTTCTTAACGAAATCAGATATACCTAAACAGGATTATTTTTGTACAAGAATTCTATCTAAACTTTACCTTCAAATAAATGTTTACCCTCAAAAAAAAAAAAAAAAAAAAAAACCCTCAACAGAAATTCTATTTCATTTCCAATAATAATGATTGAAAATAAATAAATAATAAAACGGTGACATCGGATAGGGGCTGAATCGATTGCTTCAAATCGATACAGAATTCTATTTTCGGAGAAATCTCAAATCTATCTTTTTTTAAAGCTTATTTAATTAATCATTTAAAAATGCCTTTCGCACTAGTCCCATTAAAATACTTCTTTTTGCTTGAATTCGTTAAAATATAAAAACGAAATCAAAATCTTCTAAGTTTTACCTGTTAACATATTTCTCCTTATAGATAAAAATTTGCATGTGAACAAGTACGACCAAGGGGGAAAAAAAAAAAAGTCAATAACTTTTCCTGTTAAATGTGTCATTTTTCCAATATCGTATCAGGTATTGGAAAATTCTTATGATAGTTCCTCGAGTACTACTGAATAAGTTTTAGTTTCTCGCACTATTTTTTTCTATAACTTTCAATTTACATTCTAAATAAAATGAAATAAATTAAATAGAAATCAATGATAAAAAGAAAAATCGAAAAAGAAATACCGATGTTAACATAAAAACAAGAAGAAATGGCACGATGATATAACATTTATAACACATTTTCCTACTCTACTCACTTGCCATGTTGTTTATCTTTCAACCTCAGTGAAACACTTTAAAATACGTTTTGTTTTTAATGGGGGAGAAGGATCTATCACAAAACTTTATATATCATAAAATAGATCATTTATGTGTATCCCAGTATAGTGTTTAAAAATTCCATATCTGCATTAAATTATATTAAACATTTAGTGAAGTACAAAAGACACTATTGAAGATGCACTTTGAAAATTTCAATTTATAACCCATTAATGTATCTGCATATAATTTTGTGTGACCCTGTACAATAATTATAAAGGTTAATCTATCCAAACAATAATCTGCATCATAGTATTGGAAAGAGGCTGTTGTGAACGTGATTTTATAAGGCGTCTGATTTTTATATCTGGCGAACGTTCTGTCCTACAAGAAAAATGCATTATTCCCCTGAATTTGGAAAGAAATTTCAAAAGGTAACGATCCATGGGATTAATACAAAATATAAATTAATTTTTGACAGATAATTAATTGTTCCTAGAAAATAATAAATTAAGCACATATTTCATATAAAATTAATGAACACATACTGAAAAAAAAATAGTCATTATTTCTACATTAATTAAATATTGGGCATTTTGAAAAACTGATTAATAGCTCTTTGTTGTGACAGACATTTTATGTACATTATTACAAAATAATTTCAATATTTCCAATAAAAATGTAATGCTGGCCATATTATTAGTTTCCATTCTGATTCTTCAGTATTCTTCTGAGTACATGAAATGGTTTATTTGCATCCACTGCTGCAGATGAAGGATCCAGCTCCTTGTCTTTTTATCTTTACTCGAAGTCTCGTTTGAAAGAGGTAAAGCTTCATCTGCTTGAGGCTTGAACTAATCTATGCTTTCAATGTCAGATAGTTTCAGCCAATGTTTTCGCTAATCTCAACATTTTGAATCAAATTATCTTAAATTGATATTCATCTTCAAAGGTCTTTTTCCTGAAAACCTTCTTTTGATTTAAATACACACGCTAAGAAGCTTTTTGGGATAATTTTTATCATCCTGCTGACCCAAGAATATTTTATGCCACTGGAAACATTGCATACGGATTTTGCTATCATATTTATAGAAGATGCAGATGAATCACGTATCCTTTCTGTAATGACATTTTTAAGCTCTGATCCTATAACAAGTGGGCGGAATGACAATGGTTGTTTTAAGTGGAATTAATGTTAGTTTTATGTGTTACAAGTTGCACCGTTAAATCCGTGGGATGTTCAGCGCAATTGTCCTAAGACAGAACAATATTTTTAACACGCTTTTATTAGCTTCACCTGTATTTATTTTTAACCGACTTCAAAAAAAGAAGGAAGGTTCTCAATTCAAACCGTATGTTTTTGTATGTATGTTTGTAACCGCTCTGGGAGCAAACAAAAAATCTATATTGTAAAAAAAAGACTTTCCTACGTGAACGCTGTGGCTGTGAGGTAAAGCTCCGGGCTACGAACCAAAAGGTCTAACGTTCGAGCCCAGTCAGGGGAGATTTTTTAAAAATGATTTTTGTTTAATTCTAAATTATTTATTAAATAGATTATTTATTAAATGTTTAAATGTATGTAAATATTATTGTGCGTCACTCTCACGATTTTCTCTTACCCAGCATTTTAATACTATCAAGATAGGAATTTTGTATTTTTTAGCTCACATTTCAATAAAAGCGTGTTCTTTAATTTTTTAAAAGTATAATTTTATTATTTAGTAGTTTGTCCCGTTAAACAAGAAAATCAAAAAAGGTTGCAAATGTCATCCATCAGTTTTGATTATTGATTTAGTCCATGGAGAAATTCTTTATTCTCTAAGATAACGAGCTTTCTTGCTTCCTCCAATAATTAAAGAAAGATTTTTGGTAGTTCCTGTCATATTTCGTGTTAAAAAGTCAGTTGCTTAATTTGCTTACATATTTAATTGTTTTCTGTCTTGAACATCTGAGTGTATTCTGGTAAAGCCCGATGAAACGGTGTAGTATTATATGTAATTACATTAGTAATATATGTTGAAATCTGAGCTGGATTACTGACATACAGCAAAAATTCCATTTCCGAATAATCATTGTGACAATTTGAGTCCTGCTTTTCTACGTAAAGTTTGCGGTAAACAATATTTTTCTTTTTTTTTCATGTTAACAAACAGTTGTCCGTAGAAGTAGAGTTTACTGAATTCATCACTTATGAAAATTTTTCAATTTCTTTTTTCAACAAAATTGTACAAATGAGAATAATTTTCTACAATCTAGCATTCTTGGATCAATCTACTGCCTCCACTTCTGCTTTTCCTACATGATTCCAGTTGTGCTACAAATTTGGGCATTAATTTTATTTCCATATTCAAGCAAACTGCATAAAGCAGATTCAGAAATACCAAGTTCTGTTGCGCCTTCTTTTGGTCTCATTTTAGGAAAATCATCATTACTTTGCCAAGCTTTTCTTTTAAATTTAAATACCTTCTGTTTAAATCTTTTACTTCTTAGTTATTTAAAATTAAGAACTAGATATTATCTCCTGATAATATTTAAAAAAAAAAAAATCGCTGGTGAATCAAAGCAATTTTCTAACTTATTTACCACGCTAAGAATAAATTCCTTGAATTTGTTACTAAAACAAGTGATGGGCAAGTTTATTCTGTTACCATGCTGCAGCTGTAAAATTTTCGACAAAGTGTGATAGCAGCGAGACTGCTGTGTTCAATTTTCTTTTTCATTTAAAAATAAAAAAGTTCAAAATGTAAATAAAAACATTTTTAGCAAGCATAAATGTACATTTTTGCTGCTGAAGAAATTTTTTTTGAGTTTATTAACCGACGATGCTGATTTTATTAAGTGGTGGTTTTAAAGGTAGTTTGTATGTATTTGATTCTGTTCCTGGCAATTTGATCGAATTAAGCGGCTGATTTTATTAACCAGTGACTTTACTACTGTATGTATATATATATATATATTATATTGTGTGTGTGTGTGTTCGAATCCTTGTACACAAACCAATGATACTATTGATACTATTTACAATAGGAAACGTAGTGTATTGAATCTAAATGACCTATATCTGTTTCAAACCGATCTTAAAATATTCACAGAAATTCGAAATCAGACATACCAACCCAAGTCATAAACACGTTTCACCTTTATTGTAAAGTGTTAGAAATGAGAGATATATAACAATTTGAAAATTTAATTTATTTTAATTTATTTTTTATTTTATTTATATATATATATATAAACTGTTGTTTCTAAATCAGATATACACTGCCATCACATGGAACGGCATTTAATGCTAACAAATGAAAGCAGAATCACATAACATTCACAAAACAGACTCGAAAATAAAATAAATGTTTCTTCACTTTAGGAAAACTTATATCTTTCGAGAATTTTTTTAAAGTGATAAAACTGAATTTGTTATCCAATTATCAGAAGTTTTCAGAAACGCGTTCATTTTTCTAATAAAAGGAAAATTAACTTAGCAGCTAACTAAAATCTTCCCAAATTTAAATGTAATATTTTTTCGCAGAGTAGAAAAGCTTATGATAATAATTTTTTCTACGATTTTATCTCAGGTTTCGTTTTATTTTCTTTGCGTTTGCTCGGTATGTTTAAGAACTAAAGAAAGCGTAACAGTTTAAATGATGTTTATTGAAGATAAAGAAAATAATCTTTCAGAATACCTTTCCATAAAAAGTAAATATTTACTTTGAAATCGTCCTATCTTTTTTATTTATTTTAATTTGTAACATTAAAAATTCAATTCATGTTTCATGTTCATTCATTTCAATTCATGTTTTTATAACTTTTTTTTCACATTTTTCTCCGCGAATTTCTGTCAGATGCACTTCTAATATTTTTCATAGGTAATGCGATAAAAAATAATTTATAAATAAATTGAAAAAGTTAACATTTGTTACGAAAACATAGATAAAAATAAGTACTCCATAAAATTTGAAAGAACCCAGAAAAATAATATTTGATCTGAAAATTAGAATATTTTGAAGTCGAAAATATTAAAAATTCGTTTAAAATTTATTAAATAAATATATATATGTAATTGCTCTAGGAAAATCTTTCGGAAATTTCTTTCATGTTATGGATTCAATGTTACGTCATAGGTTACGTTTCATTTTTTTTTTTTTTTTTCTCTGAAAGTATAATTAGGTTCTAATTTATTATGAATCAGGTTAAATAGTGTTTATTTGAAAGGGAAAAATAGAAATCTTCTACGAATTATTAAATTTTTCTTTAAAGTCAGGTATGATATTTGTTTTCTTTTCCTATTTGTTTTCTTTTCTTCTTCCTTTTTTAGGAACCAGCAGGTATTTATTCAAAACTTTGAAATAGTTGTTGCAAAAAATATTTCAGATGGGTGTTTCATTTTATGAGTTATGTATGATTTTACAATTTCCCATCCTACGGGAAAGAGTCATAATTTCCATTTGCGTAAATTGAAAATGAATAACTTAATTATGCACATTTATATATGTATAAAGAAGTGTCCATAAAGAACGCAAATTTTGAGTGCATAGAAATTTTATCGATGAAATTAACTACTGACTAGTGTACCTGTGATTATTAAATACATGACAAACAGAGTTTTTTTTTTTTTTATTGTGGGCACTGGGGTCGAAAATACTAAACTGGGTTGCAAAATGATATGAACAGTTAGTAATTTTGTGATATCAAGACAAATATTCATAAATAGTTATCAGAAAACGCTATTCTGGGAACAAGTACTAGAAATTCACCCAATACATAACGATCAAATAAATATAAAATTTTTAATTTGTTGCAAACACTAGCAGACGTTGCCCGCTTTGCTGGTCACTATGTTTACATAATTCTCAAAATTACATATAACTTCTTAATATAAAAATCTCATAAAAAAGTTAAATAAAAGATTAATTAAAACAAAAATCTCAATCTCCCCCCCCCCCCCCCAGACAAAGGGGGAAATCACAAAATTCCTTTATAGTGTGTGTTGAGTACGCATAACACAGCCACAAATAAAAGAATCTCATTCCTAAAATAATTTAGATCTGAGTTATTAATGGAAACATGTTTTTTTTGCCCCCCCCTTCCCCCCCAATTTTTATTTTGTGCTTTTTAGTAACGGGAAAAAAAAAAAAAAAAAAAAAAAAACCTTTTTAAAAATTCTTAGGATACTGTGTAGCCAATGATTTTTTTTATCATTTGACATCTTTTTAAATAATTATTCGTAGAAAAAAGCAACACATCGACCCTTCGGTGATAGAACCCACGACCACCGCGTTATCAATATGACGCTTTAACCAACTGAGCTAACGAGCGACGAAAAACATTGCTTGCACAACACATTTAAGTGGAGACGTCTTTTTTTTTTTTTTTTTTTAGCATGGCACGAAGGCACAGTGACAAAAATCCTATTTCAATAAAAAGCTTCTAGAGAAAAAAATTTTTATTTATTTATATGTACTTTTTTATTTTGTGCTTTTTAGTAACAAGTAAAAAAAGAAAAAAACCTTCAACATTTCTTAGGATACTGTGTAGCAAAATGTTTTTTTTTTTTTTTTTTTTTTTTTTAAATAAAACATATATATATATATATTTTTTTTTTTTTTCAAATAATTATCTGTAAAAAAAGTAACACATCGGCCCTTCGGGAATCGTACCCATGACCAGCACGTTATCAATATGACGCTTTAACGAACTGAGCTAACGAGCTATGAAAAACATTGCTTGCATCTACGTTAACGTGAAGACGTCTTTTTTTTTTTTAGCATGACAGGAAGACACAGTGACAAAAAACCAATTTCAATAAAAAGTTTCTAATGAAAAAATATTTATTTATTTATTTTTACTTAAATTTTTATTTTGTGCTTTTTAGTAACGAAAAAAAATAAAAAAATAAAAAAAACTTCTTGAAAAAAATAAATCTTCAAAAATTCTTAGGCTACTACGTAGCCAATGAAAAATTTTCTTTTATCTGTTCACACTTCTATTACTATTATTAATTATCTACAAAAAAGCAACACATTGGAACTTCAAGAATCGAACCCACAACCCTCGCGTTATGAACATGATGCTTTAACCAACTGAGCCAACGAGCGACCAAAGGATTAAAATGGAGGCGCCATGTTTTTTAGCGAGACACGGTGACAAAAATCGAATTTCAATAAAAAGCTTCTTAAAAAAAATATTTATTTATTTGCTTAAATTTTTATTTTGTTCTTTTTAGTAATGAAAAAAAAAACTTCTTAAAAAAACTGTTCAAAAATTCTTATGATACTGTGTGGACAATGAAAAATTTTCTTTTATCAATTCACACCTTTTTACCATGTTTTTATTAACTTCGATTCTTGTTTGTTAGTGGGTTTGTGTGTTTGTCAGAGACAAATCTTGCAATCGATTTTTAACTTATTTCCCTACTAGCTAGATATTTGAAATTTTCAGGACAGCTCACAACACGGTGACAATACATTTTTCTAATAATTTTAGTCAACTATTTCAAGTCCCGCTGCCTTCGGCAGTGCTTATATAATTCGACAGAACATTTATTTAACTAACTTCCCGACTAGCTAGACATTTGAAATTTTCAGAATAGTTCAGAACACGGTGAAAATGTATTTTTTTAATACCTTTAGCCAACTGTTTCGGGTTCCTGCTGCTTTCGGCAGCGTTATCAGTACTAAGCTTCCAATTGATTTTTCACTAACTTTCCGACTGTCTGGACATTTGAAACTTTCAGGACAGTTCATAACACGGTGACAATACATTTTTCTAATAATTTTAGTCAACTATTTCAGGTCCCACTGCCTTCGGCAGCGCTTATATTATTCGACAGAAAATTTATTTAACTAACTTCCCGACTAGCTAGACATTTGAAATTTTCAGAATAGTTCAGAACACGGTGAAAATGCATTTTTTTAATACCTTTAGCCAACTGTTTCGGGTTCCTGCTGCCTTCGGCAGCGTTACCAGTACAAAGCTTGCAATCGATTTTTCACTAACTTCCCGACTAGCTAGATATTTGAAACTTTCAGGATAGCTCAGAACACGGTGGCAATACATTTTTTAATACTTTTAGTCAACTGTTTCAGGTCCCTACTGCCTTCGGCAGCGTTCATATGATTCAACAGAAAATTTATTTAACTAACTTCCCGAGTAGCTAGACATTTGAAACTTTCGGAATAGTTCAGAATACGGTGAAAATGCTTTTTAAATATATTTTTATCCTGCTGCCTTCGCCAGCGTTTCCAGTACAAAGCTTGCAATCAACTTTTAACTAACTTCCCGGCTAGATAGCCATTTGAAACTTTTATAATAGATCAAAAGACGATAGCAATGAATTTTTTTTAATACTTTTATCAAATTGCTGGGGTTCCGGCTGCCTTCAGTAGCGTTTATATGATTCAACAGAAAATTTAAAAACATGGTTTATAATTTTTTGTTTATCTTATAATTATTTATTAATTATCTACAAAAAAGCAACATATTGGCCTTTCAGAGATCGAACCCACGGCCATCATGTTATGAACATGATGCTTTAACCAACTGAGTCAACGAGCAAGCAGAGGATTTGCTTGCATTTACTTTAAAATGGAGACGCTTTGTTTTTTAGCATGACGCGATGACAAAATCCAATTTCAATTTAAAAAAAAAAAAGGGGGGGGGGGGGGGGTAAAGAAGAAAAGAGAGATAATTTTAAATCGAAAATACCTTCTTTCATCAAAAACGCTATAAATTAAAATAATAATTATTATTATTATAAATTTGTTAACTGTAATAGAACCAAACATATAATATAAGCTATAAAAGTTAGTTCGAAAAAATAAATTATGTGACATTTTTTTTTTTTTTTTTTTTTTATGAGATGGAAGCTGCAATAAAACCTTAAATATTTTCATTTTCATTTTTTTTCTAATTAGACAGAAACCATTTTCTAATCGTTAAAATATTTACAGTTTTCGTTGCTTTTAACCTTTTCTCGATCTATTTCATAATGAATTGTAAATTTTGCAAACACTGTTCTTTTTCTTTGACAAATTAATAAAAGATTTTTTTTTCCTCAGAAGGAATAATGCAGTAGAAAAGAAACTACACAAAATAATGGGGGGAAAAAATACGATTTTCCTTAACAAATAAATATGTGCCACATGAACGTGCCTTGGCAACCGACAAAATTAATGAGGTAGCAAAAGTGCACATACATTAATGAGTAAGAAAATATTAATTGTTCAGATCCCTATTTTTATTACTTTTTTATGATTCGCAAACTTAAAACTATTGCTTTTTTCTATGTCGACAGAACACGAACAGAAAATATTATTGAGCGTTTAAAAGGAAAAAGGGTACCATGAACACAAATATTTATGTTTGTTAATTGTATAATTCATGCAATATGAAAAGTACTTGCTATACTTTTGATAAATATTCTAAACGAATAAAGTGTAAATAAGAAAATTTAAACTATGACCCATTCTGAAATGAATAGGAATAAATAATACTAATATCAATCATATCAATTGTGCATTTCTAAATCTCCGAAAAAAATGTGTGAAAACGAGACCTGTAGATGGAGGAATATTTGATTTCATATGTATATCTTTTTTTTTTTTTTTTTTTTCTCATAAAAAAAAAAGAACTTATTTTTACTTTCTTCAAAAAAAAAAAAAAAAAAAAAAAAATACTATTTTCCTTTTAGCCTACTCACAAATTAAAATAATAATAACTAATTAATCAAAAATTAAGTTTTCTAAAAGTTTTAATTCAATTGACTGAAAAGACAATGTCGAGTAGAATATTTTAAATAAATTGCATATTCATAAAATTTCATCATCATCATTATTATTGTTTTTAAATCTGTAAGGGATCTGCTTTTGTAAGGGAGATATTTTTTTTCTTTCGATATTTTTTTCTTTGGGAAAAGCTTTTTATTTTTTACTGCATACTTTTGTTTGGGGCAAATCTGGTGGCTCAAGCGTTATCACCTAAGCCTTCCATTAAGAGGCAGCGAGTTTAAATGCCGATTTAGGTACAAATGTTCCAAGACATTCAGAATGCAATTTAAGTAGCAGTTCTCAGTGCACAGAGAGCGAGAAATCAAACTTTAGAGTGACAAACCAAATCTTTTTTTTTCTATTTCGATACCTATGTTTCTGGGTGGAATACTTCATGGACTTCCATTCAAAGATGCGAGGTTCGAATGCTAATTTAAACACTGATGTTGTTAGTGGTTCGGAATACACTTTAAGCCGTAGGTCCCGATCTTATGATTCTTAATACGCAAAAAAGGATCGTTAAGCTACATCCGAAACAAAACGTTTCATTACGCCACCTTTTTTTCGTTCAACGCACCCCTTCTTTCTTTCCTCTCAAAGGTAATAATGTTTTTTCTCAGGCTTTTTACTTTTTTTTTTTACTGTTTATAATGAACGTTTAAAATGCTTTAAAGTTTCGCTTTTGTTTTTTAGAGCAAGAAGTCAGTGCTCAACTTACGACAGTGATCGCTTACCTGCACGAATTGCTAACTAATTGCTTTTGAGAAGACATGGGTAACAAAATTTATAGAAAAAACAAAATAATATATATTTTTTTTACATTTGATAAATGTATCGATGCATTTAGTAATATTTGTCAAACGGTTTGGAATCCCCCTGACAGTAGTAGTTCCCTGTCTCTTTAGCCATCTTGGACAAGAAAACGACCAGACGAACGAAGAAACGGTTATCATTCAGTTCCCAGGTGGTAACTTCTCATCAAAAATCAGGCGTGGGTGTTTCTAATGGTGCGTAATCCACTTTAATCCGTAGGTCTTGATCTAATGAGCCTTAAAACGCGTGAAAATAAAAAAAGAAAGAAAGAATGAAAATCGCACAATCATGCGGTTCGCGTACATTATTAACACGTTGAAGTAATGAAGTTTTTCTTAATGTCGGAAATTAATATGCAAGTGAATCGTTAAAGGCACGCTGGTGTTATAACGGAAGTTTTAAACTCTCTATAGCGAACAGCCACTTGGTGTAATTCATTACATGTAAAATTTTTTACAACTCCAAATGGGCAAAGACTGAAACATTTTTAGAATTTCACAACGGATGGTTGTTTCCCATAGCGAATTAGAAACTTTCGTTGTACCGGATTCCGCGATTTCCTGAAATCCTTAAACTGAAAATAAGGTCAGCGAACCAGTGATTAGAAACTGTACATTATAAAGAAATATTTATTCACCTTACTGTTTGATTCACTTATTAAAAAAAAAAAGAAGCATATATAGGAGGACATTTAGAGAATCAAGCAGCCGAATGAGGCTTTAATGATATCGGACTGTTTCTAGTTAGACGTGTGAAGACAGCCCAAAATGTCTTCGCGAGACGCCATTGAGTTTCGCCTACTTCAAAGAACTGTTCAATGAATTTGAAAAGTGCTTATGATTTTGGTTAGTCAATCTGTCTAGCTGTTTGTTCTTTACATTCTATTTTTCGTAAATATATTTCAAAATAACTAAAAATTCACTCCCATTACTGAGAATTAACACAGCTTATTTCCAGTGGTCCGTGCAACCATTATTTTTCGTTTACATGAATAGACAAAAGCAATTAGCAATTTTTAATAGCAGCTCGAAATATAATAAATGTTGAATGACATATTGCGTTTTTTAAGGGTAGTCAATTCAGTTATGTCTAAAATAGTTAGGCCATATACATTGCAAAAGAAGAAATCTATTGTATTAAGTGTTTATAAATTGATTCATTAAATACGGTCAAGATTTTGAGCATTTTTAGATTGATATTTAATTTTAAAAATGAAGAAAGCATGTGTCCCTGACATAAAAATAAAGAAAGAAAGAAGAGAAGAAGAAGAAATATCGATCAGTACAAAAAAAAAAAAAAAAAGCTGTTTTTCACAAACATTGCAGTTGATGAAAAGTTCACTCAAGCAGACAATATCTCAACACTCAAGCAATAGTGGTTGGGTGTAAGGAAATTGTTTGGTTGCTCATCCGTCAGGCCGGTTATAAATCAGCAATATTTGAGCATGGAAGAGGCAAATTGTCCATGCACGAGATATTTATAAGGTTTTTCTCTTTACAACATTTCTCGCTCGACTAACAAACAATTTAGCAGATTCACCTCATTCACATTAATGTTTATGGATTACCCAAGAACACCCGTTGTGGTAAAGTATGTATGTTTCCTTGTCTGTGTTTCAATTTTGAGTAAACTGAATAAATAATTTACAGTTTTATTGACTAAATTCTTAATATATTACATTTGAACATTTTTTTTCCTTAACGCACGTACAATGCAGCACTGCACATCATGCCATTTTAAAAAACAAACTAATCTCTACTCCGAAGTTCTAAAATAAACAGAAATAAAGGTTAAAGAGTTATTTTTCTTAGGAAGTTTTTTAAGAAACTTTACGATGAGATTGTAGGTTACTGATTTCGATAGTTTATCCATTTAGATCATTTAAACAGCAATCGATTTAATTATTGAGTTTTGATGTTTTTTTTCCTGGCTATTTTTGAATTCATCACAGTTTTATCTAATGTGGGTTTAGAAATAAAACTTTTTGAAATGTTTGACTATTATATTTCATATACTTTTCCATATTTTATAAGTCGATTTTCTTCTAATTTCGATACCACAATTCTACTAAATATATTCCTAATAAAACTTTTTATTTTATTTTATTTTATTTTATTTTATTTATTTATTTATTTATTTATTGTTGTTGGAAAAAGTAGTACAGTTAAAACATGTACTTTGTACACAACATTTTCTGAAATATATTTAATTTTTTGTACTCTTGATCTTTAAATTTACTATCGACAGGTAAATTTTTTCCCTGAAATTTAGGTGACTTTTTTTTTTTTTTTATCATACCAATTTAAAATCAATAAAAATAGGTAATTATCCTAGTGTACGCATATTGATTCCTTTGTGCGTGACGAATGCAAACTGTGCTTTTATAAACGAATTTTTATGTAACCGTATCTGCACAAGTAAATTAATATTTTAAAAAAAAATTCTACTTAGTATCCTATATGCATACTGGGTCGCGGTAGCCCAGTCGTTAGAGCGCCGGGCTCGTAATTGAAAGATTGCGGGTTCGGTACTGGAGCCGGCCAAAGACCGTCGTGTACACTAATCGTGACTGATGCACGTAAAATCTGTCGTGGCCGCAATGTCCTCCATGTTCCCATAAAAAATTATACCTCTTGGGTCATAGAAGCGGGAAAGCCATCCCTTCCGTGGAGGATCACAATTGTGATGGCATATCTCCGGATAAACTCTAGGGGTGAGACCCAGGCCGTCGTCAATTGCTCATTGAACAGCACTAGTGCGACGTAAAAACCGTCCAACCAACCTATATAAATGATGAAGTGCAAATTTCCGAAATTTTCATATTGCACATAATTAAAACTCTGTTTTAATATAAGCATTTCATAAGTTCTAAGTTCTGAATGAATCAGTTCAGTTTTCGTACGGTTTAATACAAAGATATGTTTACACACCCATTCATTGTGTTCTGCAGCTAATATCGTTCATGTGACACGTTTCTTTTTCACACTTTTTTTTCCCCCCTTGGTTTTTTTTTTTTTTTCAAACTCTTTGCCTAAGTCGATCTTTAAAAGTAATGGCACAAATTTTGATTCATAACGCCCGATTTATTCAGGAGACAGACAAAATAATGTTATACGAAGAAGAAGAAAATTGCTTTTGTTGAGTTTTATTTCCTATTATAAATGTTGTTCCAACTGAACAATAAATAAATATCATTTATATAACCTAATCAAAATAACTTAACTAAATTACTTCACTATACTTGTATGTTAGGTATTGTTTTAAGGAATTAGATTTCATGAGATGACTAAGCATTAATTTACACAATAATGGGGAATATTCACTCTGTTGTTGTAGAAACATTTAATAAATTGGAAATCACATGGAGTATTAGAGGCTATACGATTTAATATAAGGGGTTAACTCGTTGTGTGTTTTGTCTTTATATCAGTTTACATGTTCATGTAATACATGTATCGCTTTGAAACGTGCTTTTACTCTCATTATCCGATTACCGAAAGTATTGTATTCGGTAGAAGAATTCCATATCGAGTTTACACCTGTTTTACATGTTTTAGGGTCTCCTGAGTTCGAAAAAGTAGTTTTTGGCAATTGGTTAGTGTGTGTCTTCTGGCTTTCATATCTCCGAAACTATTAAAGATAGAACTACAAAACTTCGTAACTGAGACAGGTCTGGTGTACAGATGAATTTTCCAAATTTTGGTGAAAATTGGAAAACCGGAAGTGGGACGTAAGTCCGTATATCGAAAACGGCTCTAATTATTTGAAATTATTTTAGGTGACCTCGGGCATTGCATGCTGTAAATTTTTATCAGTTTGCAAACAGCGTGGCAGAAAGATCACCTAATTTGCATACAACATTCATTCAATGCCCTTGAAAAAGTAATGAATTTGTCTGTTTCAATATCAAGTTGCTATTTTTTTTTCTCTTTTCATGAACTTTATTCCTTTTTTATAGTTCTTTATGTGATACTTGGTTTCATATAATGCAATGTTTGAAAATGTTTTCAATATATATATATATATATATATATATATATAAACCGTGTTTAAAATAGTATTTAAATATATTGATTTGATCTAATAAGAACAACCTGATTCAACACTATATTTTTATGTTGGGCATAGATTGAGGAAAAAGATTTCATGAGATGGTTATTCCAAAATATTTTTTTTATAAATTAATAAAGAATATTCCGTCAGTTTTGATAAAATATTCGAAGCAAATTTCTACAGTTTCACACAAGGTACTTACTCATTGTGGGTTTTGCCCCGTTATATCAATTTTATTCGCACATTCTTTTTTATCTAAATTTCTTCTTGCATTTCTCAAATTTGGATTCGCACTGTACGGCTTATTTGGAAGATAAAAAAATAATATTGCTAAAAAATGATGTTGTTAGCGTTTAGTTTGTCTCCTATTACAATTTTAGTTTTAATCAATAGCATTAAACAATGTACATACAGTACGAAGCAAAAGTTTAGACAAAGAAAAATATTTAATCTATTTTCCTAACATAGCTTGTCTGTAATGTGCTGTGCTTATAAACAATATTTATAACAATGAAAAGTAGTTCTGTACATATTGCAAGTAATTAAATGGTAACAAAAATATAATACTGTCTCAAAAGTTTAGACAAAAATTAAATAAAATCTAAATAAACAATTTTTAAAACCTGATTGTGCATCCGTGCTTCTGTATTACTTCATAAATACAAGATTCCATCGAAGAAACTAAATTTTGCATAGTTTGGGGACCGATGTCGTACTATGCATCCTCAATAGATGTCTTGAGTTCCTGTACAGAAAAGTATTGTCTACCATTGCTATAAACTTTGCGAGACATGATGCCCCAAAGATTCTCTGTAGGGTTAAGATCTGTGTTATATGCTGGCCAGTCGAGAACTCTTATATTATGAGAATTAAACCAAGATTTTGTATTGTTTGAAGTGTGAATCGAAACATTGTCTTGTTGAAATTGCCACTGAGGGCCACCTAGAAGCTCAGAAAATGGCATTAAGTTCTTTTCTAATGTCTTTGTATAATGCTGTGATATATGACGACCACTGGTAAAAGTCAGAAATACTTGTCCATTATAGCAAATGGCTGCCCAAATCATCACCGAGCCCCCTCCTTATATGCGACTGAAAAAACCTAGAGGTTCCTTCCGCAATCATGCCAATACGATGACCACCATCTAGATTCTACTTTTTTTCATCGCTAAATATGACTGATTGCCATTTCTGTCCATATGACATATGCTTTTGAGCCCACAACATTCTTTGTAACTTATGATGTGGCTTCAGAGCTGCTTTCTTTTACATTTTGCTATAAAATGTTGTTCCTTTTTCCACAATTCGTCTACGAATCGTATCCTTTGATACAGAGAGTCCCGATGACCGTTGAACTCCAAGTACATTCATTTGTTGGGTACTCGCTAGTGTTTGTATCAAGGGATCCTCTCGTCACGCGCGGTCTCAAAGATCTACATTTTTGCTTTATATTCACAACCACGCGATAAAACTCGATGAATAGATTTCTTAGATCTATTAATAATAGCCAAAATTTCTGAAACGCGCTTCCCTTCAGCTTTCAACTGCCAAATGATTGAAACCTCATTCCCTTGAATTTTTTTAGCTCGCGGCATGTCGACTACGAAGCGTTATCGTTTGTAGAACTTAAGTACTCAAAATCTGTGACATCATCGATTTTAAATTTGCATATGCCAGGAAATATTCACAGAAACTCATAATCGTGTCTAAACTTTTGCGATAAGCAAATTTTTATTTTTATCAAAAAAATTAAAATTATAGCAAATCAAATGACTGTCTTTTGATTATAGCATTTTAAAACATATTTTAAATATATATACAGGTTTTTGTAATTCTGACGTCATAATTCTAATTTTTAATGATGAATAACGTCATTGTCTAAACTTTTGCGTCGTACTGTATATCACGCTATACCTGTATTTTTACTTGCATTACCCGACTACCATAGGTTACTTCCATTACCCTACTACCGTAGGTAATGGAAGTATTGTATTCGGTCCGAAAATTCCATATCGAGCTTTCACCTGATTTACATGTTTTAAAGTCTTCTGAGTCCAAAAAACTAGTTTTTGGCAATGGGTCAGTTTGTGTGCATATGTGTATGTGTGTATGTATGTGCGTATGTATGTGCGTATGTATGTGCGGAATCTTCTGGCTATCATAAACTAATAAAGATAGAACTACGAAACTTCAGAATTGACACAGGTCTGGTGTACAGATGTATCTTCCAAATTTTGGTGAAAATTGAAAAATCGGAAGTGGAACACTGAAAACCGGACGTGGGAGCATAAGTCTGTATCTCGAAAAGGTCTCTAACGATTTTCTTCAAAGTTGCTATATAAACATTCTATCGGATGTCCTTTTGAATGATAAAGTTGATTAGTTCAAGAAAATTGTTAGGCATCCTGTATAAAAAGCTGAATTTCAGGTGTCTCAAGCGCGTTCCTTTAAAAACGGCAGTAAGGATTTTTTTTCAGACTCGCCCTATTAGCTCCCTTTTAAATATCCTTTTGTATGTAATTATTGTTTTCCAGTCAATAATTGAGTATTCCAAGTTTTTGTAGACGTTGGTATTTCAAAAACAGCTCAACGGTTTTCTTAAAAATTGTTACATAAATCCATTTTAGATATCCTTTCTCATGTATTACGTGGCTATTATAGAAAAATTAACTGTCATCCTGCTTAGGTAGGTCAGTTTTAGATCTCGGAAATTGATGTTTCAAAAAATAACTCTACCTTTCCCCCCCCCCCCCCTTTTTTTTATAACCTCCTTATGTTTGTTTTATATGTCTTCACATGTGTATCAAGTTTCTCATACCGGAAAAATTTTAGATTTTTGCTTCGTTAGGTCAATTTTATGTCTTCTGATCACATTATCTCAAAAAAATAATACGTGTAATAGTGAGTAACGGAAGTCGTGTATCGCGCCAGATTTTTTTTTTTTTTTTTTTTTTTTTAATGCATTAAGGAATAATATATATATATTTTAATGGATATGCAAATGTAAAAAAATTTATGGTCTTTCAAAGCAGCAATAATGTGCATTTATATTTACTTGTTTATTTACCGAGATGACATTGGCATTTACTCTCCACTGATAAGTTTCTGTATTACTATGTTATTTTTCTAGATTATAGCTTTATGCACATAAGGAATATTTCATAAGGAAGCTAGAATTTCATCATTATGATTTTCTTTATGGCTTAATAAAAAAAATTATAGTCAGAGTTAAATGATCTAATAAAAATAAAGAACCTAATAAAAATTATCGACCTAATAAAAACAAAGGTCGATCAATAAAAACTTTCGATGCTTTTTGTTCTTGTCTCAAATACATATTATTGCTTTAAGTTTTTTTTTTTTCCAAATAAGAAATTTAAGGCAGTTATTTTTCCTTTTACTTTTCTGATAATAAGAAAAAAAGTGTTTTTAAAACTCTTTTTTCGTGATGAAATACATTTTCTCAGCTTACCACAAAATTCTATCTTCCTCTATCAAAGAAAATACGTTTAAGAGAATGTTTTTAAAATTGATTTTTGAAATAGGAAATTGAATGAAGAAGCAAACTTTTGCCTTTACACTGAAAATGAGCAAAAAAAAAATTACTTTTCAAATCTCTTTGACCATGATAAATGGCATTTCTCTAGCTTAGTGCAAACTTTTCCAGTTCGTTTTCAAAGAAACACATTTAAGAGCTTTAAATGATTCTTAATTTTTCTTTTATTAATTAGCTCCTTATCATACTGTATGTGGGAAGGACGCATGCACTCATGAAATTTTTCGGGATTTTTATTACACATTTTGTAATGTGGAGAATCTACAAAATCAGAAAATCCATAGGGCGTCGCTCTTTACATTAGCCCAATCGTTAGGTTGAGTATAGATATTATCTCAAAAACGAATCATAGTAAAGAAGTCGATCAAAATTCGAAATGTTGTTTCTGTTAGGAGCAAGAAACTGATTGCATTTTTTTTTCTACATTTTAGAAGACCATAAAATCCTATTGATCATTTTCGGAATGATGCCCATCACTGTATGTGTGTTTTGAGAGCTCAAGATAGAGAGTTAAAGCGCAGAATTTCATGAATTTTATATTTAGTTTTACCTTAACATTAATTGCGCAAAACTGGCCAACTCCTTTAAATCAAAAAATGCGATTTTTTCCCCCCACTTCTAAATAAAAATTTCCACCATTTGGAAAACACGATAACACTAACCTAATCAACAAGTGAGCTGCTGTAGTGGGGTGTAGCACAGCAGAAGCGTCATCTATCGGATAGGCAGATGACTAGTTTTGAAACTTACCAACCCAAGTATTGGATTGTTTTTGGAAAATATCAAGATTTTCAAACGCTTATAACATAGGGATTAGACTGGATTTGGAATGGTTCCTCGTTTCCAGATAGTGTAAACATTTACTTAGAATTTTAAAACACTGAAAATAAAAACGCATTTTCCGATTTCAAGGAATTGACCGGTTTTGTAACTAGACGACACAGTGAGCGTCCATCCACTTTTGGTGCACATCGCTAATCACAGGACGTTGTCATCTTTTAATAGGCAGTATACGATAAATATGCACCATAAGAATAAAGGTGCCCGTGAAGATAATTTTTAACCAATCACTATGAATTTCAAAAATTATTTGTAACAATAATAGTCAATCGGGATAAACTTTTTGTATTCGTACATAGATTTTCCTACTAGCGATGTGAAATTTCAAAAGAACTTGTCAGTGTCTTAAAACAAGTGATTAAAAATTACATCTTTGATGTTTTTTTTTTTTTTTTTTTTTTTTAGTAATGTTTTTTTAAAACAATCTGGGGAAAAAGTGTATTTCCTAAAATGTTATTTGTAAAAAATAAAGTTATCATTATTTTTACATTTACTTACTTTTTCAAGAGGAAAATGTACGCAGTCGCCATATAAAATAATTTTCAAATATTGCACCCGGCAATTTTCGTAAAATTTTCGAATCAATGAAGTTATGAGTGAGAATGCCTGATAGAAAACTGAGCAAAATCAATGGATGCCAACTAACTTTTTCTTTCACGTTTTATATTTATAAATACATAACTACGAAATGTGTTGCTTCGAATCTCAATTTTCTTTTCATTCTCTCTCTATATAAAAAAAAGTAATGGACACGTGAAAATTTCATGCTTCCGGTTTTTGATAGGTTTTGAGATGTCCTGAACATACTGACCATTTTTAGTAAATATCTGTCTGCTAATAAAATTTTGTGGGCTCATGAAGAAAAATTTCTACGCAGCTTCACATTGATATAAATTAATACTGATTATGTTTAAACATAGGGCAACTCTAGGAGATATGGCCAGTCTAACTATTTCCTAAAGTTGATTATAGATGGCAACATAAACTTTGTTCGTAGGAAAGTTCATTCACTGCGACGTACATTTGAGTTTTTCGATAAAAATAGTAAGTGAAATTTTAATATTTATTTAATTTAGTAGTTGAATATTTTTGTTGGGTTATGTATCTGAATGTTTTACAATACCTACATTAAATTTTGTTTTACTATACGGACTTTTAAGGTACGTACATAATAAAATCTTTGCTTTTAAGCTTAAAACAAGGACATACGATGCTTTAAATTGAGGGGATATCTGTCCTCCAATTTTAGGAGAGACGGCATAATCAAATCGAGGAGAGTTTAAAACATTATAAATCTCATGACGTACCATCAACAACACAAGTACTTTATGATATTGCACCAGTTTCTGGTGTAATCATTTCAAAAACAGTTAGAAAACGTACCAATGGCACGTTTAATGGCAAAAAGGTAGCTATGGTTTGACATCACCAGAAAATATTGAAAAATGTCTGAAATTTTCATCCCATAAATAGACAAAGTTGATTAAAAAAAAAGAGCTTAAGGTAGGGAAAAAGTCTAAAAGAAATGGGGAAAAAAAAAAAAAAAAACATGGCATTTGAGCAGCAAAGAAGACGAAATACATCCGAAATTATCAGATTCTACAGATTCCGAGGGAATAGAATCTGATGAGCATCACTGTGTTGGTTGTGGAGAATAATACAACCAAAACGAATGACTGGATAATAAGGTGCCTGAAGGGGTTCCATGAAACTATCAAGGCCTTTGCCAAAAACGTGGTAAAATTTTACAAAAAATGAAGGATTGAAATTATACTTCAAATTCTGTTTATTTGAATTCTATTCACTCATTTTCCGCAATATAATTGCATCTTTACAAATTGCTATATGTTTTTCATTAACTGTAAAATGTGTTATTTTTTTTCTATTTTAACTTCGCTTTTTCTTTTTTGAATTGTATGGCCATCTCTCCCCCACTTGAAGGAGAGAGGGTCCTCTGCCATTTTAATTTCAAACTATGTTTACCCCTCTTTGTTCTTAATATATAATAATTTGTTGCCCAAAATGGGATGAGCCTATCTATAAGAATTTTAAATATGAATAAATATTGCTTATATTTGCATTCTAAGAATTTTTATTTCAATCTTCTTTGAAAACTATGGCCATATCTCCTAAATTTTTCATATATTACGCAGTAGGGAAAACTGCTGAGATTTAATGCCCTTCCCTATGAGAAGGTAATCTCTAAAAGTGCGCCAAACATAATTTGTAAGATGTCTATTGTGGGAAAAAAAAAAAAAAAAAAAAAAAAAAAAAAAAAAAAACACACTATGTTGACTAAATTTGGGTGCACATATGTGACGCTGCTATGCTGCAATTTTTCTCATTTACTGGAAAGTTAATGAGTTAATAAATGCAACTAACTTGCTATGTAATATTGCGCTGGCCCGAAAGATTGGCTCCAATTATAGCTATACTATATAATTGGAGTTATATATACTATAACTAAGACTATAACTCATCTTCTGTTAAATATACGCGCTTCAAACTTCATATGAAGAATCGATAAATTAAATTTATATATATATATATATATATATATATATATATATATGTATGTATATATATATATATATATATTATTTGTAAAAATTCATTTTTATATTTAAAAAAAAAAAACTGTTCTAATTAAATTTTGGTTTCTATCGTTCGTCAGATAGTTGTGTTAAGCAACATTTTTCTTGTACTGCATATTTTTTCAACTAAAAATATATAAAATTAATGTAAAAGAAAGTTTTTCGGTGACCAATGCAGATTGATTTAATATTATTTCACATGATAAATTTTATTTCTTCAGCCTCAAAAAAAAAAAAAAAAAATCTTCAGTTTTCATCTTAGATGAAATAAATTACAATGAATTATAACTATTAATGTATTTTTTTTTTAACTTGAAAATTTAAGGAATTTGATGAATTTAAATAAAAATTATTAGCCTTTAATGTCTTTTACTGGACAAATATCACATCTTAAATTAATTTCTCTAAAGAAGATATGAATGCTAGAAAAAATTTCGAGCGAAAAAAGAATCATTGTGTAAAATGTTATTGAAAATTTTTAATATCTCGTATTTTAATAGAAAAGGTGCTTTTTTCAGAATATAAAGGATATATTAACCTTTTATCAGAACAAAGATATCTTACAAATCTATGCTCATTTGAAAGTGGAAATTTGCAATTCATTACTTTTATTTTACAAAAAGAACTTTGAATATTTCTTTAAAAATGATTAAACCTTCATGTTTTATATATATATAAGCAGCCTTTTTAAATGTACAAAGATTAAATTTAGTTATTATATTCTGGTATCTTTTAAACAGACTTTATTTAATTAGTTTGATAATACTTGTATTTTAGAATATTTAAATTGCGCAAAATGAAATCAAATTAACATGAGTTATTTTTACGCACAAAAGCCTGTTTCAAATAAAATATGTTAAAATATTTATCTTTCGTTCATCGCGTCCCTCACCCCCATTAAAATATTTTAAATAATCTGGTGTGGCATTTACACGACTTTCGCTTAACCTAAAATTAAATACTATATACAAAGATCGGAGATTAAGGGATAAGATAAACCCATGTTAATAAAATTCAAAATAGGATTCGGAGCAGATTTATTTGACAAAGAATTCTGTGTGAGGTTTAGTTATTGTACCTACATTTATATAGAACTTACTTTTGTTATTAAATTTAAATGTTCATTCCGAATTGTCATACAACTTTCACACGCACCATTCCTTGAAACTTATGAATCTTGTCAAAACTCTTCAAGTAACAGACTTAAATTAATTTCAAAATACAACATTTGAATTACCTGAAATTATCATTTTTTCTCTGAAATCAGAGGGAGAAAGAGATCAAACGTTAAAAATTTAATTTCGGTATTCAGAAAACCTCAAAACGTGTAAATAATAATAATAATAATAAAATTAATATTTAGATTAAAAATACTTTATTTATTGTATAAGTGGGAAGAATAAATTTCAGTTCCTGAGCAGATTTCCTGGACATGGTAAAATATTATAGTAAAGCACTACCACTTATTCCATTCAAAAACATAATATCACATCGATATATCAAAAAGAATATTTTTGTTTAATTATTGGTAGTTCTGTATATCTTTTAAAAATTATATACACGTCACATAGTGCATATAAATATAATCTTATATTAATAACACAGCACAACCTAAAATACACTTCCATCTATTTTCTAATAGTGTCCCATTCTATTCTAGTTCTTTTGTGTAGTCCTGTAAACGAACATAGGATAATTTGACACCCTATTCTGCATAAAACCTGCTTTTATCCATATATTATTCATTTCATTTAGTTTAGTGCCGCTTATAGATGTTAACTCTACTTACCTGCAAGTTCCCTTATAGACGTAATATATTTGAATTCTCTTGGGTGTCCCTGTACACAAACCACTTGCTTCATCTCAACGAAAAGTTTAGTGTAGCATCTCGATAGGTCAGAGTTTGAACTTCCTGACGCTATTTGTTTTTAAGATAACAGACACACACAAAGACCAATTGCTAAAAACATTTTTTTTTTTTTAATTATTATCCAGGGGATCTTCAAACATGTAAATTTAACAAAAACTCAATTTCGAAAATTTGACCCAAAAGCAATGCTCTCTCTATTATATATATATGGGCAAAAGAAAGTAAAAACATTATTATATATATGTATTATTGACTTCTTACTGAATCCAGAAAATAATACCCAAGTATGTTTAAAATATATTTTTTATAATAAAGTAAAATTTATATATAAATAAAATTGTAATAAAGGAAAATTGAGAGAAAAACGTTCAATTTATTAGCTCGGATCCTTTTAAAAAGGCTCAAAAATTTTAATTAAAATAGTTTTTTAAAAGGTTTAATATACTTAATTTTGTTATACTTCAATGACTGCAAATTAAGAAAAAAATTGAAGGCAGTAATTTATAAATTTTTATTTTAAGAAACTTAAAGGACAAATGTTCATAGAAGAATCGTAAGATGGTTTTACAAGTATTCTATTCTGTAATCTATATTTCATTCCTGTACCCATTTCTTCATTGCTAAATAACTGGCAGTTTACTTAGGCGCGTGACTGGAAAGGTTTTATTTTTTGCTTCGGTGTTTAAATATTCTCATCATAGTAAAAGAAATTGTTTATAAAAATACTCAAGATGTTTTTTAGTTATTTATTTTTATTTATTTATTTATTTACCATTGTAACAAGGCATATGTTTTTGAAACTTTCTTTACAGTGGCAATATCATTTTATGATCCTAAGTACCCTCGTTGATAGTTTTACTTTTCGATTCCCCTGGCTTTTTTAGTTGCGTTTCTTGTTTAAATTTTACTCTTTACTTTTTAAAACTTTTAATTTCCTTTCACGCTTAGGATATTTTATTTCATTTTTCGTGCGCTTAATTATATTTTTCCCATTCTCTTTTCTTTACAATAACTTTAATTAAAAATTTCTAACATAAAATCGAGATCATTTTAAAATTCTCAAAAACATTCCTCTTAGTAGTGAATTGTATAATCTTTTAGAAGTTTCCCACCTATCTTTGTCACTAAACATTTTATGTCCTTGTGAAAAAAACTCAGAATTTTAGACATTTTACTAAAATATAATTCCTCCATGATATTTGATTAAATATTTTTAAAAAATTCTTTTATTTTCTCAAGCTATCCTAAAAACAAGTATTTAACACGAGCACGAACGGTGGTATCTTTAAATGTTTAAATAAAGTCGTTTAAAATGTCTCAGATGAAAATGATTATTATGATTACTTAATACAAAATATCATATTACTTTTAAGAATTTTTTAAATAAAATGCAGTGGAACCTCTTTTATAAAAAACTCTTTTAATCGAGACTCTTGGTTATCCGAACTCTTTTTTTTTTTTTTTTTTAAACTTTCACATTTCTTGTGTGTAAGTGCTCTTTTCCGAAAAAATCCGCGACAGAGCTACAAAGTAAAGACAATCGTAACTGCGACAAGCAAAACTTTGTTTCAAACCCCTGTGAAATAGGCCAAAGGTTCTTCATTTCAATATAAAATTCAGATAAATTATTCTTGTTTCTATTTTGATATTGCATACCGTAATAAGAAATAGAACCTATATTTGTACTTAAAATTGAAGCATTCTCGATTATCTTAAAATTTGAATTTTCCGAGAAATGGACGGTCCCAATGACTTCGGATAATCGAGGATCTACTGTATATTCAAGTTGTTGCATTATTTTCTCACAAATCTTCTGTTTTTAAGCAAAGGTATCACGAGTCATTAACATAAGGGAAAATAAATACCAACATGGACAACAGATATAATATGTTGCATTTAAAAGTGAAGATACTTTTTTTTTAAGAGGGTGGGGGGGACGCGTAAATTCGTAAATAACTTAAAATTTATAAAAAAATGAATTAACTTTAGAAGACTTGTATGGTTTGATACGGGTCCTGTACGCTGTACTCAAGCAATCTCAAAAACTGTTGGATTGGTTTCATTTTTTCCTGTTGTTCATGCTTACATACAATATGTTATATAAAATGTGATGTTAAGATTGGTGAACTCTTTTTACCACAGCGATGAAAGATTTAGGAGAGTTTTTCACTCAAAAGAATCTGAAGAAATTTTCGAGCTGTTATTTGTGGTGATGGCAGACATTTCGGAAAAAGATCATTCTAACGTTTTAATGCTTATATAAAAATTTATCTGCCCGAGTTAAAGAAGGAGTTTTCTTGAAAGAGTGACATTGTGTGAGGGAACTTTATCAAGGAAAGTTTAAACGTTGTTTCCATCAACAAAGCAAAATCCACTTCGTGAAAATGAATTTTTCTAAAACCACATTAAAAAAAAAAAAAAAACACATTAATATCCTTGAACTGTTTTTAACGAATATCTCAATTATTCACGAACTTTACTTTGGTACATACATATATAAATAGTTTTTGATTCAGTGGCTGACAATAATTTGTACCAAGTTAAAAAGCTCTTTAAATAAACTACGTTTCTTTCTTTCTTTCTTTCTTTTCTTTTTTTTTTTAACTTGAAACATTTTACTGAAATCATAATGCTGTCTTAATCAATCACACCGCAATATTAAATTAACTAATTTCAAAAAAAAAAAATTTCAAATTTTCAAATTCAGTAAAAATATATTTTTAATGCGAGCTTTAACAGTGTTCACTTAAAGCATTCCAATAAAGTCAGTGAAAATATCTCAATTATGAATAATCATCATTACATAACTAAAATGAAATATTTTAAAACTAAAAATGTCCACATCCAATCAAATAGTTCTAAATTGAAACGGAAATATTTATCAGCAAGTGTATTACGAGTTAAAATGATAGATGGAATAAATAATAGCATGAACAATACACAATAGATATAACATTTTGAACTAAAGTTAAAAGAAAAAGAAAAAGATGAAAGAAATTGTATCTATGTTTTAATGAAAGTTTTTTCGATAGTGTGAACGACAATAATTTACTCTAATTTTAAAATATCGTCAACATTTTATTTTAGTGATTAGAGGCTATAAAAATGATTACTCGCTTACTAATTCATAAAATGTGGATGATTGAATGGAGGATTACGTCCTATATACCGGTTTCGGATAATTATTACAAGACTAAGTGTTTGTAATTAGGATAAAGAGCGATAATAAGGTAAGTTAATATCCAGTAACATCCGCTCTTCTGCTAAAGAAATATTTAGGATATTTCTCCAAATATTAACGGTGGGTACGGAATGAGTTATGGAAATAACTGCACTTTCAAGGAGTCAGTATCTGGTTAAAATTTAGCCTTTTATGCCTTCATGTAATTTTAAGTACTCGAGAAAACTCTCGTACATGTATTTAACGCAACCACTAATAATAGTAGAATTTAGAATCCACGTTAAATATAATGGTCACCGCTTAATAGGAATGTCTTTAATGTTATGCCTCACCTAATTTTAAATAAAGCGAAAAGTGCAGTTTGTTTTTGACATTTACTGTTTCCGCGTCATTCGTTTTTGTTTTTCTTTGACAATTAATTTCCTTTAACTGTATGAAAATACATTTTTTAAATTTAGAAAATGGATCCCTGAATTACTATTACCTGACACTTTGGATCTTTCTTCATCATTTGTGTAGAAAAGACAATAATGTTCATTTTTCCTTCTTCGAGTTCTTTATGATTTTTTTTTTTTTAATCTTCATACTTTCTAGTTTATTATTTAAATTACAATTGAGGTGTGCGTACACGTGTTTGTGTGTGTGCTACGTGGGAAAAGAATTTATATGTAATATACAGACATGAAATTTTTTGAAATACTTGTAACTTTTTTTTTTTTTTTTTTTTTTTTTTTGATGAAATCAACAGTTCTAAAAAAAATGGTTTCGCTTATTGTTGTCTTTTATTCTTTAAGAATAGTTTGGAAGATTTAAAAGTATTTATGATTTCTGTTCGTTTATTTATTTGTCCGCCATTTTTGATTTTATAATTTTTTTTATAATTTAAAAAAGACACTTTTTAACTGTATTTACCCATCACATTATAAATACTAAGTCATAAATTATTTTCAACATAAATGAAAAGTATGAAACCTACACAATTTTCCGTAATGAACCGAATATTTTAGTGGGGTCCTCTAAATATTATCATTCATTTTAATTACATCATTTCCTGTAGGAAACATCTTTCACTGAATGTGAAAACTATACGCTCATTTTGTATGCTTAGCGCAGTTTAAAGTTGTTCGAATATGTTTAGAAAAAAATCTGTGCCTTTGATCGTAATGTGTCCGAATTATTTTTTGACTTTTCGTATACAAACCGGTAGGGTTGTGTGTAAGATTTTTAATAGAAAGCATTCTACGATCAATCTGAAAAGTGCGAATAGCAGACACCCGTTTTGTGGAATTCTAAAAATATTTATTAAAATGCAGACGAACACAGTCATGAACACTGGTGAATTTTGCAGCCGAATATGAAAATATTCCCCCCAGACTATCGAAGAATGAAAAGCAAATTACATAAATAAAAGAAATTATATTTTTGAAAATATTGTATACATTAAAAAATGAATGAAAAAAAAATCGAGATTCGCAATTATTTTAATAGTTTTCAGTATCTGTATATTTGATAGTTTCCTCTCGTATTGTAGGTATAGGAAACGCAACTAGTCTTGAAAATTTTCAATCTCGTTTTTTTTTTTTTACTTTCTTACATGCTCTGAGAAGTGCGAAAATCACAAAACTGATCTGAAGTCCATCTGTAGGTTTTAAGTCGCATTCTATGTTCAGTACAAATGATCTTAGAAAGATATCACTTTATAATATTGGAATAAACTTTTGATTTCAAACATTCTGATTTAAAAATTTCGTAAGTTATTTGAAATTTTCGATTTTCTGAACATGGAATATCAGGACAAAATTTCGAATAAACATGCATTATGAGGAATATTTTCATCGTCAATATGTCAGACCCATGTTAAAATATCATTTATGATTCAACATCATTGACTGCGAATATTTTAATTTGAAAACTTCGTAAGTTATTCGAAATTTCTTAAATTAGGGGAATAGAGCAATATTTCAGAATAGACCTGTGTTAAGACGATCATTGCGGAGGAAAAATTATGGAATTGGATGAAAACTAAAATACGAAACTGATCTCAATAAAATTAATTAAGAAATGTGGATAATTTAATGTATCGAACTGAAATGGGGGTATCCTATCAGAGTAGGCATTCCAGTGTGTTACCGTGTCAAGTGATTGACCAAATTCATTTCTATTATCATGAATATTGTATGCACTATAGCAGAAATTTATGAAAATAAACTGCTGTTTGTAAAAATTGCAACATCATAAAAGAATGCGAATATCAGAGTGATATTTATTTGGCACATACATTGTAGTAGGAAGAACAGTTGATTAAAATTTTAAGAAATTTGGAGTAATATGTACTGAGAAAACAATACATAAAGCAGCGACCTCTGTGAGCAATAGCAGCACTTATCTGCCTAGGAAAATGAATCAAACAGCTATTGGATGACATGTATGGGTAGAGCACTTCAAGAAGCTTCAACACAATGCCCCAATTCATCGATCGTAGTTACTGGTGAGTGGTGTGTGTGTGGGGGGGGGCAGTCGTTTTTCAACGATTAAACAGTCATTCACATTGGTGCGAAATCAGGAGAACGCGCTGGCCGGAGAAACGGTTAAACACATTCTGTATAAAGGAAGGTCCGGACAATACAGACAACTTGCGGTCGTGCATTATCCAGCTTAAATGTTGCGCTACGCAGACCTTGAATATAGTGCAGAGGGGCGGGCTTTAACTCACCAGAAATTTAGTGGTTGCTGTTCAAAGTGCTTGGAGTGCTAACAAGAGGTAATCGAGACGGGTATCCAATGGGACCCCATACCATCACTGCAGCTGGTGGACAACGTGACGATGTCGAATCCCACCTGACAATGTTAATTATTCACGATGCCGTTAAATACCGTTAAGGCAATCTTGGTGCTGTAAACAGGATTGTGATTTGTCTGAGAGGTGATTTTACGCCATTCCTGCATCCAGGTTCGTCGTTGATCACACATTAAAGGCGCCTATATCAGTGATGCAGTTTTGAGGGTAATCAAAATTTTGGTAGCCGCATACTGTGTCTCTACCTGGAGTGATGGTATACGATACCATCGGATACACTTCTCGATCACCTCTTGTTTTCATTCCCGCCACTCTGAATACCAGCCGTTACATTTCTGACGAGTTAAGTCCCGTCGCTCGGCCCTATACTCAAGGCCTCTGAAGCATCGTGAATAATTAACATTGTCAGCTGGGATTCGACATCGTCACGCTGTCCACCAGCTGCAGTGATGGTATGAGGTCCCATTGAATACCCGTCTCGATTACCTCTTGTTAGCACTCCAAGCACTTTGAACAGCAACCACTAAATTTCTGGTGAGTTAAAGCCCGCCCCTCTGCACTATATTCAAGGTCTGCGTAGCGCAACATTTAAGCTGGATAATGCACGACCGCAAGTTGTCTGTATTGTCCGGACCTTCCTTTATACAGAATGTGTTTAACCGTTTCTCCGGCCAGCGCGTTCTCCTGATTTCGCACCAATGTGAATGACTGTTTAATCGTTGAAAAGCGACTGCCCCCCCACACACACACACACCACTCACCAGTAACTACGATCGATGAATTGGGGCATTGTGTTGAAGCTTCATGAAGTGCTCTACTCATACATGTCATCCAATAGCTGTTTGATTCAATGCCTAGGCAGATAAGTGCTGCTATTGCTCACAGAGGTCGCTGCTTTATGTACTGTTTTCTCACTACATATTACTCCAAATTTCTTAAAATTTTAATCAACTGTTCTTCCTACTATAATGTATGTGCCCAATAAATATCATTCTGATACTCGCATTCTTTCATGGTGTTGCAATTTTTACAAACAGCAGTGTAAATATGTGATAGTGATCTGAGCAGAGTCCACCTTTGCCAACTGCTTTACATATTTATATTACGTGCCATTTGTAATTAAGAATTTTTCTCCGTATTATTTTAAAATAATTTGTCAATTTTGCAAGTTTTAGTGACATTTTATAAACAAGGTAAAATACCCGCAAGAAATATGTTTTATGAGTCATGTAAAATGACTTTGCAAAAAAATTGTAAAAGTAATTTTCTTTCAATCGTTTATTACATATAAAAAAGTTTATAATGTGTTACAACATTCTTTTCGTTTTATTAGTATTTTACGAAAAACAACGCATTTCTTTAATGTACCATGAAATCACAACGACCCAATAATTTTCAGTTGTTACAAATTTATCCTTTGTCTTCAAAGCGTACATTTTTCTTTTCTCGTTCATTTTTCTTTTCAATTTCCGCTTTATTGTTAATACAAAAAGTGATAATCCTAAGAAAGGGATACTGAAAATGGGTCTCGATTATTGGCTTTGTCTTTTATGTACAGAACAAAATAATTGGATTTTTTTAAATGTACTTTTAACTTAATGAATCTTTCCATTAAAAAACAAATTTAATTTTTATTTCATTCCATTTAATTACTATTCTTTTAATACACGTGTTTTTATTTTGCAACTTTTGCATGCGTTATTTCACAGAATTTCCAATTAAAAATATAAAATGATAACAATCAAATTATATTTTTATTTACAATATATGTATATACGCAATATATATATTTAATAGTAATTGTTTAATCATGGAAATAGTCTTTAAATATTTGAAATATTTTAATATACATATATATTACATTACAAGAATATTAAAAATTATCTTTAGAAATTATCTTTATATTAAGGAATTCATCCATCGAAGATTAGACACACTTCAGCACATTCTAATATAACAAGCATGGCGAATTAGCATGTGCTTTATTAAGTTACTTTTATCGCTTGCTTGCTTTTATCACCTGCTGCATTTTTATTGATTTCACTATTAATTTAATTCTGTTTTTGAATTTCGTTGATCTTCGTTTTTTGGATGTATGCCATGTTTCCGAAACCTGTTAGGCCTTTTCCATTTTCTTAAAAATTGTGTTTTCTGATCCTCCAACCCACTGAAGAGGAGTTCAAACTAATCTATAGTAAACTAGTTTGAACCACAGGATACTTCAATTATAATTTCGCAAGATGTGTTCTCACAACCGTCATGGTCAAAAGAAACAGAGCGGTATATAAGGTCCAACTTCTGCATTTTATCTCCTATTCTTCAGTACTTTGCAGAAATAGAATACGAAAGTCTCTGAATCAAATGGATAAAGTAAATGAAGAACAAAAAGGAATTAAGGGCTTGTATTTTTGTCTAAGAACAAAACAATGCTTGAAAATGAAAAATATTTATAGGTGAGGACTCTACTTATTTCAAACAGGGTTCAATTGCATCTATAGCGATACAAATGTTTATAGGGATAGAACAATTTGCTTTCGAATAACAGACGTTTCTTTCACTTTCCAAAGAGGGAATAAACGTTTTGTCATTCGTTTAATTCAGATGTACTGCAGCAACTGAAAAGAGTATTAAAGTATATTAAAAATATTTATTTTCTCATTATTAATAGTGTAGCAGTAGCATTTGATTTAAGAAAATTATTTGAAACTGGTTGGATAATGCCCAGATTAAATGAAATCTCTTGAAAAGTACATTATTCAAATCTTATTCTACATGACTGTCCGGGACAAGTCAAGGTGATAGCTACAAAAAAAAATGTATGTTGGAGATAGTTAAAGAAATTCGTTTATGGATACCGTCGAAGGCAAATGAGTGTTATTGCGAAAAAAGATTACATTTGAAAACATTAACATGTTTGCATCATAAAGGATAACGTAAGATAAGTTGCAGCAATTGAAAAAAAAATGTTAAGATACTGCCTTTGACCTACACAAACCAGATGAGCGTTTTGAGCTTCAGAATTTAGCAAAAATATTGTACAAGCCACTTAAGGGAATTTTGAACATCAATCATTTGAGAATTTTGTGAAATATTAAGAACATTTTTCTAGTTTAATGACAGTTTTTGCGTCTTTTTTTTTTTTTCTTTTTTAAAATAATCTTTAATGTAATTTCAGAATTTGTTTTTTAAATCATCATCTTTTGGGCAGAGAATTTCAGAAAATAAGTAAAACTACTGCTTGTTTCTTCCTTCAAAAAACACATTCTTATACTTTCTCTTACCTATTTATGCCATACAAAGTATTATTTTTAGAGACGAGTATTCGACAACTGAATTGTTGAAATAATTACAGTGTTTGAGGTCTTCGCATTCCGAACTATTAGGTTTTCAGGTGCTGGAATAGATGTCTATAACACAAGTCGACGAGGAAATTTTTTTCCTTCAAGGTGATATGTTTTTCTGACCTATTTTTGGATGCTGATTAAGGAAAAACTATTCAAAAATTTCCATCCCGTACCGTTTTGACAAAAAATGGGACTGTATGAGCCTAACGCTCCACTTTTACAACTCCCACCTAAGTTATTTCCCAGAAAAACTGGGTGATGTATGTGAAAAACAAAGAGCTCTGTTTTATCCAGGCACTAAAGAAGTGTAGAGAAGGTATCGGGGACGATGGAGGTGTTAACATTTTAGCAAATTATTGTTGGATGCTGCTCCTCCCTTCACGAGGCCGTGCACGAGATAAAATGCTCGAAAAGGAGCTTCGGTGTAAAGAAACACATTTAAAAGAGGATGTGTAAACAATAGCCGATTTTAACGTATTTTATACATAAATTGGTTCGAATTTGTTACAGTCTGTAGGTGAATTCTTCCTATCTTCAACCTTACTTTGTGAAAGTTCCTTACGTGATAGGAAGAAAATGCAATCCTTTCTGAATTCAGCGCATCAAATGCATCCAACGCAGTGAAAAAAAAAAAAAATTTGAAAAATACGACTGTGTAATCAGCATAACATGTGTCTATAATCAGGTATAATAGATGTTTGCAGGCATTCCAAATTTAGCATTCTAATCATGCGGTGATATAACTTAAAACTGTTTATCGATATCATAGAAATAGATCGTCTGCAGGAACATTTCAGAGAATTCAGAAACTTACGTCTATCGGCAAGAGTTCTCGTTGGTACATTTTTAACCTATTTAGAATAAATTGAACCTAATTAAATTAACATATATTTTTTTCAATGCACAAAATCATCGTGTAATGTAACATAAAAAACATTCCTCGTTCGTTCGCACCCTACAAAACATTATATACATCAAGGGCTACGTTTTTAAATAACTTTAAGTGTATTTTTAGTTGTGCTAGGCAATTTTATTTATTTACTTTTACTGTTGTAATGTAAATACTGAATGTGGTACGTTTGTAGTTAATATTCAGGGTCACACAGAATAAGTTCAATAAGTACCAATAATTTGTATCAAGGGAAAAAAAAACTGAATAATATGAGATATACATATATTAATATTGTTTGCTCCCAGATGAGATACAGCGTTCGAACACAGGTCGTGCTAGTGGACTTGACCGTTTGAACTTTTTCCTGTCTTTCTCGGATGACAGAAAGGGAAATGCAGTACACCGAAATACTGCTGTTGAAAGACATATGAGTAAAATCTGTATACGTAAATAACTTTTCTATTCGGCAATAATTTTTTCGTGTCAAAATAGCTGTACACGACCCTTGTTTACGATAATTAAATATATATATATATATAAGTACAAGTTTCATGTTGCATTTGTACTTACTTTTTTTGGTCTGACGAAGCCTCGTGCCCTATTACTTCAAACAGAAGCAATTACTCTGAGATTTTGCTATTTATGGTTTTAATTCACTAAAACCCGTGATGATTCAAGATCAACGTAATTCGTCTTAAAATAATTAATTTAAATAATAATAAAATAAATCATCTTTAATTTTATATTGGCGAAAGAATGAAATTGGTTTGTTTTCCTTGAACGAGAAGGAAATTCATCTCATGCATTTTAACATCCCTCTACTTCCCCACGGAAAAAGTAATATCCGCTTGACGCTTCACTTAACCTTTTGAACAGTTAAAGACTAGAATCTACTATTACTTTTTCAAAAACTTTTTAAAGAGTAAAGCTTCAATTTTTTTTTTCCCTGTGCATTTTTTTTTTTTTTTTAACAGACTAAAAGGAAATAAAAATAGTACCCTTTAAATTTTATTTAATACGCTAGTTTAAATTTTATTAAAATTTGCATTGATTTTATTTAAAAAAAAAAAAAAAAAGTGTTAATTTTCGCAAATAAAAAAATTAGGCAACATGACAGTTTCAGTTTTTTAAGCATACTTCTCTAACAGATTTACAATTTTGAAAATGTTAATTATAACTGGTGTTTTGTTTATCAGATAGGGGGAAACGAAGATAAAGTACAGGGTACTAAACATTTCAAAATTAAGTTTTAAATTAAAAACAGAGGAATTTTAAACGAATAAAACGGAAATTTCAATTAGACTACTTTTATAACTTTTTAACCGCTTAACCCTTCATCGACCGCATTATGAAACCGACAAAAAATATATATGGAACCTATTTTTAATAGTTACTTAGGAGTATTTTTTTTTAAAGATGTCTGCAATAAAAATTATGCCTGTCACCTCATCATCTATACACATAATAAAATAAGACGTGTGTGTCCGGAGTATTTTAGAAAAATGACTGATCGCAGAATTACACAAATTTGCATGGTATTGACCTCTTTGGAAGCATCTCGAAGCCCGATTTCAGAGTTTTTGATTTATTTTTTAACTAAATAAAATATAAGAATAATTTCCTTGTAATAGCTTTAAAATTTGCCATTAAAATATTACTTTTAAATTTAATTGTTGCCAAAAATGTTTATGAGTTAATTTTATTTTTTTCGCCGTAAAAAGAAATATACTTTCACGAAAATAATAATAAAAATCTGGAGTGTCTCCATTCGATTTTCCAAATTTTAAATTATTAACGGTTGTATAAATAATTATGACAGGATATTTGAATATTTTTCTCTCTGTAATGTTGTTTAAATTAACGATATTGCCTTTCAAATAATTTGAGCCCAAAGATTATAATGAGAAAAGAAATCTCGTTTTATCCCTGTAAAAACCTATAAGTGTTATACATTCGAACAAAGTGTTTAGAAGCAAACGTGTTCACTCAAATATATACACACATATATCATCGTAAAAATAGTAAATATGAATTCATGGGACCTCAAAAGACGTAGAAACACCAAAATTTCAATCTCGAATTTTTGACAGGGTTACAGTACTTCCCTTACATAGGTATGTTCGGAAAGTAAAAATGTCAAAAATTAAGTTTGCTTATGCACATGAGAAAATGACGTCATTATGATTTTAAAATTAAATATTATTAAAAATTAAATCATAATAATATATTTATCGATAATCACAGGCATTTTTTTTTTTTTTTTTTTTTTTTTTTTAACGCTAAGTAGAACAGACATTTTTCGCCAAGGACTCCACTTTCGCGACAGCCATTTTAAGTTAAATAGCGCATTAAAAACATAAATAAACTGTAAAATATACATAAAAATAAAAAATCTAGAGTGATTTCCCTTGACTTTCCGAACCTTGAGTGATTAACGGTTTTGTAGATAAAGTAAAGTAAGAGGAGTTGTTAAACAAACAAAAGAGAGAAAACCATAATAGAGTGCTTGAGTATTTTTCTCCATATAGTTCACGATGTTTAATTTAACGCTACTGAACGTTGAGCCCATAGATCATAATGATAAAGAATTTTTCGCTGTGTCCTAGTAAAAACCTATAAATGCTAGATTTTCTAAAATGCTTATACAGAGGCTGTTCACACATTTTTTAGACGATTTTATTTCGCAGTAAGAAAAAATCATTTGCATGGAGAATTTTATTTTCACAACAGTTATATTTTTGGAAGTTTTATTTATCTTCTGATATTTAGAATTTTTGTTTAGATGCAAAAATGCGCTTTTAAAATGGCAGTGGATGGAAGGATAGGTTTCCGCACTTTCCAGAGATAGTTTTAAGTGAAATCTTTATGAAAAGAATTTATCAGGAGAAAAATGGAAAAATGTTGCAACGACAGATGAATCTTGGGTCTATTTAAGTGGTTGCAATAAAAAAAAGTCAATTTATTACCACAAAAGTGGAGAAAAAAATTTGCTACATGGCTCAAAGCATCAAAAGAAAGTTTTTCTAAAGGATTTATGATTGCCACAGGTTTTTCATACAAGCGCAAGGTAAAAGCAAAAAAATGTGACAAAAATGTCAAAATCAACTCTAAATACTCTCAAGAACGTATTTTAATTCCAATTTAAAAAAATGAAAATTCAGATCTTTATCCACAATGCTATCAATCCGTTGAACTGTATCAAGACAAAACAAGCAGCCACACATCACAATCCGCAATTGCTTTTCTAGAAAAAAATGAAACAAAAAACGGGAATTAAAACCATACCCTTCACTGACATTCCTGCTAAATCTTCTGATGTATCACTGTTGGATTTTTGTGTTTTTCGACTCTTAAAATCAACATTATCCAAGCACCGACCTACAACGCTTTGTGGACTTTGGAAAGCCGTTCAAGAGGAGTAGAAAAATATACCTCTTCCGATATTATAAAAAGCATTATTATCATAGAAATTATGATGTAGAATGTTAGTTAAGAACAAGGGCTATAAAACTGAACAAATAAAACACGAAATATGAGTGAAATTGCTTCAGTACACTCCATCAAAATCGTCTAAAAAATGTGCGAACAGCCTCTGTAGTTAGTGCAACAGTGACTACAACAATAATATTCATGTAAATTTTCAGCTCAATTGAATAAGGCGTTTAGACGCTATCGCACTTTTAAAAATTGGGTCCCATAGGCCATTATGATAAAGAATTTTTCGTTGTGTCCCTGTAAAAAAACTGTAAGTGCTAAATTCACCATCATCTATACAGTTCGTGCAACTGTGACCTACAACATGTGTATAAATTTTTTGCTCTCTTTAATAAGGAGTTTAGACGCTATCACACTTTTAAAAATTTGGTCCATAGGACATAATGATAAATAATTTTTATTGGTGTCCCTGTAAAAAAACTATAAGTGCCAGATTCATCAAAATCAATGTTCGTGCTACTGTGATTTACAACATACGTACAAACTTTCAGCTCATTCGAGCAAAGTTATTAGACGCTAGTGTGTGCACTCACTTTCTCTCTCACATACACACACACATACATATATCATCGTAAAAATAGTGAAAACAGACTCAGGAGACCTCAAAACGTATAAAAACATCAAAATCTCAAATATGGATTTTTAACATGGTTACAATACTTTTCTTTCATATGTATGTTCGGAAAGTAAAAGAGAAAGCAACAGAAACAATAATCGCATAAATTATCTCTTTTTTGTCTCACCTATTGTAGAAAAAGCCAAAATAACAACAAAAATTCAAATGCCGCCAAGGAGAACTGTAATAAAGCTATCATGACCAGGTTTACAGATTTATTTTTCTATATACTAACCACCTTTAACTAACCATAAAATATTTAAAATGGAAAATATATATAATTAAAAAAAAAAAAAAATGAGTTGGCTCATTAGACGTAGAGCTCATAGCATATTATACTATTATATTCAGCGTGAAATGAATGTCATTTTATGCTCGACAGGATAAATCAAATAAAATATAGGAAACAACGTGAAAATAAATATTATGTGTAGTACGTATAGTGCTGTTCATATGTAATTCGGATTCAAATAGAAAAGCTACTTCAAATTTTTTTTTTCGATATTTTCCGTTTCGAAACTGTCATCTAATAAGCACCCAAATGGAAGCCTACAGATAAGGCATTGTCGCAGGCAATAGAAACACGCAGGGGTGCAGAATATGTCCGAACGCGCGAACGATGTTCGGGGGAAATTCTGGCTGTCTGGGGAAATTTTGAATATTTATTATCTTAGGAAAAAAAAAAAAAAAAAACGGAAGTAAGAAAAAATTACTGAAAAAACAAACTTTCTAATATTAAACTACAAATTAACAGCTGTATTCTTCTGTTACAAGTGTATTCCCTTTAAATACCCATTACCCCCCCCCCCCCCAAAAAAAAAAAAAAAAAAAAAAAAAGTACTAAGTATTTGAAATTTGATGATAAATATTTGGTGATTCATTTAAGCTAGAGAAAATATCAAATATAACTTTTTTTTTCCTATATAGTCTTGCTAAAATGCTACAAACAAGAATAATTACCCAGTCCACATAAATAAACAAACACTTTAATGACAGGACGCTGGGAGAAATGATGTGTTTGTTTACTTTAGCTGATAAAACAGGGAGGGAAGAAGGGGAAAGAGAAGTAGGAAAGACTTTTTTTTTTTTTTTTTTTTTTTTTCCATGATTTTGAGTCTCATTTACAGAAGTTAAGTTATGAGTTTCAATTGTGCATTCAGCAATTGCCTCCCCTCCTCCCCCTCCCCCTCCCCCTCCCAATCGGACCCATAGACCTTATATACTAGACAACGCATTTCCCCTCGTTATTTGACTGCATCATGAACGAGCTTCCCCAGCAAAATTGTCACGTGATGTTGGTCTAGAGGAAGAGTGGAGAATCATCACTATGTTATTTTTCTGTAGGAACGAATTTTGTGTTTTTTAATATTTTTATTGTGCACGCACTTTTTATTTTAGCATTTAGATTTACACATGGATGGAAAGCTAAACTTTCATAGATTAATTACATAGAAAAAAAAATTATGATAAATCATTTTGCAAGCGAAAAAATTGCGTTTGAATTCTTACTTCAGTCAGAGAAGTATGAGATTATGCTTGCATACGGGAAAAAAGAGAGAGAGAGAGAGAGGAATCACCCCTAGGCCAAGATCACGTGACTTCCGAGACTCAGAACAAAGGATGGAGGTATCAGATTACACCCTCATGTTGAAGACATTCGCTGTAATGGTCAGCCGTATTGGTGGCGTGGTCTATAGTATATCAATACAAAAAACCCTTAACGGGTTAAAAGTTTGTGACGCAGCATTGTACTTTATGGCTATAAGAATTAGAAATACGGGTCTTAAAAATAATGATATCAAATTTTCAGTGACGCTTTGATATTAATTAAATTATACATAGATTTTCTTATTTGAATTTGCTTTTTCCTTTTATTTATCTTTACAGTGTAAACGTTATTTTCAACATAAAATAATATATAGCATTTACTCATTGATACCTTTCCATTCACATCTCTTATACTATGAAAGCATGTGTTTTAAAAGAAATTATATGAAATTCCAGTAACGCAGTGGTGTTACATTAAGTGATTTGTTTTTAAATTTCTCTGCAATTATTTTGTTTTGCATATTAAAGTATATGTGCACATTGAAATATTGCTTTTAATTTTCAAATACGCTGTCAAATATATCACTTTCATTAAGCTTATATTATGTACTGAAATATATTTATTTCAATGAATTATTCTATCTTTTGCGTCACGCCATCCAAAACTGAAAAAAATTTCACAGTTTTTTTCTTTGCATCACGATATCTATTTGCATGCATTTTCAATTTATTTGGATGAAATGACACAAAGTAAACATTTCCATATATTTTACTTACAGTTTTGGATGGCGTGACGCAAAAGATAGAATAATTCATTGAAATAAATATATTTCAGTACATAATATAAGCTTAATGAAAGTGATATATTTGACAGCGTATTTGAAAATTAAAAGCAATATTTCAATGTGCACATATACTTTAATATGCAAAACAAAATAATTGCAGAGAAATTTAAAAACAAATCACTTAATGTAACACCACTGCGTTACTGGAATTTCATATAATTTCTTTTAAAACACATGCTTTCATAGTATAAGAGATGTGAATGGAAAGGTATCAATGAGTAAATGCTATATATTATTTTATGTTGAAAATAACGTTTACACTGTAAAGATAAATAAAAGGAAAAAGCAAATTCAAATAAGAAAATCTATGTATAATTTAATTAATATCAAAGCGTCACTGAAAATTTGATATCATTATTTTTAAGACCCGTATTTCTAATTCTTATAGCCATAAAGTACAATGCTGCGTCACAAACTTTTAACCCGTTAAGGGTTTTTTGTATTGATATCATTACTTTTTAGGGGTTAATGATCAAAACGCAAAATTAAAGGAGCATGGTAATAACACTGTATTAAAAGTGTTGTTTTATAGGTCACACTCGAACAAAATAACAAACTAAATAAAATTTCAAAATTTTATAAAAAGTGATAAAAAAGATGGACACATGCAACATTACAAAGGCATAATATAGTACATTTTAAAAATGACAAAAATTTCTTATTTATATTTATTTCTTATTATAATGTTTTAGGTATAGATTTGATTTAAAAGAGAAAAATAAATAATAATAGAAAAATCTTTAAAAAGTGAAAATTTTATACTGGTAAATATTTAAGTAGTATAGTTTGTTATGAATTTAATTTTAAAAAAAATCTTAATCTATTCAAAATTTTATTATAGCTTAATATTTTGTAATTTATATATTATATATATACTAGAAACTTAATGAGCAAATTAATTATTTTCAAATTCTGTTTTAAGAATTTTTTCAATCCGTAGTTTAAGTGATTTATCACCTAATTTTGAAAAAATTACAAATATTTGCATATGATTATCATATTATTTGTCATTTTTATGAAAATAAAGGAAAAATTTTTTGTTGTTGCAATCACCTTTTAAAATAGAACCAATTTTGAAAGTTAACAACGTATCAGCATGAAAACAATGTAAATACAAAGAATATTTTTGATAAACAAATGTCATATAAAATACAAGTACCTAAATAAATAACTCATTTAATATATATATTAAAAAAAGAAAAATATTTTTTATTTTATTTTTTGTGTTTATTTTTGACGCTCCCCGATAGATGGAGCCAAAACGATTATTTGATATTCAGTATTTCAGATGGAAGAGAAGAAATTCGTCCGCGAAACTGCCGCATCACGGTATTTTCGGAGTAAAAAATAGTTCGATTTTTAAACTGAGTTATAAAAAAAAGAAGAGTTTTCCTAGGGAAAAGGGAGATGTCAGGCACATCAGATAAAAGCGATTAATATGATATATCAATTAAACTAAATTCGCTCGAGCCATATTCGAGAAAAATTTGTTCCTTACATACGCCGTCCATTTACAACTTAAATGAGCCAATTCATATCTCGAAATATATTGCACGCAGAAATGTAGGGATTTCAGGGTAGGATCAGACAGAAGGTGAAAGTCTATTTTGAAAATATCAGAACATAACCTCCCATATTTCCTGAGATATTAAGTGTCGGCTTTCAGCGGTTACTTTGATCTTAAAATTCCTGTATATATAAGTGTCGCAGTTTTCGTTCGTTTTTCCGTTTCCGCTGAGTGTCGTGGCGTTCGTTTGTTTTTGCGCTTGCGTCACTAGAAAAACTGCCGTTTTTCATGATAAGGTCTATGATCGGACCAGCACACACACACAGACACAAAAAAAAACAAAAGAAAGAAAAAGTATTTGAGCAATTAGCCAGTGATTAAACGTAAGTTTTTGTTTTGAATGAGTTGATTCTTTTGTGTCTTAAAGTTTAGTTTCCACATAACAATATTAATTTTAGCAATTAATTAAAACTTCTGTTGTTCTTTTATGGATATTTATAGAAGCCTAATCATTTCATATTAATTGTTAATAATCTAAAATTATGCTTAAGATTCTTTGTATTATTTTCTCAATTTAAAATTACTTTGCATTAAAGTAACATACATATTACTATTCTTCAGTTTTTTCTTTTTTTATTATTCAATAGAAGAAAGTATTTGATTCATAAAAAAATTTTGAGTTACGGTTTTTGATGGATTAGCATGTTTTGAGAGTACCAGAACACAATTTGACAATTTTTGAAAATATCTGTCCATTTATGTGTGTGTGACAAAAATTTTGTAGCGACTGTATCTTGGGAACTACTGCACATAATTTCATGTAAATTAATATACACACACACCTTGACATTAATTACTGTCTATCAACTTTTGGTGCCAATCGCTCATTAAGAGGCACTGCTACACAGCAATTTCCGCAATTTCAGAAAAGGCTCTATCGTAGGAACTTTTGCATGAAATTGCATATTAATTTATATGCAGATGCACCTTGACATAAGTTAGCGCCTATCAACTTTTGGTGCCAATTGCACAACAGGTGGCGCTGTTATGCATCGATTTCCGCAATTTCAGGGAAGGCTATATCTCAGGAACTACAGCATAGAATTGCATCTAAAAACTGTATGTAGATGCACCTTAACATAAATTAGTTTATGCCATCTTTTGGTGCCAATCGCTTAACAGGTGACGCTGATATAGAGCGATTTTCACAATTTATGAGAAATCTATATCTCAAGGTTTATTGTGCATAATTGAACAAAACTTAATATATGGAAAAGCCATTATGAGACATTATTTTTTTTTAAATTGGGTATATATATGCGAAAGGTGATGCTGCTATACTGCAATTTTCCTTGAGAATGGGAAACATATCTGCACGGTAAAAATTCACTTCCGTTGGACATTTCGACTAGTAATACATCTCTGAAATGAAAATCGTCTCTATTAATAAAGGATAAAAAAAAAAAAAAAAAAAATTCTATTGCAGGAATTTGTATAGGAAAATATAGAAGAAAGTTAGTTTTGTGATATCTTCAACATAAGTTTTTTTTTTTTTCCTCCCTGGGGGAAAAAAAAGGCAGGGTTTAAAACTCATATATATATGTATTAATACATATCAACAAATGTCTTAATTAGCTGTTGATTCTGTCATTCTTTGAGCACTATTTTCTCGGGCTATATGACTCATATGCTCAAAGTTAAAATTTGCCCATTTTGTATCTCTATACCAATTTGTCTCCTATTTATAGCATATAACTTTTTTTTCTGTTTGTACAGATTTTGTTCTGTTTCGTGCATATCAGTTAAGTCATATTGCTTACTTTTCTTATACCGTGTCCCACAATAATTCATCTTGTAAGCAGAAAATTACAGAATTTTTATTGAATGATTATAGTTCATACATGTTTGTCTTATTCTTGTTTTCGTAATTCTGTAATAAAAAGGTATTTTAAATTTTCATAGTCAGCAAAGTGCAATAAAACAAAGCAACATTAACTTATGTATAATTATGTACTATTATTAAGAATTATTGCCTTAAAAATTATGTTAGTTAATAAATCCAATTACCTTAAACTTTTTAATTTTTCATCTGGTGGACATTAATAGCAACATTAAATTTAGATGTAGTTAAGAAAAAAAATGTAATATAGTAGCATAAAAAATCTCCCTCAGTATTTGGACTAAAGAAAGATTTCCCCTTCCTCCTCTACCCCCCCCCCCCCCCCCACCAACAAGAACAAAAAAAAAACTTTCAGATAATAGGTTGGTGCGTTATTTTTGGGGAAATTTAGAATGTGTTCTGGGGAAATTTCAGAGGTCTGAACATTTTCTGCACCCCTGGAAACACGTACCTAAGATCTAGAGGTTAATGAAGACAGTGGCGAAGGCAGCAAGGGCCCGAAGCGAGCCTTTGAGCCGTTTGAAATGATTTTCTTTTTACTTTTTTTTATATATAAAGCGATAAAAAAAAAAAAAAAAAAAAGAATTGTTTTATTTTTTATTCCATTAAATAGAGTGACCAGCGAAACGAGCAAAACCCGCTAACAGTCTATAATGAGAATTTTGTGAGGTGATATTTTCGTGTACCGCTGGTACATAGAAGTCCAAAATTATATTCGGACCTTAAAAAAGTGTCAAAAATATTTATTTTTTATGTTCCTTTTATTTTTTCTAAGATGGATGGGAGATACTTGAGGTAATATGGGAGTTGATTCTAATGCAGCTGAAGATCGTGAGAAAGGCCAAGCCAAATGAGCGAGAGCACTCTGTACATTCCATAGTGGAAGATAAACGGCTGCATATAGCGTCTATAGTGCTTTGTAATGCGATTAAAAATACATAAGTTCCTTTGGCATTTCTCCCATAAATTTTTTTTTTTTAAGTCATGCTACTTTAAAGTGGCGTTAGTAGATAAAAGCGAAGTAATATTTTTGAAATTTCTTAAAAAACTCACTTAGATATTCACTGTTTATTTTAAGATTGATAAAAATTACTTTAAACAATCGTTGTTTATTATTATCATAGTTTAAAGGCTCTATTAATGAATCATAAAAATATATTCTTTATCAAAACTTGGAAGTTTCATAGTTTATTTTCTATAACGTGTCGATTATACTACAGAATAATTTTAATATTTTTTGTAAGTTAACGACTACCTATTGTTTTAGAAGGCAGAGAATTTTAGAAATATCGCTTTCGCATCGAATGTAACATCGCACTGTTGATGATATTTTAAATCTCTCTTTTCTCAAAATAGCTATAATCACTGCCTCTGCCATTCTTTATGAGAGGGTGACGTTTTCGCTTTCTTTAGCTTATAGGGCAGAAACAATCTTATATCAAAACGTTAAATTGGGTAGATTTTTGCAGGGATGTAGATTAAAACTGTGAAAACAAACAGAATATAATTACTAAACGCTGAATAAATCACTAAAATGGCTAAACTTCCAATTTAAAAAACGCCGTAGCGGCCATTAGAGTCAGCTCTATGCTATTTATTGAATATTTTTCAGAAATTTATAAAAATATTAACATAGTATGGATTTTTGGCATATATGAAATAATGCTTGCTGAATTAAATTTGGATGTTTCCAGTTAAAACACTATGACAATCCTAGACAAATTTGTTGTTTGCGCAATTTATTTAAGAATTATAGTATTTGAAAACTGTTATTCGTAAACTTTCTAGATCTTTATTATACATATATATATATATATTTTTTTTTTTTTTTTTTTTTTTTTTTATGTAAAAGTAGAAGCATTGGATTGGAATTATTCACAAACTTTCTAGAAATTTGTATATTTTTTCTTAATTTATGGTAAATTTAAAGTATTTGATTGCAGTTGTTCATAAACTTTATGAGGCAACATTCTTTGGAATCGATGGCACAAGATACTGTAACATTATCCAATACTTTTATCGGATTCAGAATAAGAACTTATTCGCCATGCTTTCATTGTTGTGGTAAAAAAAATATCTATAACCGATATGTTAACGGGTCATTAAGAAATCTTACTACTGATTTATTTTCGATTTCTTACAGTGCAGAGCTCTTTAAAAAACATTCTTAAAACAACATCAAAACTCCTTTTGAATATTTTCCAATCGATAACGAAATAGCTTATAACTAACTAATATCCCATTTTCTGAATGCTTTTTCTTCTCGATTTACAGAATGATTTTTATTACATATTTATTTATTTCTTCCATTTACGGTAAGAAAGGGGATAATCTACAATTATCTGTTTTATACTGAATTTTTTGTTGAATGAATTTCTATTTTGCGATTACAGAAATCTTTCTAGGTAAATAAATAAATAAATAAAACAAAATAGTGAATAAATAATTAAAACTTTGACCGTTTTTCTGTCGTATTAAATACATTTCGTCGTAAATAAATACCTTTTCTTCGTTTCGATGATATAATAATTCGCAATACTTAGACCCGATTTCTTCACCTATTTAACTTTATTTGACTCTACCTTTGAACATCCTTGTCTTTTAAACAAAGTATTAATTCAGAATTTACGCAAAACTTAATAATTGCAAAGTAAACTTTTACAGTTTAAGTCATTAAAATGAATGGAAATGTATTTAAAGGAAAGCATTTTTAATCAGGTTATTAAGGGAACCTTTGACTTGGCACTACTAAAGGTTTGATATGAAATCTTCTATTTCCATTCAATATTCATAAATAGAACTGTACTAGGTTTTGTTCGATAAAATGTATATTCATGCATCAATTCTTATGGTTTTTGATTTTTTTTTTCTTATTTGAAATCTTTAAATTGCGCTTTCTAAGTTTGCATTTTTTTTCATGAATTCATGGTCTTCAAAATGCCTTAATTTTTACAGATATTTAAGAAAGGATTTAAGTCAAATTAACTTGACTTTCCAGAACACGAAATCATCCCTTGAACATTATGGAACGCGAACGTTTCAGTCGTGGAGGTGTGATGGTATGCGGAGGAAGTGGGGAAATAATAATCGATGGACGTATAGCCTACACACTTTTAACAGCGGATAAATTTTTGTCCTTTGTATTTATGGGTCATAATGTTATGCATCATTTCAGAAAAAATTATGAAATTGTAATTCAAAGTTCCTAAGAAATCCGTGGCGCAGTATGTCCTTCTTAGGACCTTGCGCCCTAAAAAAAACACCAACCAATCTAAGAAATCCGTGAATTTTTATGTATGTAAAGGTAATTTTGGGCATCATTGTACTTGAATGGACTCCATCACCGACAATTATTTTATCACATTGTCTGCAGAACCATCCGCGTAAACAGGGACATTTTTCAGGAGGGTATTTGCTTTTACCACATGTCTTAATTTATAACAAGATTTCATTCCTGCGGAAAAGTCTGTCGATTGTGCGTTGGACTATCATAAGCATCAACAAGATTGCTGACAGTAGTAAAGAAAGCATATATATATTTATGTATATAGGCTGTAAAAACAAATAAATAAATATCCAAAATTAAAGGTTTACCATTTCTCTGTTTACAGAAGATCTTTCACACTTCAGTAGTTGAGTTTTATATATAAATGCCGTATTTTTTGCGTCCGTTCGCTTCTATCTTATAGCCATAGTTCTTGACAATAGCTCTAGGTCGAATTTTTCATGAAAGTAAACTTTTTCTTAGTATGTGTCATGTCAATTTTATCCCATTCCTCTTGTACCATTTTCAAAGTCCGTTCCATGTTCTTGAATGCCGTTTTCTTAAAGCTCGTTTTAATAAACCAAAAGCGCAAAAGTCCACTGGAGAAGCGTCAGATGATTTTACAGGTATTCCATTAGATGGGATTTGATATATTTTATTCCTGTTTCTGATTCTTTCTTTGCTAAATAAGCGACAGTTAATTTAGACGGGTGAATAGAGGCATGGTCCATAAGAGGCTGAACTTTATCAATGTCCTTTTCATATAAGACTGGAATTTCATTTTCAAAAATTGGTTCTAAAATACTCTGATGTTAGTATAGTAAATTAATTTTGGCTTTACTTGAACTTTACTTTTTACTTTCAATTTACCGTTGTAACAAAATCCTGTAACTATCCTGAATCGAATTAGAAACTTTTCTGTACATTGACGAAGTCATTTTGTACGGTCATTCCCGCCAACTGAGCCATAAAATATTAATATTTTGTTATTATCATTAAAGTCACTTAAATAGATCCATGCCTCATCGAGTGGTTACTACAAATTTCCATTTTTCAGCACCTAGGTGTTTTTCATATAATTTTCTACTTTTTTTTTTTTTTTCTTTTTTCTTTTAGCAATATGCTTTGGCAAAAGCAGATGAACTTAGGTTTAAATATCTTCTTTTTTTAATTTAAAATATTTATGAATGATTTTAACTTACAGTGCCAGAAAACATTTTTAGTTTCGATGCAATGGATCTCTGAGTCGGTGGATTTTCTTTCAGGATCAGAGAATTCACTTTTTTGATATTCATCTGCCTCCGAACAGTCTTAGGAGGAAGTTCTACGGTCATGTTTTCATTTTTACTTTCCCTTAGAAGTTTTCTCCTTTCAAGTCATGTTATGATATATTATAAATACCTTTTTAGAAGCTTTTATATGAAAGTGACTTTGTCATCGCGTCTTCGTGTCACGCTAATAAACAAGGCGCCTCCATTTTAAAGTAAATATAAGCTGTTCCGTTTGTCGCTCCTTGGCTTAGTTGGTTAGAGCGTCAAATTAATAACGCGGTGATCGAGAGTTCGATCCCCGAAGGTCCGGTGTGTTAATTTTTGCAGATAATTAGTAGAAAATGTGTCAACTGATAAAAGAAAATTTTTCGTTGACTACACTGTGTCCTAAGAATTTTTGGACCATCGCCAATTGTTCATTGCGCAGCACTAGTGCGACGTAAAACCCAACCAACCAATCTAAGAATTTTTAAAGATTTTTTTTAAGAATCCTTTTTTTTTTTTTTAGATATTAAAAAACACAAAATATTTTAGATATTAAAAAAGCACAAAATAAAAAGTTTTAAGTAAAAAATACATAAATATTTTTAGAAGCTTTTTATTGAAATTGGATTTTGTCATCGTGCCTTAGTGTCACGCTAAAATACAAAACGCCTCCACTTTAACGTAAATATTAGCATCTTTTTTTGTCGCTTGTTAGCTCAATTGAATAGAGCGTCATGTTGATAACGCGATGGTTGTAAGTTCGATCCTCGAAGACCGATACGTTACTTTATTCCAGATAAATGATAGGAAAGATGTCAAATGACAAAATAAATATGCTTCGATGTCTACACACTATCCTAAAAATTTTAGATTAATTTTTTTAAGAAGCTTCTTTTAGTTACTAAAACGCACAAAATAAAAATTTAATAAAAAAAAAAAAAAAAAAAAAAAAAACGCTGGAAGTTTGTATTGTGTAGTCTTAAAAAGCATTAAAAAAATATCCTTGCAAAGACATGCTACAAAAAAAAAAAATAAATAAATAAATAAATGTTTCAACAATAAGAAAATTTGCTGAAACAAAAATATAAATATTTAAAGAAAAACATAAATATTTCACTTTGCAAGAGATGAAAATTTTTAAATATTCAAAATACTTTAAAAAGCATTCGAGAACAATATTCTTTTTGTAAAAGTATTTGTTGGAAACTTTTAGCGTGTTCTGTGACTTTTCTTTACTGTTCTTTGATTTTTGGTTAGAGGGTGTCGTGGGTTCGATTCTCCAAGGGCCGATGTGTTAATGTTTGCAGATAATTAACAGAAAAGGTGTCAATTGATAAAAGAAAATCTTCCAAAGTCTATACAGTATCCTTTGATTCATTTTTTTAGAAGCTTTTTTCATAACCCAAAAGCAGAAAATAAAAACTTAAGTAAAAAAAAAAAAAATAAATAAATAACAGTAGAAGCTTTTTATTGTGGAGCCCTGAAAAGCATAAAATAAAAATTTACTCTTGCAAAGACATGCTATCAATAAAACGTGCACAGTGGCATTGGGCATCTCATTCACCCTGTCGTCATCAGTGTGATTTTTTCCTATGGGTTGCAGAAAGGGCAGAGTATATTAGAAAAAACTAAGCGCGCTTGACAACCTTACTGTAGAGATCGAAACAAAAGTACAGTAGATAGCCCTGATCACGAATCTGTAACTGTAAATTAGCACCACGTTTTAGAAAATTAAGTTTCTTGCGAGAATGCTGTATACAGTGCTTTTTGAACCACTTATATGACTTACAATAACTTGAGAATCATAAACATTTCTTTTTTAGTAGTCCTTTTTGCTTCCTTATACGAAAAAAAAAAAAAAAAAAAAAAAAAAAAACCAGTTATATTAGGTCGAAGCAGAACACGACCCTTTTCAGGCAAATAATGAAGGCACGAGTGCTACAACCAAATGCATTTTATGGTGTTTATTCAAAGTTTTTTACTTATTAACACTTCCCCACTCTCTCACACACACTTACAGATAGTGAGTTAATAGGACTGAATTTTCATTGGGTATTGCATTACATTTGAAAGATTAAATTAAATATGAATATGTTTGTACAACTTATGCCAATCAGTAAAACCAGCAATGAGTACTCTAACGGGATCCTGTTCTGTAATGCATCAATTTTGTGATGCACATTATTACTTCTCTTTCTTGAAATTTTTTTTTTTTAACCTCTACATAGTTAAAGTATTTCTTAAGTGACGTCGATATTTCTGTTCCATTTTTCGCCACGTAAATTTTTTGATATACCTTTAAAAAATGTTTTTTTCATTAAAAAAATTTGGTTATATTTTGAGGAAGGAAAATGAAAAAAGGAAAAAAAAAAAAAAAAGAAAATGAAAGAAAGAAAATAAAATGTTGTTCTAGAGCAGTTGTAAATAACATTTACTATTGTTTTTTCATTCCCCTCTCTCTCTTTTTATTTTTATTTTAAACGTAAAAATGAAAGCAGTTTCGCTTCTTTGCTAAGTATAAAGTTGTCAATGTCGTATTTCCATTTTTTTAATAAATACAAAATAATCAACGTTCGTGTTTGAATAAAACTATATAAAATAAAATTTTTGGGGGAAAAAACTAATTAAGTTTCTCCAACCGATACTTTTTAATTTGAGAAATCGTAAGTAAAACTTCAGAAATTAAAAATCATTTAAAGAAAATGATATTTTAAGCATTTTTAATTGGTTAACGTTTAACATTTTTTTGGTAAGCTTTCAAAATAAGGTAAAATATTTTTTGATAAAATATGTTTAACTGCTATGTAATGTTAAATAATAATAATAATAATAATAATTTAAAAATCCACTTTCGACGTTGACGTGTACTGCTTTTTTTAATTATTGTTTTTTTTCTTTGTTTTCGCAAAATAGTATTTTGAATTATTTTGGTGTTATTGATATAAATTATTAATTGCTTATTTCGTGTAAATATATTTGTAAGGAAAATAAATAAATAATATTAATTATTTAGTTAGTTTGTATGTAATTATATATATAAATTATTTATATTATTCATATAAATTTATGGTTTATTATTTTTATTTTCATTATTTATTTCTGCATAAATCATTAAAAGTTTTGAAAAACCATTTTCTTTCTAATAATAAACAGAACGGAAAACGCTTATTATTATACCGGGAGACATTTTGTATATTTAGACCCATTAAAAAACGTTCTCTTTTTTTCCGTCTCGCGTTAAGTTGAAAAATATTTAAAATAAAATTGAGAAAATCAGATTAAAGCAATGGAACAGCTTGGACCTCTTTGCGAAATTTAAAATTTGGCACCGAAGTAGCTCGGACGTTTCGCGCCGAGATCTTGACATTCACGAGATAGATAATTTAATTCATCACCAAAATAACATCAAAAATTCTAAATCTGCCAGGGAGGGGGAGGGGGGAGTTCTATATTGTAATTAAAAAAATTAATGAATGAATATAGAATCCGCTGCTAAGGAAGGCAATGCACTTACCGCATGACTTTATGTGGAAAAGTAGACAAAAAAAAAAAAAAAAAAAAAAAAATCTTGTCGCACTAAATTAAATTCTGTATTTTTCAGAATTTTATATCTATTCCTATTATTTAAAAAACAAAAATAGGCTTCAAATTTTTTATTCATTTAAATTCAGTGATTAGCGAAGCGGGTAAAGCCTGCTAGTATCTAATAAAACTATTTCAAACTGTATTTAAAGTACGTTTATATACATAATTTTTTATCTAATTCTTTAATCTATAATCCTTCTTCGTGGAGGTTAATACAAAATGGTGCGAGTGATACACTAAACAATTTTTCCTTCTCAATCTTCTCGGTCGCAGAATGAGATATGGGCGCAAACATCGCTTTTATCAAGCGTACACGCTCCTTTATTTTATTTAAAGATAAATTATAATAAATTCGTTTTTATTTTATTTTTTTTGTTTTACATTTACAGTAATTAATATTTGAATAAAAACAGACAGTTTGTGTTTAGAATACGTAAAAATGAAAATATTTGTTTCAACTTAAAAAATTCTCCACACACCGTAAAATTAATGTAGGGCACTGCCGGCCTTTCTACTTTAGGGGGCAAAAATACGTGCTACATCCTTGGAGACGAAAGCAAGACACTCTGGCTTTTGCCTCCAAGGTATAGTAGCAAGTGTCTTTTGTAACTGAAGAAGAAAGGCCACATCCTTTCGAAACCGGCAGTGCTTACATTAATTTTAGGGTGTGTGAAGAAGTTTTTAAGTTCAATCATTTATTGTTCACAGTTTTTTATTTATTACTGGAAATATTCGTGCTATTATTTTCAAAAGGACATTGATGTTTACAATAAAAACAGGTTTAAAAAATGTAACACGTTAATTTAAACACGTTATTATTGATTTGTTTATTAATTTATCTTTGGTGCCACTTTATAATTTTGGACCACTCAATTTTCATCTCTGGCATGAAACTTTTTTACTTTCTTCTATATGTAATATAGAGAAAGTATTGGATTCGCGAAAATTTTCGAAGTCCATTTTTTGATGGATTTACATGTTTTGGGATATGGAGAACACGAATTAATAGTTTTTAAAAAATGTCTGTCTGTCTGTCTGTCTGTCTGTCTGTCTGTCTGTCTGTCTGTCTGTCTGTCTGTCTGTCTGTATCATTTTTTTGTGGACGCTGTATCTCACGAACCAATGAATGAAACTTAACCAAACTTGGTATTTAGTTGCACCCTGACATAAACTGGTGCTGATTAGATTTTGGGATCAATCGCTCAATAGGTGGCGTTGTGATCGCATTTTATGCAAATTTTTAACATGGCAGCATAGGACAAAATTCCGTATAAATGGGCATAAAGAGAGTTATTTTACACTTGTGATTGTAAAATTAATAGGATTTATTGATAATAGTAGTAGTTAGCTAGGAAAAAAAATTTGTGCATGGGGGGGCATCGGTTCCCCCCCTGGGGGGGAAAATCCCCCCCCGGGGAAGTAAATTTTCAAGATGGGTATCTTTCGAAAGGTCTCGTTGATAATAGTAGTAGTTAACTTGGAAAAAAATTTTGTGCATGTGGGGGCATCGGTTGCCCCCCCACCGGGGGGGGAAGTTCCCACCCGGGGGGGCAAAATTTCAAGATGGGTATCTTTCGAAAGATCTCGTCAATACCTTTAAAACGAATGGTTGAACGATAAATCTGTGATAATTTAAACCAAAGTTATCGATTTTTTTTACTTTTAACAAAAAAAAACTTAGAAAAATATCGCAATTTTTTTTTTTTTTTTTTTTTTAACGAAATTTAACCAAACTTGGTATTTAGTTGGTCCCCGACATAAACTGGTCCTGATTATGTTTGGGGATCAATAGCTCAACAGGTGGCGCTGTGATAGCATTTTATCTAAATTTTTAACATGGCAGCATAGGACAAAAATTCGTATAAATGTGCATAATTAGAGTTGTTTTAAACTTGTGATTGTAAAATTAATATGAATTATTGATAATAGTAGTATGTAACTAGGAAAAAAATTTTCTGCATGGGGGGGCATCGCTTCCCCCCCCTAGGGGAAAAATACCCCCCCAGGGGGGGTAAATTTTCACATTGGGTATCTTTCGAAATATCAGGTTGATAATAGTAGTAGTTACCTAGGAAAAAATTTTTGTGCATGTGGGGGCATCGGTTGCCCCCCCACCGGGGGGGGAAGTTCCCACCCGGGGGGGCAAAATTTCAAGATGGGTATCTTTCGAAAGATCTCGTCAATACCTTTAAAACGAATGGTTGAACGATAAATCTGTGATAATTTAAACCAAAGTTATCGATTTTTTTTACTTTTAACAAAAAAAAACTTAGAAAAATATCGCAATTTTTTTTTTTTTTTTTTTTTAACGAAATTTAACCAAACTTGGTATTTAGTTGGTCCCCGACATAAACTGGTGCTGATTATGTTTGGGGATCAATAGCTCAACAGGTGGCGCTGTGATAGCATTTTATCTAAATTTTTAACATGGCAGCATAGGACAAAAATTCGTATAAATGTGCATAATTAGAGTTGTTTTAAACTTGTGATTGTAAAATTAATATGAATTATTGATAATAGTAGTATGTAACTAGGAAAAAAAATTTCTGCATGGGGGGGCATCGCTTCCCCCCCTAGGGGAAAAATACCCCCCCGGGGGGGATAAATTTTCAAGATGGGTATCTTTCGAAAGGTCTCGTCAATACCTTTAAAACGAATGGTTGAACTATAAATCTGTGATAATTTAAAAAAAAGTTATCGATTTTTTTCACTTTAAAAAAAAAAAAAAAAAAAAAAAAAAATCGTACTTTTTTTTTTTTTTTTTTTTTTTTTTTAATATTGTTACTGATTGAATATGTATAGGTAAATATAGAAGAAAGTCTTGTGGTGGCCACAACATACTAGTTTTTTCTTGATTTAATATTAAATTGTGTTACTTATGTGACTACGAATTATTAAAATAACGTTAAAAATTATAATTCTGTATTCCAGATGTATACTATCTTTCAATAGTTAATACATAAAAACAAAAAGAAATGTGTTGATTAATTTTTTCTAACTCAAAGTAAAAAAAAAAATTGTTCCATAATCTTTTATGTCGTTTATTGCCGGTAATAAGTATTCTATAACAAATTACATCTGCCAAAAAATTATTATAAAGGGCAATGGAGAGTTTTGTTCTATTCTTTTCTAAAAATACTTTCTCTTTTTGTTACGCTATAGCAAGTGTACTTGCTATATGAAAGGTAAAAACAGGAAAAGTTATTGATCATAACGTCAATTGCAAGTAGCCCTTATTTTACTTGCCGACGAAAACGTAATATTTTATCTCTCTCTCTCTCTGCATAGACACGAGAAATTACTCCTAAACTTAATAGCTTAAAAAGTCTCTTAATACTTACTGAAAAAAAACTTTGAAAAAAAATCTTTTTTTTTTTTTTTTTTTTTTTTTACTGAGTGAATTTGTATAGGAAAATATAGAAGAAAGTCTTGTGGTGGCCACAACATACTACTTTTATTCAGTGTCTTAGGAATCTGATTATCCTGACTGACATTTTCTGGGATGAGAGATTTACTGAATTATTTAAATTTAATGCTTACTTGCACCTTTTGAGTTATTATTCCGACGTGCGCATTATTTTAAAATCGGATCTGTTGCATATATTCAAGTAATAATATGTGTAAAATGCAGAAATAATTTTAACTAAAAATGTGTAATGTAATGTTTAAAAAAATATAATCATGTTCAAAACTCAAATTATGAAACACCTTCTAAAGTTAAGTGCATATGTACTTAAGAAAATATTTATTTATATTTCATATGGCTGTAAATTTGCAATTACGAAATTTTTGATTGATTTTTAAAATAAAATTTTGAATTTTACATTTTACATTTTGGTAATATTAAATAAACTTTAACTTAATTTGAAGTGATATTTACTAGGATTAGTTTAGAAGCCTTCTCTAGAATCCGGAGGTCTGCGCTGGCCTAAAATTAAGGCCCAGTCGAAAGTAAAAATTAGAATCGAGGCCTGGCCTGGACCGGCTCGACTAAAAATAAAACAAAAAATATTGGCAAACAGAATCGAAATCTGGTTTCTACAGGCTTTTAGCAGTTTCGCTTATAATGTCTATGTCTTTCCCCAAAATATGGGATGTATTTCATATTTTATGAGTGAGGTAAGAATGTAAGTAAGAGAGATTGCGCCTAGTTATAACTAAATTAAATTGTTAACAATAATAAATGCACTTGAACGGCATAATTGTAAGGTTTTTGTAAACAAATGGATATTTCAATTTAATAATTAAAAAAATTGGAAAAATAAAATAAATTAAAAATGAATTGCTAAACTTTTTTAAAGAAAGAATTTTTAAAGAAAAAATATTAAAGAATCGCAAAAAACAAGACCAGATAATATTAAAAAATAGCATTAAATTACTAGATAACATATATAAGTTAAAATTAGTACATTTCCTCTTCAGTTTGAATGTTTTCTTGTTTGCTAGCCTAATCTGTCGTTATCCACAATCATTGCATTCATTATTGTAAATGGTGCAGTTTTCGTAAAACCACCTGCCACAAATTAACCCGTTTATACATTTCCAAGCTAAAAAAAAAAAAAAAAGACGGATAACTCACCGTACGTGCAATGATATAGGGCTGTTTCTGCCCACTTTTAAGCCCAGAATCCGCCCACCGTTTACTATTTGTTAAAGTTATTTTCACAAAATCTTCCGCACAACAATGTTTAAAACACAAAACCTAAATTTTACTTGTTTTGAACTTATCGTTTCAACTTTAAAAACCTTTATCTTATTTTCTTTTATTTCACGGAAATTTAGACGATTATAGTTTTTAAAAATAAATTTGATAACCCCAATATTTTTTCTTTTAATTTGGTTTTATCGTTTCTGTATTAGCAAAACTTGAAAATATTGCAAAACTAAACAGATATACAATAACATTAAATAATTTGTTTAATAGGATTACGGGAGAGGCCCCTCTCCTATATATACGGCCCCTCTCCTATATATACGAGCACTTCTCCTGATTCAGAATCCGTTTTGCACTGAAGACGGTACGCTTTAGGCTACCGAAACAGCTGTATGCACTTCCAATATTTTTCTTTTGGCGTTTCTGACGTAGAAGTTTATTCGGGGTTTTAATATTCCAACGCCAAGTCTCCTGTTATTATGGAAATATATTTATCTTTAAAATAGAATGTAGGAAAAAGTGCTTTCGTCTTTCTTTCTTTCATCTTCATTCATTATCATTTTTTACAACATATCATCCTTTTGGGAACCAACTATCTATATTTATAATAAAAAGGGAGAAAGAGCAGAAGTAAGTACACAAAATACTTTTTTTTTCTCTTGTTTGTTTGTTTAACGAGATTCCATTTTTTATGGCATCATTTGGGAAAACTTAAATGTAGTGAATCGAAGGTCTATTTTATTCCTTTTTCCATAATGAAAAATCAAAGAAAATTGATTGGTGGTAGTTTCACTGCATGTTTTTGTTCCGGAATGTCTGAGGTATAAGTAATGGTGTCATTTAAGCTTTACATCATCTACACGTCGTTTATTTTCCTTGGGGTGCACTGCAACAACCATAATAGAGATCGTTTTAATGAAGCGGGAAGCATTTTTTTCCATCGATCATTAAACGTTGGGGAAATGTTTTATTGAGATTCGATTTCGACAGTTTAGTTCTTCAACAACGGAAAATTCTGGTTTTTATTTCTTAAAAAATGTTTGTGCCTTACTTTTTTGGGGGAAAAAAAAGGATGAAATTTTGTTTAAATACATATGTGTGTTTATGAGAGAGAGAGAAAGAGAGAAAGCAAAAACAAAAATTGTTTTTATTTAGATTATTTTAGATTATTTATTTGTAATATACAGATATAGATATAAAAAAAAATTTTTGGTAAAAATCTATCAATTGTTAAATCTGAATAATAATAAAAATATTATATACCTAAAAATATATATATATATAACGATTGAAAAATGAATTAGTTTAAAATTCTAAATGAATGAATATATTTAATCTAGTAACCACCTCAGTTTTCAATTTCAGTTCTCCTGATTTTCTGGAGTCATTGGATCCAGCCATACCTTAAACTCATATATGTATTAGTTAGATAACAAGAAAACTCTTGATCGTCTATAGTAATAAAAGAATTAAAAGTATCGATAACATGCATACGCACAAAGCCAAAGCCAGTTAAGGATTTATTCATTTTGGACAACGGTGGGGAGCCTATTTTGATCTACGCGGAGTGTTTTAAAAGGGTTAACTGACTACCAGTATCAACTAATCCAGTTAATTTGTTACCATTAATGGAAACTTGTTTACACATATGAGAAGCATGCAATTCATGTACAGTGACTCTATCTTTGGGGGAAGGTCCGTCATTTTCAGCGGTTCGGCGGCAATCGATAGACTTGTGTCCAGAAAGACCACATGAAAGGCACCTAGGGCCACGGGAGCGGTTAGGACAAAATTTAGATAAATGACCGAAATCGTTACAATTAAAACAACGTAATTTATTTTGAGAGGCCGGACCCACATTACATTTGGATTCGCGAGTTAAAGTTGGTTGTGTCTGACCAGTACCACGTTTTCGACTGTCGTGTGTTTGTTTATAATTAACTGAATTTCGTTGATTTAAGTTTATTGTGTTAAGAGCAGTTTTATAAGTTCACAATTTTTCTTTAAATTCTGCAAAAGATTTCGCTCCACAAAGAAGAATTTTTTCAGAGGGGTTGCCCTGTATACCTTGAATGGTGACCTGAATAACTGAAAATTCGTCAATAACGGCATTACCGCGATTGGAAATTTCGCGCATGGCTAAAAAATATTGCATAGTAGTTTCGTTTGGACGCATTTTTCTGTTTTCTGGTTGTTTGTGTATCTCAGTGAACGGTATGGTATCTAAAAATTCAGAAATTAACGCGGCCTTAAATGACACATACGTATTAAGATTTCGTTGCGAGAATAAAAATGTTTTAGCAGAACCACTAATGAATCGTTTTGCAAAAATAATTTTTGTTGTTCGGTAAGACTCGGAAATAAACTGAATTATTCCTCTATGTCATTAAAAAAATTGCGTATAGAATATATAGGAATCATTACCAGAAAAAGTTCTGCAAGTACTAGCCAGGTCTTGGAGAAGAAACCAGTAGTGGCTACTCAAATCTGACGTCGCGTGTCTAGGTACAACATTCGGAGAGTGATTTGGAACTTCCAAAGAAGGAAAAGTTTGGATTTCGGAATCGAAAACGGAAGTAGTGGGAATATTCGGAGAAGGGGGGGGGGGGGGGTCAGTAGAATTATTATTTATTCTGAGATCGTCATCGTCTAACAAAAAACTAGTACCTGATGTTTTCTGAAACTCAAATTAATAAGCGCATTAAAAATTTCTTTACACAAATTTTCCTTACTGCCGACGGGATCTAAGTGTAGGGCATTGGCGATTGATATACAATCTGACAAAGCAAATGTTTTTAATATATGTTCCTGATGTTTGTGAATGTCGAAATCGGCAGAAAACCGCTAAAATTTCTCATTCGTTCACGCGATGGATGATCAAAAGTTGGGTAATACATCTTTGTATTTGTATATTCCCTCTTCTTTCTCTGTGTGTATATATATATATAGAGAGAGGGGGGGGATATATACAAATATACATGTGTACAATAGGTAGGTTAGATAGACAGACGAATAGATAGCGATAACACATTAGAAAGACTCAATTAGATAAATCAAATTATAATTCAGATGCTATTTTTTATTATTATTATCTAAACTTGCAATCAAACAATAGAAAAAAATCTCACGCTTCGTATAGACTCTAAAGCCTTTTCCTATTGTATTTAATCGTCACATCTTAACAATCAATGTAACACGACGGCACTTTAAGATATATTTTGTTTTTAGTTACAGAGAAGGAAATCATACAAAAAACTATCTTATAACTTTACTTTTAAAGATAAACCCTAAAAGAGATTTTTTTGTAGTCCTGTATATTGTGAACACACCGTACAAACATACTAAAAATGTAGGATAGTGAAAAAATACAGAACTCATATTCAAGTGATTTCCTCTTGTACCCCATAATGTATGTGGATATTTTTGTAATAATCTGTTTAAAAAAAAAAAAAAAAAAAAAAAAAAGAAAAGAAAAGAAAGAAAGAAATTGCTAGTCATATCATATTCTATAGGGAAAATGCTTTTGTATACCTAAATATTAATGTTGATTTCATTATGTTTTATACAGTATATTAACCCCTTCCGGTAAAATGACGAGTCTAGCTCGTCATTGGTTTTTCATGCCATATCGCACAATGACGAGCTACACTCGTCATGCTTACTGTTGAATATGATAATTAATTTAGTTTAAAATTTCTAGTGTACTGAATTTGGCAACACCTTTTTTACTTGTGGAAATATCACAGATCCCTATCACATATTGTTTTACCGTTAGAATTTCTTGGTACAAGTCACGGCCGAATTGTTGTTAGTCTGTAAGATTTCATTCTTGTAAAAATTTAGTGTGAGCATCGGTCAATATATATTTCTGTAAATGAAAAACGTGTTGTATAGTAAATACCATAATGGATAAGAGTTTTGCAGACTATGAAGGTCAAGGTGATTGGAGCGATTATGAAGAATCAGAAAAATATATGAAAGGATATAAGAAAATGTTTTTTTACATGTTTGACATTGCACTCTACAATTCATATGTTTTATATAACAAAATCAATAATGCCAACAAAATCGGAATTGGGAGCTTTCGACTGGACATAGCAGAACAAATCCTACAAAAAGTTACACTACCAGATTATAAAACCCGTGGACGTCCTTCATGTAGTGACACCCCGGCTAGGTTGCAGGCTAAAAGATGGGGACATTTTCCAGAATACATTCCTTCAACTCAGAATAAAAGAAAACCTACTAAGAGGTGCCGTGTGTGTTACAAGAATAAAATTAGAAGTGAGACTCCCTGGCAGTGTAAACAATGCAGGATTCCTTTGCACTTACCAGAGTGTTTTGAAAAGTACCACACGCTTGAAGACTATTAACTATATACCTTATTAAAGTTTTGCTCTGATTTTTTCTTAATTTTACCGTTTTTAATGTCATTTAACAATATGTAAAAATGAATATTAATTAAGAATATGTAAGAATTATAACATGAAACAAGTTTTTTTAAATAAAAATTAAATGGTTATTTCATGCACACTTTTTCATTATTAAATCGTACCGGAAGGGGTTAATATATGATTTAGTACATTAATAGTATATTAATACATTATTTCAAGAAATACTGTAACATAGACCTTAATGTATCCGAATTAATTTGTGAGTCCCCGTTCCCAAACCAGCAGCGCTATTTAACTTATTTTCAATGGGGGGTGACATTGATGAATCTGAATAAGTTTTAAATAATCCTAAGTAAATTACGAAAATGAGCGCATGAACGGACAGTCAAACAGTCCATTAAAATGTGCTTTCTAAGAAAACTGAAACATGTCAAAATCCTTTTCAGCTAACTTGTGTCGTGGAGTGTCATTTGTGGATCCTTTTAGTCTTAAATTCAATAACATTGAAAACAATTTTCCTCAAAGTAATTTCGTAGGTTTTATTAGAAAATAATGGAATGAAATAACAATGGAATATTCCTCGAATATTTCCGCAGAAGACCCTTCATTACTAAAGAATGTTTAAAATCATGAAATTTGATCTGACGTGGGTGGTATTTTGCAGTGATTTCGTTTTAAATCTCATAGACCAGCGATCCTTTAACCAGCAGAAGCTTTAATTTAAGCGACGTCCTCTTTCCGACTTAGATTCCTTTAATAATGACCTTATCCGTTTAATCCAGTTGCGGCCTCCCATTCCATTCGTCAGAATGTCACCGCATTCAGCTCTGAGATGAATGGATTTTCTCGGACATCACGCGTCCTATATTGGAGATGGATGACTTTTAGCCGCCTGATTTCCGTGTAAATTCTCTCTGAAATCGCCCCCTTTCGACAGATGGCATTGACCACAGTACGAGATAGTAAAAGTACTTAAAATGGTTTAAGAATAAAGAATGAAAAGCGCATAAAAGTATGAAGTATAATCAGAAATAATTTAGTAGTTTTAGAATTTATTAAAATATTGTTTTGTTTATTTATTTACTTTTCATTTTTATTTTCGGAAATTTATTACCTAAGGAAAGTTATATATATATATATATTTAAAAAATCCGATCCGAACCTTTGGAGAGATACTGAATTATTTTTGGCTATTTTAAGGGTATGTGTATGTCAGTATATGTGTATGTGTGTGAATGAAAACGATAACTACTAAATCCTGCATCCGTTTAAGCTTAAGTCGGGTAGGTACATTATGGGTCACAGTCACACGAACTGCATAGATTTTCATGAGTGTGGGACATAGAGTTATTTCAGAAAAAGATTTTTCCTACATTGCAGTTTATGGACTCAAACTAATTGGAATACTTTTTAATATTGTTACATAATTTAAAATAGAACAAACATGTTATTGCGTTTTGGTAAAGTTCGATCCTCATGAGAAATTTCGTGCGCAGTAAAAAATAAAATGGCATGTTTCATCAGAAAAATGACTCCAAGTAGCTACAAGCCATATTTTGTAGCTATGCTTCGCTATTTTAATAGTGCTTGCTCCTAAAATGGCACGACTAAAAGGGTGAAACTTGTCTCCAAAGTATTGGTTGCAGCGCTAATCTGGAACTAGTGTGCCTAAATAAAGAATATAACACATCAGATTTCTATACTTGACTCTCGAAGCCCGCTTGTAAATCTTCGTCAGATAAAGACAGATAACACATGACAGAATTACAGTGCGAAGAATTGGAAAAATACCCAGGGCCAGCGAGGGAATCGAACCCGCTCTCCTACGCTCGAAGGCGATTAGCAGTGTGGTGACATAACCACTATATATATATAAAAGTAATATGAAAGTAATTGAAAAAAGTAGAAAAAAAAAAAAAAATCTTTTTGTAAAAAAATAGAACCGACTCCAAAAAGCAACTACTATTCAAACAACCTTCAAACGTGTAAATATAACAAAATCTCTCGTTCGAAAATTTGACCCAAAAACAATACTTTCTCTACCTTATGGGTAAGAGAAAGTAAAAAAGAATTAAAGATAATTGAAATAGGGAGCAAAATTGAAAATTCTGGAATTAGCTAAATTGTATTTATAACTTAAGCAAAATAAAACGTTTTAGTTAAATAAACAGCAAAATAACAGAAACAAGTCAATAAATAAATCAACAACTGAAAACTTTCTGCAAGTCTTCAAATTTCAAAAGTTTACCTTCATTACACTGAAAAATAAGCATTCAGAAGAAAATAGGATTAAAGATCAATTTAAAACACCCCATAAAGAAAAATTGTGCTCAGCATTCACATTGAATTTTGTTTAGGAAGTCATTTTACGTATTTTAAATACATAATAAGTAATTTTATGGAAAATTATTTTTCCAGATAGAAGTTTCTGTAGAAACTTTTCACAACTGGCTACATTGCACATAACATTAAGTTTAAAATATTCATATATTGTTATATTTAAAACTTTTTTTTTTTTTATTTCGTTATTAGAAAGATAATTATTTTTGGGAAGGAGAATTAAATAAAGCTTTCATTGCATAAAGAAAATTTACTCAAATTTGTAAAGCTAATTTGTCTTTAGTTTTCAACACATTTTTAGGCCAAATTTACGGTTTATAAATATTTTTTTGTTTGTTTGTTCGATAAAAACAAATCGAGGCTATAAAACAAATGTCATGTCATAGATCGAAATTCTCGAAATTCCCGAAATTCTCTTTATTTTAGATATTTGTTGGAATTCTGTGCCCCCTTAGCAAAAAATACAAATCTTTTATAAAAAATCTGAAAAAAAAAAGTGTTTGTGAATATTTCGAAGCAATCTGATCTAATTGATAAGTGAAATCAGTTTGTATCAAATTCCACATTCCAAATTTGGCGGATTACTAAATTGTGTAAAAAGTCAAAAGATCACATAATGGATAAAGCTGTCCTCTGTTGGTCATGGTGATATTTTGTGATAGATACAACAATACAACTGAACAATCATGAATATAACATAGGTTAATACAAAATTAAAATTTAACACAATAAATTAATTTTGCATAGTTATTTTAGTCATAGGAGAAAGAAAGGTAGAAGAAATCAATTAAAAATAAACAGACTCAAAGCAAATAGAGTGTTATTTCCTTGTTCTCATAACTACACGGAAAAAAAAACCCAAAACGATTTTTTTTTTTTTTTTTTTTTTTAAATTCTTACTAATTTTATTTTAACTCTAGTGGCTTGAAATTTATAATTCAAAACATTTATAGTAAAGTGGTGTCAATATTAACCTTGGACGTTACCGAAAGCTGTGCAAGAATGTAAAAGCCCCCCCCCCCTTTTTTATGTTAAATTAAAGATCTGGCGTGATTTAACTCGATTTTCCGAACTTTAAATAATTAACGGTTGTACAATTAAATTAAAGTAGGACAAGTCGTTCAATAAATGAAAGTGAAAATTATAATAAGGTGTTTGATTATTTTTTTCCGTATGTTTAATTTAATTGCGCTTCAAATGACTGGAGCCCATAGATCATAATGATAGAGAATTTTTCGTTGTGTCCCTGTAGAAAACTATAAGGGCTATATTCATCAAATTTTATACAGTTCATGTGATAGTGACCTATAAAATGCACATAAATTTTGAGTTCAAACGAATGAAGCATTCACACGCTATAGAACTTGCTATAAATGATTTGGGTCCATAGGATTTTTCTTTGTGTCCCTGTAAAATACTATAAGTGTTAAAAAGTGCTAGATTCACGAAATTTTACACACTTCTGGCAACGATGAATTTTCAGCTCATTCAAATAATGCATTTAGACGCTATATCACTTTAAATAATTTAGGGACATAGGCCATAATCATAAAGAATTTTTTTTCGTGTCCCTATAAATAAAACTATAAGTGTTAGATTCATCGAATTCAATAGAGTTCTTTCTGACCTATAACATTCGTACCAACTTTAAGCTCAATCGAACAACGGGTTTAGACGCTATCGTGTTCACTCATACACATACATACACACACGCATACGTAAATCGCTGTAAAAATAGCAAAAATGAGCTCAGGAGACTTCAAAACGCATAGATACATCGTTCTTTACGTCCGTAATAGGCTCCGAAAGTAAAAAGTGTCCATTACTGGTACAGGCACCACTACTGGTACACTTACTATAATTACTATAATAATAAAATGTACGTTGACTAAAATCTGGAATAAAATTACGTTTTTTTGTTTTGTTTTGTTTTTTCCCAGATAGTGTTGTTAAATATAATTTAAACTTCTCTCTCTATTTTAACAACATTCCGAAAAATTACAATGATCCAGGAAAAACTTAAACTTTTTTTTTTTCTTTTTTTCCTTCCCCTTTTATATTGTTTTACTCTTGGTTGAAAAATAAAGGATAGATTTATGAAGAAATTGGGGACGCGCAGTTTGTTGTTTTCATTTTTACGTTTCTTCTTTTTTAATCTAAATATTTTTATAGGCACCGCTTCGAGTGCATTTTATTAAATTTTTGTGTGAGAATATGCATTAAGCTAAGTATAGTTTTGCATTTCTCACTTTTGAAATCAGAGAAGAGATCAGGCAGAAAGCCCCCAAAATTTTGCATAGATCCCACTAAACTGCTTATTTTGCAATCATCGATTTGAGTAAAAGCCTCGGAGATAACAGAAATAACATTATCTAGATCTAGAATACTTCTTTTTTCATACCTCCGTGTCGGAAAAAAAAACATGACCACAGCTGATGTTGGAAGAAAGCATTTTTTATCACTTACTTTTCATCATTATTAGGATCTGTCTGTTTGAATTTAAAAAAATAAAAATAAAAACACTGGAAATTTAAGAAATTTTATCAAATATCATATGAACATTCCTAAGCAAAAATTTCTGGTGTCTTTTTTTTTTTTTTTTTTTTTTTTTTTGTTTATTGAAACGGGTAGAAATTTCTGGTCGAATGAATGCAATTCATTCTATATTTTTGAAGTGAAAATATCTTTAGACGCATTGCACGCATTTTCTCTTCGGAGTCATTCCACCTGATTGAAATTCAGGGGGTATAGATAAATTATTAAAAGATCTTCCTAAAGTTGATACAGATCGGATAATAATTAACAAAGTTGGGATGCATTGTTTTCATTTCATTCCCGTTTAAGATACAAGAGCTTTACACAGATTGACACGGATGTCTGTGTGCCGTCAAGTCTGTGTTAAGATAAATCTAATTAATTTAGACTAGAATAATGGATGGCATTTCCATAATTACGAAAACATAAGAGGCAATCACAGAAATGTGCTCATCTCCCTAAAAATTGACGATAGATGCATGCTCTAGAGAAGGGGTGGGGGTGGGGGGGGGGGGCATCGAAAAGTAGACAGAAAAGTTAGTATTTTTATTTTATTTTTTAACAGTTAGTATTTTTTACTGGCAACAACTCTAATTTTTTTTTATATAGCAGTTTTTTTTTTTTTTTCCAGAAATTTTCGTATAAACTTTATGGATGTTCTTTAGTAGTTTTCTACGATTAAATAAGGTGATAATTTCTATTCAAAAATAATGGTATTCAAAAGTCGGAACTGTTGGCATCTATTATCAAAACCATAGGTCGTCATCCAATCGCTTATTTAACGTTTTTATAAATAAATATTCTTCGAACCAGATAACGATTCATTGAATAAAATGATACCCATTTTATATTGGCAAAAACTTACTGCATAGGAATACATAAAAGTTATAACAGCTTATGTTAGTTATTTTAGTTGCATCTTGACATAAATGGGTGCCTATCAACTTTTATCAAAATCGCCCAAAAAATGGCGCGTCGTGCTGCATTGTCTCTAATTGAGTGGAAAGCTCTATTACAGTTTTTGTTGTAAATAATTACACAAAACGTTGTATGTAAGAAGTCCATTATAAAAAAAAAACTGCTGATTCAATTTGGGTGCATGTCGTTGAACGGAAAGTCTATATCTCAGCTTCTTCAACACATTTAACAAGCTTAATATGTAAGATGGCGTTATGATAAAAAAAAATTTAATTAAATTTGGGTAAGTATCGACCGATAGGAAGTGCTGCTGCAATAGGGTTACATCTCAGCATCTACTGGTTAAAATCGAACTAAACTCCCAATGTAAAATCCTTACTGTGAGAGGTTAGAATTAAATATTTTTTCGTATTAATCAGTAGGTGGCGGTATCCAGAACAATTTTTGTGAACAATTTTTATGATGGCCACAACATACTAGTTTTATGTGCATTTTAATATCGTCACACTACTTTTGACACATAGGAATACACATTATTAACCCTCCGTCGGAGGCACCCTGGCTGAGAAGCCCGTTCTGGTTTTTATTCTCTAAATATCCTACACATGATTTTTAATTCAAAAACACCCATAGGGTGACCTTATTAGGAGTGAATAGAAAGTAATAAACGAAAATTTTATTCACAAGTACGAATTTATTGATTGTAGTACAAATATTTTAACAATAAAGTATTTACCTGGCCTCTCAGGCATTGTGCGCCCGATTTTGTTCGTCCTACGGGTGCGCCTCACGTAGGGTTAAGAAGCTTAAAAACAAGGTTTCGATAGAAAGGTTGTACGATTATTTAATAATTCGTTTACAGAAAATTTCTGTAATAGAGAATTAGATCACTTTACTAAATAATTTAATCATCTGTATAAATAAAGCAAAGTGTTTGTCCGCGGACCACTCCTATTTTTGATGGGTCTAGATTTAACTACTTTGGTGATGAAAGTCGGCCATTTTTTTTTATTTTTTTTAGTTAAAACTGTTGCATTTTTTTTTTTTTTTTTTAATATACTACAAAGATGTTAGTATACTTTTTTTAAAAGAGCTCTAAAAACTGTTCATTTTTTGTGAGGACACTCTATACGTCAAGTTATTAGATTTAAAGATATTTTGTTGCAAAGTTTCACAACGAAATATCATTCGATTGCTTTTATCTTTAAATAAAAGTCTAATATTAAACAAAAAAAAAGTCTAATATTAAAGAATAATGAATAACTTTTTAAAAATGATCAGTTTTGAAGTTCTAAGAGCTGCTATTTTTAAATGACAGCGTACTTATTTTCCCATACATAATCCATTAAATTTGTAAATAATTGTCGATTCATTCCCATAAGACCCTAGAGCATTGTTGCAAAACGGAAGAAATATTTAATTTAATTTAATTTAATTTGTAATATGTTATTTTGACTTTTTGACCTTAAAGGGAATTTTTAATTATGTTACAAAGCCCAAAATGGGATATAAAAAATAAATAGTAATTCAATCCTTTTGAAAATTAATTTAAATTGAGTGACCAGCGAAGCGGACGTAGCCAGGTAGTATATATATATATATAGATATCGAGCAACTACAGGAAAAAAATATACAGACATTAATTTGTCGAAATAGCGATGCTGTTATCTAGTTTGTTGTTTTTGTAAATTATTGGAACATTCTATCGATATATTTTCCATTTTATTTCTCAAGAAAGACAATCAATTCCACCCATTTTTAGTCTGAAATATTTCAACATTTAACTGCACTTTCAAAAAATTCCGCACAAGCGCAATGGACTGCGAATTCTTGAAGCTTACGACAAAGAATATGAAATTATAGTTCGCAGTCTCTGTAGAGCTGAAAACGTAATGAATCTTTTTAGCATTTTAAATGGGATGCAGGTTTTCATTTTATTCAGATGCATCTTTAGGGAACAAAGCCAAAAAGTTAGATAACTAAAGTATTTTATATTTTTTCCCCTCTTTCCGACCAAAAATAAAAAACGTATTGAGTGGAATAAAAATTCCTGTATTATGAAACATGGATAAGTGTCTCTTTCATGAGAGTCTGACATCCATAAAATGAATTTTCGTGCGGTGAAATTTGGAAAGACTCAAGGGACCGAAGAAATTTTTCCTATTCAGATTCCTTTATTTTGTAAAGTTGAAATTTAAGTAAAGTTTGTTTTTTTTACTGAAAAGATATCGTTTACAGAATTTATTAAAATAAGAGTGTACGTGAGGTAAAATTTTTAACCGCATTTGTGGTCAACAACATCGCAACGGCTGTACTAGATATCTGAGAAGAACACGGTAATCGATAAAATTAATATTCTTTTGGGGGATAGTTTGACGTACAGTAAAACTTGTTTATAAACGTACTCTTACACGCTCTACATAAAGGACCCCCAAGTCTTTCACTACTTGGTAAAATATCATTAATTTATTGGTCAAACGTATTTTTGAACTCATTCATTGGACGTCGTTGTCAATTTAACTCACATTGGCAAAACTAAAATATTTTTGTAAACATTATAGTGATGCTTCTTCCTTTTTTTTTGTTGCTGTTGTTGTTTAAACAATTTTCATGGGTATCACATAAAGGGGTGGGGAGAGATGGGTGTCAATCATCTTCCGTATTTCTGCTTTATTAACAAAGTTAACCAAACCTGACTCTTTGTGATAACTAACGACCTGAGGCCACAATTTTTAAACTAGTGAGCCTATCGACCTAAAATTTGTGTAGCATGTTCATTAAAAAAAGCATTCATTTAATTTTATAAACCTTTAACATAAATAATAATATTTAAACTGATATTAATTCAAATTTTCTCAAGAGTAAGCTTTGGAAGAAATCGAAACTTGTTGAATTTCAGAAAAGATAACTCAATAAGAAATATTGTTAAACAGGTATTACAAGTAGGTGAAGATGCACATGCTAGAGGTCTGCACGGGCTGGGCTTACGGCCCGAACCCGAGCCCAGCGGCTCGGGCCGGTCCGGGCTCGAGCTTGCTTAATTTTTTTGTGTATACTTGGGCCGAGCCGAGCCTAGATGAATTTTTTTCCGGGCCGAATCTTTCTCTAGTTTCCTCGTTAGTCAACGAAAAAGGAAAATAAAATATTTCTTCAGTCATTTATTTTACATAATTTTGCAGGCTGGTATGTCTATATGTCTCGTACTTTGTTAAAAAATATCTGTAACTTCAATTTAATTGCCTATCTGTCTGTCTGTTCGCTATCTGATTTTTTGCAAATGTTTTTAGCATGTGTCGAAATTAATATATTTTATTTTATGAAAGTAATATTAGATGGTTTCCAATTCAAAATAGTATCATGTCACTACTAGTTTGCGCACATGTACAAAAAAAAAAAAAAAAAAAGAAAGAAAGAAATTAGATACGTTACTGTGTATAAGGCGTTGTCTCCTATGTTCTGTCGAGTTTAGGTGTTATGAAGGCTATAAAAATCCTCCCGCTGTAACTTTTTCTTTTCTCCAGTGCACTGGATGAAAGCAGCATCATTTTTAGCATGCGCAAAAGCATCTTTTCTGTTGAATAGGGTTGGATAAGCGTTAACGTTTTGTTTATTGGATCAAGAGAAAGATTCGGATACATTACGATATATAAGAGGAAATGGTTGAAAGTGCATTTTTAGTAGTGTTAACCATTTTAAATACCTTCCTATATTGTTTGATGAATGCTAATATTTTCGATTTGACTTTTTGTCTGTCTTTGTGTCTTTTATACATCTGTAATAATGAATTTTTCTTCATATGTAATTATCTTCCCATACAGCACAGAATGTTTCAGTTTTGTCGCAAAAATCTTACAATCTTTCAAAAACGTAACACATTTAAGTATGCTCTCTGATACCTTTCTGAAACATTCGCTCTTTTTCCTTTTCTATCTGTTAAGTGATTGAAACGTTTCTGTTACGTATCTGATTTTCTGTTACGATCGCGGACATTTCTACGTTTTTGAAACTAATCGGAAAGCAATCTGAACGTTTTTAAACGTTCCTGAAATGATAATGTTTCACTGTTATATGATTGTTACGTTTCTGGAATATTTTGTGCTGTTAGGGTTGTAAAAGTTCAGCAGTTTTGTTAAAGAACATTCTATTGCTTCACTACATAAAAATAAAACCTGTACAAAACACATACTAAAAATCTTTTTCATAGAAAGGCATGCATTTTTGTTGTTGTTGTTATTTTTCATATTTTTGAATCAGGCCGGGCCGGTTCGGGGCTGATTTTATCGTTTTTTGTCCGGGCCGTACACTGGGAAAAAATAAACGAGCCGGGCCTGGGCCTCAAAATTTTGGCCCGTGAAGAATGAATGCTTGATGAATAAAGGTAGAAAATCCGGTTTTAATTTTTCTGTTTCTTCCTTTTTCTTCTTTTTTTCGTATATGAATGTCTTTTTAAAAAATATACATACGAGCATGAAAATTGAATGAGATGTTCGTTTTAAAATTATTTATCGACATTTTTACTTCCATTACCCGACTACCGTAGGTAATGGAAGTATTTGTCCCTTTCCGACTCACGCCGTACGATCGTGCGGGTTAGACATCTACTCTTATTTTTGCACTTGGAACAGTCGTATGTAATAAAATCAGGAAATGAATGATCGAGCTAATTAGCAGAAAGTGTAAAGTACGATTTTCAATCAAAAATGTCGGTTATAGTCCATATTATTCTTTCAGTTTGCAAAAACATAAGAATGTAATGTTTTAAGGTAAAAATGTTTCGGGTCGGAAAGGGCTATTGAATGTAATTAGTAGAAGTGTTAACGGTAACATTTTACCTTGTGCAGGAGAAATGCTCAGGAATTTAAATTAGTTCCTCATACCAATACGGTAAATAAAAATGTTTTAAGCTAAATATTCATAGCTTTTTTTTTTGTATATTGATATTTTTGAGGTTTCCTGAATAAAGTTAAGTTTTCATCTTTGTCTCTTATCCGAGTAACTTGAAACCAAATAATTTCAGGCAATTCAAATATTGTATTTTTAAGTTAATATAAGTTTATTACTTGAAAAATTTGATCAAAATTGATACTCGTAATAAACATTTAAATTTAATAAGAGATTTGAATTCTGTATAAATGTAGGTACAATAGTCAGACGGGGAGTTGAAGGGAGCAGTAGGCACCTTTCACACAGAATTATTTGTTAAATAAAGTTGTTCCGAAACCTAATTTGAATTGTTTTAAACTTAGGTATATATATATAGTACTCGTTATCTTACCCCTTAATCTCCAACGTGAACTATTTATAGTATTAAATTTCAGGGTAAGAGAAAGTCGTGTGAGTAAACACACCAGATTTTTTTTTTTTTTTTTTTCGTGACGAGACTTGAGTCTGGTTGATAAGTTTGCCGTAATGAAATGCCTAATGCGGAATAAAGTGCATCGATCCGAAGAAAATGTGTTCCATCAGTGTCTGAGGGATTATGCCTTCAAAATTGGAAGACAGCAGATGCCAAATTCAATTTCAGGTCGCGCTTTTCGCCCTAGAGATTTGAGGTATTCTTGGTTTTCTCCGAAATGAGCATAAATATGGGCTAGGTCCTCTTAAAAAGACTCGTCGAAAGGTAATCTACCCAAGCCTAGGACTCTAGCGTAGTTAATTAGCTCACAAACAACAGCTTTGTTCCACAAAAACAACAGCTTGTGGAATGTTTATGAGCAACGGGTATTAGAACATTTGAAACAAATAAATAGGTTCGTTATCAGACGGCGATATTGAGACCTGGTGTAATGGCTGCTCTTAAATAACAGGTAACTATACATGGGATTCAAGGCAAAATCGAGAGAAACTTCAATTGGAAAATGAATGCCAGATGTGAAACATAATAATTGGAAATATTTTTGCATAAAACCCCTCCTCACTAAAATGCTGTGTATGTATTCACTCCCTTTTCACAAGTGATTTATTTTTATTTCTTTCACTAAAGTATCAAGATAAAAAATTATATGAGATAAATATTCTGAATATACATTTTGAATTTTCTACCGTAAAATCCTTCTTCCTTTTAAGACTTTTCCATTGTGCTCCTTAAAAATTTTTAATCCTACGGTACGGTGATATTTTATATAATCCTCAACAATTCTTGTTAGGAAAGTTTTATTCATATTTTCCATTTCTAATACTCTCGCTTTTTTTTTTATGCTTTTTCATGCTGAATCAATGTTTTACACATTTATTTAAACATGCACAATTTTTACGTAAGAGAGAACTAGTATGTTGTAGCCATCACAAAAATATCTTCTATGTTTTCCAATACAAATTCATGCAGTACAAATTATTTGTTATTTTTTTTATCCATTGTGAATGCAAACGATTTTCACTTCAGAAGAGGCATTACATTAAATGTCCAACGGAAGTGATTTTTTGCTGTACACTTGACATCCTTTCTGTTCTCGGGAAATTGTATTATAGCAGCGCCACCTATTTGGGTGCATATCAGCCGATATGCACCCAAACTGAATCAGCAAGATAGGTCATAATGGCCTTTCTATATATCATGTTTTGTTAGATTATACACAATAGAACCTGAGATATAGCATTTCCTTAAATTTCAGTAATCTCTGTATAGCAGCGCCACCTGCTGGCACCAAAAGTTGACAGAAACTAATTTATATCAAGGTGCATCTACATATAAAGTTATAAGAATCCTGTGCATCAGTTTCTGAGGTATAACTTTCCTGAAATTGTAGAAATCGCAGTAGAGCAGCAACAGCGTCACATGTTGAGCTATTAACAGCAAACGTTGATAGGCACTAATTTATGTCAAGTTTCATGTACATATAAATTTATATGTAATTCTGTGTCCAAGATACAGTCGCCACAAAATGTTTGTCGCATACTCAGAGAGACAGACTGACAGATATTTTCTAAAAATATTCAAATTGTATTCTGGACTTCTCAAAACGTGTAAATCCATCAGAATGAATCTAATATTCTTTTTCTATTTAATATAGAAGAAAATAAAAATGGTATTTAGGCCGCAAAATTTGAACTGTATTTGTTCAAAATTTTTAGATCGGGTGACAACAGGGAGTGCCCTCCATCAGGGCACTCCCTCTCAGACCTAGGACCCTAGTATAGTCAGTCGGCGTTAATCCCCATAATCCAACCCAACCCATCGGAAACCTAATGTCGAACATTTTTACGAATCCATTTCCTTCTTCTATTGAACATAGAAGAAAGAAAAATTATTTTCTATTCCAGATTTTTATATTTCAGTACTATATTTTAATCATACTAAATGATAAAAACGTCCATGAAAAGGCAAAAGAAAATGACTTCTGCCAGTATCGCATTGAAGTTTTATGTATTAGCTTGAACGTACACGACTTTTGCATAAGGAAGAAAATGATATTTTTCTAGTCCAGGCTTTTATATTTCAAAACTGTATTTCAGTTACACCCTATGATGAAAACATTCATTAGAAGATAAAACAAAAGGACATTCGTTGATATTGAAGTCGAGCCCATGAAAATACCAGTACTGACACTACCTCAAAAGCATGAAAAATAGTCTATTAAAGTACATTAAATGAAATTTTTATTTTAATTTCCAATATCTCTAAAAATAAGGATTTTTAAACCTGACCAGAATAGAATGAAGATCAAAATATCCCTCACATGATGGATGTTTTTGTCAGACTGTAGTGAGATCAATAAAATATTTCGAACTATACTTTTATCAATCCTTTTATTTTTGATACCTTCGAGCCACTTAGAGAGAAAAGGACATCAGACAATTTTTTTGTCAAACCGCTCTTAGATGTCAGTAGTGAATACTGAAAAAAAAAAAAAGAAATCTAAATATTTTGAAGAAATACACTACAAATTTTGCGGCATAACTACAATTTTTTACTTTCTTCTACATTAAATAGTAGAAAGTATTAGATTCGTAAAACTTTTGGACTGTTTTCGATGGATTTCCACGTTTTGAGAGTTTCAGAACAGAATTTGACTATTTTTAGAAAAAGGATGCATATCTGCTAAAACTTTTGTGGCATCTGTATCTCAGGTACTACGGCTCAGAATTTTATATAAATTTATATAGAGTTGCACCTTGGCATACATTAGTGCCTATCAGCTTTTGGTGCAAATTTTACAACAGGTGGCGTTGATATATTGCGATTTCTCCCGTTTCAGAGAAGGTTCTATTCATTTCAATATCAGAACCCTCAGAACTTTTTCATAGAATTGCGAAAAACTTGGTATATGAGAAGGTCATTAAGAAATACACTATGCTGATTCAATTTGTGAGCATGTAGGTGGCATTTCTTCGTTACAATTCACTCCCTGATCAATACCAACTCTAATCCTATAAATGTAACAAACTCGATGTGAAAATGACTGCTTAGGTGCCTTTCGGTCGCAAGTAGAGTTGGTATTATTCACTTACTGTGATTTTTCATATGGCTATATCTCAGCATCTCTTGATTAGAACTGCACTAAACTCAATACGCAAAATACTTATTGTGAGAAGCTATGATTAAAGTTTCGTGCATGTTGAACAGTAAGCAACGTTTAAGTAACAGTAAGCAAGAAAAAAGTTTTGTGATAATTAATAAATTTCGTGATGGTCACAAAATACTAATTTTTAAAGTTATTTCCGATATCTGACAGGTGAGCCCATAAAATTATCACAATCACCTATCTATTTTTATTACCTATTTTGGTTATTTTATTCCACCGTTATTGCCACCGACGAATTAAATATCTTTACGATAGGCAAAACGCTTTGAATTTTTACTCTCTTCTGTATTCAATAGAAGAAAGTATTGGATTCGTAAAAAATTTGGACTTCCCGTTTTCGACGGATTTACACGTTATGAGAGGTCTAGAACACGCTTTGACCACTTTTAGAAAATGTCTGTCTGTGTGTGTGACAGAAATTTTGTAGCAACTGTATCTCCGAAACTACTGCTCAGAATTGTATGTAAATTTATATGTAGATGCACATGGACTCAAATTAGTTCCTATCAACTTTTGGTGTCAACTGGTCAACAGGTGACGCTGCTATGCAGCGATGTCCACAATTTAAGGGAAGACTATATCTCAGGAACTACTACACAAAAATAGTCATATATAGATACAACTTGATATAAATTAGTGTCTGTCAACTTTTGGTGTCAACACCTTAATAGGTGGCACTGCTCTGGAGTGATTTCCACAATTTAAGGTAAGGCTATATCTCCGTAATTACTGCACAAAAATACATATAAATTCATGTATGGATGCAACTTGATATAAGTTAGAGCCTATCAACTTTCTGTGTCAACTGTTCATCAGGTGGCGCTGCTATGAAGCGATTTCCGCAATTTAAGAAAAGACTATAACTCAAGAACCACTGCATAAAAATGCATATAAATATATATGTAGATACATCTTGACATATGTTAGTGCTTATCAATTTTTGGGGTCAACTGTTCAACAGGTGGCGTTGCTGTACAGCGATTTTCATATTTTAAAGAAGGATTATATCTTAGGAACTACTGTGGAAAATTGCATAAAAATTTATATGTGGATGCACCTCGAGATAAGTTACTGCGAATCAACTTTTGGTACTATTTGCTCAACAGGTGGTGCTTCTACACAGCGATTTCCTCAGTTTAAGGAAAGACTCTATTTCAGATTCTAATGCGTATAATCAAACAACACTTGATATGTGAGGAAACCATTAGGAGACATGGCGATTCAATTTGGATGTATATCTACCAAAAGGTTGCGCTGCTATAGTGCAGTTTTTTCCGAGAACGAGAATGCTATATTTCAACTTGTATGGCATTGAACTGTACGAAACTTGATGCATGAGATAACCATTATGAAAACGCAGTTTTTAAGATGTTAGTTAAACTGTGTTTCTTTGGATATTGAGTGTTAGTTTTCTCTAAGATGAAAACTGCCTGCATTCATCGTGGTAGATAATTTTAATAAATAACAGTTTTTGTAAATTATTTGAACTGAAAGAATTTATACAGGAAAATATAGAAGAAAGTTTTGTGGTGGCCACAACATACTAGTTAGAAAATATGTCTGTCTCTGTGTGTAACAAAATTATGTGGCAACTGTATCTCAGGAACTACTTCACAGAATTTCATAAAATTTTATATGTACCTTGACATAAATGAGTGCCTGTCAACTTTTCGTGAAAAACGTTCAACAGGTTGCGTTGCTATCATGCTTTTTCTAAATTTTTATATAGGGCAAAATTTCGTATAAATGTACATAAAGAGAAATGTTTTTTAATAATCATTACGAAATTAAAACGAATCATTTATAATATTGATATTCAACTAGGAGAAAAAACTGTATACGTAGGAGCATCCCCTACCCCAAAAAAAGAAGCATTTTTTAAGATGTTATAGAGAGAATAAAACTAACTTTCTGCGTTCATCATGGAAGATAATTTTAATAAATTATTTTACTGGATGAATTTTTATAGGAAAATATAGAAGAAAGCCATGTGGTGACGAGAGTATACTAGTTTTTACATAGTAAAGAACAAAAGTTATGTAGACTTTAAAATAATATGCTAGCTTTATATTCTATAAAAATATTGTATAGCTGTTGAACTTTTCTAAAAAAAAAAAAAGAAAGAAAAAAAAAAAAAAACTCATTAAAAAAAAAAAAATCTTGAGTGACTCCACTCGACTTTCCGAGCATTAAGTAATAAAAGGTTGTATAAATAAATTCAAAGAAGATAATTCGTTAAATAAACAAAAGAGAAAATTATAATAGGGTGTTTGAGTATTCCCCTCTCCCCCCCCCCCATTAGTAAGTTGTTTAATTTAATGCTATTGCACTTCCAGTAATTTTAGCTCATACGTCATAAAGATAAGGAATTTTTAGTTGCGCCTCTGTAAAAATCTATAAGTGCTAGATTCACTAAAATCCATACAGTTCGTGCGACTGTGACCTATAACATGTATATAAATTTAAAGCTAATTCGAATGAGGAATTTAGATGCTGTCGCATTTAAATAGTTTGAGCCAATAAGCCCTATGATAAAGAATTTTTCGTTACGTCCCTGTAAAAGAACTATAAGTGCTAGATTCACCAAAATCTATACCGTTCATGCGATAGTGATCTATAAAATGTGTATAAATTTTTAGCTTAATCTAATAAGGCGTTTAGACGCTATCGTGTTCACTCACGTACATGCACACACACATACATAATACATTACCGTAAAAAACTGTAAAAATGAACTCAGGGGACCTCAGAACGGTAGAAACACCAAAATCTCAAAGTTGGATTACTTTTCTTATTGGAAAGTAAAAATCAACCAGTTCGCAAATTTCTTAAATACATTTGTAGCATTTAGAATAACCGAACTACATACAGCAGAAATTTTAGGGGAGAAAAAATATGCTGAAGGCAAATGGCTAAATTAATTGACATGAAAGAACTCCAGTAAACATTTGTTAATCTGTTTTGTAGCTAATTTTTAACGACCCATTTCTTTATATTGAACCACTAAAGCTAATTACCAAAATAATTTTAAAAAGAAAGCATTTTTGAACTAAAATTTTCATCCCTGAACTTTGCTTTAAAACATTGAAAAATTACTTAACCACTGAAAACAAATTCCGTTAATTTGTTTTCATTATTACTGCATTTGTTTTTCGCCAGATTATTTTAATCGGGTGTGATACTCGCACAACTTTCTCTTATTCTGCTAGTTATAGAAACTGGACACACTTCTGTTTGAGGGAAACGGTAGCCCCTTCAACCGCCCGTTTTAATATCTTACCTATATTCACAAAACAATTTATGTTGTTATTAAATTGAAGAAAAAATATTTTAAATTATTCAGAGGACTTTTACCCATGCCAGTCTTTGAAACTTAGGGATATTAGTCAAGATTTTCAAGTGATTTTTATTTCCACTTACTCTTTAAAATAACAAATTTGAATTTTCTCCTTTTGTTTTCAGGTTATTCTGAAACCCTACACAAAGACCAACTGTTAAGATTTGATATCTACATTCAAAGCACATCAAAACATATAGTTATAACAAAAACTGAATGCCCCCTCCCCCCCAAAAAAAATAAATAAAAATAAAATTAAATAAATAAATAAATAAATAAATACTGCGCACCACAATTAACATTTTGTCTACTATATGAGAGAAAGAGATATTACAGTGCGTTGCATGAATATAAACGCACCTTTTCCAATAGCCAGAAATAGAATTTTTAAAATTTGAAAAGAAGGAATGCGACTTACAGTTATTGCATATGACTAACAACTGAATAAGGTGCTTTCAGCAGGTATGTTTATGCTCATGCAAGCTTATTTAATGAATGTTTAAGCATTTTCTTATTTTTCACTGTTTTTCGTTTGTTGCACGAAATTAAACGCTCTCTGTATTTTGTGTTTAAAATTTAACAGAGTCGTCGGAATTAAATTAAAGCACAAATAGTCGTGTTGCTAAAATTCTCTAAAATCAGTTTTAATGCTTGAGTGAAAATTTACGGAGTTTGTACAGGAGGGCAAGAGGAAAAACTTTGACAGTAGACGAAAGGATAAAAATCGACTTTATGCGTGGTAAAGGCTTTAGCAATCGCGAAATAGGGCGCTGAATTGGAAAAAGTGAGAGTGTTATGCGAAATTATATAAAGAAAGGAGCAAATTATGGGGGAAAAGCGTATGAGAAGCGAACAGGAAAGCTCACCAGTTACGACAAATGTCGAATACGCAACGCTTCAAAGACTAAGAATATTTCCTGTGCGAAGATAATGGCTCAATACAAGATGGGTGTTCATCGGACAAACATATGGAGAACTATCAAAGCTGCAACATTCATTAAATTTTAGAAAATGAAGGCGAAACCACCCCTCATTCAAAAGCACAAGGATATGCGGTTGGAAAGCGCAAGAAAAGGGATTCTAGATCGACTAAATTGGGAAAAAGTCATCTTCTCAGATGAAAAAAAGTTTAATCTCGATGGCCAGGACAGATTTCATAGTTACTGGCACGATATGATAATCGAAGAAATGTACTGCTCAAAACGTCAATCTTGAGGTGGGTCTGTCATGGTGTGGGCAACCATAGGTTTTAAAGGGACTTTCGAATTAGAGTTCGTGGAGAACAGTATGAACTCTGTAGATTATGTCCAGATGCTCACAAGGAACCTCGCCGTCAAGCAGTCAAAAAATCTGGAAGAAATTATATTTTTCAGCAAGATTGTGCATGTGTACATGCAGCACATATCGTGAAAAAATGGTTCCGTGACAATAAAATTAAAGTTCTGGATTGGCCCTCAAAAAACCCCGATTTAAACATAATGGAGAACGTATGGGGTAATCTGGTTCGCCGTGTTTACGCAAACGGAAGGCAGTTTAACACGAAAGATGAACTAAAATCGGCACTTCTGTCAGCTTGGAAGACAATCAGCTTGGATGACCTCATGCCACTATATCAGTCAATGCCAAGTCGTTTACTGGCTCTTCTAGAAGCCCATGGTGACTTTACAAAGTATTAGATACAATATTTGTTACTCAATTATTTATTTTTTACATGTGCGTTTAAATTCATGCAACACGTATATTTGTCATAAATTCAATAAAATTATTTTCTAAAAAATTATATTGGTTTTTCGTTGTTTGGACTCGTAATTTCATTTCTTGAATCATACACATACAGTTTGCATCAAGTGTCACCTATTCATATTTTTTTATTACTCTTCTATACCATTCTAACTCTTAAAGCTAAGGTGCGTTTATATTCATGCAACGCACTGTAATTATCATTCCAACAATTTCCCATGATATGATACAATTTGAAAAGCATTTCAATCAATTATATCCAATGCAAAACAATTGCTTAAATTCGGGTAGTCCTGTACTCTGTTTGTAAACTTTATACGCACCATTTAAATAAAGTGTTGGAACGCATAACAGCACAAAATTCTCTTTGGGGATCTTTCCTATGTAGCCCCTAATAAATCAGAATTTTTTTGCGTGGCCTGTAAACGAGTAATAACCTATCGCATTTATGTGAAACTTGCGTATGGAGTTATAAGAAATATCTGTTTATATTATTTTGTTTAACGTCGTCTGCAGACCTTTAAAATGTACCGGCAACTTCGCCTATGGACATCATTTTTTTCATGCCTCTGTATGCAAACCGTTTGTCTGATCTCAATAAAAACTTCCACTGTGTGATGGTTTTAGAATACCAAGTTTTAATATTAGGTTTTTTTTTTTTTTTTTTTTTTTTTTTTTTTTTTTTTAAGTTATGCTGATAACACTCTCACGCACATACATACTACACAGGATAACCGCTAAAAGCTAAAATTAGCACATGTGCAGTCGGTAACAAAAGTGTCCGAACACTAGCAAAATTCCTATGTAAAAAAAGTACACTTCATACGGTTTTGTGAAATAAATCCTTGTCGAATTCTATACTTAGTCAGTGTAAGAACACGATTCGACAAGGATTTATTTCACAAAACCGTATGAAGTGTACTTTTTTTACATAGGAATTTTTGCTAGGGTTCGAACACTTTTGTTACCGACTGTAGCTATTACAAGAACTCAGTTTCGAAAAATCGACCCCAAAACAATACTTCCTCTACTGTATACGAGGAAGTGAAACGTTAATTATCCATCTCCAACAACTTAAATAAAATTATTCGTTTTTAAATTTGTTGTTTGAAATAAAATGATTTAAAACGTTGAAAGTGTTATATAGGATTAGTTTGTTAAAACTATATGAATAAAGTTTTCAATCAATAAAAGTTAGGATATTAAAAATATACGTAATTTCTTACCTTTTTTCGGTTTTTAAGTATGTTGGCATCTCGGTCTCCTTGCTTGTTACCGGGAGTTTTGGCGTCTCTGAGTTTGACAGCTATTGCAATATACATAGCGCTGATCAGCAGCAAAGGAAGAAAGTACTGCAGGGTAACGAGACCGTGGTTATACAGCTTCCATATTTCGGGAGAAATTTGGACGTTGCTGCAGAAAGGTTTGTCGTCGTATCCTGTAAGAGGGTCGTATACGAGAGTTACTCTAAGGGCGACTGCGTAAGGGACACTGGCCGTCGCACTGAACATCCATATAGCCAAGATGGCCAATTTGGCACTGAGTTTAGTAGTCCTTGCCCTCAAGGGGTATAGGACTGCTCTAAATCGGTCTAGAGCTATTGCAGTCAATGTAATAATGCTCACGTTTACGGACAACACCTGGACAAATGGACAAAAAGCGCACATGAAGGGTGGCAGAACCCACCTCTGGAGCAGAGCTGCCTGGAACTGGAAAGGAATGGAGAACAGACCAATGATGATATCTGCCACAGCCAAATTGGCAATAAAGTAATTGGTCACAGTCCTCATTCTGCGACTTGTCCCCACTATCAGAAGAACGCAAAAGTTTCCGAGAACAGCAACCAAGGATATGAGACCGTAGCAACACGACAGGAGGACGATGATCTCGGGAGGTACGTCATACAGCTCGTCCTCTTCCGGCTGTCTAGAAACGTTGAAAGTCACAGACAAGTTCCACGGAGCAACACTTAGTTCATTTGTTGTTAGACGCATTTGAAGCTCCCTTTTATTTTTCTCAATAAAGATTTATAGGACACATATTATACACAAATGTTAAATGGTAACTCTTATTACTGTTATTATCATTTTCATTGCCTCCAAATCATGTTTGACAAAAATATGCGATTAAGGAATAAAGTTGAAGAAGTAGTTTTAATCTTTTAACTTTAAAAATTTTCAAGCAAAAATAATGAAATTCATTAGTTAGTTTTTATATAGGAGATATCATTAATACTTTTATTATCGACATCCTTTTTTAACATCTGTAGATCAAATCTGATAAAAATGTTTAATTCAAAAAAAAGAAAAGAAAAGAAAAGAAAGAAAAGGAAAGAAAGAAAGAAATTGAAAAATAAAGGCTTTGAATTTTTTTAATCTTTTACAACTTGGTTGATTTTTCAGAGAAAATATTTAAAATATATAATGAGCTGCAACACTTGTCACTAGCCTTGTCCTATTCATTTATCACCCAATTTGAGTAGATGAAATATTCAATTGCGAAATAGAGCTACTTTAGAGTTGCTTCTCCTTCAAAAATGATCCAGATAATGTGTTTTTCAAAAAACAAACTGAATGAAGTAACAAATTTCTAAATTTGTTATCATAATTATTTATAAAAGAAATATATATATAGGTATAGTTTTATTACGCACTTCCAGTCTTCCTTGCAACACAAACTTTAAAAAATGCATTTATTAAAATAATAATAATTAATTCCACAGCTACTAAAAAAGTAATTAAAGTACAGCCTGTTTATCTTAAAAAATAAATGAATGCAGGTTGAGTGAAAATACGACAAAATGATAGAAAATACAATAAAGATATATTTTTTAATTATTTTGTTAAAAAATGCTTGAACAATGCTTCTAATTAAAATTATTTTAAACTTATCAGATATTTTGCCATATATATGAATAACTATAAAATATTTTCCGTAATTACATTCACTTTATAGCACAGTAGTTTTGCTTCTTATTTCTGAAGATTTGAAATGTTTTCCACTATTTCAATCCTATTATTCAGTTATTTTAAATGATTTATTTACATTTGTAATGCATGTTTCATTTGTTATTTATCACAAAACAGTGGATTGTGATAAATGGATTGTGAAACAGTGGATTGTGAAACATGTGATTTTTTTGTTGTATATTTTTTAATTTATCAAAGCGATATTAATGACTCAGTATAAAGATTTCAAGTTCTTATGAATCTCAATCTTGCCGTATACAAACAATATCACTTTCACTATTTATGGAAACTTATAAAAGTTATGAAAGTTAAATTATTTCCTAATTAAAATATTAATAAAACCAATAAAATTATCTTAAGTTTAAGAGACTGTTTTTCTAGGTAATAAGTTGTATTTCTTGATTTTAAAGAAATTGAGATTCAAAATAATGGATGAATCTTTATCATTTTATTTGCAGGTTAAAAAAAAAAAAAAAAAAAAAAAAAAAATCTTCTGATATTTTATGTTAGAATGCAGTGAAATACATTTGCAATGAAAGAGAATAGCTATTTTTCTTTTTAAAGAACATGTTTTAAATTTTTTTTCTCCAGAAAGCTTTGCATAAACCATTCACTTTCAATTTTGCTGAATCTAACTGTTGGAGACAAAACTTTTCACAAAAATTGCTATAAAACGTTCATTTTTATAATAATTTAACATTTTGTTTGGAAGTAACAGTTAGAAAACACTTTAAACTTCGAAATAAAAAGTTAGAAAAAAAAAATATATTTTTTTCTTGAAGTCCATATGAAGTGTATCACTATTGAAATTTTGAAATTGAGTTTTAGGATTTTTTTTTTCTCTTTTATGGTATATATTGATTAGGTATCAACAATTAAATACGAGATATACATATTAATACTGGTTTTTCCAGAAAAAAAAAAAAAAAAACGAGATATATCCTTTCAACAAAGAGAACATCGGCATGGCAGTATCCACCATAACGAAATCTTTTAAGACATGAATTCAAAACTGATGCTTTCAGTGAATTATTGAGTATATATATACAGATTACTAAACAACGGTGTCTGTAAAACAGGCGAGTGATTGCGAAAGTGATCCGGCACGATAGCTTTCCCGCTGACAAATGTGGAACTTTATTCCGGTGCGTGGCGAACTCCCACTACTAGAGGGCATTACGATCTTCCAGAGAAAAGTTGTCAAAAATAGATTATCCCGATCTTTATCGATCTCACTGTGATTAGGATATATATTCAGTTTGAGATTCAGAAATATGGAAATTATGTTAGAGTATTATTTTTTTTTTTTAATTTATTTAGATTTATTATTATTAACTGCCTTAGTTTTAACCCTCCTAAGGATATTTTAATGTAATTTACCAGGATTTAATTGGTTTTATTGCACGTTAAGATATCTATAATGTGTTTAATCATTCTGGAAATGATACAAAATATCTCTCAAAAATAAAAGACTTCATTAAAAGAAAAAAATATATATTGCTATTTTTTTTTTTTCCGCCTGTTTTAAAGTAAATATAATTTTAAAAAATCAATTTTGTTCTTACTTACAAGTAAAAATACTTTTAAAATATTTTTTATTAAATAAATTTCTCCTAACTGCTTCTTATCATCTGTTTTATGTTTCAAACTACCATGGAATTGAATTTTAAGTCCTAATAATATATATATATATATACTGTGTTGTTATTGTTATTTTTCTCCCTGGTTAAGCGACAGTCAGTAGTGAATATATTTGGATTATCCGTTCTACCCAGCTTCAAAAACTATTTATTTTTATATTTCTCCATTAGCCCAAGCCATACTTTATCTATATACAGATATTTATAAACAATTGCTTGTCGGTTTAATAAAAGTATTAGTATTAGACTCATGCACTGGTTCTATTTTTGTCTTTTCAGGGGACGTATGGAGAGGAGAATTATTCTTCGTTCTTAAAATAATTTTCAATATATTTATTGCATTTTATGGAATGAGTGGCTTAAGCTTTAATTAAAAAAATCACTCTATTGGAGCCTTTTGTTTAACTAAATTGCTTAGTTAACAACATACAGCTCTTAAGCAAATCCTTTTGAAACTATAATTGAATCAGGATTTGAAATATATATATTCCTTTATTGGATTGTTAAATAGTAACTTTTTTTTTTCTAAAATATAAGAGAAAAATCCAAATTCAATTGTAATTCTAATTTTTTCAAGATTGACCGATAAGTCTCTGCTCTTTACCGAATGGGATAAGTTTTCAATATCTCAAATAGGTCCACACTGTTGAAAATGGTTTCTTAAAAATGAGCAAAATTGTCTCAAAATAGCTCCGAAACAATATATACTTAAATTTGAAAACCCATGTACTCATTTTTGAGTATAGTCACATGCTCAAAAACAGAGTTGACCCATAAGAATCACAATATCCCCATGTTTGACACGTCAATGTACTCAAAAATGAGTACATGGGTTTTCAAATTTAAGTATATATTGTTTTGGAGCTATTTTGAGACAATTTTGCTCATTTTTAAGAAACCATTTTCAACAGTGCCTATTTGTTCAACCATCCCTGCCTGTTTTGCGAATTCGAGATGTCCCCGTTGCGCTTACACGTGACTCCCCTTCGTAAGCAGTCAAAGGAGAATTAATTGAAATATTATAATAATTCTCTTAAAATACATTAATTTGTTTGTAATAAATAAAGTGAATATAAAAAATAGACTTCGTAGTCCGGGAGTCGAATGATCAGTTAAAGAGTCATACTGATTTAAGTTTCGTTACTTAAAGCCGACGTCGGTACCTGGCGGTAATACAACTAAACACTGAATTTCTTTAAAATATTTATTATTTTTTACTTTCTGAACGTTAGATGTGAAATAAACGTTGTAGTCGTGATTTGCAAAATGTATCTCGCAGAGCTTAAAAAAGAATAGTCGTAGAATGTTGCAAATTTACGTTTGTGATTGTCATGATGTCTAGCAGTACAATTACAACTTTGGTTTTGACACGAGCTCCCCTTTTTAGTAATATCTACGTTTTTACACGATTTTTCGCGATGTGTGCATATGTATGGGAATGAACGCGATAGCGTTTAAGCGCTTTGCTTGAATGAGCTGCAAGTTGGTATGCATGTTACAGATAGCTGCAGGACGAACCCTAATGATTTTCATGAATCTAGCACTTATATATATTTCATTTCAGAAGCCACTAAATCGATTAATCGTTTCTTTACTTTTAATCTTTTCTTTTCACTAATGTTCGTTTTGGCAACCTGTTTATTTCTACTATCTCTGTATGGAATCGGTTACATGTGGACTTATTAAAAATACTTATTCCATTTTTCAATTTTGGTTTGTGTTAATGTGTAATATAATTTCCTTTTTTACTTTGTTTTGTTGCAAGATAGAGACTTGAGTTGTGTATTGCTTGAATTAGCTATACAGCTTTCCGAAATCTTGCGTAATGCTGACAGAAATGCAAGTTTCCTGATTGTGTCAACATTTCTGGTTTTCAGCATTTAAAATTCTATTTTGCATTTCATGAATTCTCTTTTCTTTCAACAGATCCTTTTGGTTAATTTATCTCTTTCCATTTCTATTATTGGATGAATGCTTTCTATTGGATTAATGGATGATGCAAATTATCTCATCGTTAGGCTTATGTGTTATGTCCGTGTCATTTCTCTTCTGCGTAAGTACTTTAACATGTTATTACTACTCAGTGTACTTAAATTAAATTATCATCGTGACAATAATTTTATTCGAAATGCATCTCATTTAAAATTTCATATGTTGGTATTTTCATCTATCTTTCATTTGCTGAGTGTTGCAAAGGAGTTAAATTATTCAAATTATATATATATATATATATATATATATTTACACAACAAACAATTCTTTATCATTATGGACTATGGGTTGAAATGCGATACGATAGCCTTATCCAAATGAGCTGAAAATTTATATATGTGTTGAAGGTTACCGTCGCACGAAACGTGTACATTTTGGTAACTTTAGATACTTTAGTTTTTTTTTTTTTTTTTAACAGGGACACAACAAATAATTATCTATCATTTGACCTAGGGGCTGAAACTATTTTATTTTATTTCTTAAAATTTTGATTCAAATTTCTTTTAGAAAAATTAAAGAAATAAAAATAAAACACAATTGCGTGTGTTCAAATTATTCTGGATTTTTATAAGAAAGAAATCGATTGTATGTAGTACAAAGTAACCAGAAATGTTTTTGCGTTCTAGAGCAGTGACAAACAAAGAGCAATGCAGTCGACGATACGTACGTACCTTTAGGTTACAAAGAAATCTCCATCGGCTAGCATCCAACATATTTTATCGAAGTTGCACAAGACCCTGATGATAAAAATCGGGGGTCTTCAAGAAAAAATAGTCCGTTAGGGCGTTCCGCTACTCTCTCTCATTAACGAACGGAAGTGGCTGTCAAAAGAATGAAAGATCTGTTGGTGCAAAGTCTAGTGAATAGGATGCATGGCATAGTATTTCCAAACCAATTTGTTGATGGGTTTTCCGGGTCCTCGTTGCCGCATATGGAATCAGTGATGTTCTGACCAGGTAAAAAGAGCTCTCAATGCAGCCCTCGCCGTCCTTGGCCATGTCCATCCTACAGAGAGCATAACCTTCCGTGTGTGCAGAAGGGGTCTTGAGGTGTGGGGAAGAGGATCACTCGACCCCAAGCAATATCTGGTGCACTTGGGAATGTCACAGAAAATTCACTTTTCGTCACAAGGGAGAAAAGGATCCAATATGTGTGTGTTCAAGGTGCCGGGTGAGCAAGGACAAACAAGCTATCACACGTTGTTCCTTGTTAGCTGTCGAAAGTGTGTGGCGTATATCTATATGATGTTTGTAGGATTTCCCTATCCCACAAATTCATTGGATAGTAAAGTAAGATGCAGTCCGGCTGTTTCAGCAAAAACATGGAATATTTTTGTATAAATTCATGACACGTTACACCACTGTCCTCTTCAATGGCTGCTTTCCGGAAGTAGTCGACTACTACAAGGTTCATCAGCAAGGCTCACGTCTCCGAACGGAATTTCTGGAACGGTGTGTTTGTTCAAGGCATGTAATGCAAATGCTTGACGTATGGGGATGAAATGATGATGTGGATGCTTGACGTATGCGGCATCTGACCGACCCATACATAATTCAAATCTATAAAAGAAATCCTTTTATAAAATGTTTCTATATATTCAGTATTAGTTTTAATTAATTGATTCAATGAAACTCGATTAACTTGACGTTAAACACTCTATAAAATGACTGTTATAGCTGTTTTACACTGTTTAAGCTGGTTTTTTTTCCCTGCTTAATTCACAAGAAAGAAACCCAAAAATTAAAACCTGAATTGACCCCTGATATATGTATTATTCTCTTGGGTTCCTTGGTACCCAATTGGGTACTTTCGTAAAAAGCCTGTAAAATGAAAAGATTATGTTTACCAGCATCAATGTTTTTTTTTTTTTTTTTTTTTTTTTTTTTCATTCCATGCTTTTTCTATGGAGTTTTAGCTTTTTTCCCTCGTTTTTTACATTCTAAAGGGCGGTGGAAATCCATGATATTCAATTGGGGAAAGACTGTTTTAATAATTTTTCAAGAGACTGCAGTATCAAATTGTGAAGTGAACACCTTTATCATAGCTTAAAGTGGTGTAAAAGCAAAAAATGTCGACAAAGATGAAAGTAAAATATATATATATCTTTGTTTTTTAGTAAAATAAATGAAGTTTGAATGTTTTAGACTTTATATTAAGAGATGTATAATAATTTTATTAGAGGTAATTTTGAGAATTTTAGATTGTATTTTGTTGAAAATATTTTGATACTAATTGCAAACAAAATTACTTAATTAAATTAAAAATTTTAAAAAATACTTTTTCTTTTTTAATATCGATATTTAATTAAAAAAAATATATAAAAAATAAAAATAAATAAATACTAGAATTTTTTAAACAGTGTTTAGTTTTTCCTCGGGTCGGAAGACATAATTTATAACATTTCTTTTAATTAAAAGTTTTGAATTTTTATAAAATTCTATCAGCATTCATAATAAAGTATTCTAAAAGTTAAATGGATAGCAATATAATTTTTTGGTGTAAAGCAATGACACTGACAGTTGAATAATTGGTAACCATGTTTTTGTCATATAGCATAGATGATGTCAAAGAAGCTTCTGATTCTTAATTTTCGCACTGTACCATGCTAGTGTCAGTTTTTAATTTGATTTCATGAACAGTTAGTCACACATTTTGTATATGTATTAATATTGCTTTAAATTTTCTGATGAAAGGTTAAAAAAAGATAGGAAAGAAAAAGGACTTGCTTGAAACTTTTTCATGTTAAAGGGAGGGACTCTCTACTTATGTCGCCGGAAACCATATCCAATATTACTCCATGAAGAATTTTGCTCTATAACTCATTAACTAATACATATTTTTAAATTTCGTTTTCACATTCAGAAAATTTGTTACCGATAAATTAGTTATCATTTTCTAAAAATGATTGTTTTAATTTTTAATATTTTATATTGGAGCTGTAAATTACAAAATATCACTTAGTCAAAATTTGCAATATACTTATAAAATAAAAATGTAAAAGTAAATTATTTAAATTATTTTATTTTTTAACTTATTACAGAACTTTTAAGATATTTTGTTACTTTTAGAAAGATAATTATAAGCATTTTAAGTTGATTAATTTTTTTATTTTTTATTTTAGGACTATTTTGACAGGGTTGAAAATAACCTTGCAATAATTCTCAGGATTTTTTTAAAATAGTATCAAAGTTCTCCGTGCAATGGTAGCTATCTTTCGTTTTTCCCCCATTATCATTTAAAAACCGAATTCAACATTTTCATTCAGTTTGAATAAATTAACATTCCTCTTAAAAATCAACAATTGCATTATAACTCAAATATGGTTAATATTGCATTATGTTTCATTGCATTTGCTTTTCTGATTAAATTTTTTAGTTTTATAAAATTTAACTTGTAAAAAGGCTCAAATGTTTCAAAATTTTCATTACACCCTTTCTCTCTCGCTATTATATAGCAGTATCATATTATACACAAATGCAGATATTTTATTCGAATAGAGTTCACTGAAAAATAAATACCCACGTAAATACCCGTTTTGAATATTTACCTTAAAAATAAATACCTGGGTATTTTACATCATTATCGATGCAAGCTAATTATTTTGTGTGGTGGGTTACTGCTTTGATCAATTTATTCCATTTTACAGATATTTCATTATAGGGGATCAATTATAATAAAAGATTTACAGAAGTGTACAATGTTATTATTATTATTATGACTGATTTGAGAGCTAGGACGTGAGGAGCGTGAGAAATTGCATTTTTAAAAACAAATGGTTTAAAAGGATGACGATCCAGAAAAGTCGTGTTAAGTTCTCTGTACCGAGCACAAAACAATCCTACATTTTTCCTAAGCGCTAATCGTTTATTTTAAGCTGTCGTATAGAATAAAATAATGAAATGCATAAAAACACATAAAACTTTCATGATTTGATGAACATATAATGAAAATGGGTGAATACTGACAGTATTATTAATATAAAATTTCTTAATTAATACTAAACAATTTAATAGTCTTATTTCAAAGTAAAAAAACTAATAAATATATTGATAAAAATACATGGGAAACTTTTTGGTACGTATATTCCTGTGTAAAACAAGAACCTCTGTTATCCTATAAAATTGCTTTAATAATACCTTGATACTTTTGTCCGAATCTGAATGGCTGTTTTTATTCAAGGAAATTTTTTTATCATTCATTTTTTATTGTATACATATTAAACTAAACTACGGCCCAAAATCCATGTTTAAAAGGCAAAACAACAGTCAGTTCATTGTCAAATTTAAGTCAATTTTTTATATTTCGCTTTTTCTTGAATTGAATACATTTCTCAATTCACTGGCTCCATGCTACTGAGACCTATAACAAAGAAAACTTAATGAGTGTTGCTACACTGTGCAATAAACAGAATAATATGCGTGTCTGCGTTACACTGGATGCAGTAACAGCTTTCAAAAGGGAGAAAAAAATCTGTGGACACCCTGTATTTCGAAAAACAAAAGAAAAAGTCTCTCTTATTTGATGCAACATATTATTTTTATTATTATTATTTTTTTCTTTCGAAATATTTTTTAATACTACACAGAAAAGAAAAAAAAAATGGACTTACATTTAGGAACTAAATTGTGGCTCTAGTAAAAATAGTTCCATGTCATCCTTATAAATTCTAGTTCCCTCAGAAACCCCTACTAGAATTGTAGAGCGTTTTCCTGTATCATCGTGGTTAAACTTGTTTCAAAATCTCTGCAAATAAATACGAACACAAGAGGCTAGTTTTAATTTTTTTTAGGACCCAATTCTAGAAAATCAAGCAAGAATTTTTGAAGTGAAAACTTCTTTAGGCGCGTTGAGCACTTTTTGGGTGAACAAAAATCATGGAACTCGCGTCATCGTCACCGAACGCCTTCCATGAGCTACATGTATACTGTGTATATATGTACATAGATATACCTCCATGCGCTATTAGTATACATTTTATATATATATATACAAAGAGTATATTTCACTGTAAATACAAGTGTCTGAAATTCAGACAAAATTGTGTCTGAAACGGGTGTTTAATTTTAAGATGCTAAAAAGTGTCTTAAAAGGCACATCGTTTCACACTCGAAACGTCTGAAATTCCGCCATCATTGATCCTGTCTGAAGTGAATATTTTTCATAAATAAAAAGATGCGTTTTATACTGTTTACCCGTGAGAAATAGATTTTAGAATCTCCTAGAGCATAGAACATATATATATTAATAAGTTTTACAATAATAGTCCCCGTTGCCCCCGGCGGGAATCGAACTGACAACCAATGGATTCAAAGTCGAGTGTCTTCCCAATCAAGCCATCGGTGCTCACGCTGTGCTCTGCTTGTATAACGAAATATATTCTAGTATCCGTAAAACAAATTGAAGTTTTATGTCTTTGCAATAAAACTGTTCATAAGAAGTAAAGTTTAATGTATATTATCTTAAATTTCATGTGTAGAGGTTTAGAGGTTTTTTTTTTTTTTTTTTTTTTTTTTTTTTTTTTTGTAAAATGCGTGATAAATATGAAAAAATAGTAGCCTATGGATTTTAAAGATTTTTTTTTTTTTTTAAACTGGTATTTGCAAGAAAACAAACTATATACATGAAACCAAAAAAAAAAAAAAAAAAAATGCTCTTTTACATTTTGAAGTGTGGGGAAACATAAAATAATTTTTAAAACGCGAAAAAAAATCAATTATGCACAAATTGTTTAAGATTGTTTAGCTACGAATTCGCTTTCTTAGCTACAAGTTACATGCTTCGTTTATCTTAATATTTTTTTCATTTATTACATGTGAGAATTTTAAATAAAAATTAACTTTGTTTTTTAATTTTTAACAGAATGAGATCCGTGTCTAAGTATTTTAAATAAGTTAACTACTTATATTACATAAAATAATATCAAATTTATTTGTTTAAAAAAATGTTAAAACAGGATATGCATGCTGCTTAAAGTAGATTCCATATGGAAAATTTTTTAAGTAATACAAATGTCTGAATTTCTAAGTGTCTGAAATTTGTAATGTCTGAATTTTCAAGTGCATAAATTGTAAAATGTCTGAAATTTCATGTGTCTGAAAATGTTATATGTCTTAATTTCAGACATATCGACCTTATTCAAACACTTATCTGAGCTCATTTATAAAAAAGACAATTAAGTGTCTTAATTTAAGACAGCACATGCGTCTGAAATTTCGCACGCGTAAGTGTTTCAGACATTTATGTGTCTGAATTGACATTTCAGACACACTTCTGTCTGAATTTAAGACGCTTCTATTTACAGTGCTTTCTACATATATATCCATATAGGTAGCGCACGGCGCGGCATGCCTCATATACATATATGTATACTAATACGAGTAGTATACTGGCTACTGGCATCTGTCTCTTTCTAGTTCTATACTCTATGTATGTATGTACTTTTTCCACAGTATATACTAGTTCACGAAATACAAGCACGTGTTTTTTTATACAGACTGTTATATTCTTCTTTTTGCTTTCAATATAAATTTTCAAATAAAAAATAAAAAATAAAGAAAATTATTTTAGTCCTATTACAATATTTTTACCTAAGGCTTAGTTCATTTAATTTGGGTAGCTACAAATAGTGTGCCGAATCCTATAATACAGTTCAAAAACGCTTCTTTACAAACCAAAAATAATTCTAAAATAATAATCTAATAGCTCGACGATACAATTCACAAGTTAGTTCAGTTTTCACTTCTAACGGCAGTCCCCAAAGACTCCTTTTTTTCAATACAAAAGTTTCATAACATTCATAATATTGTTTCAACATCTATAAAAATATAGACTAGAAATGATCGTTCATTTCGTCTATTCAGTGTACTTGTTTACCATTTATACGCATAGTTCGGAAACTTATATTTGTAGTTTAAAGAATCAAAAAATGGTCACTTATTCATCCTAGATAAAGGCGGTATATTTTTTTTCCCTCGGTGCAACACGTTTATAATAACGATAAGAAGAAATGCGAAGTTCTTAAAACAATATTTTTTTTACTTAATTAGAAGGATATCAACTTAAAACCCAAAGCGATCACAAGATAAGCGGCACAACGTATGACGCAGCGCCCATTTCCTGAAGCGGTGAGTCGGTGGAACTAAAAGAGGCTGGCCGTTGGGCTGCAGAACCAGCGGCAGCAGTTTAGGTCAGATAAACCTTAAAGTTCAAAACTATACTTAATCGTAAAAAACGGGATTTCAAGCAATTTCAATGTAATTTTTTAGTTTTAAAGTAATATAGAAAATAGTAATTTTTTTTTTTTTTTTTTTTAATTCTTTTAAAATGTAGTGACAAGAGAAGCGAGCCTAGACTATTAGTTTTAATACTTGGTATTATTTTGAAAAATGTCTTAATGCATGATCGTAATGTAAATAAAGTTAACGATGCATAAAACCCTCATACAGATAAGAAGAAGAAGAAAAGCCGATATTGATTGAATATTTAAAATTCGATTACTTTGAACAATTAAGGAGATGCATTTCAAATAGTTAAAGACAATAATAATAAGTATTAAATTTTGAACTTTTTATTGTATATTTTCTCAACGACATTTGCTAAATGTTGCATAAATAACAGAAATAAGATGCTTTCCTTTTAAGAACTACTTTCGTAAAAAAAAAAAAAAAAAAACTGGATTGTATAGTCATTTGAGATATAATGTGTTCGTAATCAGTCCGTAATGTAATCATTTTATCTTACCGTCAATCACCTCCACCTGCCTCATTCCCGTTGATTTTCTCAGCAATATCAACTTGAAGAAGATAGGCCTTTATTTCCGAACTTCGTCTTGATGTTTGCACGTAATGCCTGAGATTTTTTTTTTTTTTTTTTTTTTTTTTTTGTAATAAGATGACAGATGTATAAGTCAAAAATGAAAAATTATAAGAGAGTTTATCTATTTATCGGGTACCGATAAGCTAAGTTAGGCCTTGAGTCTGCTGCTCATTTCGGAGTCGTTCAAAAAGATTGATATTAAAATATATATATATGAACTCGACTTTCAGAAAATAAAGTAATTAACTGTTGTATAGATGAAGTAAAGTAACTCGTTCTATAAATAAACAAAAGAAAAAAATATTTTCTGTATTTTTCTCCATAAAGTATATTGCTTAATTTAAAGCTATTGTACTTCAATAATTTGAGTCCATAGATCATAACGATGAAGCATTTTTCGTTGTGTCTTTTTTAAAAACCTGTATGTGCTAGATTCTCTAAAATTCATACAGTTCGTGCGAGGGTGATTCATATTATGTATATAAATTTTCAGTTCATTTGAAAAAGTCGTCGACGCTTTTGCACTTTAAATAATTTGAGCCCATAGGCCCTAATGATAAAGAATTTTTCTTTGTGTCCCTGTAAAAATTTTTAATTGATAGAGTCACTGAAATGTATACAGTTCGTGAGAGGGTGATTTATAACACGTATATAAGTTTTCAGCTGAATCGAGTAAGGCATTTAGAGGGTATCGCACTTTAAACCATTTCAGCCCATAAGACATAGTGATAAAGAATTTTTTGTTGTATCCCTGTAAAAAAAACTGTAAGTGCTAGATTCACCAAAATGCATACTGTTTGTGTGACATTGACCTGTAACATGTGTATAAATTTTCAGTTTATTGGAATAAGGCGTTTAGACACTATTGCATATTAAATAATCTGAGCCCATAGACCCTAATGATAAAGAATTTTTTGTTATGTCCCGAAATTAACAGGGTTCGTAAAAAAAAATTATAAGTGCTAGATTCACCAAAATCTACACAGTTTATGTGACGGTGACCCATACCATGTGTATAAATTTTCAGTCTATTTAAATAAGGCGTTTAGACACTGTCGCACTTTAAACAATTTCAGTCCATAGGCCATAACGAAAAAGAATTTTTCTTTGTGTTCCAGTAAAAAAACTGTAAATGTTCAATAAAATTTATAGGGTTCGTGCTATGGCGACCTACAACGTATGTTCCAACTTTCAGCTCATTCGAATAAAGAGTGTGGACGCTATCGTGTTCTCTCTCTCTCCCACACACACACAAATAAATCCCCGTAAAAATAGAAAAAATGAACCCAGGGGACCTCAAAACTGACAGATACATTAAAATCTCAGTGTCGAATTTTTGTCTTGATTATAATACTTTCCTTATATAGTATGTTCGGAAAGTAATAAGCATTTGCATTGACTTAGAATGCATATAACACACCTTTGCATGTATATTTTGCCTCGACACTATTTTACGTTAAGAAAATAAAGTATTTAAATCTTATAAATTTGTAAAAGAAAAGCGATCTCTCCATCAGAAATATTACAGGAACAATTTATCTTATTTTAAATGTCTTATTGGAGAGTCGTTACTTAAATTGTTTTTATTTGTTATCTTGCATTATAGTTATATACATTATATTTGTTATATTACATTAAGTCGTTCTCTAATAATAATTGTCCCATGCCGTCCTTATAAATTCTAGTTACCTTTGCTGCTGAGATCTTTTTCCTATATTATCGTGGGGTAGAAAAATAAATGCGAACTCAAGTGGCGAGTTCTTGGTTTATGTCCCAGTTCTAGGAAATCAAGCGAGAATCGCTCCCAATACAAAGGATTCGTCATTTCCACACTACTGCTTTCCCATCTACTAAAGTATAGACACTCAATTCTCCACCATTTCGTCTATCCAGGTTATTCGTTTACCTTAGACGCATAGCTCGGAAATCTATATTTCTAGTTTAGGGTTTTAAAAAATGACTACTTATTCGTTCTAGAGGGAGGTGGTATATATATATATATATTTTTTTTTTTTCTCAGTGTAGGGCACGCTGCAAAAAATCCCGCATTCAATCTCCAATTTTATCAGCGAGAATCGAAATCTGCACAGTAGGCGACGATGTTACATCGCAGTCGCGAAAACCCAGTTGGAGCTATGACTATGCTGTTTGTACTGACAACTTCCCAATCCTGCTTTGATACAGAGTTCTCAGTAAGCAAAACAGAAAAATGTGTATCACCGGAGAAAATCTTTATTAATTTTATCTGGTTATAGAAAAAAAAAATGTTTTTTGTTGACAGATAGAGACTAAATTTCTGTAGTTTTAGAAAACAAAAATGTTCTGTGGTATTTTTTCTTTTCTTTCTTTCTTTCTCTCCTTTTTTTTTTTTTTTTTCCCCTAAGAATTTTTTATAGTATATTGAAAAAGAAACCTAATATATCTAATACCTAACCGTCGAATAATTTGCATTCTTGATTTTCGAAGAATTTAAACATTCCAAATTGTCAAGAAAATCAATTTTCTTCCCAGTCATATTTGGCAGAGGACGGCTTTGAATATCTTTTCTTAAATTAGAAACAGTTGTTGTTGTAAGCAAGAAAAAAAATGCCAGGGGATGGAAAACCCGAATAAGAATTGGTGTTGATTAAGAAATTTAAAAATAACAATAATAATGAAAATGTCAAAAAAAAAAAAATAAATAAATAAAAAGAATAAAAATAGGATCCATTAAATAATCGTAATTTGAACGAAACGGATAAGACATAAATATTTTTAGGAGGCAAATGATTTAAGATTTTTTATTAATATTATTTTACTAATTATTAATTATTAATGTAATTATGGATATATTTATTTTAATTAATTATTGTAATTTTACTCTTTTTAAAGCTATTTCTTAATTAAAACTAGTTGGCATCGGTGGATTTCACTCAGTTCGCCCTCCTATATTCGTTCTTAAAAAAGTCCACTACAGGGCATAAGTATAGTGGTGATGGAGAGAAAATGAACTCGATTTATCAATAATTTCGATGCCAGTATCATAAATGATATGTTAAAAATAGTTCAACTTCCCTACGAGGAACAGAATCTTCATAACGCAAGTTTCTAAAAAATATTGCCCCTTCTGTTATGATACGAAAATTTTAATCTTCGAAAATAAATTGCTGAAGTTCAATAGGTTTCGAGACATGAATCAAAGCGGGTTCGTCTTCTGTGACAAATCCTCATTTTTGAAATAGTGTCTACACAGATAAACAAATAAACTACACCCAGAGAAAAGTTTTCTTGTATCGACCTAAACGGAGTGTGCACAACATTCATTTCTGTTGAAGTGTATTACAAAAGAAATTTTGGTTCAATTAACAAAAATAAATATTTAATGCAATTCTAACAGAATTATTTTGTTTTTCTTGCAAAAAATTATTATTTTTATTAATTACAAATAAACCGAAATTATTATAAACTAAATATATTGTTAATATCAGCAAATACAAAGAAAGCCTGTAAATTTATTAACACAATATTTTGTGTCGTCGAAACAAAATTGATTTTTTTTACACTAATGAAAATTTCGTTTAAAACAACAAAATAACCACGACCCAATACATTTTGTAGTATTAATCAAATCCTTCGATTTTGCAATTTTCGAGCTACTGACACCTGAAAATGTATATATATATATATTATATATAATAAATAAAATAAATGGAAAAGCAAACCGTGACTGAAAAGTTTTCAGGAATGCCAAAAATGCTCATAGCTATAGTATGACAGGGAATTAAATATTCTGGTGGGGCGGCTACACTACATTCCGTTACCCTACATCGATATAAACTTATTATCATAGTTTACGGAGCAATGTACAGGGTCATTTCTTGTGTATTTTAAACAACAGTTGAAAACAGTTTGATAAAATCGTCTGTGTGCATTTAGTTAATCCTTTCGCACCGACTGTCACGCATATGTAACAGCGAGAAACGCGCTCATTTGCAAGAAATGCACTCATTGCAAGAAACGCCCTCGTGCGTGCAACAAACGCACTCATGCACAAGAAACGCACGCCGCCATGCCAAAGCATTTTCTCGTTCACCCACAGCCGGCACACATTGGTGCTAGTATCCTAAGCGTGCGTTTGCGGCCCCCGTCGCGAAAAGGTTAACCCTTTAACGCGCGCTGTCCTCGCTGCGAGGACGCAAAATTTCAGATCCAGTTGCAAAAATTCATCCCGGAAATTTTTTAGCAAAAATTTACGTTTATAACATAGCAGAAAAGGCCAGTTTTTTTAGCCTTATAATTTAAAATTTCTTTCAGTTTAATTTAGTTCATGAATTCCGGTGGCAGTATAACTTATGATCCGAATTGTCTTGAGCAGCAAAGGGTTAAAAGAAAGTGATATTCGCACTGCTTTATCTGGCTGTTATTAGATGGAAATATTTTTTTTTTAATTATTGAAAGAATTGCTATCCGTAACCCTCCACTACAATTGTCGGACTCATTTTAAGTAGCCCTGTATATCATTTATAAATTATAGACCTACCAACGCCATAACGTTGTTATAGCGTTGAAAATAAGTCTGAACAGGGAAAAATTAGTTATAACAACGTTATGTGTCACCTGGAAAAGGATGTACTTGAACTTAGTACAGCACAAAATAAATAAATTAATTAAGCATAACAAAACTTGAAATGCATTTCGGATCCTTTCCAAACATAACACTAACGTATACCGAAATTCTTTCGAGTAGCCTTGTAATGACGAAGGATAACCCTTTTCCATACCACATTTTATTTAAAGCATGCTTTTGTATTTTTGTGCGTATAAAGAATATGTGTTAATTTTATTCTGTTCAGTGAGGTCTAAATAAATTAAACTGTGCCAACTAGAAATTTTGCCCGTACTTTTACACGTCCTTTACACGAACCATTTGTCCAATGTCGATAAAAAATTTTCAAGCAGCATTTCCGTATGGTACAGATTTGAAATACGGAATTTCGGCTTTCTGTTGATATTTCTTGTTCAGTAATGCTGATAATAGACTCACAGGGTCACAGGCATACGGACAGACCGACACACAGTCACGCACGCAAACCAACCGTTAAAAATTTCATTTTCGTATTCAGGAGACTTTAAAATGTATATATATATATATATATCAAAAATTTCAACTTCGAAAAATTGACCCCAAAGCAATACTTTTTTTCACTATATCGGTGAAAGAAAAGTAAAAATAAAATAAAATAAATAATAATAATGGAGAATAAGTATTATTTAAAAAAAAAAAAAAAAAAAAAACTTGATGCTACATGAATTGATACATTGTTCTTATGAATTCACCTTGAAACACAACTTTAAAATAAAAACAACGTAATAAATGATCTTGAGAAAACACCTCATGCTTCTATTATCGGTCGGGAATTCCACCACCTGTCGAAGGGTTGCCCTATAAAAGTAGCTCTATTGCCCTCCAAAAATTACACGTACTCGTTTCATCTCAGAATTGAAAAATGTGGAAAGCTGTTTTCTTGCTCGGCTTTTGCCTTCTCTGCGCCTATGCCACGGCTGGCCTCCTCGGTGGTTATGAAGATGCAAACATTGATGACGAGGACGTAGTGCTTGCTGCAGGTCATGCCAGTACTCAATTGTCCAAACAGTTTGCCGGAAAATACCACCACAAGGTCGCCAAGATCATAAAAGCCAAGAAACAAGTAAACCTTTATTTATTTATTATTTTCCCCTTAGAAATATCAAACATTAGAAACGCAAAGCAGTTGTTCTTAATCCACAGGGTATCTCAATTCTATGTGCGATCCCCCATATGTTTGAAGCATTATATATTGACTGACGGGACTAGATATATTCATTCCCTGAGTTGTTTTTTGATTTTACACATACACACACGCACACATATATGTATATATATAATATGAATTTATGTCTTATCTTTTAAGTGTGAATGTCATATGTAAAAGTCAAAAAGTTTATTTTATATTTATCTTAAAATGCACTGCCCTATTTTTAATCGCCTATTAAAATAAAATACATTTTAGTATATTTTAAAAAAAATTCTGTAAAAAAAAATTATAAATTTGCCTTTATTTAAAGCAGTTAGAGGTTTGAGTAATTTATCTATCTGAAGTTTTTGTGTGTCCGAGAGATAAGTTTGCTTCTTCTCACGTCGTACTATCTTAGTTTATATGCATTTTGGGTATGAAGAAACACACATTACTACAATCGTAAAAATATGTATGAGATATCATTTGGCAGGATAATTGTTTATAGACAAAAAGGGAAAGAAGGGCCAAGGCGATTATTTAATAATAAAACTGTATTTTTACTTCCTTTTATAGTCCTAAAAAATTCGTATCGGATTCGTAAGAATTTCTGACTTCTGGCTTTCCATGGTTTTACACATTTTGAGATGTCTTGAACACTCGATGTCTTGACAAGCCTGTTTAGAAAACGCTCATCTGCCCATCCGTTTGTCTGTTTGTGGCAAAAGTTTTGTGGCAACTCTAGCCCAAGAATATGTACAGAATTTTATAAAAGTTTATATTTAGTCGTATATTGCATAAATTGATGTTTATCATCTTTTATCAGCAAATCGCCCAAAAGGCAACGTTGCTATACTGCGATCTCTCCTGTTTGCAGGAAGGTTGTATCTCAGCTTTTATTTTATATAATTGCACAAAATTTGATTTGTGAGAGATCCGACGCAAAATGCTATGCTGAATCCATTAGGTTTCATATCAACCGACAGGTAGTGCTAATATGTTATAATTTCTTCCGCTTTCGGAAAGGCTAGGTCTCAGCTTCTGGGGTGTATAATTGAAGAAAAGGAGAAAAATTGTACATCAGTATGTGGAATAAATTTGAGTACAGGGTGGCCAATACATGCCATTGCTATGCTGTAATTTGTCTTATTAACAAAAAGCTATTTCTCAGCTTCTATGGCACATAAATGTATCAAACTTGATTTGTTAGAGGGCCATTGAGAAAAAGAATTCTGACATTTTTATTAATCCTGCAGTCTCCCTATGGCTATATCTCAGAACTTGTTTGTCAGAAATGCAAACCAAACTACATATATGTACAATCTTTATTTTGAGAAGTTAGAAATAAATTTGTATGCATGATAACCGGTAAGTGACATTGTTATATAGAATGCTAGAGAAGAAAAGTTTTTGTTATAGACGCAACATACTAGTTTATTACACTTGTAATGACCCAATATAAAATGGTGATTATAGAGAAAGTTTAGGTTCGAACTTCAGTTATAGGCTAAAAGCTTGAAATTTCACAGATGTTTTTGGATTGATATATTCGCTAGTAATTCGGACACAAATGGGTTCCTTCAACCTGTTTATCACTAAAATACTCGCTAAGCAATTTTATAAACCAGAATAAAAGAAAAAAGTATTTTTCTTTGCAAATTTATATAGATTGTGTCATTACATGTAAGCGATTTCTATTTAATTTAAAAATGTTTCCTCTTTAAATAATAACTAATATTGAAGCAGGTAACTAAAGGGCTTCTCCACTCGTTACAATGATAGCCTATACGGTGTGGGTTTTACGTTAATTGTGACAAAAAGACGAAATATTAATGGACGTTGCATTTCACTTTTATTGTGATAAATTCTATTCCCAGCTCAGCCCGTCCACTTCTCGATGCATCTCACCTAGACTAATTTCGTGCAATTTTTAAATCATGTTATTTCATTCGTTTTTTAACTTTTGTAAATATATTTGTTTTATTTATTTATTTATTTATTTCATAACTATTTTTCAAGATTTTTTATATTTTCCAGCTTTGTTTTTCTGTCCTAATCAGATGGTTTTACGGTATAATGATAGTTTATTCATGTTCTATTCCTGTAGATTTTCTTCTCTCTCTCTCTCTTTTCCTTTTTTTTCTTTGAAAGTTTCAAATTGTATTTGTTAATTGAGTTTTTGTACAATTTTATCATTTCTTTTCATTCATAAATATATATTAAGAGAGAAAGAGGAAAACTACAACTACATTGAATATTCTAAAATGTAAAAACATCCAGTAGAAGGAAAAAAATAAATAAAATATTGATACAGAAAAATACAAAGAATAAAATTAGCAAAAGAGTGGGGGGGGGGGGGAAATAATTATTAATTAATTCAAATTCGGACTATGCTATCACTTATTAGATACGACTAGATAAATATTGTAAGGTTTCATCCACTTATCATAACCCCGCGAGTTTATCTGCACAATGTATTCTTATCGATGGCAATACGTTTATCATAGTTCATCTACTTCTGAAAGTATTCTACCGATACACATGCACACAGTATTGGAGCAGGCTCAGAATGGGTTCTAGTCTCATTTTTAGTTACATTGAATTGTGTAAATTGCTGGAATGTTTCAGAAGATAATTTAGGAAGAATTTAAGACGGTTCATCATTTATGATTTCTTAATACATTGTAACTTAAACTAGCATCTCGTATAACAAAGAGATATTGATTAAAAACATGCTTTGACACAAATAACAGCTAAGCTGAGTTGAAAAGAAAAAAAAAAAATCTAAATCTAGAATAAAACTGGATCTCCCTTATACCAAATAAACGGGTATAATTCTTAACACACCCAAATAAATTGTTTTTATAAAGTTCATAAAATCCATTTCATTGTGCAACAACATTCGCTAGTATGCAATTTTTACAGAGCTCCAAGTGTAGTATGAGTTTTTATTCCTTTTTAGCAAAGCTAATACTTAAAGAAAAAAGTATATAGAAGAACATTCTGTTTTCAGACTCTGATTATCGCCAAGGAAAATACTCGACCTCCATTTTTGGACTCCGAATAAAACCTAGAATATAGTGTGGCAAACGCTTAGGATCGAATGCTTAAAATGCTGCTAAAAAAATTTAAGCTTATCAGACGGCGCTGTGATTTTTTTTGCTCAAATCGAAGAGCTCATTGGCTTTTCCCAGTTTCGTCTGCTCAATCACGTGATCTAAGCCCCTATTTAACCAATAGGGAGTTTTTCAAGCAATCAACTCGATCGCACTGACCTCTGGTGAGACGCTTAATTTTCAAGGCACTGATTTGCAGGTCGTTTCCACACTATGTATTCTAGGCGCTGTAGTTTGGCACTGTAGGAGATTTTCACATAAACAGAAAACGTTGCACAAAATTGCAAACGAATTGATTGTAAAATTATCTTCTTTTATGCAACATCGACGTAAATTGACCGATGCAAATTCTCATTGCTAATCTCTAAACAAGTGCGCCGATATTACACAAAAGCAAGACACAACACACATCTATGTGAGCTTTTTTTCTAAACGATGATTTTTCCTGGCCTTCAAAATAACGCATACCATTTGTTTTCCAATTCAAGTTGTAAACGAAGAAGGACAATTCTATTCTCTAAGTAGAATTGTCTTTGTTTGTTTACGTCTCGAACAGAATAAACTTGCATGAAAGAAACAAATGCAATTAAAAACTTTCAGTCACTCTTTTATTCTTATTTATTTATTTTTTGTTAGTTAAAAAATATTCGTTTTATAAATAGGAGATATTTCGAATTTGTTTTTTGTGTTTCCATGTTCATAACAAATTCAAATCATCGTTTAAGTTTAAAATGATATATTTGTGATACATGAGGTTTAAACTGTTAAAAATTGTCCTTTAAACCTTAAATATTAACAGGTTACTATTTACTATAGCTTTAGATAGATTAGATACGATTAGATACAATAGCTTTTTCTTTCAATAAAAAATTGTACTTTAGTTTTGTTGTCATAATTTAAAAATCATAATAATTACGTCAGGCAACTCTTATCTTACTCCACATAGTCACCTGATGAATAGTTGTTTTACCAGAGAAGCCCTTTTGAAGTCTGCAGAAAGAAGCATGGATCTGTAAAGATGTGGGGTACCCTATTATATATTGACGAAAATTTTCAATTCACAATCTCCCACACCTTTTTTATTTGTTTCTTTGTTTTTGCCTTATTATTGCAACAAAATCACAAACTACTGAATTTATCTTTTTAAAATTGAGTTTTCAAAGCTAAATTTAAAAGTCAAGCATTCTGGTGCAGGTGGGTTATGTACGATAGTAAAGCCAACCCTCCTTTTCTTGTATCCCACCAGGGACCCAGCAGATATGCACTCAAAGCTGGTCAATGTGAGGTGCCAGGTTCGATTCCATATCACGCTCGTCAAACAAACCATTCGGATTTTTTCATAATTTTCTCCGAAATTTGCATCAATAGGGGCTAATAAGGGCTAAGACCCCATAGAAAGACTCCACGAAGGGCACACCCCTTCAGGTCTAGAACCCTGGCGTAGTCAATCGACACTACTTTCATAATAACAAACATTGTCATTTCCTTGTCGTCAAAGTTCTTTCAAATAAAAATACCTTTTCTTCATTATATTTTATTGCTTAGAAAGATTACAATAGAATCACTTTTAAATGAAAGAGTTTTATGCTATAAAAAGAGAGAAAGGGAGTAACTCCCATACATAAATTCACTTTAATATCTACTATAGATTTGTAATTTTGGAAATATTGTTTGCTGAATTTGCAATGGCGATTCAGAAAAGGAATGGGGAAGGCAACAAATTTAGTAAAACATAAGTCACCCAGTGGCTTATTCAGGCCCGTTTGCATAGGCTAGAAACATGGGCGTCGGCAGAATGGGGCAAGGTGAGGCAATTGCCCCCCACCCTGGAAAATTCTAAAAAGCATTTTTTTTTTTTTTTTAACTTTAAAACTATGCTATCAGAATTTTATTAAAAAAACAATTATTTTTCAGGTTGTGCCCCCCCCTCCCCCACTTGAAATTTTTTCTGGCGACGTCAATGGCTAGAAAGGGAGATAATTAGTACTTTTTTATATAGGCCAGATAGAGAGGACTAGTAAATACCGCCCCCCCCCCTTTAAAAAAAAAAAAAAAAAAATCCCAAATCTGAATACCACTTTCTAGTAACGAGATACACTGTTTGATCAGCACCTGAAAAAAATCTAGGAAAGAGATGGTGTTTAAAATTCTTTGGTTACCAAAAATATAACAGGAATTAATCCAGCTTTTTAAAAATGGTACCCCATTTGTGAATTTATAAAATAATTTGTGAAATCATCCAGTAGGTTTATGAAAATTAATAATCCTTCAAAATAATTAACCAAAATACGCAAAGCAGTTTTTTAAATTTTAAATTACATTTAAAAAATAAAATGGAACCCTAGTAAAATAAATACGTATAGGGGCGAATCAAGTTATTTCATCTATGTAAGATGAAGAGAAGGTGTTTACTTAGATATTTACCATTGTCCCCAGTCAATGTTTAAATTGAGGGTGTTTTTATGAGTTCAACACAGGTGAAGCTTATAAAATTTTTTTAGTATGCAGTTATATTGCTCAAAACTGTCTTTGAGAAGGTGCCTCTTTGCTGAAAGTTGAATTTGTGAAGGTTGCCAAAAATGGACTCTGTGAAAGTGCCTCAATGCGGCCCTAAATTTGTTCCAGCTTAACCTCTGTATAAGAAAATAGTGGAATATTGTAAACTTAGAATTTAGTTTCAGTACATATTGTTATGCTTCCGTAAATGAATATAAACTTCCGTTGTTTCTTGTAGGTCGTTGCTGGCACTAACTACAAAATCGATCTGATTGTTGGCAAAACTGACTGCGACAAGAAAGAGGTCAACCACCAGAATGATGACAGCTGCGAATTCCAGGATGGAATTGTAAGTGAACTACTCTTTATAATTAATAAAAGGAAAGGGCGCAATAAAATTGCAGATATATCTGTCAGTTACATTTTTATAACCACACGAAGAACGTATCTCTGGTAGTATTATAAGTTGTTTGTTAGGAATCAGCCACTATTTTATTTACTTATAGAAAAAACTAATTGCGAAACTAAATAATGACCTCAATATTAATTTATTTTGGTTTATTATTTATGGATCCGCAGTCAAAATGACACATATCAAATTAATCTAGCTAAAAGTTTTATAGTGACTTTATTTATTATTTTGCTTTTTTTAGAAAATTATGTATACGTAAGAAAAAATTAAAAATGAGTATCATTCTGAAAATCAAGCCTCCCACTAAACCTAAAAATGGCTGCTTGCAACTACCCACTAAACGAAATAAAGTGCCGACTTAAAAGGATTAAAAAACTGGACTTTAATTCCGTCTCTTTCATAATCATGAATTTTATTAATTGAGACAGCGAAAATTGCCTTTGCGGCCATAAAATGTAAATAGAGTCAATGACACAATGGAGAAGCATCTCGAAGTTCGGCCACAAAAAATAGGACATATTTTGAATAAATTAGACATACACACACACACACCAAAAAAAAAAGGGGGGGGGGGTGTAGGGAGAGTTTCATTTCAAATAAGAATGCGTTATCTGTATCGTAAAGATAAAACGTAACAGTTGATTATTGAAAATCATTTGCATAACAAAATTCGCCTCAGAAAGTTCTATAGTCGTCTCAGTTTTTCAAAAATATTTTTGGATAATCTCTGATAGGTAAGTCAAAACTTATTAAAAGAACGAGTAAAATATTTGTTTACTTACCTATTTACTTTAAATAATTTCACAGAATAACATAAAATTAGAATATAAGATTAGATTGAATAATTTTTTTGTCACATGCTTCCAATTGCTTATTACAAGCATGTGGTAAAACCTTTAAAAGGAATGTTGTAAAACCTTTGCTCGAGTTGAAATAAAACTATTTACCGTAAATCCCGAATCATGACTTTCAGTGGGTCTAGTTCTTAACATCTTCAGAAAATTCTGATTAAAAACAAAATGTTTTAATCAAGATATTAATTAGATTCTTAAATTGATAAAGGGACACTGTTTTAAAAAGTAACTATTCCTGCACAAGACTCAATGGATTGCTCCAAAATAATACAGTTTTCATTCTATTAAATGTATAAAGTTCTAAATACATCACAAAATGAATGCCAGTGTTCAAAATAAAGCAAGAAATGCGTATCTTTATCAGGACCAGAGTTCTATTTCCTTCAGTCAGGGAAAAAAAAAAAGTGTCGTCACCATGGGTGATAGACCACCTTGAATTCTGCTTATTACTATCGTATATTATACTGATAGTCTATTAGAAACGTATAAGAGTTTACACATACGTATAGTGGAAAGGTCTGAGTCAAAATTAGTACTCGTTAGAAAGAATTTTCTTTTTATAACTTAATGAAAAAAAAAAATGCATTAAAAAATTGATTCTTTGTTTAAAAACATAAAGTTGCATGTATGGGCAGCGTTTCATTTTACCTTTGTTTCTTTCAGAGCACCTACAAGAAGTGCAGCGTCGTTGTGTACAGAGATCTCAAGAATAAACACAGGCTCGTGGCCTCTGGATGCATATTGGCCTCTAAAAATGATCTGTAGAAAATTGAACTGTTGTTTATTGAAATCGTAAAATTTAAATAAAAAATTTAAGTTATATCACTTGTTTGGATTATTGAGTGTTTCGATGAATAGCTTGACATTTAAATTTTACGCGATTTCGAATTCCATCTACGCCTATTCGTTCTCACCATTGCTTTAAACAATAGTATTGTTGAATTTTGTTTTTTAATGAATAATGATAGAAATTTTAGAATCCCCTCTCAGACTGAAGAACTGAGTAATAGCTTAATAATTTGGGGCACATCAAGAATTGACTCGAGTTAGTGTATGTTAGGTTATAAATAATCTTTTGTTATCGGCAACATCCTGCAGTTAAAAGGTGTGAGCGGATCGCCACCAAATTATGTATGTAGAGTATTGATGAGAGCACTGAAGGAATAAAAAAACTTTAGTTAAAAAATGCCCATTGGGTGACGGTTCGCAAGAAAAAAAGCAAAATATAACAAATCAAAGGATTCATCCAAAATGTATGAACAATTATTGGTAAATTATTTATCCCGTGTTTCGCATACTACTCGTTAAATTTTCCAGGCGGTGCTTCCCTTATTTAAGATTTAAAAAAAAATAATTTCACTATTTTATACAGAAAAAATGAAATTTTATTTTCGATTTCTCGTCTAGCAGATCCAATCTCAGGTCCTCGAAAAATTGAATTGAGTCTTCTTCTGCTTTTGGAAGCGTGTGTCTTCAACTCTTCCAAGAGTTTTCTGAACCACGCTTCGTCCCTGATTAATTTTAATATATGCGGGTAAATATAATAGCGTCTAAATGCTTTATTGGATTGAGCTAGAGGATATATTAAGAACAAGAAAAGGAGAAAGTATTATTAATAGAGATAATGTGAAAAATTACAGATACCATATATATATATATATTTTTTTTTTTTTTTCTTCTTTTTCTTAATGATGTATGATAGAGAAAATATTGTTTTTGGAACAAATTTTCGAAATTGAAATTTTGATATATTTACACTTTTTGGGATCACCTGAACCCGAAAATCACACTTTAATGGTTGGTCTGTGTTTGTGTCCGTTACTCAAGAACAGATATTAACAGGGTGTCTAAACTCGGTATTCTAAATTTTTATTACATGGGGATGATATTTGAAACGATTTGTTAAAACCATACAAATATTTCCTGTACAGGGACATCCAAAAAAAAAATTCAAATACATTATGTCTATGGGTGAAAATTTCTTGTAAATACGGTTTAACATCTTTAGACTTCATAAACTTTATAAGTATGATACAGCACAGGCACGGTGGCCGAGCGGTCAAAGTAATCCGTTCAATGTTAGTCGGTATGTAAATTCAAATCCAGCTGCTCCCTCCCCCCCCCCCCCCCCCCCCAAAAAAAAAAAAAAAAATGTATTTTAAGAATTTGAAAAAATACGCCATATATTTCTTGAATGAAATCGTGCAAAAGTTATAAGGGAGTTGAAGAATTAACTAGTAAAGCCAGTCGTGGCCGAGCGGAGAAAATCATTCTTACAGTGTTGGTCTGTGTGTGAATTCGAATTCAATAAATCGACCAAAAGGAAAAAAAGATGTATTTAACTAACTCGAAAAAAAAAAAAAAATAGGCGAAAAATTTCTTAATTAAAATCTTTCGAAATTGAATAAGGAACCTCAAGTGTGAATGAGCGCAGGCATTGTGGCCGTGCGCTAAACATCATCCCTTCAGTGTTGGTCAGCTTGTAACTTCTAATGCAGTTAAGCCAAAAGTTATTTTAAAAAATGTATTTCAAGAGCTACAAAAATATAGACGATAAATTTCTTAAATAAAACCTTTCAAAATTTAATAAAAAGTTTAAAGAAGTGACCTAACATTTTTCTGGTAAGATAAACACATGTAAAGACATAAAAAACGAAGCTTACATATAGCGAGGTAAAAAAATAAGAAAAACTAGTATGTTGTGGCCACCACGAGACTTTCTTCTATATTTTCCTATACAAAATCACTCAGTAACAATATTTAAAAAAAAAAAAAAAAAAAAATCCAAGGTTTTTTTTTTTTTTTTTTCGTTAAAAGTAAAAAAAAATCGATAACTTTGTTTTAAATTACCACATATTTATAGTTCAACCATTCGTTTTAAAGGTATTGACGAGACCTTTCGAAAGATACCCATCTTGAAAATTTACCCCACGCCAGAGGGTACTTCCCCCCAGGGGGGGAAGCGATGCCCCCACATGCACAATTTTTTTTTCCTAATTAACTACTACTATTAGCAATAATTCATATTAATTTTACAATCACAGGTTAAGAATAACTCTCATTATGTACATTTATACGAAATTTTGTCCTATACTACAATGTTAAAAATTTAGAAGAAATACGATCACAGCGCCTCCTGTTGTGCGATTGATCCCCAAATCTAATCAGCACCAGTTTATGTCAGGAGCCAACTAAATACCAAGTTTTGATAATTTCGTTAAAAAAAAAAAAATATTTTTTTTCTAAGTTTTTTTTCGTAAAAAGTAAAAAAAATCGATAACTTTGTTTTAAATTATCACATATTTATAGTTCAACCATTCGTTTTAAAGGTACTGACGAGACCTTTCGAAAGATACCCATCTTGAAAATTTTTGCCCTATATCACCATGTTAAAAATTTAGAAAAAGCGGGATGGCAACGCAACCTGTAAGACGATTTTTACCAAAAGTTGATAGGCACTAATTTATGTCAAGGTGCAACTACATACCAATTTGTATGAAATTCTGTCCAGTAGTTCCTGAGGTACAGTTGCCACAAAATTTTGTCACACACACAGACAGACAGACAGACATTTTCTAAAAATGGTCAAATTGTGTTCTACAGCTCTCAAAACGTGTAAATCCATCAAAAATCTGAGGTCGAAAATTTTTACGAATCCAATACTTTCTTCTATTGAAGATAGAAGAAAGTAAAAATGGTAGAGTTATTTTTTGAAACACCAATTTTCGAGATCTACTTAAACTTCTGACCTACCTAAACAGGGTAGCTGTTAATTTTCCTCTAATAACTACGTGATACATCAGAAAGAAATGGATTTATATAACAGTTTTCAAGAAAATTGTTAGAGCCGTTTTTGAGATTCCAACTTTTACCAAAACTCAATTATTGACAGGAAAACAACGATTACATACAAAAGCGTATTTAAAAGTGAGTTAATAGGGTAGGGCGAGTTTGAAAAAAAATCCGTTCGGCGGTTTTTAAAGGAACGCCCTTGCGAGACCTGAAATTGAGCTATTTATACAGGACGCCTATCCATTTTCCTGAACTAAACAACTATATTATTCAAAAGGACATCTAATAGAGTGTTTATATAGAAAATTTGAAGAAAATCGTTAGAGCTGTTTTTGAGATACGGACTTATGGTCCCACTTCCGGTTTTTCAAATTTTACCAAAATTTGGAAAATTCATCTGTACACCACACTTGTTTCAATTCTAAAGTTTCGTAGTTCTATCTTTATTAGTTTCCGAGATATAATAGCCAGAAGATTCTCCACATACATACACACACATACACACTGACCCATTGCCAAAAACCACTTTTTTGGACTCAGGGGACCTTAAAACGTGTAAATCAGGTGAAATCTCGATATCGAATTTTCAGACCGAATACTTCTATTACCTACGGTAGTAGGGTAATGGAAGTAAAAATGTAACTGCTCGGGAAAGAAGAAGAAGAAAAAAAAAATACGATGAATTTATAAATAAGATTTTTTAAAGATAATAAGAATGATTAAGGCAAAACGCCACTACTGTATAGAAATCAAGGGCTCAGTATTGGGTAATTCATGAGCTCGAATCCAGTTGGAAAAGAAAACAAAAATCGTTTTTTAAGAACTCGAAAAAAATGTCTTAAATAAAATCTTTCAAAAATTAGTAAGGAACCTCAATTAGGGCAGTCATCATGGCTGAGCGGTCAAAGTCATCAGTTCCGGGATGGCCAGGCAGAGAGTTCGAAACTCGTTACACGATATATATATATGTATACAGGGTGATTATAGTTAAAGTTAGGATTTCAAAACGATATAATTTTCAAACTACCGGTCAGAGGGATTTGATATTTTACCAGAACAATCGTGAGGCGATGGAATTTTATTTGACAAAGGAAAAAGAATGTAGTTCCAAAATAGGCCATTAATCATCCGTAAGGTTTATGAAGCTCCTCTTTTTCTCTTGTCACGATGACTGATTCCGCTGTAAACACGCATTCTTATCTTTTTGCTAAAAAAAAAGATGTAAACACTTAGAGTCTATATTCTTTCCTCCAATTTTTTTTTTTTTTTTTTTTTTTTTTTTTTTGCATTGCTTAATGAACATTCCTGTGTTTAATGAATCCATTTAAGTGTTTCTCCTGACAGCGCCCTCTATAGGGATATTTTGGAACTATTTTTTTCCTCCACCAAACAAAATTTCATCGCCTCCCGATGATGGTTCTGGTAAAATATCAATTCATTCTAACCGGTAGTTTTAAAATGATAGCGTTTTGAAATCGTAACTTTATTTACAATCACCCTGTATATATATTATGAGTTCCAAAATAATAATAATAATAATAAGCGATAAGTTTATTAAATAAAATATTTCTAAATAAGGGATCTCAAGTATAAATGGGTACACGCGCCATAATCGCTTTCGGTTTTGGCTAATTTGAGAGTTCGAATCCAGTTATGTGATACAAAATGCATTTTAGGTGTACGAAAAAAAGTAGCAATAAGATATTTTAAAAGCTAATAAGAAACTTCTAGTAGGATACACTACAGGCATCGTGCACAATCGTCGGATCTTTATTTATAAATTCGAATCCAGTTAATTTTTTAAAAGATGTATTGTAAGAACTAAAATAAATATATACATATATGTGTGTGTATGAATAAACCACAAATTTCCTAAATAAACTCTTTTAAAAGTGAATAAGGAATTTGAAGTATTAAACACTACAGGCATCGGGGTCGAGTATGCAAAGGTATCCGTTCAGTATTGGTTAGTTTGTAAATTTTAATCCAGCTAGGTTAAAAAAAATAAATAAAAAGTGTGTGGTTTAAAAACCCGAAAAAATAAATCATAATTTTCTTAAATAAAGTCGTTCAAAATTTAATAAGGACCCTCAAGCATCAAGTAGTACAAACGTCGTGGCCGAGAGGACAAAATCATTCCTTTTGTGTGTAAGTTCGAATCCAGTTCCCCCCCCCCCCCCCCCAAAAAAAAAAAAAAAAAAAAAAAAATGTATTTTAAGAGTTCAGAAAAAAGTAATCGATACATTTCTTAAGCTTACTTTCTTTACGTGGGCGAAAATTACCTTTCAAAAATTAATAAGGAACCTCAAATAAGATCCATTATAGGCATCATAGCTAAGTGCTCAAAGTTATCCGTTCAGCGATGGCCATATGAATTCGAATCCAGTAAGCCCAGTAGAAAGAAAATATATAGATTTATATATACGATATTTCCTAAATAAAATCTTTCAAATGTGTGAAATACTGCACGCATCATGGCCGAATGTAAAAATTTATCTGTTCATTGTTGGCTAGTGTGTCAGTTCGAATTCAGCAAAGTAAAGAAATGCATTTTAGGAATTCGAAAAAGTAAATCATGAATTAAATGTTTCAAAAGTTAATCGGGAACCTCAAGAATGGATTAGCAAAAACATCGTGGCCAAGCGATCAAAGTCACATGTACAATGTTGGGCAAATTTTGAGTTCGAATCTAGTCAGACCAAAATAATTAAAAAAAAAAAATTAAACGAATATATAAAATTAACGATAAATATATTTCTTAAACATAATCTTTAATAAAGTAATAAGGAAAATCAAGTATGCTGCACTTTAGGCGTAGTGGACGAGCGGTCAAAGTCAGTTTGTGAGTTCGTATCAAGTTAGGTTAAAAAAAAAATATAATAATAATCTGTATTTTAAGAACTCGAAAAAAATAAGCAATATATTTCTTAAACAAAATCTTTCCAAAATTAATAAGGAACCTCAAGTATGATACACAGCAGGCATGGTATCTGAGCGGTCAAAGTCATCCGTTCTGTGTTGGCTAGTTTGTGAGTTCAAATCCAAAGTAAAAATACATAAATTTCTTAATTAAAACCACTAAAAAATTGTAAGGAAACTCAAATATGCTGGTCGAAGTTATCCGCTCAGTGTCGACTAGTTTGCGCGTTCGAATCTAGGCTGTTTAAAAATAAAAATATATGTTTTAAGAACTCGAAAAAGTAAGTTATAAACTTCTTCAAAGAAATCTTTCAAATGTCGATAAGGAAGCTTCAGTGTGGGGTAAGACGAGCATCGCAGCCGAGTGGTCAAAGTCATCCGTTCTGTCTTCCCTTGTTTGTGTGTTCCAATCCAGCCTCTTAAAAAAAAGAAAAAGAAAAGGCAATAAACTTCTTAAACGAAATCTTTTCAAAGTCGTGGCTTTGTGGCCGAGAGGTTAAAGTCATCCGTTCTGTATTGGCTAATTTAAGTGTTCGAATCCAGTCTACTACAAAGAATGTATTTTAAGAACTCGAAAGAAAATATGCAATAAATTTCTTAAATACAATATTTAATAAAATCTTTTTGTAAAAAAATAGAACCGACTCCAAAAAGGAACTACTATTGAAACAACTAAAAATAAAAGAAAATTGGCAGAAAATGGAACTGTAAATTGCGCCTAAAAGTATAAAATAATTTCCTTTGCCAAACAACCTATAACACTACAATTAATCATAACTTTTGAAGTCGGCGCAAAATTAAATAAAATTTAATTAGTTTTTAAAGGTTTGTCTTCAGATCGGTAGCAACAAATGCTGTTGTCTCGAATGATCCATTTTCATGTTTCCTTTATTATTTTATCATTGTATACTATTGGTCCATCAGTAGCATCTACATAGAACAGTGAACATTCTTCACAATGCGGTATTTATGTGTCTACGAAGTTAGAGTTTCCTTTGCAAATTTGGTATAACTTTGATAACTATCATACTTGATGGCTTTTGAATTTGGCCATCAAAACGTAAGGCAAAAAGTATACACGCAAGATGTGTATTTTCATAATATATATTGTACGATGTGTTGTTTCATATTCTTGATTACTTTCTTGATACACCTTATCAAAATAATCATGATATCCCAAAGAAATTAAATATGTTTGCTAGATAATTTTGCTATTTTTCTTTCACCAAGTATGTCAGACACCAGCATCTTCGCCAACTTTTGCTGCTTACGAAATCTTATTTATTTTCTTGAATCAAAGTAGTTTTCGGCTGCGTTTTGCAGGTAACAATGTGAAAGGTGTATTTTTATTTAATTTTGCGCCGGCTTCAAAAGTTATGATTAATTGTAGTGTTATAGGTTGTTTGGCAAAGGAAATTATTTTATACTTTTAGGCGCAATTTACAGTTCCATTTTCTGCCAATTTTCTTTTATTTTTAGTTGTTTCAATATTAGTTCCTTTTTGGAGTCGGTTCTATTTTTTTACAAAAAGATTTTATTTTTCTCTTTTCAGTGAAAACTTATTTACATAACAGAGCATCAGAAGACGTTCGACTGAACTTTCACAAATCACAACTTCCAAGAAAAGTGACATTACTCAAAAAATGGTTTATGTCACTGAAAAATACATGAAATGCACCCAATGTGAGCAAAAAAGTTACATCTCCATCTAGAAAGTTATCCACTCGAGAGACAGTTGTGCCAGTTTTATTGTAGTTAAGTTATTTTTAAGTTGTGTCACTTTTCTTGAACTTATCGGATATGAGCAAAAAACTATCTATTGAAGGAACATACGTTAAATTAAAAAGTCTTTAGAAATGTAAAGTATGGATACGCTGTATTCGTAACCGAAAATTCTGTATATTTGAACTTTACAGTGAATACGTGTCACCCGCTGCGCTAGAAATTGCGCAGCGTAAAGTTCAAACAAAGAGCAAAATATGCATTGCAGCTGACGGACAGAGTTTCAACATCGATACTAACATACTGCTTTTACCAGTGTAGCTGCATGCGTTCATCACTTAGAGTGAGAATAGACTTTTGTGAGTATCCTGCAATTTGTTTATATCTTAATGAAATCATAATGAAACCTATTTCAGGCCAAGATCATTACGACAACAAAACAAATATTAAAATTAAATCATCTCTTACGAAGTTATAGTCTAACAAATTTCAACAACAACAACGAGAAACATGGTTTGTATTGAGAACCTCTTTCTTTATGAAGTCGGTTTAAAAAGTTTATGCGTTAATCGATGTGACCGCTTACAATAACCATACTTTGAATTTTACATAGCATAAACGTTACCCGCTACGCTACAGCATATGCAATGTCGTTCAAGTGTGCACAAAATAGGAAATTGTGACCAAACAAATGCATGTTTTAAGCGTTCTGTTTTTAGCATTAATGTCTGAACTATCTTTGCGTACTACATCGATGATGCTCTGCAATTTTATAATTCACTTTTTTCGCCTGTCTTGAAACGTTTCCGAGATAGAATCGCTAACTCTACTCTTTTCCACCAGGTGGCGCTTTAGGCGATTGAATCGCGTATCACATGTCCACTTTACTATACCTACATACCACTTTTATGACTATAGCTGCAGCTGTTCAGCAGTTAAAAGGGTCGGGACTAACTTTTTGGGGCACACTGTATTTTCTTTTGGTCGTAGATCTTACAATGGGACCTATTTCAGACCAAGACCTTTACAATAAAACAAAAAGTATCAAAATCGGATCATCCGTTCAGAAGTTATGAGCTAACAAACAAAAACAAAAAAACATTCATTTTGAATTGAGAACCTCCTCCTTTTTTAAGTCGGTTAATTAGAGAATCTCTTACGAAGTTATAAGCTTACAAACACCAACAACAACACATAGCTCGAATTAAGAACACCCACCTTTCTGAAGTTGGTTGAAAACGACTTTGCGCTAATCGATGGGACCGCTTACAATAACAGTACTTTGAACCACAGAGTATACGTGTCATCCGCTGCGCTGCAAAGTGTGCAACGTAGTTCAAGTGTGCACAGTGTAGGAAATTGCGAACAAACAACTGCACGTTTTAAGTTTCTTTTTTTAGCAATAATGTCTAAAAACTGTGTTTTCATAGTAAATCGATGACGCTCTACAACTTCGTAATTAACTTTTCTCCCATCTTGAATCGTTTTTGAGATAGGAGCGCTAATTCCGCTGTTTTTCACCATATGGCGCTTTATTTTCTTTAGATTGTAAAGATGTTATAATGGGACCTACTTCAGACCAAGATCTCTACAAGAAAACAAAAAGTATCGAGTAACTGTATTTTGAACTATATAGCGTATGTCTCACCAGCTACGCTACAACGTGAGCAATGTAGCTCAAGTGTGTGTAGTGTAAGAAATTGTGAACAAAAAAATGCACGTTTTTAGCCTTGTATTTTTAGCATCAATGTCAAAACTATCTTTTCGTACTAAAGCGATGATGCTCTGCAATTTTATAATTCACTTTTTCCCCCTGTCTTGAACCATTTCCGAGATAAGAACGTTAGCATGAATGTCTAAATAATCTTTTTGTACTAAATCGGTGATACTCTTCAGCTTTGTAATTCAGTTTTTCTTTAGAACCGTTTTCGAGGTAGGAACACTAACTCCGCTATTTTCCACCAGGTGGCGCTGCAAACTGTTTAACCGTGTACTGCATGGCCACTTTGCTATAGTTACATACCATTTTTATCACTATAGCTGCAGCCGTTTAGAAGTTAAAAGAGTTGGGACTGATTTTTTTGGGCACCCTGTATTTTCTTTAGATCGTAAAGATATTACAATGGAACCTATTTCAGACCAAGACCTTTTCAACAAAACAAAAAGTATCAAAATCGGAGCATCCGTTCAGAAGTTATGAGCTAACAAACATAAAAAAAAACATACGGTTTGAATTGAGAACCTTCCTTCATTTTTGAAGTCGGTTAAAAAGCTAATAAGAAACTATAAGTTTAAAATTCTGCAGGTATCGTGGTCGAGCGGTCAAAGTCATCCGTTCTGTGTTCCCTAGTTTGTGTGTTTGAATCCAACCTCTTAAAAAAAAAAAAAAAAAAAAAAAAAAGACATAAACTTATTAAACAAAATCTTTCCAAAATTAATTTTGGAAAGATTTTGTTTAATAAGTTTATGTCTTTCTTTTTTTTTTTTTAACGAACATTTAGTATGGTGCTCTGCAGGCATCGTGGCCGAGAGATTGAAGTCATCCGTTCTGTATTGCCTAATTTGCGAGTTCGAATCCAGTCTATTACAAAAAATGTATTTTAAGAACTCGAAAGAAAATATGCAATAAATTTCTTAAATACGATACATTTAAAAAGCTAATAAGGAACTATAAATAATATTCTGCAGGCATCGTGGCAGAGTGGGCCAAAGTCAACCGCTCTGTGATCGCTAGTTTGTGTGTTCTAATCCAGCTTCTTCAAAAAAAAAAAAAAAAAAATAGACATAAACTTCTTAAACAAAATTTTTCCAAAATTAATAAGGAACATTTAGTATGATGCTCTGCAGGCATCGTGGCCGAGAGGTTAAAGTCATCCGTTCTGTATTGGCTAATTTGCGTGTTCGAATCCAGTCTACTACAAAAAATGTATTTTAAGAACTCGAAAGAAAATATGCAATAAATTTCTTAAATAAAATCTTTAGAAAATTAATAAGGCACTATAAGTTTAATATTCTGCAGGCATCGTGGCCGAGCGGTCAAAGTCATCCGTTCGGTGTCGAGTAGTTTGCGAGTTCGAATCCAGTCTATTACAAAAAAATGTATTTTAAGAACTCGAAAGAAAATATGCAATAAATTTCTTAAATAAAATCTTTAGAAAATTAATAAGGCACTATAAGTTTAATATTCTGCAGGCATCGTGGCCGAGCGGTCAAAGTCATCCGTTCGGTGTCGAGTAGTTTGCGAGTTCGAATCCAGTCTATTACAAAAAAATGTATTTTAAGAACTCGAAAGAAAATATGCAATAAATTTCTTAAATAAAATCTTTAGAAAATTAATAAGGCACTATAAGTTTAATATTCTGCAGGTATCGTGGTCGAGCGGTCAAAGTCATCCGTTCTGTGTTCCCTAGTTTGTGTGTTTGAATCCAACCTCTTAAAAAAAAAAAAAAAAAGACATAAACTTATTAAACAAAATCTTTCCAAAATTAATTTTGGAAAGATTTTGTTTAATAAGTTTATGTCTTTCTTTTTTTTTTTTTAACGAACATTTAGTATGGTGCTCTGCAGGCATCGTGGCCGAGAGATTGAAGTCATCCGTTCTGTATTGCCTAATTTGCGAGTTCGAATCCAGTCTATTACAAAAAATGTATTTTGAGAACTCGAAAGAAAATATGCAATAAATTTCTTAAATACGATATTTAAAAAGCTAATAAGGAACTATAAATAATATTCTGCAGGCATCGTGGCAGAGTGGGCCAAAGTCAACCGCTCTCTGATCGCTAGTTTGTGTGTTCTAATCCAGCTTCTTCAAAAAAAATAAGCAATAAATTTCTTAAACAAAACCTTTCCAAAATTAATGAGGAACATTTAGTATGATGCTCTGCAGGAATCGTGGCCGAGAGGTTAAAGTCATCCGTTCTGTGTTGGCTAATTTGCGTGTTCGAATCCAGTCTATTACAAAAAATGTATTTTAAGAACTCGAAAGAAAATATGCAATAAATTTCTTAAATACGATATTTAAAAAGCTAATAAGGAACTATAAATAATATTCTGCAGGCATCGTGGCAGAGTGGGCCAAAGTCAACCGCTCTGTGATCGCTAGTTTGTGTGTTCTAATCCAGCTTCTTCAAAAAAAAAATAGACATAAACTTCTTAAACAAAATTTTTCCAAAATTAATAAGGAACATTTAGTATGATGCTCTGCAGGCATCGTGGCCGAGAGATTAAAGTCATCCGTTCTGTATTGGCTAATTTGCGTGTTCGAATCCAGTCTACTACAAAAAATGTATTTTAAGAACTCGAAACAAAATATGCAATAAATTTCTTAAATAAAATCTTTAGAAAATTAATAAGGCACCATAAGTTTAATTTTCTGCAGGCATCGTGGCCGAGCGGTCAAAGTCATCCGTTCGGTGTCGAGTAGTTTGCGAGTTCGAATCCAGTCTATTACAAAAAAAATGTATTTTAAGAACTCGAAAGAAAATATGCAATAAAATCTTTAGAAAATTAATAAGGCACTATAAGTTTAATATTCTGCAGGCATCGTGGCCGAGCGGTCAAAGTCATCCGTTCGGTGTCGAGTAGTTTGCGAGTTCGAATCCCGTCTATTAAAAAAAAAAAAAGTGGTTTAAGAGCTCGAAAAAATAAGTTATAAATTTCTTTAATGTTAAGTCTTTCAAATGTTTATAAGGAAAATTAAGTACGGTGTAGAACGGGCGTCGTGGTCGAGTGGTTAAAGTCATTCGTCCCGTGTTTGTCAGTGTACGAGTTCGAATCCAGTTGAGTCGGAAAAAGAAAAAAAAAATATTTTGAAATATTGGTGGGAAATTTTTAAAATGTAGTAGCGTCTTTCGAAAATTGATAAAGTTGTTTAGAACGTCTCGATGTGTAGCCGGGATGGCCAAGTGGTTCTAACCCTGGAGCTTAAGCAATAACTGCTCTCCAAGTAGTTGGGTGTTCTGTACCCGTTGGTGTGACTGATGATGAATGTTAACAATAATATCACTTTAATTAATAATACTCTTAGTGTTTCAACTAATAATACTCTTTCTCCTATTCCTGTTCTTAATCTATCCTCTATGATTATACTGCTCATGCCGTCCCGGATGCTGCGGGGTGGAAGGTGGAAACCTGCGTGGGGTGTGATCCGGGGCCGATGCCCCTTCTCTGTACCGGGGCGTCGAGTTCCGGTCACGCTCTCCAGCGTATTTCCACCCGAATCCCACGCAGCCGTTTTGCCAATCTCTACGAAGGATAAAGAGATCGAATTTTTTCGCAATTCTAACTCTCTTCGGCATCCGGCGGCGTGTCGCGTCTATTACCGCAATTTAAATTGATTAAAACGCCACGCACGCGGTTACAAAAGAGAGTTGGAATGTATCCGGTAATGCATACCCAGCCGAAGAAAGTTCGATATTGCGAACTTTTTTTTATCATTCGTAGGGATTGGCAAAACGGCTGCGTGGGATTCGGGTGGAAATACGCTAGAGAGTGTGACCGGAACTCGACGCCCCGGTACAGAGAAGGGGCATCGGCCTCGGATCACACTCCACGCAGGTTTCCACCTTCCACCCCGCAGCATCCGGGACGGCATGAGCAGCAGAATCTAGATTAAGAACAGGTATAGAAGAAAGAGTATTATTAATTAAGGCTCATTATTAATCACCATTCACACCAACGGGTACAGAACACCCAACTACTTGGAGAGCAGTTACTGCTTTAACTCCAGGATTAGAACCACTCGGCCATCCCGGCTACACATCGAGACGTTTTAAATTTCTTTATCCATTTTCGAAACACGCAAATACATTTTAGAAAATGTCGCGAATTTTTTCTTAAAATATTTCCTTCCATTTTATGCGGTACAACTGGATTCGAACTCACAAACTAGCCATCACTGAACGGATGACTTTGACCGCTCGGCCACGATGCCTGTGGTATATTACACTTAAAGTTCCTTATTAATTTTCTAAAGACCTTTATTTAAGAAACTTATGAATTATTCTTCGAAGTTCTTAAAACATATTTCTTTTTTTACACCTAACTGGACTCGAACACGCAAACCAGCCAACACTGAACGAATGACTTTCACCGCTCGGCCACGATGCCGGTGATAAATAAAATCTTTAAAAAATTAATAAGGAACTTTAATTTATCACCGGCACCGTGGCCGAGCGGTGAAAGTCATTCGTTCAGTGTTGGCTGGTTTGCGAGATCGAGTCCAGTTAGGTGTAAAAAAAGAAATATGTTTAAGAACTCGAAGAATAATTCATATATTTCTTAAATAAAATATTTAAAAAATTAATAAGTTGGGTGTAAAAAAAGTATTTTAAGAACTCGAAAAAATAACCCATTAATTTCTTTTTAAAAAAAATCTTTAGAAAATTAATAAGGAACTTCAAATATAGTATACCACAGGCATCGTGGCCGAGCGGTGAAAGTCGTCCGTTCAGTGATGGCTAGTTTGTGAGTTCGAATCCAGTTAGAGGAAAAATAAAAATGTATTTCCAGAACTCGAAAAAAATAATCCATAATTTTCTTAAATGAGTTATTAAAAAATTAATAAGGAACCTCAAGCAAAAAGTGACACGGACGTCGTGGTCGAGCGGTGAAAGCCATCCATTCAATGATGGCTAGTTTGTGAGTTCGAATCCAGTTGTCCGCATAAAATAGAAGGAAATATTTTAAGAAAAAATTCGTGACATTTTCTAAAATGTGGTTGCGTGTTTCGAAAATTGATAAAGGAATTTAAAACGTCTCGGTGTGTAGCCGGGATGGCCGAGTGGTTCTAACCCTGGAGTTTAAGCAGTGACTGCTCTCCAAGTAGTTGGGTGTTCTGTACCCGTTGGTGTGAATGGTGATTAATAATAAGCCTTAATTAATAATACTCTCAGTATCGTAAATAATAATGCTCTTTCTTCTATACCTGTTCTTAATCTATCCTCTAGATTCTGCTGCTCATGCCGTCCCGGATGCTGCGGGGTGGAAGGTGGAAACCTGCGTGGGGTGTGATCCGGGGCCGATGCCCCTTCTCTGTACCGGGGCGTCGAGTTCCGGTCGCACTCTCCAGCGTATTTCCACCTGATTCCTACGCAGCCGTTTTGTCACTGTTCATGGGGAATAAGGGAATCCGATTATTTTAGACTTTTAAACTCTCTTTTCACATCGCGAAATCGCTTCAGTCGATGCGCATAAAGAGAGTTACGGTAATCATTTTCCCAACATTCTGAACTCTCTGTCGCATCCTCCTCGACTGTGTGCGAGGCAACGGAAGAGAGTTCAAACGACGAAAAAAGTCAGATTCCATTGTTCCCCATGAACAGTGACAAAACGGCTGCGTAGGAATCAGGTGGAAATACGCTGGAGAGTGCGACCGGAACTCGACGCCCCGGTACAGAGAAGGGGCATCGGCCCCGGATCACACCCCACGCAGGTTTCCACCTTCCACCCCGCAGCATCCGGGACGGCATGAGCAGCAGAATCTAGAGGATAGATTAAGAACAGGTATAGAAGAAAGAGCGATTATTTACGATACTGAGAGTATTATTAATTAAGGCTTATTATTAATCACCATTCACACCAACGGGTACAGAACACCCAACTACTTGGAGAGCAGTCACTGCTTAAACTCCAGGGTTAGAACCACTCGGCCATCCCGGCTACACACCGAGACGTTTTAAATTCCTTTATCAATTTTCGAAACACGCAACCACATTTTAGAAAATGTCACGAATTTTTTCTTAAAATATTTCCTTCTATTTTATGCGGACAACTGGATTCGAACTCACAAACTAGCCATCATTGAACGGATGGCTTTCACCGCTCGACCACGACGTCCGTGTCACTTTTTGCTTGAGGTTCCTTATTAATTTTTTAATAACTCATTTAAGAAAATTATGGATTATTTTTTTCGAGTTCTGGAAATACATTTTTATTTTTCCTCTAACTGGATTCGAACTCACAAACTAGCCATCACTGAACGGACGACTTTCACCGCTCGGCCACGATGCCTGTGGTATACTATACTTGAAGTTCCTTATTAATTTTCTAAAGATTTTTTTTAAAAAGAAATTAATGGGTTATTTTTTCGAGTTCTTAAAATACTTTTTTTACACCCAACTTATTAATTTTTTAAATATTTTATTTAAGAAATATATGAATTATTCTTCGAGTTCTTAAACATATTTCTTTTTTTACACCTAACTGGACTCGATCTCGCAAACCAGCCAACACTGAACGAATGACTTTCACCGCTCGGCCACGGTGCCGGTGATAAATTAAAGTTCCTTATTAATTTTTTAAAGATTTTATTTATCACCGGCATCGTGGCCGAGCGGTGAAAGTCATTCGTTCAGTGTTGGCTGGTTTGCGTGTTCGAGTCCAGTTAGGTGTAAAAAAAGAAATATGTTTTAAGAACTTCGAAGAATAATTCATAAGTTTCTTAAATAAAGGTCTTTAGAAAATTAATAAGGAACTTTAAGTGTAATATACCACAGGCATCGTGGCCGAGCGGTCAAAGTCATCCGTTCAGTGATGGCTAGTTTGTGAGTTCGAATCCAGTTGTACCGCATAAAATGGAAGGAAATATTTTAAGAAAAAATTCGCGACATTTTCTAAAATGTATTTGCGTGTTTCGAAAATGGATAAAGAAATTTAAAACGTCTCGATGTGTAGCCGGGATGGCCGAGTGGTTCTAATCCTGGAGTTAAAGCAGTAACTGCTCTCCAAGTAGTTGGGTGTTCTGTACCCGTTGGTGTGAATGGTGATTAATAATGAGCCTTAATTAATAATACTGTTTCTTCTATACCTGTTCTTAATCTATCCTCTAGATTCTGCTGCTCATGCCGTCCCGGATGCTGCGGGGTGGAAGGTGGACACCTGCGTGGGGTGTGATCCGGGGCCGATGCCCCTTCTCTGTACCGGGCGTCGAGTTCCGGTCACACTCTCCAGCGTATTTCCACCCGAATCCCACGCAGCCGTTTTGCCAATCCCTACGAATGATAAAAAAAAATTTCGCAATATCGAACTTTCTTCGGCTGGGTATGCATTACCGGATACATTCCAACTCTCTTTTGTAACCGCGTGCGTGGCGTTTTAATCAATTTAAATTGCGGTAATGGACGCGACACGCCGCCGGATGCCGAAGAGAGTTAGAATTGCGAAAAAATTCGATCTCTTTATCCTTCGTAGAGATTGGCAAAACGGCTGCGTGGGATTCGGGTGGAAATACGCTGGAGAGCGTGACCGGAACTCGACGCCCCGGTACAGAGAAGGGGCATCGGCCCCGGATCACACCCCACGCAGGTTTCCACCTTCCACCCCGCAGCATCCGGGACGGCATGAGCAGTATAATCATAGAGGATAGATTAAGAACAGGAATAGGAGAAAGAGTATTATTAGTTGAAACACTAGTTGAAAGAGTATTATTAATTAAAGTGATATTATTGTTAACATTCATCATGAGTCACACCAACGGGTACAGAACACCCAACTACTTGGAGAGCAGTTATTGCTTAAGCTCCAGGGTTAGAACCACTCGGCCATCCCGGCTACACATCGAGACGTCCTAAACAACTTTATCAATTTTCGAAAGACGCTACTACATTTTAGAAATTTCCCACCAATATTTCAAAATATTTTTTTTTCTTTTTCCGACTCAACTGGATTTGAACTCATACACTGACAAACACGGGACGAATGACTTTAACCACTCGACCACGACGCCCGTTCTACACCGTACTTAATTTTCCTTATAAACATTTGAAAGACTTTTTTATTAAAGAAATTTATAACTTATTTTTTCGAGCTCTTAAACCACTTTTTTTTTTTAATAGACGGGATTCGAACTCGCAAACTACTCGACACCGAACGGATGACTTTGACCGCTCGGCCACGATGCCTGCAGAATATTAAACTTATAGTGCCTTATTAATTTTCTAAAGATTTTATTTAAGAAATTTATTGCATATTTTGTTTCGAGTTCTTAAAATACATTTTTTGTAGTAGACTGGATTCGAACACGCAAATTAGCCAATACAGAACGGATGACTTTAATCTCTCGGCCACGATGCCTGCAGAGCATCATACTAAATGTTCCTTATTAATTTTGGAAAAATTTTGTTTAAGAAGTTTATGTCTATTTTTTTTTTTGAAGAAGCTGGATTAGAACACACAAACTAGCGATCACAGAGCGGTTGACTTTGGCCCACTCTGCCACGATGCCTGCAGAATATTATTTATAGTTCCTTATTAGCTTTTTAAATATCGTATTTAAGAAATTTATTGCATATTTTCTTTCGAGTTCTCAAAATACATTTTTTGTAGTAGACTGGATTCGAACACGCAAATTAGCCAATACAGAACGGATGACTTTAATCTCTCGGCCACGATGCCTGCAGAGCATCATACTAAATGTTCCTTATTAATTTTGGAAAAATTTTGTTTAAGAAGTTTATGTCTATTTTTTTTTTTTGAAGAAGCTGGATTAGAACACACAAACTAGCGATCACAGAGCGGTTGACTTTGGCCCACTCTGCCACGATGCCTGCAGAATATTATTTATAGTTCCTTATTAGCTTTTTAAATATCGTATTTAAGAAATTTATTGCATATTTTCTTTCGAGTTCTCAAAATACATTTTTTGTAATAGACTGGATTCGAACTCGCAAATTAGCCAATACAGAACGGATGACTTCAATCTCTCGGCCACGATGCCTGCAGAGCACCATACTAAATGTTCTTTAAAAAAAAAAAAAGAAAGACATAAACTTATTAAACAAAATCTTTCCAAAATTAATTTTGGAAAGATTTTGTTTAATAAGTTTATGTCTTTTTTTAAGAGGTTGGATTCAAACACACAAACTAGGGAACACAGAACGGATGACTTTGACCGCTCGGCCACGATGCCTGCAGAATATTAAACTTATAGTGCCTTATTAATTTTCTAAAGATTCTATTTAAGAAATTTATTGCATATTTTGTTTCGAGTTCTTAAAATACATTTTTTGTAGTAGACTGGATTCGAACACGCAAATTAGCCAATACAGAACGGATGACTTTAATCTCTCGGCCACGATGCCTGCAGAGCATCATACTAAATGTTCCTTATTAATTTTGGAAAAATTTTGTTTAAGAAGTTTATGTCTATTTTTTTTTTTTTCGAGTTTTTAAAACACATATTTTTATACAGTCTGGATTCTAACTTGCAAACTAGTCGACACGGAGCGGATGACTTCGACCGTTCGGCCACGATGCCTACAATGCAGCATATTTGCGTTTCCTTATGAATTTTTTAGTGAATTTAGTTAAGAAATTTATATAGTTTATCTTTCGAATTCTTAAAATACTTTTTTTCCCCTACTGGATTCGAACTCACAAAGTAGCCAACACATAACTAAACGGTGGCCTTTGACAGCTCTGCCACGACGCCAATAACGTATCGTACTTGAGTTTCCTCATTAATTTTGAAAGATTTTATTTCAAAAATTTATGGCTTATTTTCTCGATTTATTATTATATATTTTTTCTTACTGCATTCGAACTCGCAATCTAGCCAACCCTGAAAGGATGACTTTGATCCGCTCGGCCAAGATGTCGTTACTCTGTCGCACTGGAGGTTCCTTATTAATTTTTCAAAATTTTATTTAAGAATTTTTTTTTTAATACATTTTTTTATTCATTTGGTGTGACTGGATTCGAACTCACAATCTGACCAGATAAAAATTTCTGTAAATGTAATGTAAATATTTATCCAGAGTCTCTGTAAATTTACTGTAATTCTTAGGTAAAATTGACTAATCGAGATTCTCAATCTTTAGTCTGTATTTTTATTTTTACCTAATTTTATTACTTAATTTTTTAATTAAAATCAAAAATGACTGTTTCTACTTTATAAAAAGCATTCCAAGTCCAAAATATATTCTCACCAATAATTAATTAAATTAATATTAGTTATTAAAGTGAATGTATAAAATAAGTTTTTTAACATGTCCGTTTATTTTTCTCTGTCATTTTACGTAAGACTTAAGATAATAGATTACACAGAGTTTTCTGTTGAAATTTTTAACAGTGTACTGAACGGATGACTTTGACCGGTCGACCACGCCACCACATGCTTGTGATAATCCCATTCCCTATAATCTCCCCCCCCTTACAGTTCTTAAAATACTTTTTTTTATTATTATTATTTTTTTTTTTTTTTTATTACCAAATTGGATTGTAACTCACAAACGAGCTGACACTGAACATATGACATTCACTGCTCGGCGACGAAGCCTGTAGTGTTGGTACACTTCGGGTTCCTTTTTTTTTTTTTTTTTTTTTAAAGAGTTTATTTAGAAATTTATGGCTTATATTTTCTTGTTCTTAAAATATTTTATTTCCCTTCTGGATTCAATCTCACAAACAGATGCCATTGACCGCGCGACCACGATGCCTTTAAAGTATCATGCTTGAGGTTCCTCATTATTTTTAGAAAGGTTTTATAAAATAAATTACTCTTATTTATTTTCGAGTTCTTAAAACACGTCCTTTCATTTTTTTTGGTCTAACTGGATACGAGCTCACAAACGAACCAACAACGAACGGATAATTTTGACAACCAGGCCACAACGTCTGCGATGCTCCGTTTCTTGAGATTCCTTTAAATTTTTTTTTTTTTTTTTTTTTTTTAGTTTTCGAAATACTTTTTTTTATTATTATAATTAACTGGATTCGAATTTAAAGCTTTTATTTATTTATTTTTCCCCGAGTTCTTCATATAAATATATTTATTTATTTTATATATATTATATATACATTGTTACCTAAATGGATTTGAACTAACAAACTAGCCTACACTGAACGGACGACATTCACCGCTCGGCCATGATACCTGTTTTATGATTATAATTTCTTTTTTTTTTTTTTTAGTTTTCGAAGTACTTTTTTATTATTATTATTAACTCGATTAATACTGAGGAACCATACTTAAGGTTCCTCATTATTATTATTATTTTTTTTTTTCTTTATAAGATTGTATGGCTTGCATTTTCATGTTCTTAAAGTATTTTATTTCCCTTCTGGATTCGATCTCACAAGCTAGCCAACACTAAACTGACCAGACGCCTTTGTACCGCGCGTCCACGATGCTTTTAACGTAACGTGCCTCGTAAAGGTTCCTCATTAATTTTAGAAAGATTTTATATAAGAAATTACTTTTCTTTTCCGAGTTTTTTAAAATATTTTTGTCTGACTGGATGCGAACTCGCAAACTGGCCGACACTGAACGGATGAATTTTGAGAACTTGTCCACGACAAACCAGTGGCGTTTAAACTTTAGCTTTTTTATTATCTTTAAAAAATCTTATTTATTATTTCATCGTCACCTATTTTATTTTTTCGAGTTCTTAAAATAATTTTTTTTTTTTTTTTTGGTCTGAGTGGATTCAAACGGGCCCACACTAATTGGATGGTTTTTGACCGCACACAGCACTTATGCTAATTCATAGTTCCGGTTACTTAATAAATTTTGAAATAGAGATAATATTTCGTTTTTTAAAGACGGATGGATGGTTGGGTTTTACGTCACACTAGTGCTGCGCAAATGGGCAATTGGTGACGGTCTGGGACACACCCCTAGAGGTGGTCCGGAGACATGCCATCCCAATTTTCATTCTCCACGGAAGGGATCGTTTTTAAAAAAAATCTTATTGTTTATTTTTATTTATTTATTCAGTTACACATTTTTTTTCTCTCTTTTAGTATAACTGAATTCAAACTCATAGACTTAGGATGACTTCGGCCCCCAACGGCAGCCGTATTTCATACTTCAGCTGCCTTATTACTTTTGTAAGATTTTATTTAAGAAGTGTATAGCTTAATTTTTCGAGTTCTTAAAAAATATTAGTACAACAGGACAATTTCTTTCAATCTGGCAATTTGCGTCATTACCAATTTATAGTGTTCCACTTCGAAAATGCCTGCCAATATCAAATTTTACCATTTAACTTCTTACTCTTAAAATATTTCGTGAAATCCGTAAAAAATTTTATGTATTTATTTATTTTTTTTCACTTCCCATCGGTGGGGATCGAACTCACAACCTTCGGATTCATAATTGTGTACTCTGACCACAGAGCATTTTCTATAAAATAAAGCATACTTAACATTAAGATTTACAAAACCACACTAAAATATTAAGTTAATTTAAGGGCTACAATTTAATATTCCGTTTGTGTTAAGCGCAATTAGCCTTTTCCAACTATGTTTAAGAGTGGTTATGAACTCAGTGAGTCTGTCTGTCAGTCTTTTTGGTTGTTCGCTTTAAGACAACATACGCAAAGCACATTGAAGGTTAACCGATGCAACGAATGCGTGCTGTTGGAAAGTGTTAGTAATCATAAGTTAAGTCATCGCGTGCTGTATGAAGTACAGGATCAAAAATAATCTGATGTGTCACTCACACGACTTTCTCTTACCCTGAAATTTAATACTATAAATACAGGTTGGATATTAAGAGGTAAGATAACAAATACTGTTATGTAACCTATGTTAAAACAATTCAAATTAGGCTTCGAAGAGTTTTATATGATAATTAGCTCTGTATGAGGGGGGCTACCGCACCCCTCAACCCCCTGTGTCATTACTGCACCTACATTTATATAGAATTTAAATCTGTTATTAAAATTAAAAGTTCACTTAAAATTATTCAGACAACTTTCACACGCAACATTCATTGAAACTTATCAGTCTTAATATAAGTTTGTTGCTGGAAAAGTTTGATTAACTTCAAAAAAAAGCTTTTGGATCTCCTGAAATCATTCGTTTTTAAGTTACTCTAAGAGGCACACACAAAGATCAAATGTTAAAAAAACTTGACTATGGTCATCAGGAAGCCTCAAAATGTGTCAATATACAAAAAACAAGCGATGAATATTTAGCTTAAAAACATATATTATATACCATATGTCTATGAGGAATTCATTTCCATTCCTGAGCAGCTTTCCTGGACATTGAAAAATATTATAGCAAAGCCCTTCCACTAACAATAAAAAAGAATGTTATGTTATTATTCATTCGATTATTATTCAGGCAGCCCTGTATATCTTCTGAAAATTATGTACACACCACATGGTGCACATAAATATAATCCTTTATCAATAACACACGGTGCAACCTGAAGTACACTTCAATCTAGTTTCAAGTATTGTCACACTATAATCTGGTTCTTTTGCGTAGCCCTGTAAAAGAACAGTGAATGATTTCTATACCATATTATGCATGAAACCTGTTTTAACACATATAAAAAATATAGATTCGTTTCATTTGGTTTAGTGCAGTCTATAGGTATTAAACTCTACTTACCTGCAATTTCTCCCATAAACTTAATGTATTTGAATTCTCTTGGGTGCCCCTGTACATGTACCATTTAGTTGATCTCAACGAAAAATTTAGTGTAGCATCCCTATATGATGCACGTTTAAAATACCGAGTTTGGACTTTCTGGTATAATTTGTTTTTGAGATATGCTGATAACAGACAGACACACAGATGAACGGACACATACAGACCAAAAGGTAAAAATCTGTTTTTCGGTTTCCGGAGACCTCAAAGCGTGCAAACATAACAAAAACTAAATTTCGAAAATTCGACCCCAAAACAATACTTTCTCTACCTTATGCGTAAGAGAAAGTAATCTTTATATATATATAACGCAATGTCTGTGTGTGGACAGCGTAGCGCAAAGACCGTAGCTCGGACAGTCACGTGTTTCAACACGAAGGTGCCCCCCCTCACCCCCGGGGGGAGGGGGTCCTTGTGCACCTCGAAGCTCGATTTTTGAATTAGTTTTCTTTTAATTAATTAAAATGTGAAAATAACCAATTCAGAATAGCTTTTAAAAAATCCATTAAAATATTAGCTATAATTTAATTGTTGCCACCCCCGCCCCCCAAAAAAAAGTGCGAGTTCATTTTCTATTGATATAAAAATGCATTTAATTAAATGTGAAGAATAAAAAAAATATACATATAAATATTAAATTATGCATCTCACAAAAATTGACGTTGCTGTAACTTTAAAAATTTTATGCATATTGGTAAAATGTTAATGTAGTTCATGATGCTGATATATGTTGTTCTAAAAGGATTATTTTTTTCTAATTTTTTAAACTACTATTTTTCTTACATATATCTTTATATATATATAAGGCCACTTGGGCAGTTTTTATTAAAATATAAAAATTTTATATTTTTGTTGTCATTTCTGCGATAAGTTAAAATGGGCATCGTGATTGCGTAAGTAAATTCGGCGAGAAACGTCCAAGCTACTTCGGTGCCAAATTTCAAATTCCGCCAAGAGGTCCAAGCTGTTTCATTGTTTTAGCATTATTTTTCTGAATTTAAATATTTTTACTTCCGTTACCCGACTACCGTAAATAATCGAAGTATTGCATTTAATTTAATGCGAGAGGGTAAAAAAGAAAAAGAATTTTTTTTTAATTGGTCTAACGATACAGTGTCTCTAGGTAAAATATTATGAGTTTTCCGTTCTGTTTATTATTAGAAAGAAAATGACTAATGACTAATTCCCTATTTTATTGACATCTTTATAAATTAAATTATCCAATACCAAGATGTTGCGGTATAAAAATAGCTATTCTTTTTTACTTCCATTACCAGACTGCAGTAGGTAATGGAAGTATTGTACTTGGTCCGAAAATTTGATGTCGAGTTTTCACCTGATTTACATGTCTCCTGAGTTATAGAAAAAAAATTAGTTTTTGTCAATTGGTCAGTGTGCGGGGAACATTCTGACTACCATATCTCCAAAACTAATAAAGATAAAACTACGAAACTTCAGAATTGAGGCAGGTATGGTGTACAGATGACATTTTCGAATTTTGGGGGAAATTGAAAAAAAAACGTAAGTGGGATATCGGGAACCAGAAGTAGAACTGTAAATTCATATCTCAAAAACGGCTCCAACGATTTTCTTCAAAGTTGCTATATAAACACTCTATAAGATGTCCTTTCGTATGATATAGTTAGTTCAGGAAAGTTGATGAGCGACCTGTATAAAATTCAGGTCTCGCAAGTACATTTCTTTAAAAATGGCTGTACAGATTTTTTTCAAACTTACCACCTCAACCCTTTTTAGACATCCTTTTGTATGCAATTGTTGCTTTCCAGGCAACAATAAAATAGGCCAAATTTGATAAAAATCGGTATCGCAAAAACGGCTGTAACGATTTTCTTGAAAATTGTTACATAAACTCATTTTAGATATCCTTTCTCATGTACTACATGGTTATTACAGGAAAATTAACAGTCATCATGATTAGGCAGGTAGTTTTAGATAGCAGAATTTGGTGTTTTAAAAAATAGCTCAATCGATTTTTTTTTTGTCTTATTTTTAAACTTGCTATTTAAATCTGATTTTTATTGCGTTAAACGTGTATCTGCTTTCTCTCAAAGGAACATTTTTAGGTGTCTACTTTGTTAGGTCAAATTTATGTCTTCTGATTACATTATTTCCAAAAAGTGATATAATACATGTAATGCTGGGTAATTAAAGTCATGTGGTTGCTTTGTTTCACACCATTTTTTTTTTAAATTCATTTAAATATAGTGACCAGCGAAGCAGGCAAATCCTGCTAGTAATTCTATATAATTCAAATGCAGTTATTCTCTCTCTCTCTTTTTACTTTCTCTTACTCATAAGGCAGAGAAAGTATTGTTTGTGGGTCAAATTTTCGAAAGTGAGTTTTTGTTATATTTACAGACTTTGAGGTCCCCTGAATCCGAAAATCATGTTTTTAGCGGTTGGTCTGTGTGTGTGTCTGTTATCAGCATATCTCAAGAACAAATAGTAGCAGAAAGTCCACACTTGGTATTCTAAATGTGTATAATATAGGGGTGCTACACTAAATTTTTTGTTGAGATGCAGCAAATGGTTTCTTGTACAGGGACATCCAAGATAATTGAAATGCATTATGTCTATGGGGGAAATTGCAGGTAAATAGAGTTTAACGTCTATAGAACGCACTAAAAAAAATGAAATGAATGTATATTTTTTATATGCGTAAAAGCATGCCTCATGTAGAATATGGCAGGGAAATCATTCACTGTTCCTTTACAGGGCTACACAAAAAAAACTAGATTATAGTGCGACAATTGCAAAAAATTGATGGGAGTGTATTTCAGGTTGTGCCATGTATTATTACTATAGGATTATATTTAGGTGCACCTTGTGATCTTTATATTGTATTCAAAAGACATATAGGGCTGCAAATATTTAAACGTTAACATTCTTTTTTATTGTTAGTGGGCCTTACTATAATATTTTACCATTTCCAGAAAATCTGCTGAGGAATCGAAATGAATTCGTAATAGAGATATGGTAAATAATGTATGTTTTTAAGCTAAATATTCATCGCTTGTTTTTTGTATATTTACATGTTTTGAGTTTTCCTGATTGCCAAAATCAAGGTTTAACGTTTGGTCTTTGTCGGTGTCTCTTAGAGTCACTTAAAAACGAATAATTTCAGGAGATCTAAAAGTAGTATTTTGAAGTTAAAATAAGTTTGTTGCCGGAAAAGTTTGATCAAGACTAATAAGATTCAGAGAATACTGCGTGAAAGTTTTCGGAAAGTTGTCTGCAAGTGCAAGTGAAAAATGTCTGAATAATTTTAAGTGAAGATTTAATTTTAATAACAGATTTAAATTCTATATAAATGTAGGTGTTGTAATGAAACGGAAACTAAGGGGAGCGGTAGCCCCCCTCACACAGAACTAATTATCCTATAAAATTCTTCCGAAGCCTAATTTGAATTGTTTTAACATAGGTTTACATAACAGTACATGTTATCTTACCTCTTAATCTGCAACCTGTATTTATAGTATTTAATTTCAGGGTAAGAGAAAGTCGTGTGAGTGACACACCAGATTATTTTAATAATGATTAAGTTCAACAGCACACACACACACATATGTATACAGTGAAGCATAGATAATCCGGTATCGGCGGGAAATAGACATTGCAGTATTTTTTCGGATTATAAAAGTCCTGCAAATGTCTATCGAAATCATCTATCAGTCACATCATCTAAAGAAATTTTTTTTTTTTTTTAATTAGTTTTAAAAAATGTATGCAAAAACCCTTATCAAAAACGAAAATAATTTAAATAACATTAGAAATTTTTAAATAACAATCAAAAAGCAGCAATATAAATCGTTCATTTTTGTACAAATAGTAATAAATAAATAAATAAAAAATCTGGAGTGATTCCACTCGACTTTCCGAATATTGAGTCATTAACAGTTTTGTAGATAAAGTAAAGAAAGAGGAGTTGTTAAACAAACAAAAGAAAGAAAACCATAATAGAGTACTTGAGTATTTTTTTCCATACAGTACATGATGTTTTATTTAACGCTACTGAAATTTGAGCCCATAAGATCATAACGATAAAGAATTTTTCGTTGTGTCCCTGTAAAAACCTATAAATGCTAGATTCACCAAAATGCTTATAATTAGTGCAACAGTGATTTATAATATTCATATAAATGTTTGGCTCAATTGAATAAGGCGTTTAGACGCTATCGCACTTTTAAAAATTTGGCCCCATAGGCCATAATGATAAAGAATTTTTCTTTGTGTCCCTGTAAAAAAACTATAAGTGCTAGATTCATCAAAATCAATAGGGTTCGTGCTATGGTGACTTGCAACATGCGTAACTTGCAGCTCATTCGAGCAAAGCATTTAGAAGCTAGCGTGTTCATTCACACACATACATACACACACACATACATACATACATTGTAAAAATAGTGAAGACGGACTCAGGGGACCTCGAAACGTAAAGAAACATCAAAATCTCAAATTCGGATTTTTGACATGATTACAATACTTTCCTCACTATAGTGTTCGGAATGTACAGTAAACTCCCGATTATCCGCGTTGAACGGGATATAGACAACCGCGGATAATCCGCAAAATGGTCAAAAACGGGTTATAAATCAACACATAAAGCCTTTTGAGCAATACTATTTAATTAACAGTTAAGCATGGCCTACATATACAATTTAACATACTAATAAAAATTTCTACTTACATTTTGTTCTATTTTTTAGCAAAAAAATCAGTCAAACATTTTTGTTTTGTTTTTTGTACTAAAACCCTTTTTCTTAATTTGCGATTGCAGTTTCTTTACTAGCATTTTGTCACAAAGTGATACATCGTCCTGTTCCTCGAGATATTTTATAAGTCCATCTGCATGTGCTAGGGCTGCGACGTGGCTCATCCTCTGCTGAGTTTTATCTCCTTCTTCACTATCTTCTGAAACTGGGTCTAATGCTTGGCCCACAATTTGTTCATCTGTAAGGTGTTTAATACCTGGATCATTGGCGTCACAATTAATCTTCTCTGCAATGTTTCCTTCATTGACTTTTTCTCCTCCAGTAACAGATTTAGCTAAATTTGCGAAATCATGAGCAGATATTTCTTCCTCCTCTATAAACTCTACCAAAGTATTTTCCACATTTGGTAATTGTTTTCTCCAAGACCTTACCAATGTAGATTTCTAACTGCCTCCCAAGCAGTGTGTATGCCATAAATGCTGTTAAGAATCGTGTAATATCTCCAAAAGCCTTGAAGGTCATTACTCTTTTCGAACTTTGTTTGTAATAGGTTTGTTCTGTATTTCTAAATTCAATCCCTTGAGGACCGCGGATAATCCGCAAAGCAGATAATCTGACCGCCGATAATCGGGCATGGGTGAAAGTAAAACATTTTCGCTGGACTGAAGTATATATATATATTTTGTAATATTGGGTAAAATATGATTAACTCATACATAATGTATGTAGATATTCAAAACATACATTTCCAAGGGTTACATTAATAAGCATAAGTATGAAAACTTAGGAAAATTATTCATTAATACAATTGAATTAACATTAATAGGGGCTGATTCAGAAAAAAAATTGAGACCTTTATTTGCCCCTAATAAAGATTAATCCCATAAAATTGGCCTATCTGTATTATAACACATAAAAAAAGACTGAATTCAGTCAATAGACTGAAAACTTTCACCCATGTAATCGGGAGTCTACTGTAAAAATATTGGTATTAAAACTGGCTTAATCTATATAAATAAAGAGAAGTGTCTGTGTGTGTATCTGCGCTCTGGTGCTCTGCGCTCTGGTGCTCACACTACTGATCGCAGAGCTTCCAAATTTGGCATATAGGTACCTGGGACCCTGCAGGTGTGCACCTCATCGAGATTTTTTCGAATTTGAATTTTTCAAATGAATGTTTTTTCGATTTTAAATATTGGCTTCAATGTTTCATTTTTCAGAAATTTCTTTTGTTTCAAAAGTCTGCGCATCTTAGCAACGGCTATTAAACTATTTATTTATTTAAATTAATTTGAGGAAGAAATCTTTTTTATTATATTTATTGAAATCAAATAGTTATACATATACAGTAGAAAAAATTAAACATATTAAATTTTTAGATTTTGGCATATAGGTAACTGGGACCCTGCAGGTGTGTACCTCATCGAGATTTTTTCGAATTTGAATTTTTTAAATGAATGTTTTTCCGATTTTAAATATTGGCTTATCATCAGGTATAAGCCATATTCTTCATTTTTCATAGATTTATTCTTTTGCTTCAATCGTCTGCGTATCTTAGCAACGGCTATTACGCAACTTATTTTTACTTAATACATTCATTTGAAGACGAAATTTTTATTATTTATTTATTTTTATTTATTTGTTATATTTATTGAAAATAAAATCGTAATGCAGTAGAAAAAATTAAATATAATTAGTTTTAAATTTAAAAACGTATTTCTAACAGTTATGTTTAATTTTTTATAGTAGAACAATTTCTTATTTTTCATTTTTTAATTAATTCCTTTAAAAGAAAAAACTTTTATTCATTAATTTTTCTTATTTACAGTATTTATTGGGAAAAATGGTAGTACTGTCCGTTTTCGTAAACCATGTCTACCTCTCGCGGAACGATCCTACTCGGAAAAGGGGTGATGCGTTGAATGAGATGGGCACTTAGCCAAATGCGCTTTTCGTTCTACACGTGTTCGTTTTCTTTTTATGAGTCTTCAATATTTATTTTACCTTTTTACGCGAATTTAAAGTTTAATTTTTAATTTTAATTAACAATATTTTATTTAATGTAATTTATAAAAAAAAAAAAAAAAAAGAAGAAGAAAGAAAACAGGCATTTACTTTTAAGTTTACGGATTTTATTTTGCATCGAAGAATAAAACTGATCTTCTACACTTATTTAAAAATTACAAGGGGGAAAAATCAGCATTTTGCCTTTATACGAATATAACGAAGAAGTATCGCCTCAAAATTCAATAATGTCCTGAAAAGAAAAAAAAAAGAAACCGCAACTTATCTCTCACTCGTAAAATGTAAACATTCTCTCATCTTCTACGCTTCTACCCTATTTTAACAAAATCAATGCAGACCTCACACATGCGCATAGGTGAGCAGGGTCACAGCTAACGAAAACAAACAATATATACATAGTAAAAAGGATTAAAATTTATTTGTTTACATATATATTTATTTTTTAATCGATTTTTTATTTTATTTTATTTTATTTTATTACATTGGTCGGAATCAAATCGTAATATAGTGTAAAAAGCATGGGTTGTTTGTTGTTCATACATTGTTCAAAACTAAAATATTTTATAGATGCTGAGATACAGTCCTCTTTAAAATCGTAGTTCTTAAATAGTAGCAGATCCCCCTGTCGTCGATAAATATCCAGATTGAAGTGCCCGGGAAAGATCTTTCTACAGGCATGGGAAATCAAGACCTGATGCAGTACGGCCGGGAAAAGAGCTGCCGTAGACAGCGGGTACCCGAAGCAAGGTTTGGAGCAATTTCAGCTTCTTTCTTTCTTTTTTTTTTAACTTTTTGTCTATAATTTGGTGTAAAAAAACAACTATTAATTCAATTCTTTCGAAAATTCTTTTAAATAGAGTGACCAGCGAAGCGGGCGTAGCCTGCTAGTAACAAATAAGATGAGGAATTTGACAATGCTACATTCTACTAAATATGCCAGTCAATTTCATTTGTTTCATTCTTTTTTATTTTTCAATTTGTCGTTGACTGATAAACATATGCACGTTCATTAGTTAGTAATCGCTGATAAAATCGTATTTTTCGTCTTTCTAAAAATAGTTGACGAGATTTTGGGTGGCCGTGTTTATTTTCACTTTCGGTTTCAGGAATAGGAATGATCTCTTTCATTAATAACTTTTGGATTTGCCATTGCGAGACAAAAGTTTCTTCTGGACTTTCTCACAATTTTTGACATCATCCTGATTAAGCTGTAAACAATCCACGCTAGTCTGTAAATCAATAAAATTAAATGAAAATCCGTAAACTTTACTAACGGTCCTTAAAAGTTGGCAAGTATGCTGCGAATAACTACTGCAATTTGCGGGAAGAGGTTTAAAAAGAAATAAAAATTTAAGTAAAAAATCATATTTTAAGATTAGAAGCTTTTTATTGTGAAGCCCTAAAAAGCATAAAATAAAAAATTATTGAGGCAAAGACTTGCAACAAAGAAATGAATTTTGAAATGAAGTGAAATTTTAGAGAAAAACATAGATATTTCCCTTTTGCAAGAAATGAAAATTTTTAAATATTCAAAATATTTTAAAAAGCATTCGAGATCAATAATTTTAGTTATTAGTTTTTTGTATAATTATTCATTAAGTCATAAATTTCAAAGGTCTCAAAAGCTTTTTAAAATATTTTGAATATTTAAAAAATTTCACCTCTTGCAAAACGGAAATATCTATATTTTTCTCTAAAATTTCATCAGTGTTAAAAATTTCCTTTCTTCATAGCATGTCTTTATCTCAATAATTTTTTATTTTATGATTTTTAGGGCTTCACAATAAAAAGCTTCTAATCTTAAAAAATGATTTTTACTTAAATTTTTATTTTGTGCTTTTTAGCTATAATCAAAATTTCTTAGGATACTGTGCAGACAATTAAAGATTTTCTTTTAGATACTGACATTTTTTTTCTAAATTATCTGAAAAAAGAATAGCACGTCGGCCTTAGAGGATCAAACCCACGACCAACGCGTTATCAGCATGACATTCTAACCAAAAGTCAAAGAATAATAAAAAAAAAGTCATAGAACATACTAGAAAAATCTAAATAATTAAAAAAAATATTGTTCATTTCAAAATATTTTGGAATTTTCATCTCGTGTAAAAGTAAAATATCTACATTCTTCTTTAAAATTTTCTTATTGTTGGAACTTTTACTTTTTATAGCATGTCTCAGCAAGAATAAAATTTTATTTTATGCTTTTTAAGGCTCCACAACAAAAAGTTTCCAGTGTTTCTTTTTTTAAGTTCCTAAAAAAAAGCTTCTTAAAAAACTAATAAACATTTCTGTGTAGGCCATGAAAGGTTTTGTTTTTAACTAATGACATCATTTTTATTAATTATCTACAAAAAAGTAACACGTCGGCCGTTGAAGACAGAGCACACCCACCACCATTGCGTTATCAACATGACGCTTTAACTAACTGAGCCATTGAACGATGTAAAAATTCCTTACATTTACTTTAAAGTGGAAGCGCTTTGTTTTTTTAGCATGATGTGAAGACGCGATGACAAAATCCAATTTCAAAAATAAGAAGTTTCTAAAAAAATATTCATTTATGTACTTTTTTATTTAAAACTTTTTATTTGGTGCTTTTTTTTACTATCAGGGTTGTTGATATTTCGTGATATATTAAAAAAAAAAGTTTCTTAAAAAAAAATTCTTAGGATATTGTATAAGCAACAAAAAATTTCTTGTATCAATTGACACCTTTTCTACTAATTATCAGAAAAAATTAACACGGCAGACCTTCCGGGGTCCGAACTCTCGCCCATCGCGTTATTAATGTGACACTCTAACCAACTGAACCAAGGAGCGACAAACGGAATGGCTTATATACACTTTAAAATGAAGGTGCCTTATTTACTAGCGTGACAAAGTCAATTTTATATAAAAAGCTTCTAAAAAAGGAAGTAGAGAAAGAGAAGGAAAAAAAAAAAAGTCATTAGTGCCGTTTTATGGGTGTTGCTGGATTATAGAATACCGGATTATGGATGCTTCACTGTATATATATATATATATATATAATGATCTGCTGAATAATGATTAATGCAAATAAGACGTTAAAGCTCTTCATCAGTTGCATCCACATTAGTTGCTGAAACGTCAGTGGAGGCCTCCAACAACCCTTATGATATTCCAACTCTGGAAAATATCCAAAATCTAGCTTATTCTTTTGCTGATCATTTGCTTAATTCTTACTGTATTGAAATGAACTTTTGACAATAGCTTTTAACCCATGTAATAAAAAAAAATTTCTATGAAAATTCCATTTCATCGAACAGAGACATAAGTGATCATATCATTCAGAGCTTAAAACTATGAGTTTAATTAATGGTTAAAACTATGAAAAATATCTAAAATCTTACAAGGAGGATTAAGTGAAAAATAAGTGATATTATTTTTAAAAACCACGTTTCAAAACTTCTTTTTCATGAAAAACCCCTTATCAGTTTATCATTTAAACATAAATTTTATTTATGTACTAAAATTTGTGAGTTCAAGAAGGAATTTTAACGAATAAGGATTTTTACAACTATGTGAAAAAATAACCCTTACGAAATTTTAACTCTGAAAAATATCTAAAATCTTGTTCATTATTTTCTGGTGATTTTCTTAATTTTTACTCATTCGAATGAATTTTTGACATAATTTCCCTAACATATCAATCTTTCATAAAAAAAAAAAAAAATTCTACCTTTCACGCATGCACAGTAAAAATATATTAGTTGTTTTAGTAGCCTAGCGACCAAAATACTAGCTTAAATATCACATGCAAACAAACATTAAAGGATAAAAGCCATATCCCTTTTCTTACTTTTCAATTTAAATATACCATTAAAAAAATCTTCAAAATAAAATAGTTTTAAATAGTAGAAATGAATTTAAATATTAGATTTTCTAAGCAACTCATAAAAATAGAAAAATATTATATAATGAATTCTCGTTAAAATGGCCTCATTTAAGATGGACTTCTGAGTATTATGTACAAAATCAGATTGTCAAATTAAGGTCTATAGAAATTAAATGTAATAATCATCACTTTATACACAGCGTAAAAAAAGTAGAAGGACAGTCAATTTTTGTAGATTATTTTCTGTATTTTTATCCTGGCTTTTAGATTTTTTTTACAGATTTTGTGTAACCAAATTTTCTTTAATTTAACGTAAAAATGAAATTTCTACTACTAATTAGTGGATTGTAAAAAAAACTAGCATCTATGATTTTGAGTGTAAAAAAAGTAGAAGAACACTTTCCAAAATTTGGCTTTTTTCATTGGCTTTTAACTGCCTATCTTTGTGAGCTTACTGTAATACTTAGCTGTCATCGCAGCCCTCTTCAGCGTTGTAAGTGATGAAACTTGTATTGCCGGTACTTCAAAGTAAACAAAAACTCCCCTGCTGACGTTCCACTTTCACATCATTTCTTGATTTTCAGGATCTGTTGTCATTCTTCAGGTATTAAACTGTGTTCGTGGTCATTAATAGAGGAAGGAGTGGTTAGTATCTCTATGGCTTCGCGTTTTAAGGCATACTTATGATTGTTATAGTGGGCTATTTTTTGAGTGTTAATGGTGTTAAGATTAATGGTGTTATTGTTATGGGTGATAGATAGTGCGGTAGAAAATGTGTTCTTTTTCGCATTCTTTTATGGGTCTCTTGGTCATACCTATATAGCGAGCTTGTGTTTGGTCTTCAAAATTAAAGTCTATTTTGTAGATGCCTGAGGTGTCTTTAGAAGGAATACTGTCTTTTTTTCATTTCTGAGATGTTGGAAAACGTTTTTATTTGGTTTAATTGGGATATTTATATTATGTTTTGTTGCTTCGTATTTAATTTTATTGGCGGCCCCATTACAGAAAGGAATGGTGGTAGTGAATTTCATTTTAGTTTTTTTAGCATCAGGAATTTTGTTAATAGTTTTTAGACATTTTTTATATAGTTTCTGTACTAAATTTTTACTATAGTTCGCCTTATTAGCAATATCTTTTATGTGATTGATTTCGGTTTTTAGAAGAGTTTGGTTGGAGCAAATTAGGATGGCGCGGTCAATGTAAGAAATTAGCCGCATCCCGTTCTTACATTGACCGCGCCATCCTAATTTGCTCCAACCAAACTCTTCTAAAAACCGAAATCAATCACATAAAAGATATCGCTAATAAGGCGAACTATAGTAAAAATTTCGTACAGAAACTATATAAAAAATGTCTAAAAACTATTAACAAAATTCCTGATGCTCAAAAAACTAAAATGAAATTCACTACCACCATTCCTTTCTGTAATGGGGCCGCCAATAAAATTAAATACGAAGCAACAAAACATAATATAAATATCCCAATTAAACCAAATAAAAACGTTTTCCAACATCTCAGAAATGAAAAAAAGACAGTATTCCTTCTAAAGACACCTCAATCATCTACAAAATAGACTTTAATTTTGAAGACCAAACACAAGCTCGCTATATAGGTATGACCAAGAGACCCATAAAAGAATGCGAAAAAGAACACATTTTCTACCGCACTATCTATCACCCATAACAATAACACCATTAATCTTAACACCATTAACACTCAAATAGCCCACTATAACAACCATAAGTATGCCTTCAAACGCGAAGCCATAGAGATACTAACCACTCCTTCCTCTATTAATGACCACGAACACAGTTTAATACCTGAAGAATGACAACAGATCCTGAAAATCAAGAAATGATGTGAAAGTGGAACGTCAGCAGGGGAGTTTTTGTTTACTTTGAAGTACCGGCAATACAAGTTTCATCACTTACAACGCTGAAGAGGGCTGAGATGACAGCTGAAATACATTCGTTGTTTTAAAGGATTAATTTAAGGTATTGAACTTTTTAAAAAGATGAATATTTATTAAATAACAGGTACACATCCCACATAGAAGAAACATTCAATAAAAAACACTATCAAGATGATTTTCCAAAATAAAATTTTCAGTTATATAAAGTAATATTTTATCTCTCTAAAGAAATGAATATTTAAATATTGTAATAAGTTGCTGAAAATTGCTATAAAGAAATTATTCAATCTTGTAGTGTTGAATAAAAAAAAATTCACCAGTTATTCCTACAAAATTAGACAAAAAAAAAAAAAAAAAAAGTTATATTTTAGTACTTTTATAGGGGGAGAAAAGAAAAGAGAAAAGTTGAAACTTTGTTATTTAATAAAATTTTTATAAGATCAGTTAAGAATGGAGAGGCAAACAATCATTAGAAATTTAGGCGAAGAAATATATCCACCTTAGACAATTAAACTTGAATTAATTTATGAAATGTCAAATAATTTTTGACATACATATATTCTTACTTCATTTTAAAAGAGGTAATGGAAAAAAAATAATAATAAAAAAAGTTACCCCCTCCCCCACCCAAATGTATAAAAAAATGAATAATAACCATAAATAAGTTTCTTCTGTTGAAAACATTAATTACTAAATATCTGTCTAAAACTTTTGAAATTTAAATTAGTAAAGAAAATTGCCATAATTTTGTAAAAAAAACATTTTATTAAATTTATTTAAAAATTACTCTTAGACTTTTTTTGGACATGAATGATTACATCAAACATTGTTTTCTTTTATTAAAAATTTTACATTTTTTTTAAATCTCTGCTGAAGGCTCTTTAAATACGATTTGATGTACAGTCGGTAACAAAAGTGTCCGAACACTAGCAAAATTTCTTATGTAAAAAAAGTACACTTCCTACGGTTTTGTTTAATAAATCCCTATCGAATTATGTTCTTAGACTGACTAAGAACAGGATTCGACATGGATTTATTTAACAAAAAAGTATTAACTCTACTTTTTTTACATAAGAATTTTTGCTAGTGTTTGGACACTTTTGTTACTGACTGTAATTTATTACTCTGTGTATCTCTAGATTTAAAAAGGCTTTATACCTAATCTCTCAGTTTCCCCAATGACCCATCATCTAATGTAATTTTTAATTCTATTTTCCCATTCAGAAAATTCACAATCGTTAAATAAGTACTCGTTTATTAAATTTTATTTGAGTGAAAAAATAATTAAGTGCATTTTTCAGCCAGAAAATAAATTATTAAAAGTGAAAAATTAGTTTTTCAAAAACAAGTGTTAATTTAACGATTGTGAATTTTCTAAATGTGAAAACTGAATTTAAAAGAATACATTATGCAATGAATCATTGTGGAAACCAATTTTCCCCATACAATACTTTTGTTGTCAAAAAGATTAAGTATTGTCCGCTCTTATAAGCTTATGTTTTCTTTATTTTATAATTTTGTTGCTGTCTCTTACATGAAATCCGGCTGAGGAAGGACATAGGTCACAGGAGTATACTAGTACTCAATTGCAATAAGCAAATTGGCCACCTACTTATGCCACGTCCCATCTGGTACAACTTCTACATTCTCATTGAATATTTTCACCTGCTCCAAGGTCAACATGAGGGATATGCCCTATTTCTTTCTGAAAGATTTTCCTGTTAATGCTGGAAGAACTTTGCTAAAGGTGAGAAATAGTCTCCCAATAGTTGTCTTTTTGTGAAAATAGTTGCTTTTTTAAGCTTTATTGGCAAAAAAAGTTTCCATAGTCTCCTCAGGCTGAAAAGAGTCACAAATAGTTGCCTTTTAGTAGCCTGTGGCAGTCCTGCAATTAGCTCATATGCATTCCAGATTTTGAAATACTTCTTTTACCATTTCTATTATATTAAATCTTATACGCTGGAAAATAAAATAAAGAAATAGAAAAGTTCACAAAATCAAGCATTAAAATAAGCTTAAACTGAATAAGAAAAACTAGAATTGATATCACTCATGGTAATTGAAACTAGTATGTTGTGGCCACCACAAGACTTTCTTCTATATTTTCCTATACAAATTCACTCACTAACAATATAGAAGAAAAAAAAAAAAAAAATCGATAACTTTGTTTTTAATTATCACAGATTTATAGTTCAACCATTCGTTTTAAAGGTATTGACGAGACCTTTCGAAAGATACCCATCTTGAAAATTTACTCCCCTCGAGAGGTGACTTCCCCCCACAGGGGGTGGTGAGGCTCCTACACATACAAAAATTTTTTCCCAGTTGACTATCTCTATTATAAATAATTCTTGTAAATTTCATAATGATTACTAAAAAATAATTCTATTTATGCACATTTATACAAAATTTTGTTCTATATCACCCTGTTAAAAATTTAGAAAAAGTAGGATGGCAACGCCACCTGCAAGACAATTTTTACCAAAAGTTGATAGGCATTCATTTATGTCAAGGTGCAACTACATACCAATTTGTATGAAATTCTGTGTATAAGTTCCTGAGATACAGTTGCCACAAAATTTTGTCACACACAGACAGACAGACATTTTCTAAAAATGGTCAAATCGTGTTCTACAGCTCTCAAAACGTGTCATTCCATCCAAAACCCGAGGTCGAAGATTTTTACGAATCCAATACTTTCTTCTATTGAATATAGAAGAAAGTAAAAATTGTTTGGTACTGCCACCTATCAACAAGACAGAAAAACCAAAGATAACAGTGAATAAAGAATTGCAGTCAGCTTTTATGCATCCTGGATTTGGAATATTCCAAATTTAGATGTTTCGATTTTGGAGACTGTACTATACATTTTTTTTTTTTTTAGCCGGGCATCAAAATTTTGGCCTGTGCAGACCTCAACCCTGTCTTCTCTTCCCCATCACCTGTAAAACCACCCATTACTAAATATTTAATGCAACATTTTCTTTTCTGTTCAAAATAAGTTTTATTATCTGTTACTTAAAAAAATATATATTTCAAAAATACGGCATTACATTCAAATAAACAGATAAATTTCACTTCAAATAATTAATAAGGTACAGAGACTAATAGGTATAAATATATACATTTATTTAATAAAGTCATACAATAAGCTATTACACCGAGAACATAGGTAAGATTAGTAAAAGTTATTAAGAGCAGCCTACATTAGTTAGAACAAAATACTAGTAAATGTAGAGGTCCTCAAATAAATGTATGCATATGTAACTACATAAAAATCACAAAAAACATTAACTACAAATTCAAAAACGCATATTTAACAACTATAAAAATTTATAAAAGAAATATACACCCTTTAGATATACACATAATGATGGAAATCTGAATTAAAGAAAAAAAAAAAAAAAAAAAAGCCAAAATTAGCAGAAAAATATCATCCCTTTATAAAGCCTATGTAACGCTGGACAATATTTCTCTTCTTTCCCCATTATTAAAGCTTTTAAATAAATTTTAGTGTAAGCACTAAAATGGAAAAAAAAAAAAAGACTATTTACATAAGAAGCTTTTGTGTTAAGCTATACAAAAATGTTGCATTGTGACCTATCTCAAATGACCCATTTTTATGTATTAAAAACAGTTCAAGCCTTGTGCATTCAAATACACCTGAGCATAGCATACAAATCAGAAACATACAAATTACTTATATATTATACAAATATATACATGCATATATACTCATAATTGAAAATAGATAAGTAGAAAACAAAAATCAAAGGAAAACTCATTTTATTTAAAAATAAAATGAATGCATAAACAATGGTAATTTCATGCCACTGACTTAACATCATTTTATATTTAAAAAATCTGGGGCTTTCACCTCATCTGTATAAATTACATGAAATTCAAGCTTTTTTTCAATCCACTGATTTCTTTCAATAGCAAGATGCTATTAGGGGAAGCTGAATTATAAATATCTTTTATACATGACATTACATAGAAAAATTTGGAAAAGTAAATAAATAAACCGATATATTATTACATTTCTTAAAACAATAGGGTCAACAATGTCATTTCAATAAAGATGGAAAAGATCCATCATTTTATATTTCATTATAAAGAAGATAACAAAATCATTATGATGTTACAGTGTATTTCCAAAACTAAATAAACATTTACATGTAATAATATGCAAAAAAAAAAAAAAAAGTATGCAGCTTCACAAAGAAAAGTAACATGGCAGTCATTAAAGCATTCGATTCTTCATCTGGAGTTCAAATCGCTTGTTCGTCCTAACACCTTTTAGAATGGAACGATTCTGAATTCTGAAAAAAAAAAAAAAAGGATTATTTAAATGGCATTAAAATAATAAACTATTCACAATAATAATTAACCAGGGTTGGCATGATTTACACCAGGCCTGTCCAACCCAAAACACTAGGTGGGCCGCATTGGAAATCTTATTTATTCAAGTGGGCCGCACCGTATGTATGTATGTGTATGTGTTTATATGTTCGTAAGTGTGTGAATCATGTATGTACACTCACAGCCATAAAAATTTGCGCGCAAAGAAATAATTATTGGACCTTAACAAAACTTGGCATGAAGGTACGTGCCAGTCAGATATGCAAATGATTAGAAATGCAGCGTGATTGTGCATTGCGTAATGACACCAGTGGGCGTTGAACTTCGTTTTTCTTGGAGTATAAAACAGACAAGCAGAGCTTGCTTGATGTGCATAGTCTGTTGCAGAGGGACGCTTTTAAATAGAGATGCCGTTACGCCGCCATCGAAGACAATACAAACAGCTGTCAGAGTTTGAGAGGGGAAGAATCAACGGTGTGATGGAATACGGGTGATCAGCTTGGTGAGTAGCCAGCCACCTAGGCTGTACTCACTTTACTGTGAGGAGATGAGGAACAGTGGACAAAAGAAAGGTCGTTTACACGGCGACTAGGCTCATGACGTGCTCGACAGATCAATAATCGAACAAACCGTCATATCATACAAAACATACGCATAGCGCCAACTGTCTCGTTGTCCGATATCTGGACATGCGCAACACCTATTCCTATATGATCTGTCTCTGTGTCTGTACTTTGTGTCTTTCCCATCGCAAGGTCCCTGGCTGAAAGGCATTTACTCCCATTACGTATGTTGCCAATAATACCCCTCTATCCTCCGTTTGGAGTGGTGTCGTGCTCGACGGGGTTGGATTGCAACCGAATGGAACCAGGTCGTCTTCAGCGACGAATTCAGATTCAATTTGGGCAGTGATGACAAATATGTACGTGTGTGGAGGCATCATAAACGCCTCAATCCTGCCTTTGCTTTACAGCTGCACACCTCACCTACAGCTGATGTGATGGTATTGATATGGGATGACATTGCATACGATTGCACGGTCAGCCCTAATATTGATCCCCTGCACCATGACAGACCAGCGGTACGTTCGTAACATCCTTCAGCCAGGGCCCGACTTAGACTGCCTGGAGCCCCGGGGCAAGCCTATTCTGGGGGGTCTTTAGGTTGCAGAAGAGGTCTTTAGGTTGCAGAACTTCTGCATACGCCTGTAGGGGGGCCCCTTCCAGAAGGGGGGCCCAGGGCATTTGCCCCGTACGCCCTGCCGTTAGTCAGGGCCTGCCTTCAGCCATAGGGGTTGTCACTTATGACAAGGCTTCCAGGAGCCATTTTTCAACAAAACAATTCTCTGCCACACACAACAAGGGTGTCAAAGGATTGCTTCCGTCACAATACCGCCCTTCCCTCGCCTGCTCGATATCAGATTTGTCACCAATTGAGCATATCTGGGATCAGTTGGGACGGCAAGTTTGGCAGCCTACGAGTTTGGACGAATTAGAGGCGTGTTTACAACAAATGTGGAACGTGATGCCGCAGGACATCATACGGAACTTGTATGCCACAATGCTTTCCCGTATCGCATCGTTCATTCACGCTAGAGGTGGCCCAACAGGGTACTAAAACCTCCATTCTTTCAGAATTTTTCCTGTAATAAATGATCATTTCGCTTTTTGTAATCATTTACTTATATCAACATTGCACTTACGTATGTAAAATTTCGTTTCATTCTGACAACTCGTTCTTGGTGTGCAAACTTTTATGGCAATGAAAGTATATACTTTTTTCGGGGGGAGGGCAGGGTGAAGATTCGAAGCAGAATATTTTTTTTCATTCATAAATTAACAACATAATCGGAAAAAATTTATGACTATACATTAAGAAGTATAATAAAAAAGAACAAATACTGGATCTAATAACAATTTCATTACAACAGTGGGATTTAGCTACCATAATCGTTGAAAGGTATTTTTACTTCGAAAAGTGAGAAAGGATTTATTAATTTTTAAACTTTTAACAAAATTTACCAAAATTTAAATATCGTTAAACTCTTTGCGGGCCGCACGAAACCACACGGAGGGCCGCATGCGGCCCGCGGGTTGGCCACCCCTGATTTACACCACGGTTTAAACCAACTAATTTTTCCCAACCCCCCCCCCCCCCCACTTTTATTTTTCTGTTTCAAAGAATTTAAAATTTTTATTCTACTATCCCCTCTTTTATTGAAATTTTTAAATTATTTTTGTGTAAATGGCTTTTATTTTTAATTCACTTTATTTCAATTGTAATCTTGCATCAGAGAAAGATTTAGTTATGCGTTTTATGCGCGACCATGGGCTGTGTTAAGGATTATTATATATACAGACAAAGAAAAAAATGATCTTGAACTTGCAAAAGAAAAATTACTTTAATAAATAATGAACTTAAAAATTATAAATGAAAAGATGTAATGCTAAATGTAGTAAAATAAAATAAATGGAAAGGACATTAATTTTATACGAGATATAGGGTGAAAATTGTATAATTGAAAAAATTGCCCTCATTTTTGTTTTACTGAAAACTTAACAAACTGGTCTTTAAAGAAACTGGGTATATGTAATTAATAACAATCCATTTCCATATCTATATGTTAAATCCAAAAGCAAGATGTGCTGATTTTGAATTATCAAATAAAAAGAAGTTGCATTAACATATGTCCAAGCAGTTAAAAGAAAAAAAAAAAAAAAAAAACCTTTGAATTTAAAATGCTCCATTTAAAAACTTTTTTGTGAATTATTTTATTAAAATGTAACCAGCACACTATAATGCTGGTAAAATTAAGAAAATGACATTAAAATTTTAATATCTAGGTATTGAAAAATGTTGGAATTATTCTAATCGTAAAATATTCTACATCTGATGTAGAGTTGTCTTCTTTTGAGGTTGTATGATTAATATAACAAAATAAATAAATGCTTAATTACAAAATTATTTATTGCAGTTATAAGTGAAATTCTTTAAAAAAGTAAATATATTTGACATTTGGTCTAAAATATTTGCCACATATTCAGTATTTTGCAGGCTTAGCAGGGATTAAAAATCAATCAGTTTAAAACAAATGATTATCCCCCCCCCCCCAAATAATAATAATAATAATAATAATCTTCAACATTTTTATTGTTTTTAAGATAAATTACTGTCTGCATTAATTATTATTATTATTATCATTGCCAATATTGCTATTTGGTTGTATCATATCACTATTCATTACATCACTAATAATAATAAAAGGCTTGTTACTATATACAGTGGTGAAACTAACTGACATGCAAAAACTCTAGATGCAGCTACTTGCATGCAGAAACTTAGGCAAATTAATCATTTAAAATAAAAAATTTAATAAAAACAAAATGCAAAATTCAGTGGCAGTACAGTTTTCAAAAAGTTTCACCCTTGTAGATACTTATAAACTTCTTACCTGTTTGATGTGACAATCTTGTTTACAGGTTCCTTTGCCGGAGTGATTTTACTTCTGTGATCACAAACAGCAGCAGAAGTATTAAGGATTGTAGACGGGGTAAGAGGCTTCAGCGGACCAGAATACGGCTTGTAGCCTAATTTTCTTGATAAGCTGGCCTTCAAATCAAATTTCTTTTTGCTCTTTGTATTGACATTTTCAACACTTTTCCTTTTAGGCTTTGTTTTTTCTAAAATGAATACAAAATTTCAAAACAATTGAAAAAGAAAAAAGTCATGAGACAAAAAATGAACACTGATTGTATGGGGACATAAATATCCCAGAAGACACATTGTATGCTTACTAAAAAAAAAAATTAAATTGTATGCTTAAAAAATCATTAAAAAAAAAACATTAATTAGTCTTAATGTTTTTTTTTTTAATGATTTTTTACAATAGAAGGTTATTTAAATGTGATTTATAAAAATGTCTCCCATAAAACACAATGCATTGGCAATTTTTGGGTGCTGTACAGGCCTATTAATGTTATTTTAAATAGAGAACACTCCATAGTGAACTTGAATAACATGTATCATTTTTAAAAATTTCTGAAAATATTTATCGACACTGGGGACGGTCAGACAGACAGATACACAAACTAAAATCATATTCACATTTACAAATTGTTAGAGTGACAAAAATGCTTAATTAAACGGAAATGCGATTCTACCAAATTTCCAATAAAAACCTTCAATTCAATTGAATATTTTTGTATGGCCCTGTAAATGTAATGCTTATCATACTACATTCTATAGGAAGCATTCTTTTGTGCACATGAATTACATATTTCAATTTCATTAAAGTTTCAGCAAAGAAAAGTTATTAAAATTAGGTTTATAAAAATATCTCTCATAGATTGCAAGGCTTTAAAATACTTTTGGGTGTCTCTGCACACAAATCAGTGATAGTATTTACTCCATTTTATATAGGAAACATTCGATAGTGAACTTGAATAATGTACAGTAGCCACCGCTTTATAAAATCACGTTGGTTTTCATCAAAATGATTTTATTAAGTGGCTGATTTTTATATCCGGCGAACATCACCGAATTCAATAAAAGAGTATTCATTACCTAAATATGGAAAGAAATTCTTCTTCGCCCTTCCATCTATCAACTAGCCATCTGTATGAAAGGAGTTTTTGCTGCTTAACATACATGCAAAATTTTCAGCTTTTGAGGGCAACATTACGTAAAAGATGGAAACTTTCTTTGACCTGGTATTTTTGCACCTATCTAGAAGTGTTGCGTTGATGACTTCTGCTTGCCCTATTCATTTTCGTTTGCTGTTGTCTCTTCCGTTTGGTACAATTTAAGCACTAATATCATCTTTATCTTTATGTTTACATGAAGCAAATCGAGAAATTTTAAGCTTTGATGTTGCCTTCCTTTGACTATACATTTGAAGAAAACCATCATACTTTACTAAAATTTTACGCTTTTCCTTCAAAATAAAAACTATCTGCTAGCATATCTTGCAGCAAAGTTGCTTCAAAATAAGAACTAGAAACACTATTTGAATATTTAAAGGCAGAAAAAAATACTAAATGGCCAATCATTTAAAGAATTCATTCCTTGAGCACATGGCAGGGCGTGTTTTTCTTTCTTTTTTTCAGGCGTAAAATTTTCGACAAAGAGTAATGATGTGATGGCTTGCTATGTTTTGTTTCTTTTGAAAAATCTGGTGAGAAAATATAATTCATTGTTGTCACAATCACATACATGATCATTTTTACAGTTGAAGAGATTTTCTTTTGAGTTTATTAACCGGTGAAACTGATTTTATAAAGCGGTGGTTTGTATTGATTTGATTCCCGACCCAGCAATTTGATCAGATTAACCGGCTGATTTTATTAACCAGTGATTTTATAAAGCGGCAGGTACTGTATTTCAATTTCATTGGGTTTTGTGTACAGTAAAGGTATTAAAATAAGGTTTATAGAAATACTTCTCATAAAATACAATGTTTTGGAATACTTTTGGGTGTCCCTGTATACAAATCAGTAGATATTCACTCCATTTTCAATAGGGAACGTTCGATAGAGAACTTGAATAACATATATCAGTTTCAAGATCAGGGTGGCTACAGAAATTCAGAAACAAATTTCCCTGATTTCCATGACTAATTCTGACAAATTTCCATTATCTATTATATACATTCCATAATTTTGGGTATACCACACTCTTGGGTAACAAGCTTGCTAAACCACTGCAATTCAAAATCTATACTGATGGGTAAAAATATCTGTCTTTATTTTTTCTTTGTTCACTTAAAAAGGAAAATAAAATGAAAAATTCAAAATTTTGGAGAAATTAGCAAAATTATAAAAATATGACTCATTTTAACTGCACAACATATTAACATCAAGACATAAAATTATTCCTCATGTTGTACTTTTTTTTTTTTTTTTTTTTTTAATGTTGATTCAACTAGAAAGCAGCCAATCCTGTGCAATCGTGGTCAAAATTAGCAAATGTTTGGTGATCTTACAGTCATACTTGCTAGGCAAAAATGAAAATTTTCATGATTTTTTGGTGTTTTTACAAAATTCCCTGATATTTCCAGATTGATAAAGTACCCTGATTTTTCCATGATTTCCCTGTTCTCCCTGATTGTCGCCACCCTGAAGATACTCCATAAATATTTACGGGAGTTAAAGCATGGACAGACAGACAGATGGATAGACGAACAGACAGATACACAAATTGAAATCATATTCACACTTAAAAATTGTTAGAAGGTATTAAAAATGCTTAATGTACACGAAAGAGCAAAAAGAGGCAGGTAAAAAGTAGTTCATGAGAGAAATATTAAACACAACTCTACTTCTTTATGGGTTCTAGAATATCATAAAGTAAGTTTAAAATTAATATTGTGGATGGATAAATATTCAAAAATAAAAGGCTTCCCACAGAATGTTTGATAGGCAATGGTTAGAGATGAAAAAGGGGGAGAGGAGGACAAAAAAAAATTACATGAGTGAGAAATATTGAATAATTCTGTTCTTTTATATGTTATAGAATCTGATAAAGCATGTTTAAAATGAATATTGACATTTATATTTTGGATGGAAAAAGACTGAGAATCTAAAGTTTTTCGTGGAGCGTTTGAACACTAATCGTTATTGGAGTTTGATTTTAACAATATAAAAAACCACAGAATTAACGAAAATCGAAAAAAAAGCAGAAAATTGCGGAAAATTCTCATGCCTGTATTTAGGAGTGGATCGAGACAGCACACTTGCTCCTTTAAAATAGACATCTAAATTTTTAATTGTTGCCTTTTTTTTTTTTTCAACCATAAAATAAAATATGCTTTCACGTGAAAAAAAAAAAAAAAAAATGTTCATGCATGTCCTTCGAACGTTATTAGTTATTATTTTTACTCAGTTACTATTTCTGCTTTTGCTTTCGTATTTCTTAATGTTTTCATTTTTAAGAGTTGTATATTACTTTTCTGATATTTAGCGTAATGGAGAATAATGTGGTTAAAACAAATTTTAAATGTGCATTTTGTGAAAAATCTTTTTCACGAACTTTTAATTTAAAACATCATTTAAAAGCTGTGCATGCTAAAGGACAAGAAACTTTGAAAGAAGGAGACATTTTCAAGGAATTCATTGATTTCAAAGGTAAGAAATACGAGTTATATATGTATAAAGAGAGAGTGAGCGTGTGTTTTCATTTTTTCCCTTTTATATTTTTGTTTGGTACAACTATAGTATCTCTCCACAACTGGATTTGGCAATTATTTTTCTTTGGCGCTGCTTTGAACGATAACGATGTCGTTCTGGACTCTTTGCAATATAATATGGCAGCCTGCATGCTGTTTATTTTAGATTTATGATTTAGCCATAATTGCCAAATCCAGTTGTGGGGAGATAGTGTTCCTTTTGTTTTATTACCCACTGAAAATTCATAATTAAATGCAGATTTTTTTAATTTGGAAGGAGCAACAAGAAAAAGAGACCAATTCCATGTACAGTAAGACCCCGCTTAACGCGGGGGATACGTTCCACCAAAGTAGAAAGAGCATAATGCGAAACAGCGGGTGCACAATTTCAGGGAATCCCTGTACTGCTGTGAGCAATTTCGGGGAATCCACAGGGAAAAAAAAAGAGCGCTAAACCGAAACAGTGTTAAGCGGGGTCTTACTGTACATCAGAAATAATGGGGAAGCCATTAGAAAAAAGGGTGATAAGGTCTTTCATTATTATTGCAGCAGAAGTGGTGTTTATAAACCTAAAGGAAAAGGACCTGAAAGATTAAAATCACAAGTATCATCAAAAATTGGTAAAATTTGCCCTGCTAAAATGATAGTGAAAGTGAGCAATGATAAAGTAAGTGTTCGTTTTTCACCAAAACATGAAAATCATTCAATGGATGTTGAACATGTAAGATTATCTCAGTCTGAGAGAGCTGCTATTGCTGGAATATTATTTATTTATTTATCATTTTACTCATATGATTTCAGATATTTTCAGGAACAAAGACAAGGATTATAAAGGGGGCTATTTAATATTTTTTCCCCTTTATTTTCTTATACAGTAGAACTTGGATAATTCGAAGTTGAAGGGACCAGAGAAAAATTCGAATTACATATACTATTTTGTCAAAAAGAAGAGATAAATGATAAATGAAAAAAATAAAATCAACGATCAAACATTTAACACATAAACTTTATATCTAAGAATACTGCTACATCCCTCCCCCACCCTTCCTCCATTAAATCAATATTTTTTTACGAGATTAATTATTCATCACTTTTTAAAAAAGAGCCAGATATTTTTATTGCTTCTTTAAGTACAATCTTTGTGTTATAGCATATGACTTTAACCTATCAATTGATACAAAAATAGAATCTTCTACATTAGACATGATTTTCAATTTAAAAAATCCTCGAAGTTCATGTATATGGACCCTATCTTCTGATGTGCTAGGTAGGAAATACATACTCTTGTATTTCCTTATCCTCCTTTTGAAAGTCTGTTAAAAAAAATAATGCACTTTAGTTGAAAAAGATCTCGGGAGCAAATTTTACTGTAATATGGTAATCGTATGAAAAATTAGACTTATTCAAAATAGAATTCGAATTATTCATGATTTTTTAACATTGTTTTAATAGAAAATTCAAGGTACCAAGTAAAAAATTCGAATTATCCAGAATTTCAAATTAAACAAGTTCGAATTATTCAAGTTTCACTGTAGAATATTCAGAATTTTATGATTGGTTCATTATGATATTTTTTCCCTCTCTCCCCTATAGTTCAGTGTATTCAATTTCATTCAAAAATATTTTTTCTTACAGAAAAATTATATTATAGATTTATTTTTATATATGAAAATCTTTTTGAACATAACCCAGGAAGTAATATGTGTTTGTATCTTTTATTAAAAAGATATCGAAAAGTTAATTTGAGTTGTTTATGTGACATTAACAGATGAGATCATGTATAAGAAATATGAATAAAGTATAACAGAGAAAAAAAAAAACTAGAAGAAGGAGCACAGGCCACCCCGGTTTAAAATAGGGGGAGTACACACTTTATGTATTATAAAAAGCACCACAGAACTAGTGTTTAAAAATAATAAACTTTGAATAAACACCATAAAACGCAAGAACCTGCAACAATTGTTTCAGATAGGAAGAATACACGATTCTTCATAAGGTGAACAAAATGAGTGCTGCAAACAAAGAGGCAGTAATGGATTGCCTGTTTGTTTGCAGCACTCATGCATACTTTATTCGCCTGACGAAGGGTTGTGTCTTCTCCCTACTTGAAAAAATCATTGCAAATTCTTGCATTTTATGGTTTTTATTCAAAGTTATGTAATTATTACCCTATATGTATATAAATATATATACAGGGCTCCCACTTGTCACTTTTTTTAGCACTGGAATTTTCAAAGCACATTTTTTTTTGCATTTGCTTTGTATTACTATGCAAACTTTCTTTTTCCAATAAAATTTCAGATTCTTCTTTTTTGAGTTGTCCACTATATTTAATGTTCTAATTATACTGTTAAACACAATGTGATCAATTGGTGAATTTCATTGTTGCTACGTGGTTTCATTGGTGTTCATCTGCTTTGAAATTTTGCTTTTTTAAATCCATATGGTTCCTGTTCTGGTTGTGGCAGGCTGGGGGAGTGTTGCCGGCGTAAAACTAGTGTAACCCCACGGGCAAGTCACAAGTCTTGCCGCCTGCCTCCTTCTTCCTATCTTGTGTTTCTTGGGTTGTTTTTTCATTAATTTTGATAAGTTTATAGTTTTAAGTTAAGATTTGTTGTTTTACTTTATTGATTTGTTTGTTTTGCAGGCTGTTAATTAATAGATCTGGTTTCTTTACATTAGTGTATTTCATCCACTGATGATTTTTTTTTTTTCAATCTTATTGGTCATTGGTGTTTCAGTGATCTTGTATCTGTTGCTTGGCTTCTACTATGCTTAATAGATCATCTTTATTATATATATATATATAATATAGGTAGTAACTTTTTAAATTTTTATACATATATAAAATAATTTTTGGTTGTTTAAGATAATTATACATATAATAGATTGCCCTTGTACTTTATTTTATTAATAATTTTCATATATATATATCTGTATATTTATATACACACACATATATACATATATATTATTATTTTCTTTTTTTTTTCAGGTACATTAAAAGAAAGTGCGAGTGAAAATAGAATTTTAGATGATATTAGAAAGGAAATCCAGAAAGATAGTGGAAGAAAAATGCTAATTGAAAAAAAAAAAAAAAAAGAGAGAGAGAGATTCAAAATATTATAAGAGTTTCCAATATCAATGGCTCAGTTTTAAGACACCACAATGATGCTGAAAGTGTAAGATGATGGGTTAAAGAAATGGAAAAGGAAAAAGATAACTGTGTAATATATTTTAAAGAAGACAATTCCTTGTTAAAAGATGAGGATTTCGTATCAGTGATAATGACAGTGTTCCAGAAAGAAATGATAAAAAAATATGCCAAGGATAAAATTTGCTCGGATGGAACACATGGATTATGATTTTCATTTGTATCCCTTGTTAATTGTCGATGAATTTAGAAATGGTTGTCCTGTAGCCTTTTGTTTTTCCAACAAGAGTTGTAAACAGATTTTTATTGTGTTCTTTAATGCTATAAAAAATGTAGTTGGAGCACTTTCATGAGTGATGATGCTCCAGCATTTTACAATGCTTGGTCAAAGGTGATGGGTCCAGTACCTAACGTTTTGTTATGTGCGTGGCATGTTACCAGCAACTGGCAACAAAATATTTGCAAAATAAAGATTGCCGAAAAGAAGAAAATTATATAGAAAGCAGCCAAAACTTGGACCCAGAAACATTTTCAAAATTGCTTGAAGAATTTGTCACTCATCTTCTAAATGACGACGAGACAGTAGATTTTGGCAAATATTTCTTAAATCATTATGCATCAAGACCTGAAAAGTGGGCTTATTGTTACAGAAAAGGCTTAGGTATTAACACTAACATGTACTTGGAGTCGCTACATAAAAAAAATAAAATATTAGTACTTGAACGGTAAAGCAAGTAAAATAACTAGATATTGCTATCGACAACCTTTTAAAACTAGTTTGGGATGCAGTTTTTCAGCACATTATTAAAAAAAAAAAAAAAAAAAAAAAAAAAAAAAAAAAAAGATTTTCAACTGATAAAACAAATTAAATTAGAAATAGTTATAATAACAGCAATGAAATAAAATCTGAAGATTTTTACAGTACAACTTTAGATATTCTACCAGTATCCAAAATAAGCAATAGCTATGTTAATTACTCAGTTAAGACAAAACTAGAGAGCATTTTTTCATATCTTAATGAATGTAACTTTACTACTGAAGACACAAAAACTTAAACAAGGTGTTGGACATTTGTAGAAGCAATGTCAGAAAACAGCATGATAATATTGAGCTAAAGGAGAATTCCAATATAAATATAAAAAAGAAAATTCAAAAACAGCATGGATATTTTTCAACAAAAAAGAAATTATCCAAAAATAGCAAATATTCCAATCCTACTATTAGAGAATCAGAAAACATTTTAAAAAAAGTTCGTTATCAAACAATGATAAATAAATAAATAAAGAATAAAATAAATAAATAAATTTTCTTTAATAAATAAAGAATTTGATCATACATATATTAAAAAATAATACTATTATTTGATATTATGTTTAAAAAATAAAATATCCATCATATATTTTAAAAATTTAAATATCCACCATAAAAATATTCACACTGTTTCTGAATTTTCTTTTATATAACATATATGGCTATTATTAAATGTATTTATTTATACCTATCATAAGTGTTATTTCAAGAGTTCTCAATACATTATAAGGCAAATTGAACAAACAAAATGCGAAATTTCTATAAAGCTAAAATAATTTACTATGAAATTTAGAATTAGAAAAATTTTCATAGAGCTGAATTCAGGAGTAGTCTGTGTAAAGTTTCACCCTTGAATTTTCGGGAAAAAAAAAAAAAAATAATAATAATAATCTAAAATTGTATTTTCAATTCACAAATTTCCTCACCCCTCCCCACTCCCCAGAAATAAATAAATTTTACAGTAGTATTTTCAATACAACAGTTTCTTTTTTGAGCATAACATAAAATTAAAAAAATATTTTTACAAATTTCTATGTGTTAGGAAAGTGTAATTATCTATTTTTACACTATTACTTATGGTACTAGCAGGCTTTGCCCGCTTCGCTGGACATTAAACTTAAATGAGTTGTCAAAATACCATATCTTTATTAATAACCTAAGTTCACTCTGTGATTGGTAGAGGTTTTCTCTCTCGCAAAGTGAGAAGTCTATGTCTCCACTGTCTTCGGCACAACTTACCCACTTCTTACTTCCCCTTCCTCAGCGGGTGAGTTTGCAAATTTTGCAAAATCACATTAATGTACATAATGCGTACACTTAATCAATATCCAGTCTGGGTCCCCACTGCCTTCCGTAAACTTACCCACATCTTACTTCCCCTTCCTCAGCGGGTGTGAGTTCGAAGTTTTCCAAAATCACATTAATGTACATAATGCGTACACTTAATCAATATCCAGTCTGGGTCCCCACTGCCTTCGGTAAACTTACTCACATCTTACTTCCCCTTCCTCAGTGGGTGAGTTCGAAATTTTGCAAAATCACATTAATGTACATAATGCGTACACTTAATCAATATCCAGTCTGGGTCCCCACTGCCTTCGGCACAACTTACCCACTTCTTAATTCCCCTTCCCTAACGGGTGAGTTCGAAGTTTTGCAAAATCACACTAAAAATCAATATCCGCACACCAAAATTCGCCATTCTAAGATAAATCAAAGCAAATTCAAACGGAAAAACATGTTTTTACACATGTTTATCGGGAACGACTTCAGTATAACCCCACAACGATATTTGGCGATTTTTTGTTGGCGATTATGGCTAAATCATAAATCATATATGATAAATGATAAAATCATAATCCAAATCATAAATCCAAAATAAACAACATATTAGGCTGCCATATTATATCTCAAACAGTCCAGAACGACATCGTTATCCTTCAAAATGGCGCCAAAGAAAAATCGCCAAATTCAGCTGTGGGGTTATACTGAAGTTATACCGTTTATTGCCCTCCGGCTCTGAGAAGGAGGGGGGGGGGGGGGAATTTCGAATTTCGTGAAATCCAGTAACAATAAGTGCCGGATGCAAACAAACAATTTACGCACCAAATTTCGTGACCACAGAAGAGAAAATATTATAAATAAATAAATACAAAACGCACAGCTTTAGTATGGGAAACCTTTGGTGACTTTAAATATTTTAAGCCATTTTTGCGATGAACTGAATTGGCTATCTCAATTGTGCAATTAAAGATCATGGCGAGAAACGTCCAAGCAACTTCGGTTCCGAATTTCAAATTTTGCCAAAGGGATCCAATACTAAAGCTGTTCCATACACAAAATAAATAAATAAATAAAATAAAATAATAAAATAAAATAAAAACTCTTTTCTGGTAATTACAAAATAAAAATAAAAATCTTAATAAAATCCAAATTATAATCATTTACAATTAAGGGGAGAACATACAAAAACCTCATAAGGTACATAATAACAACAAAAAATTTTGTTTTACTGCAGGAAAGGAAAGTGCTGCTTAATTAAATAAAAATATTAAACTAATGCCAAATATCTCTATGAAAATACTTATCCACATACAAATTCCTGATTAAAAAAAAAAAAAAAAAAAAAACTTTTGTAGGTATTTTTCTCTCTAATTTTTATTATTATTATTCACGTGAAATTGAAAATATTTCATTTTATTTCTGGAAAATAAAAATATATATAAATATAAAACCTTCTACCGAATCTGGGTTGAAAACGGAAAAAGGGTAAAATAAATTAGAAATATCAGACCTTTATTTATAAATTTGATACCAAATGAAAGGGGCGATTTTTTTTAATCCAGGGGTGCAAACAGTTTTTCGATGCGACAATTAGATTTTTTTAAAAATAACTAAAGTATGAAAATTAAGTGGCAACGGAAAAACGTAAAAAGGGAAAAATAAATTAGAAGTATCAGACTTATCGTTACAAATTCAGTACCAAATGGAAGGGGTGATTTTTCTGAATCCTAGGGTGTAAACAGTTTTTCGATACGACAATTAGATTTTTTAAAATTAACTAAAGTATGAAACTTAGATGGCAACACTTCATTTCAATCTTTTCATAATTTGTAGTCCGAATCACGCGAATAAAAAAGTCTTTAACTTAAAAATTTATTTTTATATATTTTATTTTTCCATTCAAAGCATTTTAGTGAAAAAATATTTATGGCGCATGCGTAGACGTTTTTTACCCATAATTTAAACACTATTCATAATTTTGAAAATTTCTATAGATATAATTTCAAGTTGGGTGAAGACCTAAGTTTCTGCCAAGCGCCGTTGAATTCCGTCCAGCCGTTCCCGAGTGATGCCCGGACAAACGTGTTTTAGTTTTTTACCCCCCCAGGGGGGGGGGGGAAATTTCTGAAAAGTTGATAGATATAATTTTAAGTTGGATAAAGACCTAAATTCCTGCCAAGCGCCATTGAATTCCGCCCAGCCGTTCTCAAGTGATGCCCGGACAAAAAAAGCGACATACGGACACGATGACACACACACACAGGCAAAATTTTCTGAAGTCATTTTCGGCTTTCATGGGGTGTGAAACGTGAAGATATCGCAAAATTTTTCGATTCCGACAAATTTACAGACAAAAGTCTGATTTTATTAATATAGATTATAAAAGATTCATCTTCTAATGAAAAATTCATTAAAATGTGGTAATAAGTTGGTTGGGTTGTGGGGGGATAAAGGCCTGAGAGGAAGAACCCTCCATGGAGGTTTTTCTCAGGGGTATTTATGCAAGTTTCAGAAAAAACTACGGAAAATTCGGAATGGCTAGGCTCACAAGCACAACCTGGGTTTGAACCCAGCACCTCACATCTACGAGCTTTGAGCGCGAGGAGTAATTAATAATCAGACTTATGGAATAGGATTTTGTAGCTCATTTTCTTATTATGGCTGCACAGAAAATCTATGAATTAGTGTAAAATAATAGTGACAAACTATTAGCATACCAGAGAAAAAAAAAAAAAAAGAGATGGAATACCTAAAAATTAAATTATTTTTTTAATTATAAAAAAATAAATAATCAAAAATAGAATTTGTAATGCAATTTGTTCTGCAGAGATGCCAACCTTATAGGACAATTTTCAGTAGTAGACAAGTGTATTTTCAGTAGTTTTGGGTACTTGTCAGTAGTCTGGTAAGTCGGTCTAATGTAAATTTAAGTTCAAATTAAAAAAAAAAAAAAAAAAAAAAAAAAAATTAAATGTTATACACTCAAAAATGATTTATTTTTATACATTAAACTAATAAGTTCTTTTTGCCATTTACTTTTTAAAATTATAAATAAAATTTGATCTTTAAAAAAAAAAAAAAAAAAAAAAAAAAAGAGATGAAATACCTAAAAATTAAATTATTTTTTTAATTGTAAAAAAATAAATAATCAAAAATAGAATTTGTAATGCAATTTGTTCTGCAGAGATGCCAACCTTATAGGACAATTTTCAGTAGTAGACAAGTGTATTTTCAGTAGTTTTGGGTACTTGTCAGTAGTCTGGTAAGTCGGTCTGATGTAAATTTAAGTTCAAAAAAAAAAAAAAAAAAAAAAATTAAATTTTATACACTCAAAAATGATTTATTTTTATACATTAAACTAATAAGTTCTTTTTGTCATTTACTTTTTAAAATTATAAATAAAATTTGATCTTAAAAAAAAAAAAAAAAAAAAAAAATATATATAAACTCAAAATAATTTATTGATATACTCTAGACAAAATTGTTTATCTTATACAGGCAATATTTGTTTACTGTAAATAGACATTTCTTGATCACTAGCTGTAGATGTGAAGGAGGAAGGGGGGGGGGGGGGGGGAGCGCCAAAAAATGAATAGATGTTTGAGAAATGAAACCATTCTACTCCTTTATAGGTTCTAGAACCTAATAAAAGAATTTTAAAATAAATATTGACATTCATATTGCTGATGGAGAAAGACTGGGAAACAAAAGGCTTCTGTAGAGCTTTTAATCGACTATCGCTAGTAGTTGGATATAAGAAAAGAGGGGGAGGGGGGTGAAAAAAATTACTTGAGCAAGAAATATCAAACAATTCTATTTCTTTCTTCATAGTTCCTAGATAGTGAATATTGACATTTATGTTGTGGATGCAGAAAGATTGGGAATCAGAAGGCTTCCGTCGTACGTTTGATCATCGATTGTAAATTGGGATCATTTTTTTTTTTTTTTTTTTTTTTTTTTTAAACGAACGATATCCGCGATTTTTTTTAAATCTATAATCCGTAATTTTATATGTTGTCCGTAAGGACGTAATTACTGCCGTATTTCTATAAAAACTACAGACAAACTGTAGTAGTTGGCATCTCTGGTTCTGTAATAAATAAAAATCTGAAAATCTCTAAAAATTTATGAATATTTCTTCTTTTCTGAATATAAAAAATTAAAATAGCAGCAATAACTAAGTAAAAATAATAACTAATAACATTCAAAGGACATGCATGAACAAATTTAATATATATATATATATATATATTTTTTTTTTTTTTTTTTTTTTTCCATGTGAAAGCATATTTCATTTTAGGGTTGAAAAAGAAAAAAAAAAAAAAAAAAAAAAAAAAGTAACAATTAAAAATTTAAATGCCTATTTTAAAGGAGCAAGTGTGCTGTGTCGATCCACTCCTTGTTATTTTATGAGAAAATTTGTTTATAGAATTACTCAACATTTAATGTATTTTTCTTTTTTCAATGCCATTTTATTTTTATATTCAAAAAATTCACACTCGTTTTCTAAAAATTAATTTTTCAAAATTTTTATTAGTTAATTTGACAATTAAAAAATACAAAAGTTAATTTTTCGTATTTTAAAAATATGAAAAATTTAACTTTTGTATTTTTTAGTTTAAAACTAAAAAAAAAAAAAAAAAAAAATCAATTTTCAAAACTAAACATGAGTACTCAATTAACGAATGTGAGTTTTCTGAATGTAAAAACAGAATTTAAGAAAATATATTAGGTGTTCAGCAATTCAATAAATAAAATTCCCCATAAAATAACACTGGCTTGGGCTATCGGTAGTGATGTGGGGTGGAAAATTTTCTGCGGAAAATTTTCTACTATGTTTTTCCGGAAAATTTTCCAACCAAAAAAACAATTTTTTAAGTAAATCTTTTGTATGATACATTTAAATTTTCTTTTATTTGTCACAGTAATGCTATATACAGTGGGAAAAACAAAAGTTTCTGATTAAAGTCATCATTTAGAAAGTTACCAGATATATGTTTTGAGCAACTTGCTCGAAAAAGAGGTTATTTATTATAATACAAGAGATCTGTGGTTGCTAATCAGAATTTTAAATGCCCATTCAATAAGTTTGTAAGAACATATTAATTATAAAGCATTTGGCAACATTATAAAAAAAAGTATATATTGATAAATTAATGCACTACTATACTGCTGAGCATGTATATCTATCTTTCAAAATATTCATTTGATAAATGATAATACGCCGATGTTTTTCAAACTCAGGCAGCAATTCTGACTTAAGTCACCTTATGGTTTCTGGTTCTGAGAGTGACTCAGAAAGTTAGGACACGTCATAATCTTCGTTAAATATTCAATTAAAAAAAAAAAGAGCATTAAAAACACTTCTAGAATTTTCTTCAAGAGCAGGAAAATGCTTTGTCTGCAAGAACAGATTCAAAAATTCTGGAATAACTGCTCAATTAAAAAAATAAGCAACTGTTAATTATGGATTGTTTAAACTAAAAATAGATATGAAAATCAAAAGTATGAATTTGTATTTTCATTTTTTTTTTTTAACTTATTGAATAACATGACATTTGGTTTAACATGAAATAATTATTGGGGATTTTGTATTAACAAGTTCAACTGTAATATATAATTTATATATAAGGTCATTGTGCCTAAATGCGATAACCCATAAATGCGACAAAGTTCTTCTACTGAAAATCTAAATGCTTACATCACAAACTTATAAATTATAATGGAACATACACATTTCAAGAATGGTTCGCGAAACTTTTCATTAAATTTTAAAGGTTTTTTCTAGTAGAATTTTCTTTTGCAGTAAACATTGTCCATTATGGCTTTCCGACGTCTTTTCCTAATTGCGATAAAATATTTTCAAATAGTAACTGTAATTTTATCCTTTCATCTTTCAAGATCAAATAACCACTGTTACGTCATGTGCTTGAATACCCTTCATACCTACCAGAAGAAAATAAAAAAAAATACTACATTTTTTTAAAAAGAGGGGTTTAAAATTTTTATCGCATTTAAGGGTCTGTTTACACCATTTTCCTAAATGCGACAAATTTTATCCCTTAAATGCGGCAAATTTTACAGTTGATATATTAAGGGGAGTTTAAGCATTTTTTCCTTTTTAACACTTTCCAACAAGGTTTAAAAGTGACTTAGACTTGTATGTCCCTCTGTCTGTCTGTCTGTCCGCGCTCTAATTCCTGTAGGGACACCCGAAAGTATTCCAAAGTACTGTATTCTATGAGAGGTATTGCTATAAACCATATTTAATACCTTAACTGCATACAAATCTTAGTGAAATTGAATCATGTTATTCAAGTTCACTATCGGATGTTTCATATATAAAATGGAATAAATATCACCACTAGTTTGTACACAGGGACACTCGAAAGTACTCCAAAGCATTGCGTTCTATGAGAGGTATTTCTATAAACCAAATTTTAATAACTTTACTTTCCAGAAAGTTTAATGAAAATGAAATATGTTACTCATATGCACAAAAGAATGCTTTGCATAGAATATAGCATGATTAGCATTAGATTTACAGGGCTACACAAAAACATTCAGTTACATTAAGAGCTGTTCATAAAAAATTGCTATAATTTCAATTTCGTTTACATTAAGCGTTTTTAACATTGTCTAACAATTTTCATCTGTGAATATAATTTCAATTTAAGTATCTGTCTGTTCGTCTGTCCGTGCTCTAGCTCCAGTAAATATTTATGTAATTTCTTGAAACTGATATGTGTTATTTAATTTCACTATCGGATGTTCCCTATTAAAAAGGGAGTTAATATCTCTACTGGTTTGTGTACAGAGGCACACAAACCTTTTACAAAGCATTGTGTTCTATGAGAGATATTTCTATAAACCATATTTTAATACCTTTACTGTACACAAACCTTAATGAAATTGAGAAATGTCATTCAAGTTCACAATCGGATGTTTTATATATTAAATGGAGTAAATACCACCACTGGTTTGGGCACAGAGACACTTGAAAGCATACCAAAGCATTGCGTTATATGAGAAGTATTTCTATAAACCAAATTTTGATAACTTTGCTTTCCACAAAGCTTAATGAAACTGAAATGTGTTATTCATATGCACAAAAGACTGCTTTCTATAGAATATAGTATGTTTAGTATTAGTTTTACAGAGCAACAAAAAAATATTCAGATACATAAAGAGCTATTAAGAAAAGTTTGCTGGAATTGCACTTTCGTTTACATTAAGCGTTTTTAACATTTTCTAACAATTTTTAAGTATGAATATAATTTCAATTTGTGTATCTGTGTATCTGTTTGTCTGCCCATCTCTCTGTCTTTCGGCGCTCTAACTCCGGTAAATATTTATGGAATATCTTGAAACTAATATATGTTTTTCAAGTTCACTATCGGATGTCCCCTATTAAAAATGGAGTGAATACCTCTACTGGTTTGTGTACAGGGGCATCGGAAAGTACTGCAAACTATTTTTTTTTTCTATGAGAGGCATTTCTATAAACCATATTTTAATACCGTTACTTTACACAAATCTTAATAAAATTGAAATATGTTATTCAAGTTCGCTATCGGATGTTTCCTATGTGAAATGGAGAAAATATTACCACTGTTTTGTGTACAGAGAGACTTACAAGTATTGCGTTGTATGAGAGGTATTTCTGCAAACCAAATTTTAATAACTTTACTTTGCACAAATCTTAATGAAATTGAAAAATGTTATTCATATGCAAAAAGGAATGCTTTTTATAAATACAGTATGATTAGTATTAATCTTACAGGGCCACATAAAAATATTAAGTTACATTATGAGCTATTAATAAAAATTTGCTGTAATTGCATTTTCTTTTACAATAAGCATTTTTAACACTTTCTAACAATTTTTAAGCGCGAATATGATTTTAATTTGGTTATCTTTCTGTCCGATTGTCTGTCTTTCTATCTGGCTCTCGTCCCAAGAGTTCTTAAATATTTTCAGAATTTTGAAAAATTGATATATGTTATTAAAGTTCACTATGGAATGTTTCCTATTTAAAATGCCATTAATATGTCCTACACAACGTGTTTGTGTACAGGGAACTTCCAATGCTTTGCATTTTAGGTCAGACATTTTTATAAATCACATCTAAATATCTTTCTACTGTAAAAATTATAAATAAATTGAAATGTATTTTAATATTCTAAAATAATGTTTTGTATAGAATATGATATGATCAACTTTCAGATTTACAGGACTACACTAAAATATTCAAATACATTAAGGGATCAATTATAATCTAACGGTTGGATTTTCTTTTGCATTAAGCCTTTTTAACGTTCTTCAACGATGTCTGAGAGCGGTTTTAAATTGAATTAGTCAATCTGTATATTTTTCTGTGCTTCTCTCCTTTATTTGATAATGCAGGCAAAGAATATTGAAAGTTATACGATACAACAAGCACGTACAATTGGAGAGTATTAATAACCAGTGCGTACTGCATGATTTTTCGTTCTTTTTTTAACACTTTCCAGCAAGGTTGAAAAGTGTCAATGACTTCGGTTTGTCTGTCTGTCCGCAGTCGAACTCCTGTAAATTTTCATGGAATTTCTTGAAGCTGATATATCGTATTCAAGTTCACTATCGGATGTTCCCTATTGAAAATGGAGGTAATTCCTCTTCTGATTTGTCTACAGGGACACCCAAAATTTTCCAAAGCACTGTGTTCCATGATAGATATTTCTATAAACCGTATTTTGATACGTTTACTTTAAACAAATTTTATTGAAATTGAAATATATTATACACATAAGTAAAATTGCACACGTTTTTTGCTAAAAATCAGCGATACACACAGTGTTACACACACAATGTTAAAAAAAAGAACTGTTAATAAAAAACAAAATTACACATGGAGTTACACACACTGTTAATAAGAAAGAAGAGCTACACACACACTGTTAATTGCATACAGGGTTGCACACACAGTGACAGTTTCACATAGCGTTACGTACACTGTTAGAAAAGTTCAGCAATACACACAGAATTACACACACACTGTTAAAAAAAAAAGAAGAGTTACACACTGTTAACAAACAGCAGATTTAGACACAAAGCTCCACACACTGTTAATATAAAGGAAGAGTTACACACACTGTTAAAGGCAGAGTTGCACATAGAGTTACACAACATTTTATCTTGAAATAGTTATGCGGTATTAAGTATTTTATAAACTATAAAAAAAGAACGAAAAATCATGCATTACGCAATGATTATTAACACTTTTCAACTCCCCGTAATTGTTGTATCTTATAACTTTGAAAGTTCTGTACCTACGTTATCACACAACAAACAAACAGTAGTTCTGAAAGGCATACAGACAGACTAATTGAATTCCTAATCATTCTTAAACACTGTTTGAAAGTGTTAAAAATGCTTAACACAAAAGAAACCGTCGCCCTTCGATTGTAATTCCAGCCCTTAATCTATCTGAAAATTTCAGTGTAGCCCTGTAAATTTGAAGGTTAACAAAATCATATTTTATACAAAACATTATTTTAGCAAATTAACAATAAATGCCAATTTCTTTATGATTTTACAGTTGAAAGTACAGTATGAAAGTTCTTTAAATGTAAATTATAAAAATGTATGTCCTAAAATGCAACGCATTGGCATTTTTTGCGCGTTCTTGTACATAAACATGTTGTACAGTACCTATTAATGCTCTTTTTATTTGGGAACATTCAATAGTGAATATGAACAACATATATATTTTTAAAAATTCAGAAAATATTTCCGGACGCTAAGTGCGGTACACGGACAGATAGACAAATGGAGATTCGGGCACATAGATACAGAAATTGAAAACACGTTAAGACTTAGACAAGAAAGAAAAATCATGCAGTACTCATTGATTAGTAACACCTTCCAACTGTACGTAATTGTTGTATCGAATAACTTTTAATATTCTTTGCCTACTTTGTGAGGTTGAGACGTCAGAACGTCACCACAGTTGTTTTAATTAAGCTGGATCCAGCAAAGTAGAAAGTGGGGACGGTTAAAATCGCTTCGTCGCCAGTGACTCGGCGAAAGTTGAGGTCGAGTTAGCTTTGTGTCGGCAGGGTGCTGCAATGAAAGACTTAGATTTTGAATGTTAGATAAATTAGAAGTGATTTTAAAAGGTCGGATTGAAATGAAGAGAGAGGAGGATGTAGGAAGAAGTATAAAATGGCGAAGGTTTTAGTAGATGGGAGTGGATGTTGGAGGATATTATAGTGGATGTTGGAGGATATTATAGTGGATGTCGGAGCATATTATAGTGTGGATATTGGAGTATTATAGTGGATTGTTGAAAGTCTTATTTTGGCGAATATTGAGTAGTAGAAATTTAGAGGAGTGAGGAATAAGTCATAATGAGTGTTAGTACGAGTATTTGCTAGCGCTCGTGAAAGTGAATTTCGATCTGTAGGGAATCCTGTGATCGAAAGTGAAGTCGCAGCAGTGGAGTTACGAGTGCAACCGTCACTACACCTTCAATTGCTTGCTGGGGTGAGATATTTAAGATAATCTAATTTGATTGTTGATATATATATTTTGATTGAGTGATACACTGACTGAGCTAGTTTAATTGCCAGGCCACCCTCCCCATTAATCTGCTCAAATAAACTTTAGTTATTGTTAATTCAAGTCTTGTGTTTTCTTACTTATCCATTTAGTGATCTAATTAAGTTAAGATGGAGTTTGCGTCAACGCAAACTTTACAACGTTATAACACAACAGACAGAAGGACTGAAAAATATACAGATAGACTAATTGATTTTAAAATTACTCTTAGGCATTTTGGAAAGAGTTAAAAAGGCTTAACGCAAAATAAAATGCAGCCATTAAATTATAATTACAGCTTTTGATCTCTCTGAATATTTTAGTGTAGCCCTTTAAATCAGAAAATTAATTATAGCATATTCTATACAAAACATTATTTTAGAATATTACCAATACATTTCAATATTTTTATGATTTTTGCAGTAGAAAGACTTAACTTTCAAAAAATTCTGTCCTAAACCGTAATGCATTGGCATTTTTGCTGTTGTTGTTGTTGTTGTCCCTGTAAACAAACTAGTTGTACAGGACCTATTAATGTCGTTTTGAATGGGGAACATTCTATAGGGATAATGTTTATAAAAATAACACTCATAAAACACAATGCTTTCGAATGCTTTTGGGTGTCCCTGTACACAAACCAGAAGAGATATTCACTCCATTTTCAATATGGAACATCCGATAGTGAACATCAATAAAATATATCAGTTTCGAGAAATTCCATAAATATTTAGAGGAGTTAGAGCGCGGGCAGACAGACGGACAGACAGATGGACAGATACACAAACTGAAATCATATTCACACTTAAAAATGTTAGAAAGTGTTAAAAACGCTTAATGTAAACGAAAGTGCAATTCTAGAATTGTTTTATCAGTAGCTCTTAATATAAATGGATATTTTTGTGTCACCCTGTAAACTTAATGCTAATCATGCTGTATTCTATGCAAAGCATTTTTTTCTGCATATAAATAACATATTTCAATTTCCTAAAACTTCGTGGAAAGTAAAGTTATTAAAATTTGATTTATAGAAATATCTCTCATAGAACGCAATGCTTTGGAATACTTTTAACTGTCCCTGTACAGAAATCGGTGGTGGTATTTCCGCCATTTTATACAGGAAACATCCAGCAGTGAACTTGAATAACATATTTCAATTTAATTGAGATATGTCTACAGTAAAACCAATAGAAATACCTCTTATAGAACACAATGCTTTGAAATGCTTCCGGGTGTCCGTGTACACAAACCAGTAAAGGTATAAACTCCATTTTAATTAGGGAACATCCGATAGTGAACTTGAATAACATATATCACTTTGAAGAAATTCCATAAATATTTATGAGATTTAGAGCTCGGACAGACAGACAGGCAGACAAACAGGCAGACAGGCAGATACACAAAACTGAAATCATATTCACCCTTAAAAAATGTTAGAATGTGTTAAACCCTTAACGGAAACGAACGTACAATTCTAGCCATTTTTTTTAAATAGCTCTTAATGTAACTGGATATTTTTGTGCCACCCTGTAAATCTAATGCTAAACATGCTATTTTCTGTGCAAAGCATTCTTTTGTGCATACAAATACCATATTTAAATTTTCAAAAACTTCGTGGAAAGTAAAGTTATTAAAATTTGATTTATAGAAATATCTCTAATAGAACGCAATGCTTTGGAATACTTTTGAGTGTCCCTCTATATAAATTGGTGGTGGTATTTCCTCCATTTTATACAGGAAACATCCAATAGGGAATTTGAATAACATATTTCAATTTCATTAAGATATGTCTACAGTAAAGGTATGAAAATATGTTTTATAGAAATACCTCTCATAGAACACAATGCTTTCGAATGCTTTTGGGTGTCCTGTGCGCAAACCAGTAGAGGTATAAACTCTATTTTCAATAGGGAACGCCCGATAGTGATCTTGAATAACATATTTCAATTTCATTGAAATATGTCTACAATAAAGATATGAAAATATGGTTTATAGAAATACCTCTCATAGAACACAATGCTTTGAAATACTTTCGGGTGTCCCTATACACAAACCAGTAGAGGTATCATATTCACCCTTAAAAAATGTTAGAATGTGTTAAAAACGCTTAACGTAAACGAAAGTACAATTCTAGCCATTTTTTTTAATAGCTGTTAATGTAACTGGATATTTTTGTGCCACCCTGTAAATCTAATGCTAATCATGCTATATTTTGTGCAAAGCATTCTTTTGTGCATATAAATACCATATTTAAATTTCCAAAAACTTCGTGGAAAGTAAAGTTATTAAAATTTGATTTATAGAAATATCTCTCATAGAATGCGATGCTTTGGAATACTTTTGAGTGTCCCTGTGCATAAACCGATGGTGATATTTCCTCCATTTTATACAGAAAACATCCTATAGTAAACTTTAATAACATATTGCAATTTCATTAAGATATGTCTGCAGTAAAGGTAAGAAAATATGGTTTGTAAAAATACCTCTCATTGAACACAATGCTTTGAAATACTTTCGGGTGTCCCTGTACACAAACTAGTAGAGGTATGAACTCCATTTTCAATAGGGAACGTCCAATAGTAATCTTGAATAACATATATCAGTTTCAAGAAATTCCATAAATATTTACGGGAGTTAGAGCGCGGACAGACAGACAGACAAACCGAAGTCATAAACACTTTTCAACCTCGTTGGAATGTGTTAATAACAGTTTTCAACCTTCTTTGGAAAGTGTTAATAACATTAAAGTAACTCCCATGCATTAAATGCATTATCGCATTTAGGGAGTTTGAACATCGCATTTAGGATATAGTACCTTAAATGCGACAAAAATTTCCTAAATGCGACGCTGGTATATATTTTCATAAATTACTGATATTTTTTTAATTTCTTGAAAAAAAAATGACTCAAAACACTAGTTTAGAACTATGAGTATAATATTCAACCATTTTTTATTTCTTTTCATAATTATTTGTTTACTAAAATGTCATAAGTTTCCTAAATGCGATAAACTTACCAAAAATCACGTCGCATTTAGGCACAATGACCTTATTCAGTTCCTCTGAATTTTCACTAAATGCTTACAATTTGGCAATATCTAAGTCTGGTTCCAATAACAGAAACGAACATAAGTTATCTCAAAAATTTTAAAGTTACAATTTTTTCTTTATTTCATAATATTAAACTTTTCACCAAAACAAATTATAATTATTAATTTCTATTTACATTTAAAATAATAATAATAATAATAAAAAATAAAAGTCATTTTAGAAAACTCCACACTTTAGAAAAGAAATGGGATATACAGACAATGAATACATATATTTTCTGACACATTTTTTTCTTAACCATGTTTATAAGACTTAAGACCATGGGTGAAAGTAAAAAATTTTCGTTGGACTGAAGTATATATATATTTTTTGTAATATTGGGTAAAATATAATAAACTCATACATAATATATGTAGATATTCAAAACATACATTTCCAAGGGTTACATTAATAAGCATAAGTATGAAAACTTAGGAAAATTATTTATTAATATAACTGAATTAACATTAATAGGGGTTGATTCAGAAAAAAATTGGGACCTTTATTTGCCCCTAACAAAGATTAATTCCATAAAATTGGCCTATCTGTATTGTAACACATAAAAAAAAGACTGAATTCAGTCAATAGACTGAAAACTTTCACCCATGCTTAAGACTGAAGTCAGTGATGTTGCAAGCCTGGGACCCACAAAATCCAAAAATCTGGGTCCTTAAGAAAAAAAAAAAGTCTCCATATAAATAAATTCATTAAAATTTTCTATCTTACCGTAATTGAAAAACATGTTTTTTTTTTTTTTTTTTTTTTTTAATGAATTTTTAACCAGTTTTTTTTTTTTTTTTTTTTTTAGATTTACTTAATTGAGAAGTTAATATTATGTAAGAAGTGGTTGCTGTTAAGAAACAACTGAAAACATTTTATTTAGCTCAATGTGCTCAGGAATCACAAAGGAAAAATAAATAAGATAAAATATAAAATAATATACATATTATTATTTTTAAACTAGAAACATTTTTAAAAAGTCCTTGAAATTATCAGTATCAGGAGAACAAAATAAGAAAGTTTTTTTTTTTTTTTTTTTAAATACGGGAGAAGAGTTTTTAGATAAGCAGATTGATTACAAAATTTATTTTAATTATACATTCTAATTCAAATACAGTGCAGGACCCATTATCCGGCAAACACAGGACTGGCCTGATTCCAGCTATCAGAATTTTCCGGATTTCAGTCCATGCTGAAAACAGAAATATCACGTCCACAAAAACCTACTCCCTTTGACAACAAAATAACTTACCAGTAAACTGTTCTGATTAAAGTTTTTGTTTTGTTTCAATGAACTTAGAACACAGTAGGGCGATACGATTGAACGTATCGACACTTTTCGCCAGCAACTTTTTCGTATCAAAACTTCATTTTCGCACTGGCCACTTGTGTGTGATTATCGCATTGGACTCATACATTGTATAGGAGTTGGATAATTTTTTATTTTTTGAAAGAATGTGGTTTAGTGACCCTTTTCCAAATTTCATATTTCGGCTAGACTTTGATCTAGGGCACCCATTGGTGATTTGTTAAGCGGTGATGTAATTTGGTGTATCGTACACTATTTACTAGTAATCGATACACCAAAATCTGATACAAAATAACATAATTTTGTATCAGATTATGTTATTAATCATGATATATTAACTGCATTCTAATGTCTCGGAACCTTGATTTTATGCCAGCTGTTTGTTTATGTTTTCTTTCTTTCTTTCTTTCTTTTTTTTTTTTTTTTTTTTTTTTTAAGAGTAAGATGATTTAAAAATATCAGTTTTAAAACAAGTAATATATTTTTAAGAATGCTTTAAATGAAAATTGTACATATTTTGGGTCACACTACAGCAATTTTTTTTGTGCCCCATCCCTGATCTTTAGCGTAATTTACACATTATAGAAGATATAGCGGCATCACTGCTGAAGTTACAACATAATTATGAACAATTCATACCTTCCACTTGTTTACTTCTGTTGAAAACCTCCCATTTCGTGTTAGCTGATTTAGAAACAGATGGAATAAAAGGAATTCCTCCAAACGCAGGTATTTTGGTTTTTGCTTTCGTTATTTTGTTAGACTGCAAAGGAAATAATAGATAATTCATTACTACATACAGGTGAAACAGTGGTATTATTATTTTTTTTAATTGAGCCATATATAGAATTATAAATAAATATTCCATACAGAAAAGCATCGTGTTTATGTCTTTCAAAAGAATCACATGAAACAACATAAAAATAGCAAGATACATAATCGAATGTTTAATCATTTTGATTCTTACAAAATTAAACTATACAAATGCAATTTTAAGTAAAAATAAATAGATAGTTTATTATTTCATGTTAATATTTATGTTGAAAATAATAAATAACACAGAGTAAAACATTTATCATAAAAATGAGAAAGATGCCATCTTAACAGAATACCGATCATTCATCTAAGGAACATACGTCTAACTGTAAAAATGTCTTCAACGAGAAAACTAATAATGTCATGACATTGTTACATACTTCATTGATGGCCTGACTCTTGCTATGAAAAAATAAACAAAATAAATTTTGTAAAAAATACCAAAACCAAAAATTTTTTATAGCGATTGTTGTACTGGTTGTCCCTACAGTTGTACTGGTAAAATAGTTTGGATATACTAAACCGTAAAAAGTGAAGAAAGAAGCATTTTACTATGATTGAAAGAGTTATTTTCAAATTTTTAATTTTAATTTAATACAAAATTACTAATTAAATAATTTACAAAACTGATCTCGTGGAATTTCCAGTGCTACAACACTTACTTAATATTCCTATAAAAAATTTATCTGGAACCTGCCTTTTCAAAAAGATAAATGCTGTTTAAACAGACCAATCACAAAAATCAGTAAACTCAACATGAAACTCACAAAAATAATACATTTTTAAAAAGTCACATTAAATCCTTTATAATCTAAGTAATCCTTTGTTACTGTGGTATCAAAGCAGTATAAAGAAGAAAATTCAAAAGCATTTTTAAATGCTTGTGAATGATTTTATCAAATGCCAATCCTGCAAATAAGATTTTTTTTTTACCCTGAGATTTTTGTACCCTGAGATGCACCACCTTTTTTTTTTTTTTAATATTACCTCTGATTTTTTATGTAATTTACTTGTTATAGCATGTCTGCAGCACTGATGTTAATTGTGGAAAATTATATTCATCTATATGGAACAAAATTGACACTAACTTTAAAACTGGCAACTCCCATTTTCTTGGCAGACTTGATGACACGTTTTTGATAATCCTCAATAGATTCCATCTTCTCAAATGCTTTTGCGTGAATTTTCTTAAAATCTGTAAATAGTATTAGAAAAGAAACATCTTCAATGACAAAGTTGCATAGGATTACAAACTATTCTATCCAATATATGTACAGTCGGGGGAAAAAAAAACGCAGCACTCGATGTAACTCTGTTGCTAATCAATGCACAAAAAAGTAATAGGTATCATTCGACGGGGAATTGAGAGTAGATTCCGAAAAGAAACGGAAAATTTGAATTGGGGGTCGTCTACATATTAAAACGCGCACCAACTTTGATTTTTTCAATAGTAATGCCCAATTTTTATTTTATATTTGAATTCCTGGGGTCGCGACAATGCGAAAAAGTATATTGGTTGTATATTTTGCTTATTTTTTCACAGAGTTATAAGCGTTCAAAGTTTGAAGGTGCTAATGTTAAATTCATATTTCAAACTTTTATTAATATCTTCACAAAAAATAACTTGATCGATATAATTCTTTTTTTATGAGATACAGTGAAGAAACCCAAACATAATCCAACATTACTTTTGATTCTGAAAAATATTTTTAATTCTGAAAAATATTAATAAATTCATATTCATAAAAATTATGAATTATGACCTACATTAATCTTTACATAAAATGAATCCTAATGCTGAAAAACATGGGTGTGCAAATTTGCAGCTCATTCCAGTTATTAGTTTTCGAGATATAAATAAATCTTTCTTTTGGAATGGTTTAGGGGGCCGTCTCTTAAAAAATTTTGAATGAGATAACGAAGCAAATCTTAAAAAATAACGGAGAAAATTGAACAAAATATTTTTATTTTTTATTTGAGGGTCAAATTATATAACAACAACGTCAAATGCAAAGAAATGAAACAAAAATGTTGATTTTTAGACATTTGTGTTAGTATCAAGAATTCCTGTTTTCTACAGACCCGCCTTTTATCGTTCTTCAAAACAAAACAATGCAGAAACGAAAAGTGAATGTGACTTTGAGTATTCGTGTTAAACCCCTTATTTTACATTGACAAAAATATACACAAGTGGTATTTACTTCATCGATTACTGGTGATAAATTTAGAATCCTTTAAACGAACACTAGAAGAAAAAAAATAACAAATAGGCGGGGTTTACTGTTTGAGATACTGTCAAAATAAAATATTTCAAAAAAAAATTTCTGTATCACAATTATATTACAGATGCATATACATTATAACTATATTCTTTCTAATTAATATATTTCTATCCATAGTATATTTTATTGCAAAAATATGAACACTGGGTACATGCTTAAGAAATAAGTAACACACAAATTACGAAAGAAACGCCCACTGGTAATGTTACAGATTTTCAAATGATGTGAATCTACGTCAGCAGTCGCAAAAGCGTTAATTAAGAAATTATATTTTCATAGAAATTATAAAAGAAATCGTATATTTCCAAAGAGTTCAACTGACCCAAAACTGGTAAGTGCTATTAAAATTGTGTAATATTTACTTTATGAAACCTTACAATAATTTATCCGAAAAGATTTAGTTTATCCGTTGTTGTATATATATATATATATATATATATAGCTATATTATTTCAGTTTGTATATTATGTTACACGTACGAAAGAAAATTTAAGCTTTATTGGTGATCAGTATATCCATGATAGATACTTTTTAATTGAAAAATATTGCACTTTTTCCGGTGTGAAACATTATAATTTTGTCTAGCTCTTGTAGGATCTTAATTTTAGTTTTCTATATTTAGAGATAGCCCCCTAACACATTTTTGATCATAACTCTATGAATACTAAAGATAAAGTATACAAACAGTATACTTTTCCGCACTGCCAGACTCTCAGAAATTCAAATATGAAGTCAAAATTGGGTGTTGCTATTGAAAAAATCAAAGTTGGCGCTCATTTTAATATGTTGATGACCCCTAATTCAAAATTCGATGACATTTTCAGAAAGTGCATTTCATTTCCTGTTGAATGGTGTCTATTAAATTTTTCTGCGTCAATTAATAACGAAATACCATCAAGTGCTGCGTTTTTTTTTTCCCCGACTGTACCTACTGCATGAAATGTTAAAAACAGTTTCCTCAGATAGTTTCAGGTGGGTGCTGCCTGCCCTTTGGTTGAAGAAACAACACCCTTCTGTAAAAAATCTGCACCCTTATTGCCTCTTATATTAAAGCACAAATATTGGAGTAAACAACCTACAAACTTAAGAACCCAGTGGCAGAAAGTTTTGTAGCAGTCTGCAACAGGCTTTTAAAATTTCATAATCTGTCTGCAAAATTTGCATGTAATCAGGGGAGAAAATGGCTTACACTCAAACAGCCTGAAAGCTGATTTGGGGGGACTTGACATCAGCGGTGATCTTGTGCAACAATACACAAATACAATTTTACTACAGAACAATATAGTATAAACAATTGTGTGTGTATTCATTCAATTCATCTCATTCAATTAAATATTTTATAGCAATGTTTGACGCAACACAATATAAATAAGTATAAATAATAAAAGTTTTAGTTTTGATACAGAAATTTTTATAAGTGAATTGTTATCCGAAAGTTGTGGACAATTTTTTTTTTTTCGGTGCAGACAAAAACTGTCTACAAGCTGTTTTTCTGTGTACGCGACTATGTCGTCGTGTCACGGTGTTTCTGTCACTGGGCTTAAGAATATAGATGTACTGAAGATAAATGATATACATGTAAAACTATTGTGCATGACCATCAGCATTTATTTATTTATTAGCAAGCAAAAGTAAAGTAAGTTAAAATTTAAAAAATATTCTTTAAATGCATACTTGTAAAAGAATTCTTGACCCATTAGGCACCAATGTTCCCATTTTGGGTACATACACTTTTCTTTTTTTTTCAAATTAATATTGAATTCATTATTACAAGGCCAATTATATTTGAACCTAGAATAAATCTGACAAACTGTGTCATTTTTGTATAAAGTTTCTGTTGAAATTTGTATTTTTTATAGAATTTTAAAAAATGGGAAATTTTAGAATTTCACCGTAAGCGTATTTAATATTTATGGTTATATTTTTGAAAAATAGCAAAATAAAAACTATTTTATTGGTTTAAATTTTCTTATAACCATCTATTGTATCAAACAACTTTCATTAAAAATAAAAATTTACAACAGTGTGTTCATAACAGAAGAATAAACAGCTTGTTTCCTATTTGGGAACATTGACACCTTCTTAAGTTTTTCAATTTTTTTCAGTTTTTCAATTCTTCTCTCCTCTTCCCTTCCTCACTGTCACATGCAAAACTGAACACCTGCGTTTTCCATTTCTTGTCTTTACTATTCCATTGTTAGATAAAATATCTATATACAGGTTTTTTTTTTTCCCCTAGTTTGTTTATTTGCTTCATTTTGTGTATTTCAAATTTGAGAACAAAATGGCTAAGAAATTTTTATCTGTACAATAAGCGTTAGATTCAGATAAATTTTCTGACGATCCAGAAATCATAACTTTGCCCCCAGATCCCAATACAGTAACAGATAAAGATATCGAAGAAAATAATTTATGCAGTGATTTTTTTTTTCAGGATGTATCTGGTGAAGTAGAGATTTCTGTAAAATTGAAAGTACAGAAAACAAAGAAAATTGTAATGTACATTTTGAAACAAAAAGGAAAACAGCTAAACGTAGACATACTATCATAGATAAAAGCTCAGATGAATCAGATAATGAGATAAAAAAACATTTTTTTTTTTTTTTTGAAAAACATGTGGAAACTAGTATGTTGTGGCCACCAAAAAGACTTTCTTCTATATTTTCCTATACAAATTCACTAAGGGCAATTCACTAATTTATTAAAACATTATGAACGCAAATGTTCATCTTAGAGAAAACAATAAATATCTCAAGAAAGACAGTTTATAAATAAGACGGTCTATAAATAACATCTTAAAAAAAAATACGTTTTTATAATGGTTATCTCACATATCGAGTTTCGTACAGTTATATGCCATACAAGTTGAGATATAGCATTCCCATTATCGAGGAAATTTCAAGTATCGCAGTGCTATCTGTTGCCCTATAAGCATCCAACTCGAATCAGCATACTGTCTCATAATGGTCTTCGCACATATCAAGTTTTGTTTGATTATGCACAATAGAACCTGCCTTTCCTTAAATTGTTGGCAGACTGTTGGCAAGAGGGACAATACTGCGGCCAATCCCAGGAAAATTTTGGGACCTGTTAGATGCCCCCAACCCAAATTTACACTGCCTAAAATTTGGAAAGGGGGAGGGGGGGGGGAGGGGTCTCCTTTACAAAATTCAAATACATAAAAATGAGCCCTTTCACGAAATTCAAATTGTTAAAATAAACCCCTTCACACTAGTCAAATTCAATGGATTACCAATATTTGGTTCAATGCAACACTATTAACCCGATGTTACACATAAAATAGAGTGACTGTTAAAATGAAAGATTTTAAACTAAACATTTTTTTTTTTTTTCACAAAAAATATTTACATATATTTAGTGTTTGCAAAAATGTGGGTCCCAAAAACTGAAATCTAGATTGACTCCCTGCAATATTTCTGAAAGACAACCTCATTTATGTTCTGTAGCATGTCTTATCCTGAATGTCATATTTCCTAATTTCAGCATAAAGTTTATGTGGTTGGTGATCACTGTGAAAGTTTCTGAAATTCTGAGATTTTAAATATATATTATACTGAAAGTTCCTAACTTTCCAGCTACATTTTAATTTTTTCCCATTTTTCCATAATATTAAATGATTTTATTATAATGTTTGACTATTTTTATGCGATATTTGAGATGTAGGCATAACGAAGAGAATTGATTAAGAATCCCAAAAGACAGTTTTAATTAATGCATTCAATACTAAAAAGTTTAAATTATTTCGATGAATCATTTTCCAGGATTCTGTAACTAACACATATTAGTAATTATTATTATTTTTTTGTGGGGAAAGGGGGGCATGTGAGCAATATATTTTAAACAGCAGTTCCCCACAACTGACCGTATTGATTGACACAGAATTTAACGATTAATTGGCTTAAATCAAAAACCCAAAGTTCTGTCTGGATTAATATAATTTATTTTGAAAATAAATAAGGAATGAATCATCAAAAAAATTTTTAAGAATGGAGAGAAAATTATCTTTGCACTATAAAATTATTAAATAGCTTATCATGCTGAAATTTAGTGAATGAGGACAATTTCAGATTTATTTAAAATTCAAAATGAAATAAAACACAGAAATATATCTTTTTGTTATCGTTTAACCTTTTCCTTCCGGCACAAATCTGAGAAAGTATAACTCCAGAATACGGTGCTTATTTTCAGAATTCCCCCCCCCCCCTTTCTAGAAACGAAAGTGCACGGGAAAATATCTCTCCTATTGTTCAAATGAGCGGACCCTCGCAAATTCTGGGGGATGTTAGGGGTTACTATAACACCAGTTTTTGAGATAAATCTTTTTTGGCATAGTCAGTAAATATAAAACAATAATTATGATGCAGCTATTTTTTTACGTAATTTATATCATTTTAATTATATTTTTAAGAACTTCTTTTCGCCTCATATACCATTTGATTTATTCATTTGCACTTCTATCTTACATTCATTATAAGATGTATTGAAAGGACAATAATTTTATATAATAACTAAACATTTAAAAAATTTTCTTCTTTCTAACAAAAAAGTTTTTTTTCCCTTATGCGGGTAAATTTACATAAGATATACATATGATAGAAGATATGAAGAGAATGGAGGTGAGATAATATAAATGTCTGTTAATAATGGAAAGTTAAGCAACTTAAATAAAAAGCAATAATAATCTTACGATCAGCTTGTATAGTTCGCATTTAATTTTGCACAACCCAATTTGTATTTTTGAGGTTTCTATGGATAATTAAACATTTTAATAAAATTAATAATCATATTAATACATTATAATACCAAAGCAATCCCAAAAACAAATATTTAATGAGAAACTTCAAGAATTTATTAAAAAAAAAAAAAAAAAAAAAAAAAAAAAGAAGAATAAAAAAAGAAAAAGAAATTTAAAACAAAATTAATTAAAAATAAGGGGAAAAAAAATTATGTTGGTTTTAGGGTTATGGACGGTAGGATTCTAGTCTTGGGAATGTGTTTAGAGGGCCTTAGCCCAATTTAAGCAAGTTTAAGAGAAAACCACGGAAAAATCCAAACAGCTAAGGAGACTAGCTCGACCTGAGAACTCCCGTCTATCAGCTTTGGAAGCAGAACCTCTCAGCAATTGTTAACATGAAGAAAGCAACCATTAACATGAAAAAAAAAAAAAAATTCCATATGTTAGAAATTTTGTACACAATAAAAAAATTCTTAAATTTACTATTAGGTTTATACAGACTTTCTGCAGTAAAGTGGCTTGCCTTAAAAATTACATAATCAAAATCATAATTGAATTATGAAATTTGCATATTTTAATTACAATTTTTTTATTTTATACTAGTAGGCTTTACCAGCTTCATTGACCACTATATATTATTAAATTGAAAAAATAATAATAATGATAATAAATATAATGTAATATAATAACAATAAAAAAAAATAAATAAAACTTTGAAATCGTTTAGAATTTTGCTTTGTGTACCTATTGTCTGTATCGCCTTCCACACCCTCGCTACTTCAGGTCCGGATTCCTACTGCCTTCAGCAACCTTTTACCCGAGCACATTATTTTAGATATTTATCCAACAAGTGGCAATATCATAGCATTCATTAAATATTTTAGTTTTGAAACCATAAAATATGGATTTTCTAGCCCTCATTCTGTAATAATAAAATTACAGCTACAATCAATTAGTAATTTTATTACTATTATTTGTATTATAAAAAATTACATAAATTTATTTGTTATATTTTTTAGTTAAATTTAAAATTTAATAAATTTATAATCCTTTCTGCTATATTGTAGTTTGATTTTGATAAACACAACAACGTGAAAGAAAAAAAAAAAAAAAATTCAACTTTTAAAGAAATTACCTAATTAAACAATAATTAAATAAATAGTAAAACAGCCGTTGCTAAGGAACGCAGAGGACTGAAATGAAAGAAAAAAATTAAGAAAATGAAACAGAGAAATCTATGCACAATAAATAAATAATTAATTAAAAAAATTATGTGCGAAAATTGTAAAAAATCTCATTGAAGTGTACCACTCCCTTCTCTGAATAAGACCCTTAAATCTTAGAGTCATAAAAGAAATAAAATTAAAAATACTGAAAATGAATTGCAGTCAAACACGTCTAAAATCTGGAAAGAATAAGGAACGAGAAAGATATTTCGAACAGCACAAAAAAGGAAAGCCTCTATGTCACCAATAAATAAACCAAAAGTTCTCCACACTGCCAAACGCAAAAATTTCGTTATCATCGCGACAGAGAGTAGGCGTTGCGACACTCCCGCAGGAATAATAGAGAATGCTTTGTCCATCTCGAGTGATTGACACACCGTTTCTCTGAGAGGGAAGAAAAATCTAGGGTACAACTGCTGTAACATAGCCGGGCTTTGGTCTACGTGAAGTTTGGGGTCCAACTGTTGGACCCGCCGTAAGGAAGAGGTTAACAGGTTTTATCAAATGTTAAAATACTCAGTATTATCTTTCATTTATCTATAAAATTTATTTAAAAAGTAACATAAACACAATATAAAACATGCACTTTAACAAAAATGATTATTGCTTGAATGAATAACCTAAATATAAAGATGAATATGAAAATAATTCTTCATTACAAATTATCACTTACTGTTATATAACTCCTTAAAAAAAGGTGGGGGGGGGGGGAGGGGATAGAAGTTACAAGTACACACATATATTGCTTGATGTGTCAATTCTGATACTAACTGCCTTTGTACTTGAGAGGTGGCTCAGTCACTATTTGATTTGATCAACACCCCCCTACAATAATGTCTTCGAACTGAGCTTCACATCACAGAATTTCGATCGATTATATTCATCCAATCTAGATCGTCTTATAAATATTAGAGGAAGTGTTTGGAAATCTGAAATTCTCTGATATGAAACTTAGTTTGAAGACATTATTGCAGAAGCTGTTCATCCAATCAAGTGGGGTCTGAGAGACACCTCTCGAGTGCAAAGGGTAAAATATCACTGCATTCACTACAACACACAGTTTTCAACATGAAAAATAACATACTCAAAATATCAGATGATGAAAAATAAAACAGTAATAATATGTGAAAAAAAGTTACTTGGTGTGGAAATTTGTTTTTTCTTAGATGACAACTCATTGTTTCTCAAAGATAATCCTGATTCTAGGAAATAGAAAATTTATTAAGAAATGCAAATCTTTTATAAACACTTAGATTGTACATAAATTAAACTAAAAAACAAAACTGAGATGAGTTCATAACATTATTAAATGGGAAACCCCAAGTATTTGGGGGGACAACACTGCTCGGCATGAAAATTGCGTCTGACACCCTTTCAGCATATTCTTATGTAAAATGACGTCCTGAACCGAATATGACCACCATTTTGCCCAATCAAACACTGTTAGATAGATGCACCCCCTGCCTCATTTTTATCAATGTTTGGTAATTTTATACCCATCAGTTTGATTTGGAGAGGAACAATGATTATTTTAACTGTTAAATGTCTTCTGACCCGAGGAGCTACAGAGGTAGAAAGTTCTGTGATTAGAAAACAAAAGAAAATCAATAAAAACAGCAATATTTCTCTTATTTTTTACATATTCCAGCTTCCAGTTTGCCATTTTCTTACCAAAACACCCCAAACAATAAAAATTATACAGTGAAATTTTTTTCAAAATGTTGGAAAATGGAGTAAAGTCTCAAAGCCCTCACAAGAAAGTTTGACTGATTCACTGTACGGCGTTTGCTTTCAGTAACTCCCATGTTAAATGTTTTGGGCAGTAAAACATGAACAGTAAAATCTCCTGCTTTCACACGTGTTAAAGGTCATTGCTCTTATCACTGTAGTCATCAGATGTTATCTACTCAGGGGTCGATCCAGGTTTTAATTTTTGGGTCCCTTTTTTGTGAAAAATAAAATATTTTTGTGAAAAAGTAAAATATTGTGTAAAATCTTCTGTTTTTACAATCACTTTATGTAATGTTTAATATCAAGTTTTCGAGTTTTGTTGAGCCAAATTAAGACATTAATTAAAAATAATACTGAAAATATGAAAACATTTAATAAAAGGATAATTTTTATAAAACAAAATCTTGTGAAGCGACTCATTTTATAAATTTGAATTTTGTGAAGGGTCCCTTTTTATGGATTTGAATTTTGTGAAGGGTCCCTTTTTATGAATTTGAATTTTGTGAAGGGTCCCTTTTTATGAATTTGAATTTTGTGAAGGGTCCCTTTTTACCATGTGGAATTTTCTGAAGGGGCCGCAAAAGGGACCCAAATTTTGCCTGGATCGACCCCTGCTACTTTTAATACATGTTTTGCGATAAGAGAGTGAACTTTATAGTGTTCTCGACGGTGGTGATCTTTAACACGTGTCAAAAAAGGATATTTTACTGTTCATATTATACTGCCCAAAACATTTAACGTGAGAGTTATTGAAAGCAAACATCGTACAGTGAATCAGTCAAACTTTCTTGCGAGAGCTTTGAGACTTAATTCCACTCACCAACATTTTGAAAAAATTTTCACTGTATAAATTTTATTATTTGGGGTGTTTTGGAAAGAAAATGGCAAACTGAAAGCTGGAAAAATAAGAGAAATAATCCGGATAAAAAATAAAGAAAGAAAGAAACAGAAACTGATTGTTTTTATTGATTTTCTTTTGTTTTCTGGGCCCAAATCCCCTCAAATTTCCTCCTTACTACAAATGTTCGTGTTTTAGAACTTTCTACCTCTGTAACTCCTCAGGTCAGAAGACATTTAATGGTTAAAATAATCATTGTTCTTCTCCAAATCAAACTGATGGATATAAAATTACCAAACATTGATAAAAATAAAGGAGGGGGTTATCTAGAAAACGGTGGGTGATTGGGCAAAATGGCAGTCATATTCGGATTCAGCAGGTCATTTTACATAAGAATCTGCAAGAATGGAATCAGATCATGGGTGAAAGTAAAAAATTTTCGCTGGACTGAAGTATATATATATATATTGTAATATTGGTAAAATATGATTAACTCATACATAATGTATGTAGATATTCAAAACATACATTTCCAAGGGTTACATTAATAAGCATACGTATGAAAACTTAGGAAAATTATTCATTAATACAATTGAATTAACATTAATAGGGGCTGATTCAGAAAAAAAAATTGAGACCTTTATTTGCCCCTAATAAAGATTAATCCCATAAAATTGGCCTATCTGTATTATAACACATAAAAAAAGACTGAATTCAGTCAATAGACTGAAAACTTTCACCCATGAATCAGATCTCTAATTTTTTTTTTTTTTTTGCAGAGCAGGCTTTGAAAAGCTGCTAGTTTCAGGCTTCGAAACTAGCGGTCGTTAGTTTTATTTTGCACCAAGGAATTAAAGTTTGGAATTTATAAAGTTACACCTGATTGTCATTTTTTATGCATAACCTTTTAAATTTTATTTTCCTTGCCTCAAAAGTGCAACATAAGTCAACCTATAATGCAACATAAGTCAACTCGAAATGCATTACCTACAGTAGTCGGGTAATAAAAGAAAAAGTATTTTTTTAGTACCTTCAAATGTATTTCGTTACTATGGAAACTCCTATCGTCTTTCGAGAGATAGATTACATGTTAGAATAAAATTTAATTTGAAAAAAAAAAAAAAAAGAAAGAAAAAAAAATTTTTTTTTTGTTTATTATCCAAAACAGATGAAATTTGAACTGCAAGTTGATCTTGTGATGTACAGTCTGTATAGTAAGTTTTGTGTTCGAGAGAGAAAACTTCAAGAATTTAAAAAATTGCAATTTTTAATCCCACTTCAAAAACATGTGATCTTAATTAGTTCCAGATGTTTTCTTTCTACTCTAGATGGTGGAGACTATTGTCTTCTTTCGTTTATAATCAAGTGATTTGTTGCCACCTAAAATTCATACGTTAATTAATTTTAAAAAATCCAATTGTCGTGTTGAAATTCTGTTTGCACTCCTAGATTCAGAAAAATCATCTCTTTCATTTGGTACCGAATTTGTAGCGATTGGATCGATATTTCTAATTTATTTAGCCATTTAACATTACTTAAATGCATCTTAAGCTCAAAATTAACTGGTTTATTAATTGACATAGGTCGACGTTTTAGTATGTCTGGAACTAATTAAAAATTTTTAATTCTGTTTTCAGGAGCCCCTTGGAAAGGCTCCTGAGCTTCCGTATGTCAATTCTTGTACTTCTGCATTCAATAGGGGCTGAACGTATAGAAGAGCAGACAGACAGACAGACAACCCTTTCCTTTTATTAATATAAACTAAATGTGAAGAAGACTGGTAGAAGTTAAATATTTGTTTGAAATTTTCTCTGAAAATCTCTCGTATGGAAAATAAACCTACATTAAAGTATTTTTATTCTGCCCCATTGTTATCTTTCCACCATTTCTGTGTTACTTAATAAAAAAGACAAAACTTTAGCTTTTAAATTACGAAAATAATAAAGCAAATATTGATTGATATTCCTGTATGTGAAGTTTTCAAGTAAGGAAGTATTTTACTGGGGATTATTGCTTTTTAAAAGCGCTTAAATATTATAAAATTATTTTATTTAAAAAAATATATATATATATATATTTATTTGTAAATGACTTACAAAGGTACAAAAGGAAATTTTTACTGTGTAAATTAACACTATGGTTAAGACAAAAAATGCAATTAAAGAAAAAAATGTGAAAGTCACATAAACATTTAAGTGGTTATATTTTTATACTTTCAAATACATTCAAGGATGCTTAGAATTCAATTACATATATGCAGTTATGCAAATAAATATTTCACATAGGGAAGAGTAGGGAGGGATGGGACAGTTTTGACAAAAATATTTTTTACAAATTTACTTTTACTGGTACAACACTGTAAGTTTCAGAGAAACAAATTGAAACCAGGGGTGAAACTACCTAGCTTGCAAAAACCCTGAAAACTGTTCCTTACATGCAGATAGGGGACATTTATTAAAAATATATCACATAGCTACCTATATTAAGTGACATTTGAAGACTTTGTAATACATTATAAGGAAAATTAAACATTCAAAATGAAAAATTTCTTTAAAAACAAAGTAATTTAACATAAAATTCAAAGACTGAAAATTCTTCAAAAACCCTGAATTCAGGGGTAGCCCCTGAAAAGTTTCACCCCTGTTGAAACATTTTAACATCTTTTTAAAATATAAATTTGATGGTAATTATTAAAATATAAATTTTATAAGCCAATTAACATAGTCATAAAAATGTCCCATTGCTCCCTTATATGAGGGAGGGATGGGACATATATATGAAGTTAAAATAAATACACAATATACAGACATACTATGAAAAATGACAAAAACAGTGAGGCAAATGTATGTATGGTTAATTAATTATTAATAACATGTATTTTATCCAACATTAGAGTATAATATAACCACGCACTTAAATAAAAATTTTCAAATGCTCAATCAGTTCATCTTTTTTTTTTACTTCTAGCACAGAAAGTACTGTTTTTTAGTTCAAACATCCAAAATTAAGTTTTTGTTATATTTACATGTTTTGTGATTCCCTGAATATTAGGTTCTTAGTGGCTAGTCTGTGTGCTTTATCAGCATATCTCAAGAACAAATATTACCAAGAAATCCTAACTGTAATGGGTGAGTGTAATTTCTTTTGTATATTTTACCATGTCCAGGAAAACTGCTCAGGAATGAAAATGAATCCCTCATACATGTATGGTAAATAAAGTATTTTTAAAAGTTAAAAGAGTAAACAAAAGTCGAGTGAGTGCCACACCAATAATTTTCCATGATTTTGAATTTGTTTCATGCATATTTTCTTCCATCTATTCATTCAATTTCCTCTTGATATTTTCTGTTCAAGGAGCATCAGAATCTTCATTCTTCTTCCTTTTCTTACATGTCCCATCCCTCCCTTTTCATTATTTTTCAAAAAAAAAAAAAAAAAAATTAATATTAGACACATGCTACTTTTAGGCTTAATTTAGCTACTAATTCATAAAAGTTATATTTTAGGTATATAAAATATGAAAAGTAATTATGCTAACATCAGTGAGTGACGTTGAAAACTTGTCATCAAAATTAAGCAATTGTTTACTTTTGGTGTTATAAAATAGTTTTTTTGTTACATAAACTTAGAGTTCTCCAACTAAAATGATACACAGCAACAAATAGGGGGCTGTAGTTACTTCACCTGGTGGAAGTGTCAAAAATTAAAAACAATGTTTATTTTAAGAATAATTTTAGGTGTCTCCCAATTCTCCCCTACTATATGTAGGGAATCATTTTCATACCAATTTCTGCTTTCAAGCAAAATCAACACCTTACGAAATAGAGAAGTAATCGTAAGCTTTTTAGAATCATACGATTTAGAAAAAATTCAAATTTTATTACATTTGCAGCAAATATATTTATATATATATACATAAATATTTGCATACACATAAGGAAAATAAAAGGAACTACTATTTATCCAAGGGTGAAACTATCTGACATGCAAAAACCCTGAAAACTGCTACATGAAGATAGAATGAATGGTGAGGAGAGACTTATTAATGTAAGACTTATTAAAAGTAATTCTTTATACCTATGAAAAGTGATATTTAGAGAATTTGTAGTGCAATATAACACAAACATGCAAAATGAGAAATTACTACAAAAACAAAATAATTTAACATGAAATTCAGAGGCAGAAATTTTTTTAAAAACCTGGAATTCAGGGACAGCCCCTAAAAAGTCTCACCAGCTATTAATTCTATTTTTAACAGCAGAGAGATGGAAGCAATTATTCTAAAGCAGTGACAAGTGAAAAGCATGCATAAGACTAGGGATGAAACGGATAGTGATTTTGCCGGATACCGGATATCCGGAGCTCCTCTGCCTGCCGGATACGGATATCCGGACCGGATATCCGGCATTAGTTTTGTTTTTTGTTGTGTTGTATATTTCTTTTCTTTTTCTTTATTTTAAAACAATAAAATATAAAAGTATTTCATATACTATTCTTTTAAACACATTTTAAATATAATTTACTTAATCATATTTATTTAGCATTCTATTTATTTGTGCAATATTGCGATGAAGAATAAAACTTAAGTCTAACATACTCATTCCTATACTTGCAATTTGTCACAAATATATAGGTTTTGTTAAGAATTATAAAACAAAAACTTATCAATTACACATTTTTTACAGTACAAAATGTGTGTTTGATATATTTAAAAAAAAAAAGAAAAGAAAAAAAGAAACAAAATATTTTACTAATATAATCATAGTTGAAGGGTTGGTTATTTTCATAGGAAAACGTATTTATTGTGGGCATCACACACCACTTACTGTTTAAATTGTGCAAAAGTTTAACTATAGCTTCACACAATAAATATGTTACATATGGAGTTTGGTGCAATTTTAATCAATAGATGCTGAAATATACGCTTGTGAAAAATTATAATAGCAGATCCACTTGTCGGCTGATATACATCTAAATAAGGCCGACAGTTGAATGGAATTTTTGTCACACACACACACACACAAACACAATTTTTTAAAAATTGATCAAACCAAGTTCTGGACCTCTTAAAATGTGTAAATCCAGCGAATACCAAATGTAGAAAATTTTTATAAATCCAATATTTTCGTTTGAGATATTTATAAGAAAACATAAAAGAAAGAAGCAAAAAAAAAAAAAAAAAAAAAAAATCTAAAAGCTTCAATGGCTTAGTATGTTACGGCCATTACAAAACTTTCTTTTATATCACTCTACATAACAAAGCTACACGGTGTTTAACATGCACAGAAGAAACTTAATAATAGCTTCGCACAATAAAGATTTTAGATATGCAGTGTAGTGCAATTTTAATCAAAAGATTGTGAGATGTAGCCAAGTGGAGAATCATAGAAGATGAGGAACAACGGCGACATCTGTTAGTCAATATACACCCAAATTAAGCCAGCTTTCGTTCTCTTATTATTTGTCTTGCATATCAAGTTAAGTGCAGTTAAATGTTATAGATGTTGAGATTTAGCCTTCCCATTCACAGGGTAAATTGCAGCCTAGTATAGCCACTTATCGACCAATATGCACCAAAATTAAGTCAGCATGATGTTTCATAAAATGGCCCTCTCACATACCAAATTTTGTGTAACTATACACAAATAAATCCAAGATAATTTCTCCATTCACAGGAAAATTGCAGCATAACAGCATCGTCTATTGGCCAATATGCACAGAAATTAAATAAACATATTCCATAATAGCCCTGGGACAAACTTAGTCTTTTTTTAATTATACACAGTAGAAGAGATATAGTCCTCCTTTAAATAGGAGAAATCACAGTATAGCAGCGCCACCTATTGAGTAATTTGCACCAAAAGTCAATATGCACTTTTTTTTTGTTAATGCACAACTATGTATAAATTGATATGAAATTCTATGCATTAACTTTTGAACTAGAGCTGCTACACAAAACTTTTGTCAGACAGACATTTTCTAAAGACGGTCAAAATCAAAATTCTGGTTCACTGAAAATGCATAAATCCACCAAAAACGGGAAGTTGAAAATTTTTACGAATAAAATGCTTTATTCTATTGAATATAGAAGAAAGTAATGATTCAAAACAAATTTATATTTTTGTTTCTTTAAATGCTTTTTACTTATTTTATATTTTTATATTCTGTACAGATAAGAAAAAAAAAATTTAGATTATTTATTAAAATTCTTTAATTAAAAGTAAGTTAAGTTTTTCTAATGTACAAAATCATAAACTTTAAATAACTGAGCTTTTTTTTTTTTTTTTTTTTTAAAATTCTTTAACAATCTGAAAATGAAAATACAGACTTCCTGAAAATTTAAATATTACTTCTATTTGAAGTAATTTTAATTTTTGGGACTATATCTATGCAGCGAAATGGGAAATTCTAAATTCAGGTGTTTTAGCAAGATATTCCATTAAAAGTGCACATTTATATAAATTGCAGTGCTTTTTTTTTTTTTTTTTTTTATCCAAATCGAATAGGTAGATGACACGTATAATTGAATAGGTAATGGCACAGACAATGATGCCAGAGGGTCTGCTAGTATAAATATATGGTCACAAAAACAACTTTCTTGTGTAGGGAAAAGTGGATTGTGAATAAACAGGCAGGTTCTAGTCTATAAATGCACGTTATTTGATTCATTCTCGAAACAATCTAACAACTTTTACTTCCAAGACTAACAATATTACTAAACATTCTCAACTTATTAAACAAAAGTCATGAAAACAGAGTTATATGCACTGCAGAGGATGAATATTATTTGTTCAGAAACAACAATGAACAGCTCTTTTTATTGTTATGGGGAAGATTAGGGGGAATGTTATAGATCACTCTGGAAAATCCTAGCGAACTCTGCTCAAAATTAAAAAAGGCTTTCTGTATCTCTTAAACCTGAAGCTACTTTTTGCTAAATTTGTTTGCTAAAGTGGCCAAATTCGACTTTTGCAATTTTTTTAAACCTTTACAAGCTACAACTGATCTAAAAAAAAAAAAAAAATGTCGCAATTTTTTCATCTGAGGGGAATTTAAGCTCGAATTTTCTCCTCCGGATATCCGTCGGATATCCGGCTTGAAATTACCGGATATCCGTATCCGGACTGCTGATATCCGGTACCCCATCGGATATTTAAAACTCAGCCGGATAGGCCGGATACCGGATAGTTACCGGATATCCGTTTCATCCCTACATAAGACTTAAAAATCTAAGATCTAAGACATATATAAAATTAAAAAGAAAAAATTACTTGGAGTATTGTTTTGTTTTTTCTTAGCAGATACTTTATCACTGGTCAAAAATGATGTTGATTCTAGAAAATAAAAATAACTTTAACATTACTATATATATACATTAAAAATAGAATTAAAAAAAAAAAAAAAAAAAAAAGGTTAATTTTTGTCAAATTGTGATTTTTTTTTTTTTTTTTTTACTAGTATTCACTCAAGAGCCAGCAGATAGAGCCTACACAAAGACAAGCAAAAGTCATAGCTTAGCACTTGAAAGGAAATTACAATACGTAGAAGATTGAAAATAAGGAATACAGATGGCAGATGTTAATTTTCTGTCACAACTTGAAATTAGTTTTCACCCGTATAAAAGCACAGTTTTTGAATATTTCAATGCAGGTATTTCAAATAGATTACATTAAAACAAATTATAAACAAACATGTAGCTTTTGTTACCAGAGTGAATTTGGGTATAGTACGTATGCAAGGTTGAAGGTTGAATATGCATGCTTAAAAACTTTTTAAAAATATTTTTACTACATACAAGGTTGTCACTTAACAGAATGAAATTCACTGATTTTTCCAGGTTTTCAGAAATGGTCTAAGCCAGGGCAAATTAATTATGGTATTACTTGAAAACACAAACGTTATAGCATCTGTCGCTTAAAAGCGAGATAAAAAATTTCTTTCATGAGTGGAAGAAAAGGGCAGAGGTGTTTAAAACAAATGATGGAAGATGAGAAAAAAAAAAAAGAACGGAAAAATGACCCTACGTTGGCAGACAAATTGTTAATTTCTTGGCAATCATCTTTCAAATTCCCTGACTATTCCAGGTTCTCAAGGTAGCATGGCAACCATGTATATAAGAAATTTAAATAAATAAATAAACTTACTTATAAATTAAATTAAAACATACAACCTTTATTCCTCATGTTGATTGCCGGACTAGTTTCGCATGGGGCGCCCCAGCTTTTTCACCGGCGAAACGGTGTCCGAAGTTTGACGACGAAACTTACATTCCATTTTATCTTCTCCACTTTTAAAGACTCGGTGTCACTGATGATCCAGTAGTGCCCCATCGTTGCCATTGCAATTATTAAGATGAGATAAAATTTCTACAGCGGCATAATTGTGGTTTTGATAATTTGCTATTTTTCTATTGTTAAAATTTAATATTTATATTTTCATCTCTATTTACTAAATAAGAGACGAAAATATAAATATTAAATATTAACATGTAAGAAAAATAGCAAATTATCAAAACCACAATTAGTAAATAGAGACAAAAATATAAATATTAAATTTGAATATGTAAGAAAATAGCAAATTATCAAAACCACAATTATGCCGCGGTTAGGGAGTCTGTAGAAATTTTATCTCATCTTAATAAATGCAATGGCAACGATGGGGCACTACTCGATCGTCAGTGGCGCTGAGTCTTTAAAAGTGGAGAAGCTAAAATGAAACGTCAGTTTCGTCAAACTCCGAACACTGTTTTGCCGGTAAAAAAGCTGGGACGCCCCATGCAAAACTAGTCCAGCAATCAACATGAAGAATAAAGGTTGCATGTTTTAATTTAATTTATAGTTATACTTCATGGTTTAATTTATAGCAAAGTATTTCATGTCGAAACTTACTTATATCAGATTTATCAGAAATCTTTTCAGACAGCGAAACTGAAAGTGACTGTGTATCCACTCGCTGGCCTAAATTAACTCTCAGCTCCTTCATGGGTGAAGGTGATGTTATTGCAACAAGAGGGGTTGTTCGTGATACAATTGGAGTCTTGGGTCTCATTTTAATATTAGAATTCCGAGGAGTGCGGGGTGTCAAAACAGGACTTAGAAAACTGACTTTACGACCACGAGGCTTTCTCTCAGATCCTCTGCCCACAGTCACATTAGACACGTCGAGTACAGAAGACTCATTAACTGCACTTGAAGTTACATTAGATATATCCAGAACAGAGGATTCATTGGCCACTGAAAAAAGTGAAGTATCATTCTGCTTACGACTGCAAGATTTTCTGTCTGATCTACTTCCTGCAGTCACATTAGATACATCCAGAACAGATGATTCATCAGCCACTGAAGGGATCTGCTTTTGTCTGCGAGTTTTTCTTTCTGATCCCCTTCCTACAGTAACATTAGACATATCCAAAACAGAAGCTTCACCCGTCTCCGTAGAAAATGATGTTTCATTCTGCTGACAACTCCTAAGCTTTCTTTCTAATCCCTTGCCAACAGATACATTAGAAATATTAAGAACAGCTGATTTGTGATCCACTGATGGGGTTAGAATATCATCCTGTTTCAGAGCCTATAAAATATAACAGACACATTCACTATGGCAGATTAAAAAGAATTTTAATAAAAGTGTCTTTCCATAAGCAGTAGTTTTTAAATGTAAAGCACAATGAAATTGCATTTTTTATTCTAGCTACATTATTTTTTGAGATAAAATTTTTATTATGCAATAAAATACAGACAGAGTGACAATACAATAAACAAGTAATATAAAAGAAAACAAATTTTAAGTCAATTCCTACTTACAAACACTATCGGAAAAATATTTTTTAAAATAATTTTGAATAAGGAAATAAAAGCATGTGTTGAAAATGAAATAAAAATAATTATAAGATAAAATAAACTTTTTATATACCATGTTTTAAATTTTCTGATGAATCATAGAGCTCTTATCAATGTGCATAAAATTTTTAAAGTGATAATGACATCAATATAGCATGTAAATTACACGAAAAATCGAAGGTGGAACTAGAGATGTAAAATTTCCGGAAATTTTGAGGCGGTGGAAAAAACCCAGTTTTTTTTCTAGAAAAAAATGGGAAAAATTGAATTTTTAATGTCAATGAATCAATGTTTTCATGTAAGAGACTGAACATGAAAAAATATTTCAAGAAAAGAGCATCGGAATGTAAATATTATAAATTTCTAAATACGTTATTTAAATAAAATTAAATTTCAAAATTTTCAAATTTTCCGGGCGGAAATAAACCCCTTCGGAAAAAAACCGAAAAAAACTGGTTTTTTCCCAAAGTTTCTGGTTTTTTTCGGACCATTCCCATCTCTAGGTGGAACTCAAAAAATTACTGCGCTGCATCTCAGGGGATGCGTAATTTTCGTGCTAAAAAAAAAAGAAAAAAAAAAAAAAAAAGAAAAAAAACCTGAAAGAAAAAAAAAAAAAAAAAAAAAAAAAGGCCAATTATAAATTGTGTTTTTTGTTTAAAACTGATATTTTCCTTATGTAATTTTAAAGCACCCTGCTCTGGAGAAGAAGAAATAAAATTTTTTAAACCTCATTTTGCATAAAGAAAAAAGAACCCAATCCTATATGACAAATACAAACGAGAGGCCAATGCATGCAAAATAAAAAACAAAATTTCGATACGATGTTCCCGGACTGCACTGCCAACAGCACTGCACTGCACTTACCCGATGAGAAATGGTTTTTTAATTTTCTTATTTTAATTAGTGATTCATTTAAAAATACTGGCCTGCTAGTTATTATAGTAATTTCTTTTAAAGATAAATAAGTACACTTCTTTTGCTTTTATTTCTAATGAAGGTTAAAGGAAGGGTTGCTTTCGCAGACGTAATATTTCTATTTTCGACAGGGATCAAAATCCAGAAAATTCTGATAAACGGAATCGGATTGGTCCTGCGATTGCCTGATAATGGGCCCTATACTGTATTTGAATTAGAATGTATAACTTAATTTTGTAATCAATCTGCTTTTAATAAAAACTCCTCCCTCAAAAAGAAAAAAAAAAAAAAACTTTTTTCTCACTTTATTTTTCTAATGCTAACTTCAAGGACATTTTAAAAATGTTTCTAGTTTTAAAAAATAAACCAATAATATGTATATATATATATATATATACTAGCTATACCCTGCCACGCTTTGCTGTGGAACATTGTGGTTGCATAGATGGGAAATGAGGAACAAAACAAAGCATATAAAGGCTATCTAGTTTGCCAACACCGGAACACGCAACATACAGTTGTCCATGTGAGAAGCAATCTGCATCTAAGTCTAAACCAAACATTTCTAAAGATTGACCTTGAGATTTATTGATTGTGATTGCAAACGCCAATCGAATTGGGAATTGCAATCTTTTAAATTTAAATGGTGTATTGGTCGGAATCATGGGAATTCGAGGAATGAGGACATCTTCACCTTTGAAAGGCCCCGTTAAAAATCTGTGCTTCATCTTCCACTACATTGCTCATTAATTTCTTAACTGCAAGTTGTGTGCAGTTCATGGCAGAATAGAGCAAAATTTCACATAAACGTCAATCTTGAGGGATATTTTCATCATAAAGATGTCAAACCACTTTCAAAATATTATTTAAGATACCGGCATGAATATCACAGAGTATGATTTTTTGAATTTAAAAAAATTCGTAAGTTATTTGGAATTTACGCTTTACTTAACATATCAGAATAAGGCAAAATTAAGCATAAACTTCCATTTTGAGGATCGTAAATACATTAGACAACTTCAAAATTACATTTATGATATTTGTTTGAACATGATAGAATACAAATATTCTAATAGGAAAATTTCATAAATTATTCGTAATTTACAATTTTATCAACATAGCGAAATTGTAAATTTTTCATATAAGTATGAATTTTGAGGATTATTGCATTGAAAATACTAGCATAAAAACTAAACAAGGGAATTGACCCTGATAAAATAAATTAACACATTACAATAAGATAAATATATCGAAGTGAACAGTGGATAGCCTATTAGGCGGGGATTTCATTCTGTCACTGTATCAAGCTTTGGTCAAATTCATTTCTTTTAACATAATTATAATATGTCTCACACTAGAAATTTATGAGAACATAAATATGATGAGGAACTGAGTAGAGTCCACCTATGCCAACTATCCTTCTTACATTTTTTGGATTTGAAAGTTGGAATATTGACGAAATTTAGAAAATTCATGAATTCTCTGATTGTGAAAATAAAATTTAAAATTATGTATTATTATGATTAATGATAGGGATTTTTCAGGTCTAGATGTCGTAAAATAACATTTGAATTGTAAAATTTTTGTCCTAATTTCTGAATTCATGAAAACTAAAACTTGTCACTTAAAATTAGACATTTTCACGATTATATCATTTTTAAGTTGATGTCTACACAGACACTGACACCACATCAATTTATGATTTTTGGATTTCTCATACCTAAAAATTGCTTAAGAATTGAGATCTAAAATTTTTATAAATATCTAATATTTTCATACTTATAGCATAGCGGAAAATTTTTAAGATTTTTGATTGTTTTTTCATATATGTGTGCCCCCCAAAATTTTAGTTCACGCTACACCTATGCTAATCAGGATGACTGTTAATTTTCTTGCAATAACCACATAATGCATGAGAATGAGAAAGGATATCTAAAATATATTTGTGTAGCAATTTTCAAGAAAATTGTTAGAGCCGTTTTTGAGATACTAAGTTTTGCCAAAACTTGGCATAATCAATTATTGATCGGAAAATATTAATTACATACCAGAGGTCTGTCCAGAGGCAAATCTGGGTCCGTTAAAGGACTCTTCACAAATTTTTTTATCCTAAAAAATAAACCTTTGATAAATCTATTTCATTTTTTAAACTAATCTTCCATGGAACGAACAGGCTGCCTATGAAAAATCAGATGTTTTGCTGTATTTCCCCGAAAAGCTGATATTCAATTTCTACTTTATTAAGGGCTTCTATGCATATATTTAAGTTTAGTTCTATAAAAATTAAATGAACTGTCATTGTCTAAAATGAAACTTTAATTATAATTTTATTTTGAAAAATTACATTTTTCACAATTTCACAAAAAAGGCCCCTAGCCAAAAAGTTCGGAAGAACTTTATTTTCACATAAAATTTAAATTCACAAAAATATGTGTAGAGTTTTTCACAATTTCACAAAAGCAGGACCTTGTCCGAAAAGTCTGGACAAACCCTTGCATACAAAAGGGAGTTGATAGGGTGAGTTTGAAAAAATCTGTACAGCCTTTTTTAAACGAACACACTTGCGAGACCTGAAAATAAAAATTTTATGTGCATATATTAAATATTAACATGCAATTAAGTAAATTTAATTTTCCCCATTTTGCCTAAAAGCCTCAGGTTTTTGCACATTAAATCAGAGTTTTGTAATAAAACCTGGCCAGGCTGGGCTTTTACAAAAAATCCTAGGTTCTTACAACCCTGATAGACACCTGCATACAAATATATGATGTAGCTTGAGAAATTTAATAATTTAAAACTTACAATGGGCGATCCAACAGAGTATGTTCCTCTTCGTGGTGTAACCAAAGGCGTCATATGATCTTCATCAAATTTTTCTAACTTTTGCTGAAATAAAAATATAACATCAACTGTAATAAAATGCAGGGTGCAGAAAATGTTCAGATCTCTGAAATTTTTGCAGAAGTAACATAAGAACCAACTATTAGAGTTTAAAATAGGGTTGGCAGGTTTTTGACATGCGACGGTTTTAACCATGGTTTAAACCGGCTTGTAAAAAACCTCTCTGTCAAAAACGTCAAAAAGTGTCAAAAACCTAATTTGTAATAAAAAATTATCAAAGAAATGATTTAGCAGAATTGGATAGACTTTAATTAATAAATCTTAAATAAAGCAGCATAAATGCATTAAAACTACTGAGTATAAACTACAACAATAAAATATATTCTTGCTGTAGCACAGCCAGAATCTATGCCTGAGAGTGATTTAATTCATAAGAATTGTTTTTTAAGCGTACAAACATGGGTTTCTGTTTTCTGATGCTGTAGGAGGGGTTTTATTAAGTCATAAAACATAAAACCCATCATTTCCTTTGCCCTACCAGTGCGTTCTTGAGATACATTCTATTTGTAGAATGTATCTCAAGAATTGCGAACGTGAACTGATAATAGACTATAATGTGACAATTTTTTTAATAGAAATTGTCAAACACTTATTTAATCAATCATTTTATTGTGAATGCATACTTTTCATTAGTTTCAGCAATGATGTACAATTAATAAATCCTTAATTATATTTGTAGTAATTAAAATTGTGTAGGTTTAATCTAATATTTTGCAGAAATAAATTTAGATTTTTAAACTTTTTTATGGATAGATGCAGAAAGTAATCCATCACAATTGAAATCTAATGAAGGTATGTACTTTCCCCAGAATAGGGCATATTCAAAGATGCTTTCCTACCGGTACCAAGAAATATTGACACTAAAACAGCTTTTCTTAATTTCGTCCCTGTATTCTTGTTAATAGGGTGGCTTAAGAAAGGGAAGGGAAAAGAAATAGAACTGGTTTATCTCTCCTACTCTTTATCTGTTCCAAGAAAAAGGTGTCAGGTGTAGAGAAGTGTACAGGTATAAGTTTATTTAATCACAACTGTTATGACATTTTTGTTAGATCAGTTGTTCTCAATTTTGGTTTTGGAATGGTAAAAAATTGTTTTGTTTTATGTATTCTCAAACTTTAACATTTTCTTAATTGATCAAATTTTGAGTAATTATTAAAATTATATTTTATTTTCCCTTAAATTAACTTCTGTTTTGTGATTCATAAGAATTAATTAAATTTATTAAGTTTCTGTTCTCATTTTCTCAAGTTGTTCTTAAAAATTGGTATTTTTCTAATTTATTTAATTTTTATTTAATTATTAAATTTTTGATTTATTTTCCTTTTAATTAACTTCCATTTTTGCAATTTCATAAAAATTCATCAAATTTATTAAGTTTTAGTTCAAATTTTAACTAATTACCTTGCTTAATTTGATGTATTTTTAATATCTTTTTTATTTCTTAGCGAAATGCTTTAATATTTGGTGTCTATTTATGCATTTTGCTGCAAGGATTCCAAATCTGTTTTTATTTTTACAATCTGAATATTAGATCAAAAGTTATTTCATTTTAAAGTTTTTGTGTCACAATGTTTCCTTTCCACTCCAATCTCCCATTTCTCCCACCTACTCAGTGATTGGTTGTTTTACAACACCTGCTTTAAGTTGATTGGTCCATTCAAGATTCCTTGTAAGAAGATTTGTTTCCCCTCAGTATTATTTATTAAGTTTAGATAGCTTAGATATACTTAGATAACAGATAGCTTATTAATTGATGAGCTGAATGATTTTAGGACAGGACAGTTGAAATTTAAGTCTGCTGTAAATAGTGTGTGTTTTAGGAGCACCTGATTTCCAAATTTAAAAATGAATCGTGGTGGAAGGCCAATTGATCCTGTTTGGCAGCATTTCCATAAAGTTGAAAGAGATCAAAAGGTATGTGCAAAATGCAAATACTGTGGAAATGTACGTTCCAATCATATTGAAAGGATGAAAAACCATTTATCTCAGTGTTTGAAAAACAGAGACTCAGATCCTGACATTAATTATGTGTCTGGATCAGAATCAGACCTAGTAGTACCTGAAACCCAAGCAAAAAAATTCAAATTGGATTCTTTCGTTGTAAAAACAAGTGGTTCTTCAGCTCAAAAATTGGATTTGTTAGTGGCAAAATTTTTTTATGCCAACAATATTCCATTCAGTGTTGTGGAACATACAACTTTCCAAGACTTAGTCTCTGTATTGCGACCAGGCTATCGTGTTCCTAGTAGAAAAGCTTTAGCTGGTACACTTCTTGATGAGGTTGTTGCTGAAGTAGAAGAAGAAACAAAGAAAAGTCTTGAAGGAAAAAATGTTACATTAATTGAAGATGGATGGAGTAACATCCATAATGACCCAGTCATTGCATCCAGTTTGCATGTCTCAGGTAAAACTGTCTTTCTTGATGCTGTTGACAGTGGCACAAATGTAAAAAATGCTGAATATCATAAGGAAATCATTGAAAATGCAATCAATAAAGCCAAAATCAAATTTGGTTGTGATGTAAAAGCTCTTGTGACCGATAATGCAAAAGTGATGGAAAAAACAAGAAAATTACTTCAATTGGAAGAGAGTACCAAAGATCTTTTTTTTTATGGTTGCTCATCTCACTGGCTAAATTTATTAGGCCAAGATCTTACACCAGATGCCATTATAAAACCTGTAATAAAAGTTCAAAAGTACTTTCGGAATCATCACTTACCTGCAGGATGGCTTCAGGAGTATCCAGAATCTATAAAGCCTCAATTACAATGCGATACAAGATTGAACAGCCAGCTTGTATGCATCAATACGTTTTTGAGAAACAGACCATTTTATCAAAAAATAGTTGAAGATCACGAAGATAAAATTGAAAAAGATATTGCTAATCTGATCAACAATTATAATCTTTATAAGCAATGTAAAGATATCTTGATGCAACTTAAACCGATTAGTGTTTGTCTAGACGTTCTTCAACGGGATAGTGCAACTTTAGCTGATGCGTGTTCAGCTTGGCTTGGTCTCATGAAGGAAGGATCTCTGCAGCCACACATTGAAACTGTGGAAAAAAGAATGTTGCAATCTTTAGAACCTTTTCATTTCTTAGCATATCTTCTTCATCCCAAATATCAAGGAGATGGATTAAACAGTGTACAAATTGAGTCTGCTCGTTTATGGGCAACAGAAAAATTTCCTAATTGTCTTCCTTTCTTAATTGCATTTGAAGCATGTGATTTACCATTTCCTGCATCGTATTTTAGTGAAAGTGGTAGACTAACTAATCCAGTGACTTGGTGGAAAGGAATTCTTAATGGAATTACAGAAAAGGATAGTCCATTTTTTGAATTTGTAAAAATGGTGATTGTTCTTCATTCTTGTCCAGCCAGTTCCGCCTCCATTGAAAGAATGTTTTCAAACTTTGGACATATACATTCCAAAATAAGAAATAGATTAGGTTTGGAAAAATGCTCAAAATTAGTGATGTGTTACCGTATGTTACGTGGTTCTTTTGAACCAGAATATTAATAATATAAATAAATAAGTAAATGTATGCTGTAATTATTAAAAGTACAAATTTCAAAATTTGTATGTTTTGAAGTTTCCATAATTTGAATTAAACACAAAACAAGACTCATTTCATCATTTGGAAAGGTAAGCAATTATTTCTTTTTTAGTGATATGGTGAATTATTCATTTGTCCTTAATTTCAAGAGATACTCCTTAAGTAAGATAAATTTATACCAGTAAGAAATGATTATTAGTCAAGACAAAAATTTGTATAAAAAGATTAAATTATTTATATTTTAATCTTTTTATACCAGTACTTCATTCTTTTCCCATTTATAAAATAAATTTTATTCTTATTTTACATTATATTGTTCTGAATTTGCTCCAAATATAAAAATAAATTAATGCTGCATATTTGTTTATTAAAAATAAATAAATAAGCTTGTTAACCAAATATGCAAAAAATCCACACCAGAAAGAAATTACGCGTAAAAAATTGAAAATTAAGTCATAAACAAAGAAAAGTATATAAATTAATAGAATAGAATTTAATATAATTCAATGTATACTAAAATTAAGGAACATTATAATTAAACAAAAACAATGCTGGAGCTTGCTATTATTAACAGCCTTCTTTTTTTACTTTTAGCGTATTTAAAATGTATTGGGGGTTTTTGACGGTTTAAACCGGTTAAAACCTGGTTTAAACCTATGTCACGTCAAAAACTAGTTTTTGACGGCTAAAACCCAACCCTGGTTTAAATGGTATAATTTTAAAGCATTATCGTTTACTTCAATTCAGATTTAAATACCTTATTTTCATCCTTTTGAAAAAGCAAATATATTACGGCATGCACTTCGCAGCCCTCCTCAGCGCTAATATGACGACTACACTCGCCGGCACTTCCAAGGTAAACATTCAACTCTTCGTTGTCGGTTCACTTCATTTCACTTCTCGATGTTTAATAACTGTTGCCAATCGTCGGGTATTAAGTTATGTTCACAGTCGTTAATAGCGGAATTGGTGGTTAGAATTTCTATGGCTTCCCATTTTGTGGCAAATTTGTGGTTGTTATAGGGGGCTATTTTTTGAATATTAATGGTGTTAAGGTTAATGGGATTATTGTTATGGGTGGTAAAAAGCTCAGTAGTAGATTTATTGAACTTAAGGGCCTCTTCACTCACCACAGCCGGAAGCAAAAACTAATGTTATTCCATGGGAAATTTTCCTTTACAAATAACTTATTAACTAATACATATTTTTGAATTCTGTTTTCACATTCTGAAAATTTCCAGCTGTTAAATGAACGGACCTTTAAAAAAATATATATTTTTTTTAATTTTTCATATTTTATTTTGAAGCTGCAAAATACGAATTTTCAATATGTGAAATTTTTTCATTTTGCAATTTCAAAATAAAATATTTAAAAAAATACATTTTTAAACTAGTATGTTGTGGCCACCACAAGACTTTCTTCTATATTTTCCTATACAAATTCACTCAGTAACAATTAAAAAAATAATAATAAATAAAATAAAATTACGATTATTTTTTCATTAAAAATAAAAAAAAATCGATAACTTAGTTTTAAATTATCACATATTTATAGTTCAACCATTCGTTTTAAAGGTATTGACGAGACCTTTCGAAAGATACCCATCTTGAAAATTTACCCCCCCCCCTGGGGGTACTTCCCCCCAGGGGGGGACGCGATGCCCCCCCCCCCCCATGCACAATTTTTTTTCCCTAATTCACTACTACTATTAGCAATAATTCATATTAATTTTACAATCACAGGTTAAGAATAACTCTCATTATGTACATTTATGCGAAATTTTGTCTGATACTACCATGTTAAAAATTTAGAAAAAATACGATCACAACGCCCCCTGTTAAGCGATTGATCCCCAAATCTAATCAGCACCAGTTTATGTCAGGGGCCAACTAAATACCAAGTTTGGTTAAATTTCGTAAAAAAAAAAAAAAAAAAAAAAAAAATCGATAGCTTTGTTTTAAATTATCACAGATTTATAGTTCAACCATTCGTTTTAAAGGTATTGACGAGACCTTTTGAAAGATACCCATCTTGAAAATTTACTCCCCTTGAGGAGGGGTGGCGAGGCTCCTACATATACAAAATTTTTTCCCCAGTTGACAATCTCTATTATAAATAATTCTTGTAAATTTCATAATGATTACTAAAAAATAATTCTCTTTATGCATATTTATACAAAATTTTGCCCTATATCACCATGTTAAAAATTTAGAAAAAACGGGATGGCAACGCAACCTGTAAGACAATTTTTACCAAAAGTTGATAGGCACTAATTTATGTCAAGGTGCAACTACATACCAATTTGTATGAAATTCTGTGCAGTAGTTCCTGAACTACAGTTGCCGCAAAATTTTGTCACACACACACACAGACAGACATTTTCCAAAAATGGTCAAATCGTGTTCTACAGCTCTCAAAACATGTAAATCCATCAAAAACCCGAGGTCGAAAATTTTTATGAATCCAATACTTTCTTCTATTGAATATAGAAGAAAGTAAAAATATGTATTAGTTAATAAGTTATTTGTAAAGAAAATTTCCCCATAGAATAATATTGGCTCGGGCTACTGGCGATGGTAAGTGAAGAGGGCCGTTAAGATCTGAAAGATGTTCATTTTCACGTTCTTTTATGTTTTTTTTTTTCATTCCTACATAGCTAGCTTGTGATTTGTTCTCAAAGTTAAAGTTTATTTTGTAAATTCCAGATATAGGGTCTTTTTCATTCCGAAGGTGTTAAAAAACGTTTTTGTTGGCCTTTATTGGGTATTGATATTATGTTTAGCAGCTTTGTATTTGATTTTGCTGGCGGCACCGTTACAGAAAGGAATGGCAGTTTTGAAAATGGTTTTAGTTTTCTGAGCATCAGTGGTTTTATTAAGAATTTTCAGACGTTTTTAATATAATTTTTGTACTAGATTTTTACTATAGTTCCGTTTGCTAGCAGTATCTTTTATGTAATTATTTTCAGTTTTTAGAAGGGTTTGGTTGGAACAGATTAGGATAGCATGGTTAATGTAGGAGCGTATGGCAGCTAATTTGTACGCAATGTGGGTTTTGCATTTATTATTAATAAAACCTATCTGTACCACTTTTAAACGGTCTAATTGTATTTATACTGTTTTTTGCCCCATACCCACCCCCCCTTCTCACCCAACTATGGACGAATTTATGAAATCCCAGATTTTGGTTTTAGTTATTTGTCTGAGCTATATTTCAGAGCAAAAATCTCACATCTTTTTTTTTTTTTTTTTTTTTTTTTCTGATATAAAGTATTATTTATTTGAACTCATGATTTGCCACCTTCCCCCCTTTAGAAGGTGAATTTCTAAAATTCCAGAAATTAGTATTTAGGTATTTGTATTAGCTATATTTTAGAGCAAAAATTTCACATATATCTGTTTTTGTTTGAGATATATAAGATTATATAAAATCACATTTTGTTCATGTGAAATCATGTTTTGCCCCCTTCCCCCCTTTGGAACTGAATTTCTAAAATTCCAGAAATTGGTTTTTAAATATTTTTGTTAGCTATATTTTAAAGTAAAAATTTCACGGATATCTTTTTTTTTTGTTTGAGATATGAAGGATTTTATGAAATCACGTTTTGCCCTCCCTCTCCCTCTTCGGGGGCGAATTGTGTAAAATCGCTTCTTAGTGGATGTCTACATAACAGAAGGAACATTGTCACAAAATTTCATGCTTCTAGGCCCAGTGGTTTGAGCTGGACAATGATGAATCACTCACTCACTCACTCACTCAGGACAAACGATTATATATATATATAGATATACGTTACCGCTAAAGTGCAGAAATCAGTTAATCTGCAAATTAACTAGGGTAATCCGTTAAAGTGCGGAAAATTGTTTCTTTTCTCGAATTACCTAGATAATCTGCACATTAACGACTAGACACTTGTTAATCTGAACATTACCTAGTAAGCACTCGTTAAAGTGAAAATAAGATCTTTAGCGGAACAACAGCAACGTTTGCAGTCACGAGGTTTTTGTATTTTCCCAGATAGGTTGAGTCCAATTATAACAATAGGTACATACACATATTTAACAACTAACCCTTTAGATTTTGTAATTAATGGAGCATTGTATTATTTTATTTTTTATACTAATTATTTTTACTATTTAAAAAAAAATATATATATATTAAGTTTTTTAAGAATAAAACTCTATAGTTAACATAACGTTATTTAAAATCAATTATTATTTTTCTATTTTATGTCTTATTAATTGAAATTCTCATGACAGTCCTTAATATATATAGTTTATAATTATGAGAAATAAAAGCAACCGGCGACATCCAGCAGACACTGACGAAACCAAAAGTTGAAGGAGGGGGGAAGGAGTGGAGTAGGGAAAGGAAATGAGAGGAGCGAAACTAAACTAACAGTGGAAGGAGAGGAATTTTTAGTTGAGAATTACAAATATGCTGGTAAAATAAATAAATAAATAAATAAATGTAGGCATCAACCTATGTGTGATTCAGGGTTGGGTTTTTGACGTCAAAAAGTGGTTTTTTACATGACAACGGTTTAAACCGTCAAAAACCTCTACCATCAAAAACCTGTACTGTCAAAATTCAAAATCCATAAATGAGCTAGAATTTGGTTAGAAATAGGATTTAGTAATATTTGCCATATGTACAAGTGAATATCTAAATATTATGCTGTTTATAAATCAACAAATCTTAAAACAATTTGTAGATAATTTATAAAAATTTAGGTAAATTAACTGGTTTATAACTTAAGAAATATATACAAAGTATTAGAGATGCAACGAACAATGGTTTGGCCGAATAACCGAATACCAATTAATCGGCCAAATTATAGCCGAATATTCGGCCTATTCGGCCGCCGAATAATGAACTCATTTTTCTCTAAAAACGTAGTATAGTATGCACTATATGCACAATTCTTGTACATTTCATGACTAAAATGTATTATTTTCTATTTAAAAAGTTATTTTTATACAAATCTTTAATTTTTAAAACCATTATTTGATTCTGAAAAAAATATTCGGCTATGTTCGGCTTAAAAATTGCTTCAATAATAATAATTCTTTGCAAATATCTTATGAGGTATTGTCTAGTGCTATTTTAATAGATACTAGTGAGCTTCGCCCGCTAGCGGGTCACTATTTTTAAATGAATCACTATAATGAATGAATTCTCAAAATTCCATATTATCGCTTAAAAAAAAAAAAAAAAAAAAAAAAAAAACGCTGGCAGCGTAGATCTGTGCGCACTGCGCGTGCACTGATTAAAGGATAGGCATATTTATTCCTCACCTTTCCTGCTCCTCCTAATTAACCTACATACCAATTTTGAACAGTCTAACTCAATTTCTATTTTTTTGTCCCCCTAGTCCCTCTCTTTTCGCCTCCCCTTAATAATGTAGCACTTTCGAAAATATCATCATTCAATTGTAGGCCAAAAACCTATATATACCAGTTTTGAATGTTTTAACTCAATTTCTATGTTTTTGTCCCCCTTCCCCCCTGCTTCCTAATAATTTTACACTTTCTAAAATATCCTCATTTGACTCTTAAACCTCCAAAACCTATACATACCAATTTTGAACGGTCTAACTAATTTTTTGCCCTTCCTGCCTCCCCCCACCTAATAATTTTACACTTTCCAAAATATCCTTATTCGACTAGTAGGCCACCAAAACCTATAAATACCAATTTATAATGGTTTAACTCAATTTCTAATTTTTTGCTCCCCCTAATAATTTTACACTTTCGAAAATATCCTCATTCGACTTTTAGGCTCCCAAAACCTATGTATACCAATCTTAAACGGTCTAACTCAGCTTCTAAATTTTTGCCCGCCCCCAATAATTAAAAATATCATTGGAAGGATTTTATTATTATTATTATTATTATTATTATTAAATAACGAAGGATAAATATTAAATTTTTTCATTATGCTTTGAAAAAATTCAGAATTTGCTTGTATGGTTCAGTTGGGACAATTTAGATTAATTTTAAATTTAACAGATTATGTTAGCTTACTACAGATATATGTTTTACACTTATTGATATAGCATAAAAGTTTTTACATGATCCTTACATTAAAATGTATGATAAAATTCATTCAAGGTATGAAAGTTTTTTTTTTTTTTTTTTTTTTTTTTTTTGGGGGGGGGGGGGATATTAGTTAATTTCAAGTAAAATTTTCACAATACATGACAAATATAGATTCTAAAATTAAAAAAAATTATTGTGTAATATAATGTTTTTATTTATATTGTGTAAATATAAATAAAAACATTTCTTACAGATTATTCGGCCTGGGCCGAATATTGGACTTGATATTTGTTAGACATTTTAAGGTCTATCTTAAACAAAACTTATATTAAGCAGAAAAAAAAACTGCAACAGAATTATTTTAGAAAATTCCAATTTGACTAGTATGTAAAAGTTTCAGACTCAGTAAAGACAAAAATATTTTTTTAAACGAAAATTAATTTATTCATGGAAATATAGATTAGGAAAAAGCAATTATCACAATGATTAAAAACAATTTAATATAAATATATATATAACAAAAATTTTCAAATTCAATATAACAAAATTAATTTTCAACATCAATTCAAAAACATATTACCTCTCCAATCACATATTTGGGTTACTTGATAATATATGGAAGAAAAAACGAAGTCTTTTGGTATCAAGTCCTTTTTACATGGTATACACATGACCAATGTGGAAGATGGAACAAATAACATCACATCACACCAGCACAAGCATTTTTACCAGAAGAACGATCAGACACATATGTTGTAACACCGAAACCATATTGAAGAAAAAATACAGATGAATCACTAGTTGAAGCACAAGAGTTTTCGAAAATCGCGGTCGCCAAATGACCAGCGAATACCATTGAAAAATAAATAAAGTTCAGCTAAACTATATCACACTTCATGGTCGCCGAATGACCAATGAATAGAACGTGTAAATTACTTGAAGATCGCGGTCGCCAAATGACCAGCGAATGCCATCATGGTCGCCAAATGACCAATGAATAAAACGTGTAAATTACTTGAAGGTCGCGGTCGCCAAATGACCAGCGATTTCGATAAATCATTAAAGTTCAAGAAAACAAACTTTAGCATAAAAAAAACCTCAAATAAACTAATCATTTAAACTTCTGAAGAAACTATTGCATATCAAAAAAACCCTCAAACTTAACTGATTATAAACAAAATTTAACATTATAAAATTATTAAACTTAACAACAACACTTTAACATTCGATTTACTTAAATATGAGTTCATCGTACAGAACATAATTATTCCAAAAGAACAGCCGCCCGCAGCTATTCAAAACCGGCACTCCAAGCCAAGGCTAGCAGGAGCACACTAGAACTGAACTCAGCTGAAACTGCCGTATCTCCCAAACATCACGGCCTTATATTCTATCTAAACAAACCGATCTGCATAACAACGTTGACCGCCGCGCCACGACATCCGGTGGTGAAAATTGAAACATAATAAAAAATGATAATTTCCAAGAAGTGGCAACAGCTCAAACAAGAAAGATTATGCAGACGAGAAATGGCAACGCCGACATAGTAAACAAAGTAACGATGTTTGAAAAGAATAGATGCAAAGTAAATTTTAAATATCAAAAAGGATTTAATAAATAAAGGTAAGTTTAAATATATATTTTTAAGATAAAACAATAAGTAAATTCAAATATTTCTTAATTTTAATATGAGGACATTGATATGGATATCAAATGCCCCCCACCGCAATATTAAAAATAATACAAAACCTATATAAGAAAACAACATTTTAAATATTACCAAGAATTTGCTGCATATCCATTCATCTTAAGTCCATAGCATCATAGAAAAATACAAGATGTCACATGGTTTTACAAAAAGACGAAAAACAAAGTATCACCAATGACACTCTGAAAGAACAATTTGGTTAAGAAAAAAAAGTACTATTGCATGCAATTCATATAATTTCCCCCACACAATGCAAATCAAATACATATATATGAAAAACAGTATGAGAAATGGTTATATATACAATGATAATGTACAGGTATATAATATGCAATAAATATGAAAATATGATAACACATACACAAGGCGCCTTGCATTTCATTCATTCATACCATTATGTACAATATTTACAAAAATTTGCAAAGGGAAGGAAAAATTCAAAAACTTTAACAGATATATATAAAAAGAGAAAGATGCAGCAATTTACTGGAAAAAATTACAAGAACAAAATTATTATATTAAGTATTTAAAGAAAAATTAACTTTATAAATTTTAATAAGTCACCTTTAGTCATAGGCTTGGTAAACGGGTCGGCAAGATTTAATTTAGAATTTATATATTCGAGGTTAAACTTTCCCTCGTCAAACCAGTCTCTAATAAAAAACAATTTTATATTTACATGTCGAGTATGGAAGTTTTCTATTCTGGATTTAGTAAAACGAATGGCTGCCTGATTATCTGCATATAAAGTAGGTATATTAAAGTTATTATTTATAAGTTTTAAATTGGAGCACTCACATAAAATATTATAAAACCAATCCTGCTCCCTTACACAATCACACATAGAAATAAACTCTGATTCCATAGATGATATAGTGACACCTTTTTGTTTATTTGTGCGCCACGAAACGGCAGCACGGTCCAACAATACCAACTGACCCCCCATAGAAACGTAATCGTCTCTATTAGCGGCGAAGTCGGCGTCAGAGTAAGAAATTATTTTAATATCTGTGCAATTGAGATAGAGTTTATAATGACTGGTATATTTAATGTAACCTAAAAGTTTAAGTAAGCCTTGCCAATGTTTAAAACCAGGATTTTGTTGGAACTGAGAAAATATATTTGTGGCATATGCAATATCAGGTCTTGTACGGTTTGCTAAAAAAGAAATACAACCTAAAAGATTCCTGTAAGGTAAATGAGATGCTTCTTCAACATCAGACTGAACAACTGGACAATCACTCTTAGAAAATTGTACACCTTTAACTATAGGCAAGGAAGAGACAGGTATCCGATGGTTTTGAAACCTCTCATTAACTTCGGCAATATATTGACCTTGATGGATCAAAACCCCAGTATCTGTGTACTCGAATTCCACACCTAAAAGCTTACGAGTGGTACCCAAAATTTTTAAGTCAAATTTAGACTGTAAAAGGTCTAAAATGTTATTTGCCTGCGATTCAGTCCTGGAAAAAATAACTATGTCATCTACGTAAACCAATAAAACGGAAAAATCAGAATATGAATATGCACAATTACAATTTTCAAATTTATTAAAACCAAGTTCCAACAATACTTTATTTAACTCATAAAACCATAACCTACCAGATTGATGCAGCCCGTACAATGCTCTGTCCAATTTACACACCCAATCTTCTTTGCCTTTTTCAGCAAAACCAGTTGGTTGATTCATGTAAATTTCCTCGTTTAGAGGAGCGTATAAGTAAGCGCATTTTACGTCACATTGTACGTTAAACCACCCGCAGTATGAGACCAGCAAAGAAAAGAAAAACCTTACAACAGAAAAATTTATGACAGGTGAGAATGTTTCATCATATGATTCTCCCTGGACCTGGTTGAAACCTTGCGCGACCAACCTTGCTTTATACCTAACTATGGTACCAGACTCGTCACGCTTGACTGTATAAACCCAGCGGTTTCCTAACACAGATTTATTCACAGGAAGTTTCACAAGATGCCAAACACCTCTAGTAGTCATACAGTTCAATTCTTCAAGCATAGCCTCATGCCACTTATCAAACTGTTTAGATTTTTGAGCCTGCTTATACGTTCGCGGGACCACCACATCTAGTCAGCTAGTTGTGCTGGACGCGGAAGGCATAACGCTAGGGTTAACAACACCAGAAAAAGTATTAAATTTAGAAAAATCAAAGTCATTAGAATTAAAAATTAAACCATTATCATTACAAAATTTCTCGACTTCCTTTGGAGTGCGTTGACATGACCTCTTGCCTTCACCGTCAGGGTAATAGTAAATGTCGATCTTCTTTCCCTTAGGCCTAGGCACAACCTTTCTGTACCAGACCGGATTAGTCTTCCAGCTGGGAGACGAAGCTTGAGGAGAAACTGGAGTGATAGGAGAAGCAGGAGTGGCAGGGAGGACGGTTGGAACAACATCTTCAGTCTCGCTGGGCAAGACACCAGAAGGTCCAGGCTCCGGATCAGTATGACACCGGTCAACGGTCCATGGCTGCTCCTCTGGGACAAGCACCAACTCAAAAGAAGAGTCGCCCATCACCGCTCCACTGCGTGACACATCACTGCTCTCAACAAAAGAAACATTTATCGTCTCAACAACCTTCTTGTCCTCTTCCAACCAGATCCTGTATCCACGGGTACGTAAGGCATATCCAACAAGGACACCACGTTTGGACTTAGCATCTAACTTGTTTTTGCGCCTGACCTTAGGAACCCCGACATAAGCTAAAGTGCCAAATGGTCTTAAATGTCTTACTGAAGGCTTATTACCAGAATAGAGTTCAATAGGTGTTTTAGAATTTTTACCATGACAAATCCTGTTCCATGTATATGTAAAATGCATACATGCTTCAGGCCAAAAATCGTCAGACAAGCCACTAGATTTAAGCATTGCCCGAACACAATTCATTATTGTCTGGTTAAATCTTTCACAAACCCCATTTTCCTCTGGTGTATAGGCATTAGTCAACATGTTTTACTCCGTTTTCTCTACAAAAAGCCTTAAACAGTTCATTCTCAAACTCTCTGCCATTATCCGTTCTCAAAGCTTTCAACTTGGTCCCTAGAAATCTTTCTGCTCGTAGAACGTGTCTTTTAAAGACTTCGAAACACATAGATTTCTCCTGGAGAGGATAAACAGAAGTTTTACCTGAAAAATCGTCTATAATAGACACAAAAAAACGTTCACCCTTCTTTCCAGAAATTTTAACAGGACCCCAGGTATCAAGGAAAATTCTATCTAATGGCTTTTTAGATGAAGAAGAACTAAGAGGCTTGAAAGAGACACGATTTTGCTTACTCAAATGACAGGGATCACAAAAAAAATTATCAACAGATTTTAAATGAGGAAGACCTTTAACTGCAGAATTACGAATAGTATTATAAATTAAATCAGGACTAATGTGATCAAAACGCAAGTGCCATGTGTCTATATCTTTAATATTGGCAGTTTTAATTACTGGTGAAGCTGAAATTTCAGCATTAAAATTTAGATCAACATTAGTTTTGGAATTCTGCCCCCCATTCATTTTAACATTATGATTATTTCTTATGATTTTTGGAAAAGTATAATAAATCCCGTCATAGAGCTTAGCAGAAAAAAGAAACTTGCCATATTTATCGACCACATTTAGTTTACCAGCCTTTCCAGTAAATTTAGCACCACCCTGGTCGAATCTAGAACCGCTTAACAAATTTTTTCTTAAATTTGGTGAAAAAAGGACATTCCAAAGTTTTATAATAGTACCATTAAAATCTAATTCAACTTCCCCCTTTCCAGTAATGGGGAAAGTAACCCCATCAACAGCCACGTGCAACTCATCACCAGAAATTTCGGTGAAATTACAAAAAGCAGATTTATTTTTGCAGAAGTGGTGAGAGGCGGCGGTGTCAAAAGCCCAGCTTCCCTCTCTATTAAAACCACTTAAGTTAGCTTCAGCAATGTAATTCTGAGCTTTAAAACCTTTATTTTTACGGGGGGGGAGTTTTATCACGTTTTGGCTGTTGAGCGGAGTCACCTTTTTTTACAAAATTACCTTTAAATGTATTATCCCTAACAGATTTATCATTACTTAACTTTACCCGACAATCTTTACTAATATGACCCTTTTTTCCACATCGCCAGCAAGTAAAAACAGGCCTTTTCTTAAATTTGACACTCTGGGCTTCAATATTACAATCAACCCTAGATTTGTCAATATTCCTGAGCTGGAGACGAGTCTCCTCAGCACACAATTCAGTTACAATATTTTTAAAAATAAAGTCTTTATCAGACCACCTTAAAATTTGCTGGACGATTTGGTCAAACTTATCGGGCAAAAAACGTAAAATCTGAAAACATAGATACTCGTCATTTATAGGTTTACCAATAGATTTTAATTGATCAGATATTTTTGAAATTTTTGCGGCATAAATTGCCATAGATTCGCCAGGGTCAAAAAAACAAGACATTAATTCAGAATATAACTTCATATGGTGACTTCTACTGTCTGGTTGGAAATTGACTTTAAGGATTTCCCAAGCTTTAGCGGGATCATCACATTCGCTAATTAAACTCCGATATTCTGGTTCGATATTTAAATAGATTAAGGACATAGCAGCATTCTGCCTTCTCTTAAAATCATTTATAGATTCAACAGTGACAGTATCACTTTTTACAGGTTGCTCTTCGATACCAGTTACGATATCGTAGGCATTTTTTTCCATTAAAAGGAACTTAATGTCGCATTTCCAACCAGAGTAATTATGAGAATTAAGTTTAACTATTTGAGGTACTAAATTATACGCCATGATTAACCAATTTAAATATATCACAAAAGAAACAAATTGAATCCACTGAGTCTACAAAAAAACTAGTCAAAAAGAACTTTATTTAAACTGGGCCCATAACCCAGATGTTAGACATTTTAAGGTCTATCTTAAACAAAACTTATATTAAGCAGAAAAAAAAACTGCAACAGAATTATTTTAGAAAATTCCAATTTGACTAGTATGTAAAAGTTTCAGACTCAGTAAAGACAAAAATATTTTTTTAAACGAAAATTAATTTATTCATGGAAATATAGATTAGGAAAAAGCAATTATCACAATGATTAAAAACAATTTAATATAAATATATATATAACAAAAATTTTCAAATTCAATATAACAAAATTAATTTTCAACATCAATTCAAAAACATATTACCTCTCCAATCACATATTTGGGTTACTTGATAATATATGGAAGAAAAAACGAAGTCTTTTGGTATCAAGTCCTTTTTACATGGTATACACATGACCAATGTGGAAGATGGAACAAATAACATCACATCACACCAGCACAAGCATTTTTACCAGAAGAACGATCAGACACATATGTTGTAACACCGAAACCATATTGAAGAAAAAATACAGATGAATCACTAGTTGAAGCACAAGAGTTTTCGAAAATCGCGGTCGCCAAATGACCAGCGAATACCATTGAAAAATAAATAAAGTTCAGCTAAACTATATCACACTTCATGGTCGCCGAATGACCAATGAATAGAACGTGTAAATTACTTGAAGATCGCGGTCGCCAAATGACCAGCGAATGCCATTGAAAAAAAATAAAGTCAGCTAAACTACACCACACTTCATGGTCGCCAAATGACCAATGAATAAAACGTGTAAATTACTTGAAGGTCGCGGTCGCCAAATGACCAGCGATTTCGATAAATCATTAAAGTTCAAGAAAACAAACTTTAGCATAAAAAAAACCTCAAATAAACTAATCATTTAAACTTCTGAAGAAACTATTGCATATCAAAAAAACCCTCAAACTTAACTGATTATAAACAAAATTTAACATTATAAAATTATTAAACTTAACAACAACACTTTAACATTCGATTTACTTAAATATGAGTTCATCGTACAGAACATAATTATTCCAAAAGAACAGCCGCCCGCAGCTATTCAAAACCGGCACTCCAAGCCAAGGCTAGCAGGAGCACACTAGAACTGAACTCAGCTGAAACTGCCGTATCTCCCAAACATCACGGCCTTATATTCTATCTAAACAAACCGATCTGCATAACAACGTTGACCGCCGCGCCACGACATCCGGTGGTGAAAATTGAAACATAATAAAAAATGATAATTTCCAAGAAGTGGCAACAGCTCAAACAAGAAAGATTATGCAGACGAGAAATGGCAACGCCGACATAGTAAACAAAGTAACGATGTTTGAAAAGAATAGATGCAAAGTAAATTTTAAATATCAAAAAGGATTTAATAAATAAAGGTAAGTTTAAATATATATTTTTAAGATAAAACAATAAGTAAATTCAAATATTTCTTAATTTTAATATGAGGACATTGATATGGATATCAATATTCGGCCGAAGCCGAACATTCGGCTTCGGCCGAATAATCGTTGCATCTCTACAAAGTATGCCTAGACATATTTTGTATGTTTAATTGTATTAATATTTAGGAAATTCTAAAATTCCAAAGTTACTTATGAATTTTCACATAGGCCATGAAAACACAGGAATACAGGATTATTTTTTCCTTTAAGTAAAACATAATATATGTGGGCAGTAAATTAATATGAATTTGAAAATAATTATATTTATAATCTATATTTACTACACTTATCATTTATTAATGAAATGTTATCTATTTATTATTATTGATTGAATAAATACTAAAATAATAATAAATATACATACTATTTATAGCTTGGACTATTGGTGTTTGGTGTTTTGGGAGTAAGGCTGATTGACTACTCTAGGGTTTTAGGCCTAAGGGGAGTGCCCTCCGTGGGGGTCTTTCTAAAGGGTCCTAGCCCGTACTTATGCAAGTTTCAGAGAAAACCACGAAAAACTCTGAACGTCTAGGCCGATGAGCACGCCTTGGGATTGAACCCGGCACCTCACGTCTACCAGCTTTGAGTGTAGAACTGCTTGGCCGCTGGTGGGTCCTACAGCTTAGACTAATAAATTTTTAAAAATCTGTATGAGTTTACAATTTATACATGTCCAGAGAGCGTTCATATTTTTTTTTGTCTCATGGTAATTATAAGAATTTCAGACACAATTCAAGCTTGTTTAACATTCATAATTATTGCTTTTTTTTATAAACTTGCAATATCATATCAGCCGTCATTGAAGAAGAAAAAAAAAGTTATATTTTTTTATAAAATATTTAAAAAAAAAAAAAAAGGGGGCTTTACATTTTTATTTTACTGATTAAATACATAATACTAAAAGCACAATTTGAAATATACGATGCTGTATTGCAAATAAAATGATTTATCAATGATTTATAAATCATGAATTTTTAGAAGCCTAAAGTTTTGTTATTATATTAATCAAAATGTTATAATAATGTTTCTCCAAAAACATTAATATATTTACCTTTTAAAACATACTTATAAATAATATCTTATCAAAAACTATATTTTTAAAGTATCACATAACTAAGTTTAACATATACTATATTAAGCATAGTTATAAATAAATTTCGTAATAATATATAAAAATATCACAGCACATTTTGAATGAACATAGAAATAATGCATAATAAAATTGTAAAAGCCTAAAGTTTTGTTTTTTATATTAATCAAAATGTTGTGATAATGTGTTTTTCAAAGAACATCAATCTATTTACTTTCAAAAAACCTTAAAATATATTTTATTAAACTAAGTTTTTAGGACAATTAAATTATAAATATAGGTTTTTGACATGACGGTTTTAACCATCAAAAACTGTCACGTGTCAAAAACCTGCCAGCCCTGGTGTGATTAGTAAAAGTGGTGGAAATTCATGAAAATTACTTTAAGTAACATGTATTGAAAAGTTAATATTGTTAATATGTAAAGAAACCTACCCTAACCTATGCAAATTCAATAATTTTTACATTGACACCAACCTATGTGGGAAAAATTGGATTTAGAATCAGCAGGCCAAAATATGACATACGTTAAAACTCGATTCTGCACTTTAAGGGGCCGCTGCACAGAGCCTCTGAGATCTTGAAGCTAAGGTTAAATCAATGTAAAACTAATCCACTGATATCTCATTTCCATTTAAAGATTTTTTAATTTTGTTTTTTTCATAAGATAGTTACGACCTTTGTTGGTGGCCTGTATTTTGTACATTTTAGATATTTTTTGTCATTTAGTGCAAAAAGGAATTTAAATTTTAAAACGACAAAAAATGAAGGTACTTATATATAAAAAACTTTATAGAAAGAAAACGACAAACTGCTCTGGAATTCGGAAAAAGCGTTGCTATCCACGACAGTCCACGTTTCAATTATGCACAATTTTCAATTTTTAAAAATAAATTTCAATAACTGTTATTCCTTGTTTTGTACGATGAAAAATCATGAAAAAACTGCAATTTTACTAAAATCTCCGCCTCCGAAGTTGGATAGAATCAGAGAGAAAAATATAGGGGAAGAGAGAAGGGGTGAGGTTGATTAATTGTTCTGCTGGTGACACTTTTATGGGTATTCTCCCCCTTTTCGGAACCGGTCAGATGAAGAAAAAAACTTTTTACAGTGGTTTGGTATTACTTTCTTGAGCTTGAAAGTCACAGGAACAAGAGGAACGAATCTGCTTTTTAATGATTTTTTACAATTATGTTTTTAATATTTTCACAAAAATTTTAAAGTTATAAATTAAATCTTGATTATTTAAAATGGGCTTCCGCCATTGGAAAAATAATCGAAAAAGCAATCATCTGGTATTATCAGCACACCGGAAAAAAAAAATAAATAAATAAATAAAGGACGAAATCTTGCAACATGTTTCTTTTATAATTTAATTGTTTAACATTATAAATGTGAAACAATGTTATATAACTTTAATATAAAAGTTTATATATTTTTCTTTTTAATAACATTTTTCTATTCCCTAAAAATTTTAAATATTATTTCAGAATAAATAACGTATGCATTGCTGAGAAACTCCGGTCCCGAACAAAAGCCCCACCGGACTAAAATCCCACTAAAAATATTTCTGTAAGCAGTTTACAAATAACGAACAAGCTAAAACAATCTATTTGCTACCTTCAATTAATTACTAACTTCAGTTGTCAGGTCCACAATAATAGTGGTCTTCAAATAGTATATTATTTAAAAATATTTATTTTTTTCTCAATCTACTAGTTATATATACAGTAATATTTGGTACCTTTATTTATGCATTTTTTACTCTCTCATACACATTTATACGATAGAAGAAGTATTGTTTTTGGTCAAATTTTGGAAATTGAGTTTTTGCTACACTTACAAGTTTTGAGGTCCCCTGAATCCAAAAAACATGTTTTTAGCGGTTGGTCTGTGTCTCCCCCTCTCTCTCTCTCTGTGTTTCTGACTGCTATCAGCACATCTCAAAAACAAATAGTAACATAAGGTCCAAACTCGGTATACTAAATGTGTATCATACAGCATAGGTGCCAAGTCTCCTCTTTTTTGGCGGTAGACTTCAATCCGAAAAAAAAAATTATAACTATTTTCGGTAATATTAATCGTCGAAAAACTATATAACATATTCCATTTAAAAATACTGGTGTCAATTATGATTTAAAAGTTTAAAATGTTGGCAGCTGTGATACAATTCGTTGAAATCAAGCAAAATATTCGTGTACACGACCATCCAAAAGAATTCAAATACATTACGTTGAATACATTACGCTAAATTTTGTATTCCATTGAATATAATTGATGAAATGAAGTAGCTATTTTACTACATCTACAAACATTGCACAGAAAATTTTTATACCAATACTGTGAAAAAAGCATTTTTAAAGTTCTATTTTCAACTCTGTTTTTCGTATAAAATCACGTTTTGAGGTGCCCTGATTACGCAAGTCTAATTTTTTGCAGTTGATCTGTTATGTGTATCTGTTATCAGCATAATTTAAAAACAAGGAAGTGTAGGAATTTCAAATCTGGTATTTTGAAGTTCATATGAGGTTGCCACTTAAAAAATTGATCAAGATTGGCAGGTTTAAAAGCAAATTAATAACAGCTTTATTTATTTATTTCTTAAATGTCTCTAGATACTATTATTGAACGGAGATTTGAGGTGTGGTAGCAGCCCCCCTCACACAGAATTATATACCAAATAAAAGTGTTTATAATTTCTTTAGATTATTTTAAATTAAATTTTATTATCTTGACTGATTGATCTTAAAATTTAATATGCAATGTATTTTTAGATTACTGAATTGCAGGGTAGGAGAAAATTATGTGTGTGATACACCAGATTATGCTGATTTTATGTGTTTCTCAAAAGATATGTCGTTTTATTTAAACAGAAAAATGTTTATTTTTAACGACAGTTTGCCTGTTATTTTAAAGTTCGTTTTAATATTATGTTGTATCTTTATTTATTTATTTTTAAGTGGGGGATATTAAAAATTTGTGCTTTACTAGGTATCTGAAATAATTATTTATATATTATGATTGGTTGGAAGATTTGAGGCCGATTGACTCCGCAAGCGTCCTAGGCCTATAGGGGGAATGCCCTCCGTGGGGGTCTTTCTAAAGAAACCCAGTCTGTATTCATGCGAGTTTCGGAGAAAACCACGGAAAACTCCGAATGGCTAGGTCGCTGAGCGCGACCTGCGATCGAACCCGGCATCTTCCATCTACCAACTTTGAGCGTAAAACCGCTCGGCCGCTGGTGGGCGTTCATATATTATGAAAATATTATCAGAAACTGCTATGCATTCATTGAGGATGACAGTTTTGAGATATTTGTAAGAACTTCAGACTTTTCTTAAAATCTTTGATACAATTTCAAAATTTTTTTATTATAATAAAATTATTTTTGCATTTATGTAAACTGTTAGAAATGTTATGCATTTAATATACACATATATATGTTTCAAATCATTGTTGCTTCATTTTCTTAACTTGTAATATACCTGAACACTCTATCCTTATACGTTTTTCCAGTTTATGGAAAGCATGATATTTTATTTATGCTTTGTTTCCTCTTATATTTTTAAAATCCTTGAGTTCATTGAGAATATTGTCGAAATAAAAATATTTTTGAAATATTATCAGACATTTTTTTCTTTTCCATATCCTACTCTCATGCTTGATTCGTCTTATTAATATTAAATATTAAGATTATATAAAAGAAGAGATTATATTAAGAAAATATAAAAATAAAAAAATTTCTGGTTGAAATTAATAGCCTTTCGTACTAAATTAAATTCTGTCTTACACAGATATTTTTTTTTTTTCCTTTCTCTCCCACGCTAAAGGCGGAAGATATCAAATCAGCTTTGAAAATTAAATTCAACACAAATTCATCAAAATCGTCGCTAAATAATTTGTCGAAAAAATATTACGTAAATATCTGAAATTTACTATTATTTTATTTTACTTTACCCGTTTCTGATCCCGATAACTGTTAATTATTTTTTTTCTATTAGAATATTTCATTAGTTATATACTTTTCAGCATTATTAGTATGTTAATTTTTTATAACTTATTATTAGCATGTTTCGCTCGCTTTGCTGGTCGCTATATTAAAATGATTTTTTTTTTTTTTTTTTTAAGAATCATTATAAATAAAAAGAAAAAAAAAAATACATTGAAATTGCTGTAAACCTCGTTTCGGGTATCCATTAACAGCGTTTTTTCCATTCGCGCTCCATCGAATCCAGGTTCTCGTTGCTTGTAAAAAAATCTTTTCCACGCACTTTTGGGTATTTATCCACGATAGGTGGAGGTGAAGCTGCTATTATTTGACAACTACGATTTTAAAGATGACTGTATTTCAGCAGCACCTATTATTATTATTATTATTATTATTATTATTCTTTTTTTTAGTTTTTGAACCTAGCTCTTTACATAATATTACCGTATATGATTTCGACCAATTACTGCTATATGTCCAAATGTTTTTTCCTATTGCATACTATATTAAATAATTCTTTTTAACTTCACAATAAATCGTTAAAATAATTCTCCTTGTGCACTTTTATACGAAATTTCGTCCTATACCACCATGTACAAATTTTGAAATGGCAAAGCCACCTGTTAGACGATTTTCCTTAAAAATCAATAGGCACTACTTTATGACAATGTGAAACTATCTACCAATTTGTATGACATTCTGTGCAGTAGTTTTTGTGATACAGTTGCCACAAAATTTTTGTCTCTCTCTCACACACACAGACACACCGACAGACATTTTCTAAAAATGATTAAATCATGTTACTGACATCTGAAAATGTGTAAATCCATAAAAGTTCTTTTTATGCGTTCAGTGTGTCTTCTTATCGTGCATTTCCTACAATCTGCAATAGACATTTTTTAAATAAAGATTTTTTTGATACCCCCATTCATTGATTCGGCAAACAATTACACGTTTTAAAGAAAACAGCCAAACTGGTCTTTACATAGAACTGCATTTATTCTTTACTTGTTTCAAATCATGAGTAAAATTTATTTTTTCTGATGCCGTATTACAATTGTGACTAAGCCCCAAATTAACTAAAAAAAGTCAATAATAAATTTAATCTATTTTATTTTTTTTTTTTTTTAACAAGCAGTTATATACAGGGTTGGGTTTTAGCCGTCAAAAACATGTTTTTGACGTGACATAGGTTTAAACCAGGTTTTAACCGGTTTAAACCGTCAAAAAACCCCAATACATTTTAAATACGCTAAAAGTAAAAAAAGAAGGCTGTTAATAATAGCAAGCTCCAGCATTGTTTTTGTTTAATTATAATGTTCCTTAATTTTAGTATACATTGAATTATATTAAATTCAATTCTATTAATTTATATACTTTTCTTTGTTTATGACTTAATTTTCAATTTTTTACACGTAATTTCTTTCTGGTGTGGATTTTTTGCATATTTGGTTAACAAGCTTATTTATTTATTTTTAATAAACAAATATGCAGCATTAATTTATTTTTATATTTGGAGCAAATTCAGAACAATATAATGTAAAATAAGAATAAAATTTATTTTATAAATGGGAAAACAATGAAGTACTGGTATAAAAAGATTAAAATATAAATAATTTAATCTTTTTATACAAATTTTTGTCTTGACTAATAATCATTTCTTACTGGTATAAATTTATCTTACTTAAGGAGTATCTCTTGAAATTAAGGACAAATGAATAATTCACCATATCACTAAAAAAGAAATAATTGCTTACCTTTCCAAATGATGAAATGAGTCTTGTTTTGTGTTTAATTCAAATTATGGAAACTTCAAAACATACAAATTTTGAAATTTGTACTTTTAATAATTACAGCATACATTTACTTATTTATTTATATTATTAATATTCTGGTTCAAAAGAACCACGTAACATACGGTAACACATCACTAATTTTGAGCATTTTTCCAAACCTAATCTATTTCTTATTTTGGAATGTATATGTCCAAAGTTTGAAAACATTCTTTCAATGGAGGCGGAACTGGCTGGACAAGAATTAAGAACAATCACCATTTTTACAAATTCAAAAAATGGACTATCCTTTTCTGTAATTCCATTAAGAATTCCTTTCCACCAAGTCACTGGATTAGTTAGTCTACCACTTTCACTAAAATACGATGCAGGAAATGGTAAATCACATGCTTCAAATGCAATTAAGAAAGGAAGACAATTAGGAAATTTTTCTGTTGCCCATAAACGAGCAGACTCAATTTGTACACTGTTTAATCCATCTCCTTGATATTTGGGATGAAGAAGATATGCTAAGAAATGAAAAGGTTCTAAAGATTGCAACATTCTTTTTTCCACAGTTTCAATGTGTGGCTGCAGAGATCCTTCCTTCATGAGACCAAGCCAAGCTGAACACGCATCAGCTAAAGTTGCACTATCCCGTTGAAGAACATCTAGACAAACACTAATCGGTTTAAGTTGCATCAAGATATCTTTACATTGCTTATAAAGATTATAATTGTTGATCAGATTAGCAATATCTTTTTCAATTTTATCTTCGTGATCTTCAACTATTTTTTGATAAAATGGTCTGTTTCTCAAAAACGTATTGATGCATACAAGCTGGCTGTTCCATCTTGTATCGCATTGTAATTGAGGCTTTATAGATTCTGGATACTCCTGAAGCCATCCTGCAGGTAAGTGATGATTCCGAAAGTACTTTTGAACTTTTATTACAGGTTTTATAATGGCATCTGGTGTAAGATCTTGGCCTAATAAATTTAGCCAGTGAGATGAGCAACCATAAAAAGAAAGATCTTTGGTACTCTCTTCCAATTGAAGTAATTTTCTTGTTTTTTCCATTGCAAAATATTAGATTAAAGCTACACAATTTTAATTACTACAAATATAATTAAGGATTCATTAACTGTACATCATTGCTGAAACTAATGAAAAGTATGCATTCACAATAAAATGATTGATTAAATAAGTGTTTGACAATTTCTATTAAAAAAATTGTCACATTATAGTCTATTATCAGTTCACGTTCGCAATTCTTGAGATACATTCTACAAATAGAATGTATCTCAAGAACGCACTGGTAGGGCAAAGGAAATTATGAGTTTTATGTTTTATGACTTAATAAAACCCCTCCTACAGCATCAGAAAACAGAAACCCATGTTTGTACGCTTAAAAAACAACTCTTATGAATTAAATCACTCTCAGGCATAGATTCTGGCTGTGCTACAGCAAGAATATATTTTATTGTTGTAGTTTATACTCAGTAGTTTTAATGCATTTATGCTGCTTTATTTAAGATTTATTAATTAAAGTCTATCCAATTCTGCTAAATCATTTCTTTGATAATTTTTTATTACAAATTAGGTTTTTGACACTTTTTGACGTTTTTGACAGAGAGGTTTTTTACAAGCCGGTTTAAACCATGGTTAAAACCGGTTAAAACCGTCGCATGTCAAAAACCTGCCAACCCTGGTTATATACCAAAAAATTCATCTCCCAAATAGTAACAGAAATTTAAAAGTCCCCCAGAGAGGTCATATAAATTAGCTGTAACGCAACATGGTCAAGATATTGCGAATTTCTTTCTAATTAAAAAAATAAATAAATAAAATAAAAAATTGTTGATTTTAAGCGTAATATATATATTTTAAAGTGGTATTAAATATTATGTATTTTAATTTGACACTAAATATGGGCTTTCTATAATATTTTATTATTCCTATTTAGTGAAAGGCAACGCAGCGAACAAGCGGCCAAAGCCCCGCAGGGATTAGTAAGAAAAGCGGGTCGGGAGAGGCGTAGCCTCCTTCTGGAGTTGGTGAGAGGAACGATAAGGGGGCCGAGCCCTCCAATTATGCTAATATATATATATATAGTTAGGGGAAAAATAAATTAAAAGTAAATTACGCAGAATCATACGTTCGGAAACAGGTTTGTTATTTAAAAAAATACAGGGGGGAAAATCTTCCTCTTGCTTAATTTTTATTTTTATTTTTTCTTTGTTTCTCTTGAAACAATTTCGTTACCGAAAATCATTTCTAACACCTCTAGTTCAGGAGATAAGGGAACGAAGTGAATTTCAAACTTCAGAATTAGTTATATTAACACAGGAAGAGGTAAATACTTCGCATATATATCTAATGACGCAATCAGAAAATTTCAGGTGTGAGAAAGCCGGTGGTGCGAGGGTAGATAACTCCAACACATAAACAAGTTTGGTGAAAAAGATACTGAATGGTAACCTATTCCTATACATATTTATATTGTGTAAAATAAATAAAAATATTAAAAATATATGTTAAATGAAGATAACATTTAAATGATGTCGTTTTGAATTGTATTATTACAGCTAGTTATTATGTAAAATATCTTTCATACAGTGTGACTATATTCTAATTTAAAACCTTGTATCATCTGAAGACTTATTTGGCAGTGTTTGACAGAAAAATCAAAAATTAAAATTTTCACTTATGAGACTGAAAGTATTGTAATAAATGTATCAAATTTTTGTTATTATACATATACAGATATCTGTACTCATGCGCGTGAGTATGTATATATATATATATATATATATACACGCACATGCTCGCACGCTCATAGATGTTTTTGTATTTTGTAAACATATTCTCATTTCATATTCTAAGAAATAAATAAATAAAATCCTAACAGTAAAGACGTTGTTCCACTTACAATACGCAATGCCCACAATTATTGCTGTGTGTAAAAAGATTACAAATTATACGAATCCCTATATCGACTTTGCATCGATCGGGCAATGAAAATGAATTGAAACGTTTTCTGACAGAAAAAGGTACTAATGAATCTTTGACTATAGTAAAGCTTTCTTATCTACCGGAAATAATTCTTGTCCGGTCAGATCCCCCCACTCATTCCCTTTATCTCCTTAGTCACCCTTTCATCTTGTGGTTTGCCCCCGGGTTAAATTTGGACATCAGAGGCACATTTGTATCGTCCACAAGCTGAAGTGTGACACTATTGGATTTTGTGGAATGTCAATCACCCTGAATAAGACACGCCCTTTGTTGGCAACACGAGTTTTTCTGGAGTACGATTTTACTTTCCAGGCCTGTCAAGCGGAGCCTTAATGGGTCATTTTAGTTATAACTAGGTAATCTGCACATTAACGGATTTCGAGCTTTAACGGTAACATATATATTTGAAGGAGTTAGACTCTTTAAAATTTTAGGAGTCTGTCATTTTTCTTACCGTCTTTGCAACCTTGAATAAAAATGACAAGATAACTTTAAAAAAAAAAAACAGATAAAAATGAAGCACTTAGGTTTAAACAAGGAATTGTGAAATAGGGTACCCATAAGTCAGGGTTCCCATTAAAGCATGAGATCACGAGAATCTCTCATGCCCCCCCCCCCCAACATAAAATTTTTTAATACTGAGAGAAATTCGCACACTCTTTTGGGGCCAATTTATTACAAGTTATTCATAAAAAATCACCATCTTGAAATGAAAATCCTTTCACTTTTCACAAACTCAGAAAATTTAAACAGCCTTTTTTTTTTTGCAAAAGTTGAATGGTTTTAGTAAAAAAAAAAAAAAAAAAAAAAAAAAAAACTTTGATAAGAAAACACTTTTTCTTTTTTTTGGATCAGCTGCAAAAGTACATTATATTTTTACAATGCAATGCTAGAAACACTGGAATTAGATAAATAATTTTACATTGAAGGTATAAAGTTTTATCAATTTGTCGTGCAATAGCTACATGTTCAGTGATAGGCAGTGAAAGAATATTTAAGCAATTAAATACAAATTTAGACAATGAGCTGTGAAATTAGACATTAATCCAGATTTTTTTCTATTATCACACTTTTTAGAAATCTCATTTTATTTCTGAGTAGAGTGAGAAATTCTCACCCAGTTTATACTTTTGATGAGAACTTGAAAACCTGAATAAGTAAATAGTGGTGTGATCTGACACTGAGATTTGATTCGACTAAAAACAAAAAAATAAAATAAAAAATCGCACAGTCACTCTTTAGCAAATTAAAAGTTTCATTGTGTATCAAATACTATTTTTGATTTACATAGATAAGTTGCACAAAATCAAATAATTATAGAAAAATAATTTACGATAAAAAATTACAGTTAATTTATAATAAAAGTACCTTTTATGATGCTCTGTTAATCGCTATAGATCTTTCAGGGCGATCCGCCCCTTCTTCAATTGCTACATGGCTGTTGTCTTTTGTTGAAACTGGTCTCTCATCGTGCTTCTCTCTCTCAGTCCCGCTTTTCATAATTTGGCGCCACACTCCGTCCAAATCGGCGCGCGACTCGTGCCCGTTACATGCAGAAATGTCTCTCATTATCTCTATTGTCTCTCGGTAAAAAGCGTAGTCTGGGTTATTGTAATTTGCTAGTTTTTTTTTGTTTCATTAAATATAATATCTATTTTATTTTCCTTATTGACTTTAGTAAGGGCTGTAGTTGTTTTATCATATTTGATATCATTTTGATGCTCTTTAATTCTGGTTAATATTTTCCTTTTGGTTACTCCGATGTAATTTCCCTTCTTTTCATCTGTATATTTGAAAGGTATTTGGTAAATTCCGGCTGTTTCAAGAGGGGGGATTATGTCTTTATCGTTTCGAATTAATTGGTATATATTAGGGTTTGGTTTTATCGGTATATTTATGTTGTGTTTTTTGGCTATATTTTTAATTTTGGTTGAAATTCCTTGATCGTATGGTATGGAATAAGTAAAATTTGGGGTGGTTTTTTGATAGTTTGGGATATTATTGAGTTTTTTGATTCTTTTCCTGTATTTGATTCTTTTCCTTGCAGGCTATAGCAAAAATTTAGTGAATAAATTATACAGGAAAAGAATCAAAAAACTCAATAATATCCCAAACTATCAAAAAACCACCCCAAATTTTACTTATTCCATACCATACGATCAAGGAATTTCAACCAAAATTAAAAATATAGCCAAAAAACACAACATAAATATACCGATAAAACCAAACCCTAATATATACCAATTAATTCGAAACGATAAAGACATAATCCCCCCTCTTGAAACAGCCGGAATTTACCAAATACCTTTCAAATATACAGATGAAAAGAAGGGAAATTACATCGGAGTAACCAAAAGGAAAATATTAACCAGAATTAAAGAGCATCAAAATGATATCAAATATGATAAAACAACTACAGCCCTTACTAAAGTCAATAAGGAAAATAAAATAGATATTATATTTAATGAAACAAAAAAAACTAGCAAATTACAATAACCCAGACTACGCTTTTTACCGAGAGACAATAGAGATAATGAGAGACATTTCTGCATGTAACGGGCACGAGTCGCGCGCCGATTTGGACGGAGTGTGGCGCCAAATTATGAAAAGCGGGACTGAGAGAGAGAAGCACGATGAGAGACCAGTTTCAACAAAAGACAACAGCCATGTAGCTATTGAAGAAGGGGCGGATCGCCCTGAAAGATCTATAGCGATTAACAGAGCATCATAAAAGGTACTTTTATTATAAATTAATTCAAGTTGGTCTGTTTTTAAGAATTTAAATTTTAAATAGTAAAAAATTACAGATTCAGCTTAAAGTTTAAATTAAACAGAAGCATACTTCTTGCGAAGAATTCATCACTTTGGCTGCGGGAGTAGAAAAACTGTCCGTATCATCAGAATCCATTGAAGTAATTGCCACAATAAGTTTCTCCGCCTAAAAAATTCAAATGCGAGATGTGACACAAAAGAGCTAATTTATCTAGTTAAAAAAATCATTTAAAACAATCTCACAAACTTGGAAAAAAAAACTATTTTTATTTATTTGTCTTGTACCATAGTGTATATTAATATCATTAACAGCCTATAATAACTATACTTGCGGAAGACCAAGCCAATGTTATGGGAATTTGTTTATAGAATGACTCATTATCAAATGCATTTTTTTTTAATTCAGTTTCCTCATTCACAAATGTTGAATTTGTTCTTGTTTTCAAAAAAATTGATTTTTTAAATTTTTAATATTTCATTTTAAAAGTTGTAGGTACTAAAGCTGAAATACCCTCTGAAATTTTTTTCCTAGCTACAAACCATGGTTCATTTATGCTGAAGTAACTCAAATTTTTATTAAAGTTTTAAATGTTTGTTTTATTAATCTTAAAAATGTGTTTAATTTATTTCAGTGAATTTCAAAACAAACAATTTATTTTCTTAAAGCAATGGGTTGGATGCCTTGTAGTAAAGCTGCTCAAAAATAGCTATCATTATTGCGTTAGTAAACACCTTAGCAAGAAACATCCTCAGTAGCAAGCAAGAAACATTCCAAGTAAGTAGCAGAATTTTCTGTATGAATCTGCAGCAAAAGAAAATCTGTCTGTGACTTAAGAATACTGGACCAAGTCCAGTAGCACAAGAAGTATTGGAAATTCATAAAATATGTAAAATTTGCATCTACAAAGAAAATAAATTGAAAATACAGTGGAACCTGTCTAAAGTGACCACCCTAGGGATCGGCTAAAATGGTCACTATACGCAGGTGGTCACTTTATAAAGTCTCTTTAAAATTGGAAAATGGTCACTTTAGTCAGGAAAATGGTCACTTTACCAAGGTGGTCACTTTTACAGGTTCCACTGTATACAAGTATAATAATGTAAAGTCATAAATGTAAATTATATCTGTATTTTTTAAACCTGGCATTTCTTATTGAAATCTTAAACATTAATCTGCAGAGCTTTAAACAATCTGCAGCACTCGTTGCTGTGCTACATTGTTTCTGCTACTGGGGAAACATCTGAGCTACTACGTTGCAAAGTTTCAAGTTTTGTCAAGTGAGCTGTCTAAAGCTGTTTCATTGTTTTTTCACACTTCTGATTGTGAGTTTCCTTTTGTCAAACTTTTATATTGTTCTATTTTTTCCCCCCCTTTAAAAAAGTGTGATGGTCATTATTAGGGATGAAACGGATACTTAGTGATTTTGCTGAATACTGGATATCTGACATTAGTTTTGTTTTTTCTTGTGTTGTATATTTCTTTTCTGTTTCTTTATTTTAAAACAATAAAATAGAAACATTTCATATACTATTCTTTTAAAAACATTTTAAATATAATTTACTTAAACATATTTAACATTCTATTTATTTGAAGAATAAAACTTTAAGCCTAAACATACTCATTCCTACACCAGCAATTTGTGGTGAAAAGCATTGTCACAAAAAGATAGGTTTTGTTCATAATTATAAAACTAAAACTTTATTTACATATATTTTACAATACTAGTATTAAAAAAAGGGGAAAAAAATATTTTACTAATATAATCATAGTTAAAGGATTATTTTTATAAGAAAAGTAATATGTTGTGGCCATCACAAAACTTTCTTCTATATCATTTTATATAACGGCGCCACTTACTGTTTAAATTGTGCAAAAGTTTGATCATAGCTTCTCACAATAAATATTTTACATATGGAGTTCAGTGCAATATTAATCAACAGATGCTGAAATATAGGCTTGTCAAAAATCATAATAACAGCTCCACCTGTTGGCTGATATGCACCTAAAGAAAATCGACATTCATTTTCATAATAGTTGTCTTACATATAAAATTTCATGCACTTATCAAGGGTTAATCCAGGACGAATTTAGTGCCGCTTTGCGACACTTTCACAAAATCAATTTTCAGCCATGCGGTATCTTCACAAAATCAATTTTCGGCAAAACGGCACTTTCACAAAGTCCATTCTTGGTGATAAAAAAAAAAAAAAAACTTAAAACTTATATTTTTGGAACATCTCGCTCTGAAGAAGAAAAAAAAAAAATCCTGTATAATCCTTTTCTCCTGTAAAGAAAAAGAATCAATCATGTATGATAAACACACTCAAACACGATCGGTCGGCTCGAAAACAAAAACAAAGTTCTGAGGCACGAAAGCGTAGTTCCAATTCCTACAAGTGTCGCATACATAACCGAATCTCATCATTGAATCGCATCACTGTGTAACGAATCGACAATGCGTGCCCTGTATCGAAGCTCAGTGTTCAGCCAAAATTTGGAAAATGGTCGAAAAACCACATTCTTTCAAAAAATAAAAAAGTATTTCTCTGCAATATGATAAACATACACAGGAGACTAGCGCCCCCCCCCCCCCCCCGAAAAAAAAAAAAAAAAAAAAAAACCTAGACGAGAAAAGAAAGGTTACAGTAAAAAGTGTCGATACTCCAAATCGCATTCTCACGTAATGAATCGCCAATAGAAGCTCTGTTTCAAAGCTTAGCCTCCGTCTTTTCTGCTGCGTTCTAAGTTCATTGGAAGAAATAAAATGGTTGAGCAAATGTAATTACAGTAACCTAATATTGTCTGTATATACAATTCAAGAATCTTTATAAAGGGTCTAAATCCATAAAGAATTTCAAGATTTTACTGTTCTATTGCTTTTTGAAAACAGAAAATTTAAAATTAATTATCACATTTTCTTTTGGTTAAAAAAATATATTTTTACAGATGATTAATAAAGTTGAAAACTGTCAATAATACAATTTTGACCCGTCCATCTTGCGTGCGTTTAAGTTTTTACTTTTTAGTTCCCCATCATACTATAGGTATGGGGAACTTAGATAATCGTGAAAATTTTCGACCTTGGTTTTTTTACTTTTTTATACGTTTTCAGGTGTGAGGTATCCTAAAATGACAAAATTTGTATGGTGTCTGTCTGTAGGGTGTCTGTTAGTGTGTTAGTTTGTTAGTCTGTTTACACGATATCTCACGAACAAATGATCGCAGAGAGGTCAGATCAGTTTTAAAATATTACTTTCGATACTGACAAGAACCCTATTCATTTCCAACTTTTGAATTAAAAAACTTCGTAAGTTATTACAAATTTATGATTTTCTTAACATGGGAGAATAGGACAAAAATTCACTAATACGTGCATTAAATGGAAACTTTTTACTGTAAAAATGTCAGACTAGTTTTAAAATATCAGTTTTGATGCCGGAATGAACATCAGTAACTATAAATATGCTACTTTGAAAATTTCACACGTTATTGAAAATTTACGAATTTCTTAACATGGCAGTATAGGGCAAAATTTCCCATAAACGTCAATTTTGAGAGATATTTTCAACGTAAAGATGTCAGAATCGTGTTCTACAGCTTTCAAAACGTGTAAATCCATCAAAAAACCGAGGTCAAAAATTTTTATGAATCCAATACTTTCTTCTATTGAATATAGAAGAAAGTAAAAATAGCCGTATTTAAGAGAGAACTATGGCTTGTTTAATAATAAATAAATAAATAAATACTTTTGATATTTATTTAGTATTTTATATATTTGTATGGTAGATATTTATAGGAGACATTGTTTTGAAGTTATACATAAAAATACCTGGGTTTTTGTACTACTTGAAGGGGGTTATAAAATTTGAGTCAAATTTTATGTATAGCCATTAAATAATCTAACAATATTATATGTGGTGTCTTAGATCATTTGAAATGTCGCGTAATATGCATTTGCATACTCAAATATTTTACAAAAAAATTATAAATAGCTTCAATTTAGGTATTTACCGAATCAACATAAATATAATTATTTTACAGCTTTTATATTTTAATTGGTATTTTAAAACTGTATAAATTACTTTGTGTATTTCGGTTATTTGTTCACTAGGCATTTTTAATTTTCACAAATTAGTTTAAAAAATTTCACAAATTATTTACAAAATTCACAAATGGGGTACCATTTTCAAAAACCTGGATTAACCCCTGCTTATGTCATAAAAGTCGAGACTTAGCATATTTATGTGGTAGATTGCATGCAGTGCAGTATTGCCACCTGTTGGCAGATATAAACCCAAAATAAATCACAATAGAGTTTTATAATGGCTGGCTCTTTCACATACCAAGTTTTGTGCAATTATACACAAGAGAATCTGAGATATAGCCTTCCCGTTTTGGGGGGAAATTTCTGTATAGCAGCACCACCTATTGGTCAACATGCACCCAAATTGAATCAGCATAATTTTACATAATGCCCTTCTAACATAAAGTTTAGTGTAATTATGCGCAATAGAACCTAAGATATAGTCATCCTTTAAATTGCAGAAAGCACTATAACAGTATAACAGCACCATATGCAGAATGACTGGCACCAAAAGTTGAACGGCACAATATATGCCAAGGTGCATGAGCATATTTATATGAAATTTTGTGCAGTACTTCCTTAGATATAGCCTTCCTTTAATTTGCAGAAATCGCATATGACAGCACTACCTATTGAGCCATTGGTAAAGGGCAAAACTGGGAAAATTCATTAGTGGCCAGTGGCCGGTACTGTCAGTTTCGTTAGTAGCCACTTTTTTAAGTTAGTGGCCACTTTTCACATAAGACTATTTCTTCAGACTGCAAAAAGCATTGCCACCATTTTGTGGTATAATTACCACAAGAAAAAATATGAAAATAAGAAATATATTTAATAATAAAATTAACACAGGGACACTGAAATTGTAATTTGTAATTACGCTCTTTTTAAAAATCCTAAATTGCACATCCTAAATTAAAATCTGCTTAGGGCTGTAATAATAACAGCAAAAGTTTTTATCTTTCAGATAATTCAGTAGTACTTTTTTTTTTTTTTTTCAATTTATTTAAGTGAAATAAGCTGTTATCATTCACAGTTTACATTGATATTTTCTAGTAAATGAATCATCTGATTCATCATCATCACAACCTTTCACATGGTCATGTGTAAATACAGTTAGCAGTTTTACTATTTTTTCTTATTTCTAAAGACACACTTTTTTAAATGATTTTATTTCAGTAGAGTTAAAATATTTCCTCTTAAAAAGTATAGATATGGAAACTTAGCTGCTTCATTAAAAATAATTTACTTAGCTGCCAAATTTGTAGCTTTAAAAATAGGGAGATTTCTACTTTAAAATGGGAAGGAAAAAGGAAGAGTTCTACTCAAAAGAAAGCAAATGCAAATATTTTTGAAAAATACACATTTAAGCCAAATCAAATTTTGATACACACATTTGTCAAATATCTTAAATGGGTTAAATATACATTAAATACTGTGGAGGTAATAATGGAAAAAGATTGTGTTTTGCAGGACATTTGATCATTAACTGCTAGTTGAAATGGAACGCACATGTGTGTGTGTGGGGGGGGGGGGATACATCTATATACTTTTTTATGGGTTCTAGAATCTAATCAAGAAAGTTTAAAATGAATATTTACATTTATATTATGGATGGAGAGAGATTGTAAATCACAAGGTTTCAGTGGAGCATGTAATTGCCAATCGTTGGAGGGGGGGGGGGGGGAATTACAAAAATTATGAGTGAGATATTAAACAATTCTATTTCTTTACAGATTTTAGAATCTAATAAAGTTAAGTTTAAAATAGATATTTATATTTTTGCAGCAAATGGAGAATGATTAGAAATTATAAAGCTTTCTATAAGCTGTGTGATCACAGATCGTTAGGGAGAGGGAAAGGGGGGGGGGGTCCAAAAAATTAAATGAGTGAGATATATTAAACAATTCTACTTCTTTATAGGTTGTAGAATATAATAAAGCAAGTTTAAAATGAACAGTGACATTTATGCCATGGATGGAAAAAGATTGGAAATCACAAGGCTTCGACTGCCTATCGTCGCTCGATTTTTAGAATCTTTTAATGATCACAAAAAGTGGCGACTTTATTGGCGATCGATGCATAATTTTTAATCGCCATCTTTTTTTATTTAGTCGCCATGTGGCCGGTGGCGAGCGTTAATTTTGCCCTTTAGCCATTGGCATCAAAAGTTGATAGGCACTGATTTATGTCATGGTGCAACTACATATAAATTTATATGTAATTCTACGCAGTAGTTTCAGAGGTACAATTGAACAAAATTTGTCACACACACAGACAGACATTTTTAAAAATTGATTGTTCTGGACTTCTTAAAATGTAATAGAAAACCAGAAGTTGAAAATTCTTATGAATCCAATACTTTCTTTTGAGACATTTATAAGAAAACATAAACAAAAGAAAAAAAAAACTAAAACCTTCAAACTAGTATGTTATGGCCATCACAAAACTTTCTTCTACATCACTCTATGTAACAATACTACATGCTGTTCAAGATGCACAGAAGAAACTTAATCAGCTTCTCACAATAAAGAGTTTAGATAAGGAGTTTACTGAAATTTTAATCTAAAGACTTTGAAATATAGCCATGTGGAGAATCACAGAAGATGAGAAATAGCTGTGTTACCTGTTGCAGACATGGTACAAGCTTACAGAAAAAAAGGCTGAACTTTTCACGACCCCCCCCCCCCTCAAAAGTGGTATCAGGCAACTGGCACAATATAAATTTTTCAATATTAAAAATAATGTTAAATCTGATTGCATACATGTACACGCAATAAACAAAATCAGAACAATAAATCTTATATTGAATATGATATTAATTATAATTAAAATAGCTGTAAGTGCTTAAAAAATAGACAAACTTATTACATATACTTGAAAATAAGTTTATTCTATAGAAGCATTGTATGCTGAGGCAATTGATTAGCAAAATAATGTAGTTCAATTTCATTAGGAAAATGCAGTGTAAGTGCTATTTCTTTTTCATTTTCTCCAAGTTTGAATTTGACATTTCTTGAAAGCCAATCCCATAGAAATTACAAATAGTATGTTGCACAAATTCAGGCTGAATCCCTCCCCCTCCCCCCTCTACACATGTCCAAAAAGTTTTAATGCGGATTTGCATTGGTCCCAAGTCCCAAGAATAATAATTTTCAAGCTTAAAAAGGCTGAAAAGTAACATGTCTGCTGTTGGTTGATATACAGCCAAATTATGCCAGCTCTCGTTCCATATTATTTATCTTGGATATAAAGTTAAGTGCAGTAAATGTTATAGATGTTGAGATTTAGCCTTCCTATTCACAGAGTAAATTGCAGCATAGTATAGCCACCTATTGACCAATATGCACCAAAATTGAATCAATATGAAGTTTTATAAAAATGACCCTCTCCAGGGGTTGATAAAGATTTAAATTTTTGGTGCCCATTTTTGTGAAATTTTTATTTATTTTTGTGAAAAGAAGAATTGTTGCCAGAAACCTTTCATTTTCGCAGTTACTCTGCCTAATGTTTAATATCAGGTTAATAGCATTTTATTAAACAAGTATAGACACTCATTAAAAACAATACTGTAAACATGGAAAATTTTTACAAAAGTATTACTACTGTTAAAAAACAAAATTTTGTGAAAGGGCTGCTTTCATAAATCTGAATTGTGAAGTGACCCATTTTCTGAATTTGAATTTTGTGAGGGGGCCCATTTTAGGGATTTGAATTTTGTGAAGGGGCAGCAAATGGGTCCCAATTTTTGCCTGGATCGACCCCTGCTCTCGCATACCAAATTTTGTGCAATTATACACAAACAAATGAATCTAAGATATAACTTCCCCATTCATGGGAAAATTTCAGCATAGCAGCATCACTTATTGGCCAATATACACAGAAATTAAATAAACATATTTCATAATAGACCTGTGACATACTTAATTTTTTTTTTTAATTATGCAAAGTAGAAGCTGAAACATAGTCTTCCTTTAAATGGGAAGAAATCACAGTATAGCCTGTTCGTTATCATATTATTAACCGAATTTTATGTAACTTTAGCATAAGAATAATTTTTAAGCTAATAAATATTCATTTTTCTCTCAAAAGTAAGCTTTGGAAAAAATAAAATATTTCAATGATTTTAGGAAAGAACACTTAATGAAAAGTGGTGTTAAGGATGCATTAGAGATAGGTAAAGAGACTTTAAATTATTATAAATTATATATAAATTAGACACAAAGCAGTTTTAGTAATTATATCTCTGAAAATGATTAGCAGTTATAGTACATTTCCCCAATAAATATATTATACTTACTAGGTTTGTACAGTATTAGAATTAAATTCGTATCAATTATTAATAGCACAATTATTAATCACCTTTCCAATTCAAAAATTTTTATTGATTTCTGTATTAATACGACACCATACCGAAATTTTAAAATTTAGTTTACAAATGAAATAAAATATACAGATATAAAGAACACTATAAGCCTACTTGTATTTTAGCATTTTGCTAAAGCTTTTTTCCCCTGATTTTTACCTTTTCGAGTAAGAAATTTTTGCCCCAGCTTTAAACCCTGAAAGACCTTGGCGAAAGACGCCTTCGGTGCCAAATTTTAAATTTCACAAATGGGATCCTACACTAAAGTCATGCTAAAATATTAATAATGAATAGGAAGAATCAATTTCTAGCAATTTAATATAGTTATTTTGAAGAATTAACAATTGCTTTACAAAAGCTATTATAAATTTGAAAAGTGATTTTAAATTTTAGTGTTTTTACAATGACTTGCTTAAAAGAGATCACAGAAAAATATTCAACATGCAAAACCAAAACAAATAAATGAAAGATCGCTGATCCAACTAATAATTACACAAATAATTAAGTTATACTAAAAAGTAAACTTCTAACAATCTCCCGAAGCAAGTGAAAAATGAAAATTCGTAAAACTTAATATTTAAATAACAATTTCCGTTAAACTAATTTAAATTAATCATACTTACTTTCAAATTTCCTTTTATTCCACGTTGTTTGGCAATTTTCTTTAATTCAGAATATGACATCTGGCGTAATGTCTCGGCACTCGGTGTTTTTGGCTCATCCATACTGATTTTACAAAAATAAATGAAATATCTAAGGATTTTTCACTAAATCTCACAGTTTTTTTATCAAAACAACTACGAAAATAGTTTTGAAATACACAAATTTACAGCAATTAACATTTGATTGGCCAATTTCGATTTAAAAAAGCATTGCCAACAACAAAAACCTATTACACATGATCAACGATCACTCATGAACATCCATCTGCGCAGCACTAGTGCTATGTAAAACCCAACCACTCATGAACAAAAATATATTAAAAATATTTTAGCTAAATAGCATAGTTTTTGGATTTAAATTTCATAAATTATTTGGCTCATAAAAATGCATTCTTTTGAAATGTCATTTTTTTTTTTCTATTTTTTATTCACAACAAGTGATTTCTTTTCATATATTTAAATATCGCATTCACAAGCGTGATATAATCACGGCAACCAACTTTTAAATACTTCTTTGTTTACAAATTTTTTAGTATTTCACTTTTATTGTGACTTGTTTAATAAAAACTTGTAAACCCTTGTGGTGTGGATTTTTCGAGCGGCCCTCGAGGCAAGCAATAAATCTCAGTACTCATCAAACCAAACCAACCAAACCAAATCAAACCAAACTTTTATTGTTAATGTTTCAATCTTTTCAATCAAAATCAAAATGTATCTTTTTAATGCGTTAAAGATATTTTGTAGAATGTCAGTTTCGCGAAGTATTCTGATGCTTAATAAGCCTTTTGTCGCTTATAATCAAGCTATTCATTTGAACCAAACGAGAGGTTTAAGATTTGGATATGCTCAAATTCAAAAAGTTATGAAGTGCAGAAGAAAAATAATTGGTCCTGATAAAATGCGAAAAAGAAGTGACTGGCTCGACTGGAATTATGATGCTGAACTGTATGCTTTTACTAAAAGATTGCATGAAAATGTATCTGATGAAACTTTACGTTGTGTTTTCATTCACGATTCATACATACAGATGGAAGAACAAAAAAGAAAAGATATGTCTGCACAAGACGCACAGCTGGATTTAAAATCCAATTCTTCTCTTTCGGCTGTTGGTGAAGACGTAATGAGTAAATTTCTTTTGCGCTATTTAAGAGTTGCTTTTCAGCATCTTCCAGAAGAAGGTGTATGTGCCGTCCGTGATTATCTTATCTCTGATGAGGTCTTGTCTCATGTTTCATATAATTTAGGAACCAAAGATTTGATTTTCAGCGCCGAGTATCCCCCTAATAACAACACATTGGCAACGACTTTTAAAGCCTTTGTTGGGGGAATAGCTTCAGATGATTCCGTAGGAAGAGCTGAAAATTTTGTGCTAGATTTTGTTTGCCCCCAGCTTATTGGGAAAGATATCTTTGATATTTGGGAACCCAATAACCCATTACAAGTTGTGAACAATATTCTCAAAAATAAAGGTCAGGAACCATTTGAATCAAGACTGTTGTTCGAATCGGGTCGTAATTCCATGGAAGCTGTCTATCATGTGGGCTTGTATTCTGATAAACAGTTCTTAGGCAAAGGTGTAGGAGAAACCTTAAGCTTCGCTGAAGAAATGGCTGCATTTGATGTATTAAGAAGATTATTTCATTTGACAGATTCAAAGTCACCTTTACCACTCGGTAATAAAGCAAGAACTATGAATTTCGATTGTATTAAAGAAAATATATCTCTTGATAAAGTATGTTAAAAACAAATAAATGATGATATTTATTAACATATAATTTTATGCATGTGTTATTATTTAATTAAATCCCGTGTAAATCCTGTTTTTTGATGGTATTTCAGGATTCACGTTACAGGATTGGATTACAGAAATCTCGTGATATTTAAAAAAAAAAAATCCCGGTACTTACGTATTAATGCAACCAGGCCAAAATTCGCATAAATCGCCAAATTTGGCGACCCTACTTACGGCAACCCTACGTGTTGTACGTGGTTTTTCGTAAAGAAATTATTTTGCTTACTGGTTAGATTGAATGCCGTGAAATACTTTAACTAATACTAATAACTTAACAAATAATAATAATAATAACTAATAATAATACTAACTTAATTAATACTAATAACTTAACTTTCTAACTCAAATTTACAAATCGCGCCAACCTGGTTGCGATAATACATAAGAACCAAAATCCCATTCAAAAATAATTACAAAGAAGATTGTCCTCCTTTCTTTCTTCTCCCTCTTTTTTTTTTTTTTTTTACATTGTTCATCAAATTATTGGTACAACTATAGTATTTCCCCACAGCTGAATTTGGCAATTTTACTTTGGCGTCGATTTGAATGATAACAATGTCGTTCTGAACTGTTTGTGATATACAGTAGAACCTCGTTTATCCAAAGTAATTGGGAGCGAACTTACTTCGGATAATCGAGAATTCATCAATAATCATCTAAAATATTTATCAGCACTCGTAGTTTGGAAAGGATGGCTTGCATACAAAAGTAATGTGGAAAAAAAAAAAAACTTTAAAAATACATGTTTGTTAAGAGAAAATTTTGGATGATAGTAGAAAGTGAAAAAAAAAAGTGAAGAAGAAACCGACTTCGGTTAACGGAGAGTTTCGGTTAATCGAGGTTCTACTGTAATATGGCAGCCTACATGCTATTTATTTTGGATTTATGATTTATAATTTAGCTTATGATTTTATCATTTATGCTATATGATTTATGATTTAGCCATAATCACCAAAAATAAGTCTCCAAATTCATCTGTGGGGAAATACTATACTTGTTCCAAATTATTTTATTCATTTTTTTTTTTAAATATAATTTCATTGATTAATATATCAATTGCTTTGAGCAAGGTTAGATTTCTTCCTGAAGAAACTAATTTTTTCCAGGACAGTGTAAGAAATGGAGATAATTGGAAGAAACCAACAGAAGAGAAAATAGATGCTCAAAATACGTATGCATAATGAATATATTTGTGTAATAGATCAATAAAACTCGTGCGTGTTATGCATAGGTGTAAATATAGTGTTACAGATTTCTAAATAGTACTAGATTTATTTTTATGTGATTTCTTTCTAAGAGGTTTAGTCACATTATAAAATGTCAATTTTTCGCATTTCTAGCTTGTTTCTGCTTTAAAAAAGATCCTTATCCGTTAAAAACACACTTATCAGGGCACGTAATGGACTTTGAGATAAATTTGCCGATTTTATCGCACCTTGACAACTATTTTGACGACCTTGGTGAAAAAACCTTTATTGTCGATAGACCCATTGTCCAAGCTGTAACTCGATTATTACGGAAGTTACTGTAAAATTCAGGATTAATGGCAGGCTATAAAAGGGGTTCTGTTTCAACCACTGAGGTGAGTTTCTCGCTAAGACTTTATGGAATAGAAAGTTCTGCTTGACTAAGTATCTACCACTGAACTGTAGTTTATTTCTGTATGTTATGACTATGGTATCGTTTGTGCTGTGATTTATATTTTGTCAGCTGTTATTTAAGCTGTGTTTTCTGGTGAAACTGAAGTTGATACTGGGTTTAACTAAGGCAACCAAATTTTTTAAACCCAATTTGAGGACAAATCATCGCAGTGTCGTCTAATTGAAAGGCCATTTGAGGACAAAGTTAAATTATGCTTACATTTGAGGACAAATTTGTAAATTCGAGAACATTTGTCCTCAAATGATTTTCAAATTGGTAAAAATGTATTGTCACCGTGTTCTGAACTATTCTGTAAGTTTCAAAACGTCTAGCTAGTCGGGAAATTAGTTAAATAAATTTTCTGTCGAATTATAATCGCTGCCGAAGGCAGTAGGGGCCTAAAACCGTTGACTAAAAGTGTTAAAAAATGCATTGTCACCGTGTTCTGAACTATCCTGAAAGTTTCAAATGTCTAGCTAATCGGGAAGTTAGTTAAAAATTGATTGCAAGATTTGTACTGGTTACGCTGCCGAAAGCATCAGGAACCTGAAACAGTTGGCTAAAAGTATTAAAAAATTGCATTTTCACCGTGTTCTGAACTACTCTCAAAGTTTCAAATATGTAGCTAGTCGGGAAATTAGTTAAATAAATTTTCTGTCAAATCATATAAACGCAGCCATAGACAGTAGGGACCTGAAACAGTTGACTAAAAGTGTTAAAAAATGTATTGTCAGCATGTTCTGAGCTATCCTGAAAGTTTCAAATGTCTAGCTGGTCGGAAAGTTACTTAAAAAGCGATTGCAAGATGTATACTGGTAACGCTGCTGATGGCAACAGGAACCCGAAACGGTTGAGTAAAAGCATTAACAATGTATTGTCACCGTGTTCTGAACTACTTTCAAATGTCTAGCTAGTTGGGAAGTTAGTTTAAGTAAATTTTCTGTTGAATCATATAAACGCTGCCGAAGGCAGTAGGGATCTAAAACAGTTGACTAAAACTGTTAAAAAATGTATTGTCAACATATTCTGAGCTATACTGAAAGTTTCAAATGCCTAACTAGTCGGGAAGTTAGTTAAAAATCGATTGCAAGCTTTGTGCTGGTAACGATGCCGATGGCAGCAGGAATCTGAAACAGTTGGCAAAAAGTGCATTTTCACCATGTTCTTAGCTATCCTGAAAATTTTAAATGTCTAGCTAGTCGGGAAGTTAGTTAAAAAGTGATTGCAAGATGTGTACTGGTAACGCTGCCAAAGGCAGCAGTAATCCGAAACAGTTGGCTAAAAGTATTTAAAAAATGCATTTTCACCATGTTCTGAACTATTCTGAAAGTTTCAAATGTCTAACTAGTCGGGAAATTAGTTAAAAATAAATTTTCTGTTGAATCATATAAACGCTGCCGAAGGCAGTAGGGACCTGAAACAGTTGACTAAAAATCTTAAAAAATGCATTGTCACCCTGGTCTGAGCTATCCTGAAAGTTTCAAATGTCTAGCTAGTCGGGAAGTTAGTTAAAAATTGATTGCAAGATTTGTACTGGTTACGCTGCCGAAAGCATCAGGAACCTGAAACAGTTGGCTAAAAGTATTAAAAAATTGCATTTTCACCGTGTTCTGAACTACTCTCAAAGTTTCAAATATGTAGCTAGTCGGGAAATTAGTTAAATAAATTTTCTGTCAAATCATATAAACGCAGCCATAGACAGTAGGGACCTGAAACAGTTGACTAAAAGTGTTAAAAAATGTATTGTCAGCATGTTCTGAGCTATCCTGAAAGTTTCAAATGTCTAGCTGGTCGGAAAGTTACTTAAAAAGCGATTGCAAGATGTATACTGGTAACGCTGCTGATGGCAACAGGAACCCGAAACGGTTGAGTAAAAGCATTAACAATGTATTGTCACCGTGTTCTGAACTACTTTCAAATGTCTAGCTAGTTGGGAAGTTAGTTTAAGTAAATTTTCTGTTGAATCATATAAACGCTGCCGAAGGCAGTAGGGATCTAAAACAGTTGACTAAAACTGTTAAAAAATGTATTGTCAACGTGTTCTGAGCTATACTGAAAGTTTCAAATGCCTAACTAGTCGGGAAGTTAGTTAAAAATCGATTGCAAGCTTTGTGCTGGTAACGATGCCGATGGCAGCAGGAACCTGAAACAGTTGGCAAAAAGTGCATTTTCACCATGTTCTTAGCTATCCTGAAAATTTTAAATGTCTAGCTAGTCGGGAAGTTAGTTAAAAAGTGATTGCAAGATGTGTACTGGTAACGCTGCCAAAGGCAGCAGTAATCCGAAACAGTTGGCTAAAAGTATTTTAAAAATGCATTTTCACCATGTTCTGAACTATTCTGAAAGTTTCAAATGTCTAACTAGTCGGGAAATTAGTTAAAAATAAATTTTCTGTTGAATCATATAAACGCTGCCGAAGGCAGTAGGGACCTGAAACAGTTGACTAAAAATCTTAAAAAATGCATTGTCACCCTGGTCTGAGCTATCCTGAAAGTTTCAAATGTCTAGCTAGTCGGGAAGTTAGTTAAAAATTGATTGCAAGATTTGTACTGGTTACGCTGCCGAAAGCATCAGGAACCTGAAACAGTTGGCTAAAAGTATTAAAAAATTGCATTTTCACCGTGTTCTGAACTACTCTCAAAGTTTCAAATATGTAGCTAGTCGGGAAATTAGTTAAATAAATTTTCTGTCAAATCATATAAACGCAGCCATAGACAGTAGGGACCTGAAACAGTTGACTAAAAGTGTTAAAAAATGTATTGTCAGCATGTTCTGAGCTATCCTGAAAGTTTCAAATGTCTAGCTGGTCGGAAAGTTACTTAAAAAGCGATTGCAAGATGTATACTGGTAACGCTGCTGATGGCAACAGGAACCCGAAACGGTTGAGTAAAAGCATTAACAATGTATTGTCACCGTGTTCTGAACTACTTTCAAATGTCTAGCTAGTTGGGAAGTTAGTTTAAATAAATTTTCTGTTGAATCATATAAACGCTGCCGAAGGCAGTAGGGATCTAAAACAGTTGACTAAAACTGTTAAAAAATGTATTGTCAACGTGTTCTGAGCTATACTGAAAGTTTCAAATGCCTAACTAGTCGGGAAGTTAGTTAAAAATCGATTGCAAGCTTTGTGCTGGTAACGATGCCGATGGCAGCAGGAACCTGAAACAGTTGGCAAAAAGTGCATTTTCACCATGTTCTTAGCTATCCTGAAAATTTTAATTGTCTAGCTAGTCGGGAAGTTAGTTAAAAAGTGATTGCAAGATGTGTACTGGTAACGCTGCCAAAGGCAGCAGTAATCCGAAACAGTTGGCTAAAAGTATTTAAAAAATGCATTTTCACCATGTTCTGAACTATTCTGAAAGTTTCAAATGTCTAACTAGTCGGGAAATTAGTTAAAAATAAATTTTCTGTTGAATCATATAAACGCTGCCGAAGGCAGTAGGGACCTGAAACAGTTGACTAAAAATCTTAAAAAATGCATTGTCACCCTGGTCTGAGCTATCCTGAAAGTTTCAAATGTCTAGCTAGTCGGGAAGTTGGTTAAAAATTGATTGCAATATTTGTACTGGAAAAACAAACGAACGAACAAGAATTGAAGTTAATAAAAACATTTTAAAAAATAATAATAATAAGTTCTACATCAATTAAATAATTAGTTTTTGGGTCACCTCCAGCATACATATCAAATGCAGTGTTTAGATGCTATCGTATTCACTGATACACATACATGCATACCTCTTTATTATGAAAAATGAATTCAGAAGACCTCAAAACTCATAGAAACACAAAAATGTCAAATTTGAATTTTTCCATGACGATATTTCTCTTATCTATATTAATAAAATCAGACTTTTGTCTGTAAATTTGTCAGAATCAAAAAATTTTGCGATATCTTCACGTTTCACACTCCATGAAAGCCGACAATGACTTCAGAAAATTTTGCCTCTGTGTGTGTGTCATCGTGTCTGTATGTCGCTTTTTTTGTCCAGGCATCACCAGAGAACGGCTGGACGGAATTCAACGGCGCTTGGCAGAGACTCAGGTCTTCACCTAACTTAAAATTATATCTATAGAAATTTTCAAAATTTTGATCAGTTTTTGAATTGTGGGTAAAAAACGCCTGCGCATGCGCCATAAATATTTTTTCATTAAAACGCTTTGAATGGAAAAATAAAATATAAATTTTTAAGTTAGACTTATTCGTACTGCAAATTATGAAAAGATTGAAATGAAGTGTTGTCATCTAAGTTTCATACTTTAGTTAATTTAAAAAAATTTAATTGTCGTATCGGAAAACTGTTTACACCCCCAGGGTTCTGAAAAATCACCTCATACATTTGGTACTGAATTTGTAACGATACGTCTGTTATTTCTAATTTATTTTTCCCTTTTTCCGTTGGCACTTAAATTTCATACTTTAGTTATTTTTTAAAATTCTAATTGTTGCATCGAAAAACTGTTTGCACCCCTGGATTCAGAAAAATCGCCCTTTCATTTGGTATCAAATTTATAAATATGTCTGATATTTCTAATTTATTTTACCCTTTTTCCGTTTTCAACCCAGATTCGGTAGAAGGTTTTATATTTATACTTACGCATTTATATATATTTTTATTTTCCAGAAATATAATGAAATGTTTTTAATTTCACGTGAATAATAATAAAAATTAGAGAGAAAAATAAATAGTTGACCTGCAAAAGTTTTTTTTTTTTAATCAGGAATTTGTATGTGGATAAATATTTTCATAGAGATATTTGGCATTAGTTTAATATTTTTATTTAATTAAGCAGCACTTTTCTTTCCTGCAGTAAAACAAAATTTTTTGTTGTTATTATGTACCTTATGAGGTTCTTTTATGTTCTCCCCTTAATTGTAAATGATTATAATTTGGATTTTATTAAGACTTTTTATTTTTATTTTGTTAATATCAGAAAAGAGTTTTTATTTTATTTTATTTTATTTATTTAGTATATGGAACAGCTTTAGTATCGGATCCCTTTGGCAAAATTTGAAATTTGTTACCGAAGTAGCTCGGACGTTTCTCGCTAAGATCTTTAATTGCACAATTGAGATAGCCAATTCATCGCAAAAATGGCTTAAAATATTTAAAGTTACCAAAAGGGTCCCATACTAAAGATGTGCTTTTTGTATTTATTTACTTATAATATTTTGTATTAAAGACTTCTGTCGTCTCGAAATTTGGTGCGTAAATTGTTTGTATGCATCTGGCACTTATTGTAACTGGATTTCACAAAATTCGAAATACTCCTCCTCCTAAAGGGCAAAATTAACGGTCGCCACCGGCCACATGGCGACTATATATAAAAAGATGGCGATTAAAAATTATGCATCAATCGCCACTAAAGTCGCCACTTTTTGTGATCATTAAAAGATTTTAAAAATCGAGCGACGATATTCAATCGAAGCTTTGTGATTTCCAATCTTTTTCCATCCATGGCATAAATGTCAATGTTCATTTTAAACTTGCTTTGTTGTATTCTGCAACCTATAAAGAAGTAGAATTGTTTAATATATCTTACTCATAATTTTTTGGACCCCCCCTCCCCCCTGCTAACGATCCATAATCACACATCTTATAGAAAGCTTTTAATTTCTAATCATTCTCCATCTGCCGCAAAAATATAAATATCTATTTTAAACTTGCTTTCTGTAAAGAAGTAGAATTGTTTAATATATCTTACTCATAATTCTTGTGATCTCCCCCCCCCCCTCCTCCTCCAATGATTTTCAATCACATGCTCCACTGAAGCCTTGTGATTTACAACCTTTCTCCCTCCATAACATAAATGTAAATATTCATTTTATTGCCGAAACGTCAGTGGAGGCCCTCTGTTGAGACTCAAAACGGTTTTGGTCTGTGTCTGTCTGTCTGTCTGTTGCGTAATAGCGGCCGCAAAAATAGCGCTATTGACTTGAAATTTGGTACACATGTTCATGAGCTCCACGAAATCAGCTGTATAGTTTTTGGTATGTATTCCATTTGTAGTTCGTATACAGGGACACGCCAAAGTTTTTCTTATCATTACGGCGTATGGGAGGAATTTGTATGTATCACGATAGCGGCCGCAAAAATAGCGCTATTGACTTGAAATTTGGTGCACATGTTTATGAGCACCACGAAATCAGCTGTATAGTTTTTGGTATGTATTCCATTTGTAGTTCGTATACAGGGACACGCCAAAGTTTCTCTTATCATTACGGCCTATGAGAGGAATTTGTATGTATCGCGGTAGCGGCCGCAAAAATAGAGCTATTGACAAGAAATTTGGTACACATGTTCATGAGCCCCACGAAATCAGTTGTATACTTTTTGGTATGTATTCCATTTGTAGTTCGTATACAGGGACACGCCAAACTTCTTATCATTACGGCCTAAGAGAGGAATTTGTATGTATCGCGATAGCGGCCACAAAAATCACGCTATTGACTTGTAATTTGGTACACATATTCATGAGTCCAACGGAATTAGCTGTATAGTTTTAGGTGTGTATTCCATTTGTAGTTCGTGTACAGGGACACGCCAAAGTTTTTCTATCATTACGACCTATGGGAAGAATCTTTATGTACCGCGATAGCCACCGAAAAAATCAAGCTATTGACTTCCAATTTTTGCCGAAACGTCAGTGGAGGCCATCTGTTGAGACTCAAAGGGATTTTGTGTTCCGTCTGTCCGTCTGTCTGCCGTGCGATAGCGGCCGCAAATATCACGCTATTGACTTGAAATTTTGTATACATGTCCATGATCCCCACGAAATTAGCTGTAAAGTTTTGGGTGTGTATTCCATTTGTAGTTCGTGTACAGGGACACGCCAAATTTTTTTCTATCATTACGGGCTATGGGAAGAATTTGCATGTACCGCAATGGCGGCCGCAAAAGTCCTTCGATTGACTTGCAAATTGGCGCACACGTTCCAGTTTTGCATATAAGTAGCTGTATAATTTTTATTGCTATATTGTTTATAAACTGTGTATATAGGGACACTCCAAAATTCTTAACATTACGACGTATGGGGTGAATTTCTTTTAAACGCATTTTAATATCATTACTTTGCAATGAAGAAAATGAAACTAGCGTACGTGAGTAAGATGCTTAAACTCATGTTGTTTGAAGAAAATATGTGCTCTTAAGCTTTCTAATTAATGTACAGGACCTTACAAAAGTGTTCTGACAATGTCACGTAGTCATCCAAACGATGTTAAATTTGGAACAATTATTAATTTTAAACGCAAAATAAGCTGAATAGTTTTTACTGGTGTATACCATGCTTATGGTTTGTTAACAGAGACACAAGAAAGAATTTTGTAACATTAGAGCCTATGGACAAACTTTTATTTAAGCGCGCACTTTAATGCGTTTATGCTGAATTGAACTTAATAAAATTAACATACATTATAAAGATGCTTAAAATTATGTTTACTCTTAAAAAAGGTTATGTATAGACTAAATAATTTATGGGACCGCACAAAATAATTCCGAGTATGTACTGTACTCATCCAAATGATGTCAAATTAGTTTGAAAAAATTAATGAGTTATAATTAATTAGGTTTATTCTTATTATTGGCGTTTATAATGACTGTGGCTACTTTTGCGGGATACATAAAATAATTTCGTACTATTACGGTCTATAGTCGATATTTCTTAAAAGTTTCTTTTAACATGGTTACACCCCATCAAATATAATGAATTTTTTTTAGAATTTTAAAAGCATGTTTTCCTGTTGATAATTGTGGGCATAGAATTGGAAATTAGTTTAAAGGTTACGCAAAATATTTCCATTATGCTATGTAATTTTTTTTGTATGAAATTTGGTAGTTATGAAATTTGGTATTTATGAAATTTTTTACTTATGAATTTCAGGGAAATAATACAAGACCGTCGTTTATTAAGAATACGTATTGTTGCGTACTTGGGGGTTCGTAAGTTGTCCGAGAATGAAAGGCGAAACTTGGAAAAATTCAGTGATGTATTCACAGAAAGTTCCAGAAAAATACAGGTCTATAAACGAAGTATCAGCTTCAATTCAACCAGTAAACACAGCTTAAACAACAGCCGTTAACAGCAAAACAACAGTACAAACAGTTTAGCAATAACACACAAAGAAAATCTCATCTAAAATGGCTCAAAGCAAAGCAAGCATTTGACGAAACTGACACAGATCTGAGACTGACCGCCTTGGCGAAAAAATGCTCCTTTTATACTTTTCTATCGCACACAGACTGTTCTGGAAAATTCTCGTATCTCATAATGAGATTAGAGCTTCCATATTTGGTATATCCCTAATACGGATTTTCTCGCCAACGTCGCCAAAAAATCGCCAACGAGGGAAACAATCGCCAAATCCATTTCTTCCCTTATTGGAGCTTTTTTAAGTGTTTTTAAGGGAAAATTAGGCTATTTTAACGCTAAAACGACTAGAAATGCACAAAGTTAGCATTTTATTAACTTTACTAAACCTCTTTGAAAGAATTTATACAAAAATAAATGCAATTATTTACAATTCCGTAACACTTTATAAGCTATACAAATAGGGATAAAGCGGGGGGTTGAGGGGGCAGCAGCCCCCCTCAGGAATGTATCTGATTATGGTAACAAGTCGATCGAATCAATATATACGATTATATAATAAGGAATATATAAAAATGACTTATTGAATAATGTCTGATGTAAATAGGACGTTGAGGCTCCTGATCTGCAGATCCACTAGTTTTAAAAACTTTCTTTATTGGATTCTAGAACTTATAAAGAAGTACATAGATCCCCCCCCCCCTCGCACATGTGCACTCCATTTCAAATAGCAGTTAATGATCAAATGTCCTGCAAAGCACAATCTTTTTCCGTTATTATCTCCATAGTATTTAGTGTATATTTGACCCATTTAAGATATTTGACAAATGTGTGTATCAAAATTTGATTTGGCTTAAATGTGTATTTTTCAAAAATTTTTGTATTTGCTTTCTTTGGAGTAGAAATCTTCCCTTTTCCTTCCCATTTTAAAGTAGAAATCTTCCTATTTTTAAAGCTACAAATTTGGCAGCTCAGTAAATTATTTTTAATGAAGCAGCTAAGTTTCCATATCTATACTTTTTAAGAGAAAATATTTTAACTCTATTGAAATAAAATCATTTAAAAAAGTGTTTCTTTAGAAATAAGAAAAAATAATAAAACTGCTAACTGTATTTACACATGACCATGTAAAAGGTTGTGATGATGATGAATCAGCTGATTCATTTACTAAAAAATATAAATGTGAACTGTGAATAATAAGAAGTTATTTCACTTAAATAAATTGGGAAAAAAAAAAAAAATACTACTGAATTATCTGAAAGATAAAAACTTTTGCTATTATTATTATAGCCCTAAGCAGATTTTAATATAGGATGTTCAATTTAGCATTTTTAAAAAGAGCGTAATTGCAAATTACAATTTCATTGTCCATGTGTTAATTTTATTATTATATGTATTTCTTATTTTTCTTGTGGTGATTATACCACAAAATGGTGACAATGCTTTTTGCAGTCTGAAAGAAATAGTCTTATGTGAAAAGTGGCCACTAACTTAAGAAAGTGGCTACTAATGAAACTGACAGTACCAGCCACTGGCCACTAATGAATTTTCCCAGTTTCGCCCTTTACCTCCCCCCTCCCCCTTTTTGGAGTCGGAGGGCAATAAACATGTGTAAAAACATGTTTTTCAGCTTGGATTCGCTTTGAATTATCTTAGAATGGCGAATTTTGGTGTGTGTGTGTGCATTATGTACATTAGGGGGATTTTGCAAAACTTCGAACTCACCCGCTGAGGAAGGGGAAGTAAGAAGTGGGTAAGTTGCTGCCGAAGGCAGTGGGGACCCAGACTCCTCACGTTGCGAGCGAGAAAACCTCTACCAATCACAGCGAGAACTTAGGTTATTAATAAAGGTATGGGATTTTGACAACTCATTTAAGTTTAATGTCCAGCGAAGCAGGCAAAGCCTGCTAGTACAATATGTGATCGGAATTTAATTATATGTTTTCTTCCATCATCCGTAATTTTATAAAGTTAACGAATCGCTCTTTTATTTAATCCGCCACATTACTTTTGTTAAAAGCCTATTTAGCGCGTCCTTAATCATTTATTTATTACGAAATCCAAATTTATCAATTATTTTTCTTATTAATAACCATGTTTCTTGTAAAAATTTTAAGAAAAAAAATTGTCATTTAATTTATTTCAATCCATTTTTGTAAAAGAAAGAAAGAAAAATAAAAACAGAATTTATTACTATTGAATGTCTTATTAAATGACAAAATTAAATTCATTGAAAACGAGCGCCATCTCTTGACGAATTCACGAAATTTTTGGGTTAAATATCACAAAATTGAAATAACTACCCTGTATATTAACCAAAAAATTTTTTGATTGCAAAAGGCACTAGTAGAGGTCAGAAGGAATGTCCGTGCAAATTTTCAGCTTATTAGCTGCAGAACTCTAGGCTCAATCGCTGTCAACAGTCCCTCTCCTAACAAGGAAAAGAAGAATGTAACCGGCAAATTTCGGGTTTTCAAAGTTATATAACTCAGGCCCCTTAATTCGGAGTGACTTGCAAATTTTTATGTTTTGTCTTAAGCGTGAGCTCAAGGTCTGTGCAAAAAATCCTAGGTCTTGGGGATCAGGGAGCTGATATACAGGTAATCGAAAAGGTCCGAGATGCTATGTCGACATAATATACACTAAGCGACAAAAAAAAAGTCCTTCCGGCTTATTTGGAAGGGTAGGTTGATTTTTTTTTTTTCTTATCAAGTAGCCGTCATTTTGTTTCAAAATGGCGGCTACGAATTATTAATGGACTTGGTAGAAATATTGATGTAGGCTATGCACATATGGAGTTTTAAGCAAATCGGTTCATAAATACCTTTTTATGTGAATATTAAATTTTTATGTGGTCGACGCTTGGAAACAAAATGGAGGGTTAAGTTGACAATTATATCAAATGCATTTGTGAGATAAGTCTACTGTACACATATAGTTCAAATTAATTCAAAAGTCATCGTGTTGAAAAATTAAGTGGCTGCCACTTGGATCAAAATGGCAGAGAAAGTTGCTCATCTAAGATATCGTTGCAAATTTGAAAATGTATATACAGTAGAACCTCGATTAACCGAAACTCAAAATTTTCTCGTAACAAGCATGTATTTTTAAAGTTTTTTTTTTTTTTTCCACATTCCTTTTGTATGCAAGCCGTCCTTCCCAAACTACGAGTGCAGATAAATATTTTAGATGATTATTGATGAATTCTCGATTATCCGAAGTAAGTTCGGTCCCAATTACTTCGGATAATCGAGGTTCTACTGTAATCAGAAATGATCTGTAATAATCGAGGTTCTACTGTTTGGAATTTTCAAGTGGTCTCCACTTGAAATCAAAATGGCGCAGCAACTTGGTTAAAAAACTCATCTAAGATATTTATAAGATAAGTTAAAATACTGTCCAAATTTGGGTCGATTTGGAGTATTATTTCAGAAGTTATTATGATTGTAAATTTTGAAGTGGTAGCCTGATTTCAAATGGCACCGCTTAACTTAAAATATCTGCCACTTTATTAAAAATGGCGGATATAGTTCATTAATAAACTTCATTGAGATCCTTATGTGATCTGTATTTACATCAAAATTCAAACAAATTCGGAATACGCTTTTTATAATTTAAAATTTCAAATGGTCTCCACTTGAAATCAAAATGGCGGAGCAACTTGGTTAAAAAACTCATGTAAGTTATTTATAAGATAAGTTAAGACACTGTTCAAATTTAGTTCCATTTGGAGTATTATTTCGGATGTTATCATGGTTTTAAATTTTCAAGTGGTAGCCTGGTTTCAAGTGGTCCCACTTAACTTAAGGTTCCCGCCATTTTATAAAAAATGGCGGATAAAGTTCATTAATAAAATTCTTTGAGATACTTGTATAAACTATGCATACATGAAAATTAAAAACTAGTTAGCATAGGTGGACTCTGCTCAGTTCCCCATCCTATTTATGTTCTCATAAATTTCTAGTGGGAGACATATTATAATCATGTTAAAAGAAATGAATTTGACCAAAGCTTGACACAGTGATAGAATGAAATCCCCGCCTAATAGGCTATCCACCGTTTACTTCGATATATTTATCTTATTCTAATCTATTAATTTATTTTATCGGGGTCAATTCCGTTGTTTAGTTTTCATGCTACTATTTCCAATGCAATAATCCTCAAAATTCATATTTATATGAAAAATTTACAATTTCGATATGTTGATAAAATCATAAATTACGAATATTTTACGAAATTTTCCTATTAGAATATTTGTATTCAGTCATGTTCAAACAAACATCATAAATGTAATTTTGAAGTTGTCTAATGTATTTATGATCCTCAAAATGGAAGTTCATGCTCAATTTTGCCATATTTTGACATGTTAAGTAAAGCGTAAATTCCAAATAACTTACGAATTTTTTAAATTGAAAAAAATCATAGTCCATGATATTCATGCCAATATCCTAAATAATATTTCGAAAGTGGTTTGACATCTTTACAATGAAAATATCCCTCAAGATTGACGTTTATGCGAGATTTTGCTCTATTCTGCCATGTTAAGAAATTCGTAAATTTCCAATAACTTACGAAATTTTAATGTTCGAAAATTCATTGTCATGAATATTCATGCCAGTGTCCTAAATAATATTTCAAAAGTAGTCTGACATCTTTACGATGAAAATCTCTCTCAAAATGGACGTTTATGTGAAATTTTGCCCTATACTGCCATGTTAAAAAATTCGTAAATTTCCAATAACTTGCGAAATTTTCAAAGTAGCATATTTATAGTTACTGATGTTCATTCCAGCATCCAAAGTGATATTTTAAAACTGGTTTGACATTTTCACAGTAAAAAGTTTCCATTTAATGCACGTTTAAGTGAATTTTTGTCCTATTCTCCCATGTTAAGAAAATCGTAAATTTCTCATAACTTACGACGTTTTTTAGTTCGAATGTTGCAAATGAATAGGGTTCTTGCCAGTATCGAAAGTAATATTTTAAAACTGATCTGACCTCTCTGCGATCATTTGTTCGTGAGATATCGTGTTAACAGACTAACAAACTAACGGACTGACCCACTAACAGACACCCTACGGGCAGACACCATACAAATTGTCATTTTCGGATTCCTCACATTTTCGGGATTATAAATATATCAGACAACTTCAAAATAACATTTCCTAGCTGGAAGCCGTCGAATTCGACGATCATTTTATTGACCGTAATGTTTCAAAAAACGTCGCATCATTACTTAAATGTATTTCAAGTTAAAACATCTAATATAATTTACGACATTTCACTTTAAAAAAAGAAAGTCAGAAAAATGCTTATAAATAGAAATACTATATATGACATCATTTTCTACAAAATACAGTCAATGTGACGTCAAACTGACTCCAAATAAACAGTTGCTATCTTTTATTTTCTATTTTGTTTAATAATAAGACTACATGTTAGCTGACCCGTCCGGCGTTCCCCGAGCCCATGGTAATAACCTTAAATGAACCTTAAATTAGTATGGTTTTACATCTTTAACTCGATTTTGTTTGAATTTCTATTTTTAAATAAAAGCATCGTGAAAAAATAATCAGCTGTAACAAAAAATTACCTCGAACCGAACGAAACTCTGCCTTGTGACCCTGGTGCCTTTGGCAGCGCATACGCCGGTCGCTAATAACATAAAAATATTTCCAAAAATTAACCTGGAAGCGAATGAACCCGCCCGGTGTTGCCCGGGCCCATGATACCTTAAATGTGTATGATTTTATACCTTTAACTCCATTTAGTTTGAATTTCTGTTTTTAAATGAAAGCATCACGAAAAAAATAATCAGCTGTAACAAAAAAAATTACCTCGAACAGAACGAAACTGCCTTGTGACCCCGGTGCCTGCGGCAGCGCCATACGCGGGCCGCTAATAACATAAAAAAATTCCAAAAAATTAACCTGGAACCAACTGAACCCACCCAGCAATGCCCGGGCCCATGATAATAACCTTAAATAAACCTTAAATTTGTATGGTTTTATATCTTTAACTCGATTTTGTTTGAATTTCTATTTTTAAATGAAAGCATCGCAAAAAAAAAAAAAAACCTCAAACAGAACGGAACTCGGGCTCGTGACCCGGTGCCGGCGGCAGCGAAAATACAGGTCGCTAATAACATGAAAAAAATCTCAAAAATGGACCTTGAACCGAGCAAACCTCTGACTCATGTTACCTCTGCCTGTGGCTGCTGCACAGTATAGCAGGCATGCATGCTACGCACGCGTTGCAAAATCCACTTTCCTCCACCAAAGGGTGCAGTATGTTGTACACGAACATCACCAATCACCTTGAATTTCCAAGACTTTTCAAATAAGGTGCCACTGGTGGTGTCAACTGCAAAATCCTTTAGTTGCACTTTCCACCGCCAGGGGGCACAGCGTGTTCTATACGAACAACAACGGTAAGGAAATACCAAGACCTTTAAAATAAGGTGTAACATGATAGGGTCGACTGCAAAATCACCTAGTTCCATTTTTAACCACCAGTGGGTGCAATATATTGTATACGAACATCCCCAATCAACATGAAATTTCAAGACCTCCATCACCAATCGCCTTGGATTTCCAAGACCTTTTAAATAAGGTGTCAACTGCCAAATCCTTTAGTTGCACTTTCCACCGCCAGGGGGCGCACTGTGTTCTGTAAGAACATCACCAACGGTCAGGAACTACCAAGACCTTTAAAATAAGATGTAACATGATAGGGTCTACAGCAAAATCACTTAGTTCCATTTTTCACCACCAGGGGTCGTACTATACTGTATACAAATATCCCCAATCGACATGAAATTTCAAGACCTTTAAAATGAGGTGCTTCATGTGTGGGTCTAGAACGGATTTCCCTCTCAAACTAATTCCCCCCCTTTCCCCTCCCCTCCAAATCTACTTTCCCCCTTTTTTCCCCCTTTAAAATCGAAAATTCCAAATTTGCAGGTATTGGTTTTTTAGTATTCGACTCTAGTCCCCATATGTACAATTTCTTCACCGTGAAGTAATTTGTAGCTTAGTTAAGCTCGTAAACTTGTTTATAACCCGTTTCCCCCCGGGGGGGGGTTTCTCTTCGACTTTTTTTTTTACTTTTCTTTTTTCATAGCACATCTACAGACCAAGACCTTTATTTAGGCACCTCAACCAAATTTTTACACCAAGTAGTTCTCCCAATATGTTGGAGACACACAAAAACATGTTTCAAATTAATACATAGACTTGCTGAAACCCGTCGAATTCGACGGTCACTTTATTGCCTGTAATGTTTCAAAAAATGTCGCATCATTATTGAAATGTATTTCAAGTTAAAACATCTAATATAATTTACAACATTTCACTTAATAAATAGAAATTCGGAAAAATGCTTATAAATAGAAATACTATATATGACATCACTTTGTACAAAGTACTGTCAATGTGACGTCAAACTGACTCCAAGTAAACAGTTGCTATTTTTATTTTCTATTTCGTTTAATACTAAGACTACATGTTAGATGACCCGCCCAGCGCTGCCCAGGCCTATGATGATAACCTTAAATGAACATTAAATTTGTATGATTTTATATTTTAGAATTTAATAAGCTATAAAAAAAGTCCCAAAAATTAACCCGGACTGAACGCACCCGGTCGGTGTTGCCCGGGCCCATGATAATAATATTAAATTAACCTTAAATTTGCATGATTTTATATCTTTAACTTCATTTTGTTTGAATTTCTATTTAAAATTAAAAGCATTGCAAAAATAAAAAATAATAATAATCACCTGTAACAAAAAAATTACCTCAAACTGAACAAAACTCTGCCTTGTGAGCCTGGTGCCTGTGGAAGGGCATACGCGGGCTGCTAATAACATAAAAAAATTCCAGAAAATTAACTTGGAACCGAACGAACCTGCCCGGGCCCATGATTATAACCTTAAATGAACCTTCAATTTGTGTGGTTTTATACATTTAACTCGATTTTGTTTGAATTTCTATTTTTAAATGAAAGCATCACGGAAAAAATAATCATCTGTAAGAAAAAAATTAACTCAAACTGAACGTAACTCGGGCTTGTGATCCCAGTGCCTGCGGCAGCGTATATGCGGGCCGCTAATAACATGAAAAAATTCTCAAAAATTAACCTTGAACCGAACGAACCTCTGACTCGTGTGTCCGCTGTCTGTGGCTGCGGCACCATATAGCAGGCACGCTATGCACGGGCTGCAAAATCCACTTTCTTCCACCAAAGGGCGCAGTATGTTGTATACGAACATCACCAATCGCCTTGAATTTCCAAGACCTTTCAAATAAGGTGTCACATAGTGGTGTCAAATGCAAAATCCTTTAGTTGCACTTTCCACCGCCAGGGGTCGCAGTGTGTTCTGAACTCGCATCACCAACAGCCAGGAAATACCATGACCTTTAAAATAAGGTGTAACATGATAGTGTCTACAACAAAATCACCTAGTTCCATTTTTCACCACTAGGGGGCACACTATATTTTATACGAACATCACCAATCGACATGAAATTTCAAGATCTTTAAAATGAGGCACTACATGTGTGGGTCTAGAACGGATTTTTCCCTCAAACTAATTTCCTCTCTTTCCCCTCCCCCCCCCCTTTAAAATCAAAAATTCCGAATTCGCAGAAAGGGATTTTTTAGTATTCGAGTCTAGTCCCCCCATGTACAATTTATTCACCGTGAAGTCATTTGGAGCTGAGTTATGCACGCCAACGTGTGTTTAATCCCTGCCCCCCCAGGGGGGAACCGTTCGAATTTTTTAATTTTTCTCTTTTGATGACGCATCTACAGACCAAGACATTTTATTAGACACCTCAACCAAATTTTTACACCAAGTAGTTCTCTCAATATAGTGGAGACAGACAAAAACATGTTTCAAATAAATTATAGATGATACTTGTATGAACATGACTGATTACAAATATTCTAATACGAAAATTTCGTAAGCTATTCGTTTTTTAATGTTTCATCAACATAACAAAATTGAAAACTTTCCATATAAATATGCATTTTGAGGATTGTTGCATTGGAAATAGTAGCATGAAAACTAAACTACGAAATTGACCCTAATAAAATAAATTAATAGATTAGAATAAGAAATATATCGAAGTGAACGGTGAATAGCCTATTAGGTGGGGATTTCATTCTGTCACTGTGTCAAGCGTTTTTTCGAATTCGTTTCTCTTAACATGATAACTATGTTAAGAGAATGTCTTGTTCTAAAAATTTATGAATATATATATATGATGGGGAACTGAGCGGAGTCCACCTATGCCAACTAGTTACAATTTGAATTTGAAATGATGAAAATTTTTCATTATAGATAGATAGATAGATAGATAGATAAACGAAGTGATTGCAATAGGTCGATTTGTAAAGAAATCAACCTAAAAGCCGCACTGCAGAAGAAATTACTTATACCTTTTTTATTTGTAATAACTTCAAAACTACTAATGGTTGAAACAAATAAAACTGTCATGTTTGCATAATATCAAAGAGATGAAATGATACCTATGTACATTTTTTATTTAATAATTCACCTTATTACACTCTACGAAGTAATTATTAAAAATCTACGTAAAACGTTCTTTTTAAACGTAATATAATGAACACATACTTTGTACTGTATTATGATTTACTGTATGATATAAACAACTTATAATTTAAATACATGAAATAAAACTACTTATTTATTAGATCTAAGCAATTTTTTTTTAATAAAAATATGTGTTCTGCATTGAGTTATTCCACCTTTTTATGGAATTACTGCTTTAATGTGCAATGGCAAAGTATTATGCAGTGTTTTAATATAAATATCAGAAATTTCTCTGTGCCAAATATCATAAATAATTTTTTCTAGTCCTTGCAGAGTAGTAGGCTGCAATTTTTTAATCCTCGCCTCCCTTTCCTGCGCTTTTTTTTTTTTTTATAGACTAAACATTTTCTAGCGGATTGAGATTAGGGCTATTTCCAAGTCTGATGAAAAAGAAATTCTACAATATTTTTTGTGGAATTCAACTTAAAGATAAAAAAGATATGACGGCTTACAGAATTATAGGTGCTCCCTTTAGTATGGTGCACTACTTGCAAACTATGTAACTACTTGCAAACTTTGGTGCTATCTTGAAATTGTTTGCAGGAAAGTCTGAGATATCTTCAAAACCGTCGGTCAGGCGCCGTTTTTATAATGGCCGCGTTTTATTTCGAGTTAATTGATCCCTTGAGCATAAAAATTTGCCCGACTCATTGAAAATGTATGCACCTTCGTACCATAATGTACGGAGAATGTGTCACTGTTTTATGAATGCAGTTTTCAATATTTTGGTCACATTTTTATCATCTTACTAGTTTTTTTTTTTTTTTTTTTTTAATCAGTCCGAAATAAAATGAACTTGACTCATCAGAGAAAACCCGTTCGGCCTAATAATTGACTGATAATTTTTTTAAATTTTCGATCAACTGAAGGTTTTTTTTTTTTTTTTTTTTAATTCTTTTCCTTAGTAATGTCTTTTTTTTTTCGCAGATCTTCTGGTTTTTAACGTACTTTGTTTAATTGTTCTCGCACTGTTTTTGAAGAAATTATTTTGCTATGCACTTTTTTTTTTAATCTTTTCTAAGTTATGAGCATGTACAAATCTATCTATATATTAATTTGAAACATGTTTTTGTCTGTCTCCACTATATTGAGAGAACTACTTGGTGTAAAAATTTGGTTGAGGTGTCTAAAAAAAGGTCTTGGTCTGCAGATGTGCTATGAGAAGAGAAAAATAAAAAAAAGTCGAACGGTTCCCCCCCCCGGGGGGAAACCGTTTCTCCCCTGGGGGAAACGGGTGGGAAACCATTTCCCACCCGTTTGGGTTAAACACGTTTACGAGCTTAACTAAGCTTCAAATTACTTCACGGTGAAGAAATTGTACATATGGGGACTAGAGTCGAATACTAAAAAATCAATATCTGCGAATTTGGAATTTTCGATTTTAAAGGGGGGAAAAGGGGGAAAGTAGATTTGGAGGGGAGGGGAAAGGGGGGAAAATAGTTTGAGAGGGAAATCCGTTCTAGACCCACACATGTAGCACCTCATTTTAAAGGTCTTGAAATTTCATGTCGATTGGGGATGTTTGTATACAGCATAGTGCGACCCCCTGGTGGTGAAAAATGGAACTAAGTGATTTTGCTGTAGACCATATCATGTTGCACCTTATTTTAAAGGTCTTGGTATTTCCTGACGGTTGGTGATCTTCATACAGAACACACTGTGCCCCCTGGTGGTGGAAAGTGCAACTAAAGGATTTTGCAGTTGACACCACCATGTGACACTTTATTTAAAAGGTCTTGGAAATCCAAGGCGATTGGTGATGGAGGTCTTGAAATTTCATGTTGATTGGGGATGTTTGTATACAATATAGTGCGCCCCTGGTGGGTAAAAATGGAACTAGGTGATTTTGCAGTAGATCCTATCATGTTACAACTTATTTTAAAGGTCTTGATATTTCCTGACCGTTGGTGTTTATGTATAGAATACGCTGTACCCCGTGGCGGTGGAAAGTGTAACTAAAGGATTTTGCAGTTGACACCACCATATGACACCTTATTTGAAAGGTCTTGGAAATTCAAGGCGATTGCTGGTGATGTTCGTGTACAACATACTGCGCTCCCTGGTGGAGGAAAGGTGAATTTGCAGCGCGTGCGTAGCATGCCTGCTATACGGTGCCGCTGCCATAGGCAGCGGTAACACGAGTCAGAGGTTTGTTCGGTTCAAGGTTAATTTTTGAGAATTTTTCCATGTTATTAGCGGCCTGCATATACGTGCCGCAGGCACTGGGTCACGAACCCGAGTTCCGTTCTGTTTGAGGTAATTTTTTTTTTTTTTGTTACAGATGATTATTTATTTTGTGATGTTTTCATTTAAAAATAGAAATTCAAAGAAAATCGAGTTAAAGATATAAAATCTAACAAATTTAAGGTTCATTTAAGGTTATTATCACAGTCCCAGGCATTGCCGGGCTGGTTCGTTCGGTTCCAGGTTAATTTTTGGGAATTTTTTTTATGTTGTTAGCGCCGTGTATGCGCTGCTGCAAGCACCGAGGTCACAATGCAGAGTTTCGTTCGGATCGAGGTAATTGTTTTGTTACAGATGATTATTTTTTCGTGATGCTTTCATTTAAAAACAGAAATTCAAACAAAATCGAGTTAAAGGTATAAAATAATACAAATTTAAGGTTCATTTAAGGTATCATGGGCCCGGGCAACGCCGGACGGGTCAGCTAAGATATAGTCTTAGTATTAAACGAAATAGAAAATAAAAGATAGCATCTGTTTATTTGAAGTCAGTTTGACGTCACATTGAGAGTACTTTGTAGAAAGTGATGTCATACATAATATTTCGATTTATAAGCATTTTTCCGACTTTCTTTTTTTAAGTGAAATGTCGTAAATTATATTAGATGTTTTAACATGAAATACATTTAAATAATGATGCGACGGTTTTTGAAACATTACGGTCAATAAAATGATCGTCGAATTCGACGGCTTCCAGCTAGGAAATGTTATTTTGAAGTTGTCTGATATATTTATAATCCCGAAAATGTGAGGAATCCGAAAATGACAATTTGTATGGTGTCTGCCCGTAGGGTGTCTGTTAGTGGGTCAGTCCGTTAGTTTGTTAGTCTGTTAACACGATATCTCACGAACAAATGATCGCAGAGAGGTCAGATCAGTTTTAAAATATTACTTTCGATACTGGCAAGAACCCTATTCATTTGCAACATTCGAACTAAAAAACGTCGTAAGTTATGAGAAATTTACGATTTTCTTAACATGGGAGAATAGGACAAAAATTCACTTAAACGTGCATTAAATGGAAACTTTTTACTGTGAAAATGTCAAACCAGTTTTAAAATATCACTTTGGATGCTGGAATGAACATCAGTAACTATAAATTCGACGGGTTCCAGCTAGTCGATTTTTTAAAAAACTTTTGTTTCTTAACTTGCCATCATCTCGTTTGGATGGGCAACATGGCCGCCTGAAGACACATTTTTCGTTTAAATAGCCAAAAAAATTTATATCTTCCTAAAAATCATCTCAGGAATATTTCGTTAACATTTAATTAATTTGCCATCTCACGCATTAAGGAATTTTTTTTTTACTTTCATTCTAAAATTAATACTTTTTGTGGCATCGTTAAATGCCTTATACTTGCCATTTTTGAAATACTTTCTAAAATTATAATTTTTCTGACAGTTGCATTTTATTTTTAACACTGGGCCCAATCCTAAAGTGTACGTGGAGGGCGAAGTAATAAAATCTGTGCAAAAATTTGAAATGATAAAATTGGCGGCTGCTAAAAGGAAAATATCCAAGTGCGGCTTTTTTTTTTTTTTTTTTTTTTTTTTTAAAGGACTGATGGCCCATTAGTCTCAATCTGGGATTTTTGCGTTGTCGTTTTCGATAGTTGGACATTTGTCGAAATCTTAAATTTATCGAAAATATAATTGAATAATTTGAAAGCGATGTTATAATTGGGAAGGGAAAAAAAAACTAATAGTCTTCCGTCCTAAACTAAATTCTGCTTTTGCCAGAATTTCATCAAAATCTTTTATTATTATTATTATTATTATTATTATTATTATTGAAAGAAAAAGAAAAGAAAATTAATAATAATCAGTATCGTTACAAGCGATATCGAAAAAGTTTTTTTTTTAATAATATTTAATTAGGAAATAAAAAGTGCGCGTGAAATAATATGAAATAAAAATAAGTAAAAAAATGAATTTAATGTTTTTGTTTTTCGGGGGCTGCTCACGCATATAAAAAATGCGCATTAAAACGAGTCGAAGAAAGAAGCGAAATAAGTATTGAGTTATATCACGATAAATACGATATATAATAGGATACGATATATTAGACCTATCGTCCAGGGTTAGTAGGCATTTTCGTTGAAACAAATAGTTTGTTCGTTCGGTGCAACTTGCACATGAGTCCCGTGAGGTACAACTTTCACATGAGTCCCGTCAGGTACAACTTTCACTTTAGTCCCGTCAGGTACAACTTTCATTTTTGTCCCGTCAGGTGCAACTTGCACATTAGTCCTCTTTAATTTCCTTTTTTATTTTATTTTTATAATATCGTTGCATAGTAAGAAACAATTATTAAACATGATTGTATAATGAGTTATACATAGGACAACAATTATCATGATTTCACGCAAAATTCAACTAAAAATGTGCGTTTTGCAATTAAACTAGGCATGATAACACTTTCTTATTTATTTATTTTTTATTTTTTGGTCGCTTAGTGTACACTTGTAGCGTTTCACCATTGACTTTCCTACTTTGTAAATTTCATTTGTTTTTCTCTTAATGTGTGTTTTAGCTTGGCGGGGCGGAACGCAGCCGCGTTCCTTGATATTCCCAACAACACTTTTTTTCACAGTATACATAATCAGGATATTCTGTGGATGTATTAAAAATAAGATGTTTTATTACGGCTGTTTCTTATTCAAAATATCGTCAAATACACAGTAATAAAACGTCGTCTTTATTCGCTTTATCAATATCAATATAAATTGTATGATTAAAATGACTATTAAAATGAATATTAAAATGACATTTTTCTGTATTTTTACATTAACACATGTCAGAAACACAAAGGAAAATATAAGTAAATATAAATAATGTTGTTTTATTCTTCTTAAATTATTTTATGGAAATTGATTTTTTTTTTTTTTTTTTTTTGAGTGATTATTATTAGCAGTTTATCGTTAAACAATCTCCCATATCGTACTTTACATAGCTAAAACTATGAAATATAATAAAAGGAGTAGTCTAAAGTAACACAAGACGATAAAAGTAATGACTGCCGTTTGTTTATCTATGAAACGCTCCGGGTACATGTGACAACCCTAAAGCAACAAAATGCCTGATGCGCCAGCTCGTGGCAAAGATCGACTGACGGAGCGTTTTTTTGTAAACATGCCCTTTCCTTATGAGGGAAAAAAAAAGTCAAGATAACAAAGGATTAACCTGCGATAAAAGTGACATGTGGATTAATTGAGAGATAGAAATGTTTTTATATATAAACATTTCTAACGCTTTTTCCCATTTTAAGTTGTGAACGCGATAACTGGAGTAAATTTTATTTAAATTTAACCAGCTGGGGATATGTTGTCAGGACAGTAAAAATCTCCGTCGACTTCGTAGATGGGGTATCCAACTCACAGGGGGTGGAAATGGTGGGGGGTGGAAATTTTCATTTGTCCATTATTTCTTTAATATTGAAAATAGGAAAAAACTTCAAATCAGGCGAATGACCGCCTTACCCTAATGAACAATTTTTGTATTTAAACTTTTTCGATAACTTCAATTGCTTAAAAGTTACAAGTTAAAAAGTGATTTTTCGTCAATGGTGATGAAGCAGACTTTTCTTTTTCTTTAATTGCTTGTTAAATTTATAATCTGATGCTTACGTCACATGCAAAAAATAATATACATAAAAAGCTGAAAATATAAAAACCATGGTAACAGCTTTAATTAATCATTTAAAAATATAAAATTAAAATAATATGTTAGTCTTGGTAAAAATATCGTTTGTGGTGAATAGTTTAGAACGCCGGTTTACGCAAGAATTTAAATTTACGATTGAAATTGAGAGTAATACGTTACTGCTTCCTTTGACTTTTTATCTTATGGAAACAAGATATTGGTCTGTGAAGAGATGTTTTTGCATGGGAAGAAATTATGACGCCAAACCTGTTATTTTTCATCGCCAAATTTTATCATCAAATAACCAATTCTGTCGTTAAGTCAAAAATATCGTCGTCAACTATCAACTTTTGCCGCCAAATCACAAATTCCATTGCTAAGTCGCAAGTTTTGTCACCAAATTGTATATCTTTATGACTTCTATTTGTCGAATGATTATGAACTTTGAATTTAAAAAATTGAATCATTTGCTGACCAATAAATCAATCCTAAAATTTTAAGTAGAATGAATAGTAGTAGTTAATAATTAAATTTTTTAAAAACAGAATAGCGACGTAAATAATGCAATGTGTGGGAACTAAGCCATTAGCTAAGCATTAATGCATATGTAAAATTTCTTTACATTTGTAACATTAACGTAAATGAATCTACCTTTGCCTTTAAGCTTGCCGAAAAAGGATTTTTTTTCTTTCTTTCAGCTTTTCGGCAATTGTTAAGATGACTGTATAATAGAAATTTATAAATATCTTTTGTAGTTAACAAGTGTTTTTTTTTTTTCTTTTAATATATATATATATATATAAATAATTGAAATTACAATAGTTAAAAATAGCACTTTGGCTTTTTTTTTTTTTTTTTTTTTTAATGCAATCTTAAAAATTTTGAAATAGGGTCACAATTAACCCTGAATGAAGGAATTATAGAATATGAGCATGAAACAAATTTAGAGAGCAACTATTCTTAAATAACATGTTTGATTTTCAAACTTCTTTTTGCCTATTTTGATTTATTACTTCAAAAAAGGTTTTTCCTGAAAAAACCTATTTTATTCTTGAAAAATGTGAAAAAAAAATAAAGTAAAACTGGGCTTTTTTATACTTTATTTGAAAAAACACGAAAAAAATCCAACCCATTTTTTTTTTCTAAAAAACGTGGGTTTTAAACTTGTCTACTCAGGATAGTTGCCACAATATCAGCCAAAGCTACCGCAGCAGCCATATTGAATCTACCAAAACATGAACTAATACAGTGTTGTTTGATTTGACATCTATAGTTCGACCTATTACGTCATTTTACAATAACAGTGCAGAACTGTGTTACCTAATGGCTCTTGTGGTTACAATTTTGGCTTCATGTTTTACTGGACATCTTCTCCTTCATCATTCCTCCAGAAAATAAGGACAGTTGTAACAACAACAAAGGCTTTTTAGCCACAGTCATGTACACAGGACGAAATAAGCATCCCATTGGACTGTTTTAAAAGCTTTCGCGTTGTTATTTTGATTTAAGCTTTGCAGCGAGCGAAGATCTATCCGAATGTATCAAAAATAAATATAAGCCTTTTACTACATCATTGACTAGAATCGAATAAAGAATACATTACTTTTTTTTTTTTTTTTTTTTTTTTGGGGGGGGGGGGGAGGGGGGATAGAAGTGTGGCTGAAAATGGGTTAAATTGTGTTGTTGGCAGAAACGAACACTGAACTGCAAAGATTTGGCATTCTCTGTGCTTGTTGAGTATTTCGATTCATTGTCATGACTCAATATCTTACTTTTGGCCTTAATATTGAAATAAAAATCACTAACCAATGATCCAGTCTTTAAAATTGAGTTGTCCAAGCAAATAGTTTTTGTATAAGTGGTTATGGTAGAAAGAGACCGACAGATTTTTTTGACCATTTCTCTATCGTCTTTTATTGGTGATCTATGTGTCTCATGATGACACATTCACAAGTATAATTTTTGAATTAAAAAAAAAAAAAAAAAAAGGTTTAAGCAGAAATACTGTGGGGCATTTAGAGTAGAGTATTAATACGTAAGCATGAATTTTGTTGTACGTTTTTATTTTTAATAAAAATGCATACAAAAATACCTTTATTTTTATGCACGATATATATATATATATTCATTAAAAATGACGGTTGTTAAATCTGCATGCGCATTTTTTTTTTTTTTTTTTTTTTTTTTTTTTTATTATTATTATTCAATACAACGATTTCCCTTATTTTATGGACCTATTTTTCACTACTTATTTTTAAAAACTCCAACATAATTCCGCATAAGAAAATCATTCTTTGCTTTATTGTTGATGGAGTATTTACTATAACAACGTTTGCACGAATATTTTGAACTTTAACATTTACATACTTGTTTAAGAAAAAACATTGAATTTTGACCATTGGCCGACACTAGCATTAATAATTAGACAATGCTTCACATAGACAACACTTTATTTACAATTATATAAAAACGACCCTATAAAACTTTACAAAAATTACACATTTAAAACAGCTGTTCATTACGCTTTGTTTCATTGACCAGAATGAAACGTTCACCTTTTTTCTTTTTCTTTATTTTAATGCAGTAGATCTATTTTTAGGCTTTGTCTAAAACAATGTAGAGTGCAACATACATTTGTCCATAGATAAGTCGTTATTTTTATTTTAAAAGAAATTTATGACACTTTTTACAACTTCTGTTATTTTAAAATATGTACAATATCAAGAAATATTCTCAATTTATTATTCATTAAGAAATTTTTATCAAAAGTTTGATAAGTTCTGAAAGATTTTATCAAATAAGGAAATGACCAGAATTTTAAAAAGTTAGAAATCTTCTAGAAATCAGATTTTGATATAAACATTAAAATTTCTATGAATTTAAACATTCAGAGTCTGGATTTAGCTTATAAGAAAATCTCTGAATGAAAAAATTTAATTACAAAAATTAATTATTAAAGCTCCTAAAGAAAAATTCCACAAATTTAAAAAGGGTTATTGCAAAATTATTAATGCAATATTTAAAAGAATATTTTATTAATTAAAAGTAATGAATTAAATCACAGAAAATCTTTCAATATTTCTGTTTTGCAAATTAATCTGCTGACCTATACAATAACGCGAAATAATCATAAAATTTTTAATATTTTATTGCTTATTTTGTTCTAGGATAAAAGGCATCTCTTTAAAATTGCACTCTCAAAAAATATACAGTCATCATTCTTTCAAATATTTTTAAATTAGTATTATACTATTATTAATTTTAAAATAGCAAATCCTAAATGTTGTTAGGTTGGCTAGGTAGAACACAAATGCAGATTTGTAAAAATGCGTAACTATATCAATCTTTGTATTTTGTTTATACAATTTCTAACGATTATAAAGCTTTTAAAATTTTATTCATAAGAATACTCTAGAATAAAAATTAGAAACTTATCTTGGAATTATTTTGAAGGAAACACTGTACACTACCTCTCTTTTTTCATAGGAATTTTTTATTTATTTATTTATTTTTTTTTTTTTTAATGTAAGGAAAGAGTCCAGCTCCGATTTGTATATTTACATTATACACTTCAGTAAAAATAGCACTTTAAACAAATGTCTATTTACTGAAGAAATGTAAATTATGCCATATAAATAACCACCTATGTCTTGAACCAATCACAAATGATTGGAAAATGAAATCAAGCCAAATGATTTTTTTCTTCTTTTAAACCACAATTGCTTTTCCACAATTAGTATTTTGATTTCCTAATGTTCATCAACACCTATTTCATACTGTGGCTAAAATAGACTTGAAATTACAATCACACGATAAAAATGTTTAGTATCACAAAAATAAGGCACATTTCTTTTCCATATTCCATGTGACAAAAACAGTTCCTAGCATTCGAGTCAGAAATAAAATGAGGTGATGGATGGATTGCTAGAAGATTAAGTTTGCATTAAAAATGTCAAGAGAAAATTTGAGCATCACAGAAAATGGCAATAAGTATGAGAACATTTTCAGAAGGTGAAAAAATCATATCCCCGGGGGTACTTTTTCTCATATTATAGTGTTTTTCAAAAATGTCATGTATGGCTATCATCACAGATAATCTCTTCAATACATAAAATAATTCTCAAATTTCTCATGTTTCAGAATTTGAAATGCAATTTCACAGAAACTACATCACATGAAAAATCATAAGAAGTTGCGTGACAGTTGGACTTCAGATAATTTTAGGAAACTGAAGCTATAAATTATTAATTGATTCGATATCCAGGAGGCCTGTCCTCAGCTGATGTTCTCGAGGATCCAGTCTTTGAATTTAGTGATTCGAGTGCAGACACCGGGCATGTTTGGTTCGGCGCAGCCAATCCCCCAGGAAATGATGCCGGCAAGGAACCAACGTCCATCTTCTCCTTTAGTTTGAAGAGGACCACCTGAATCCCCCTAGGGAAAAAAAAATCCATTTAAGATTCTTAGAAAATATTGTACAAATATGAAAATATTTAGCATAAATCGAAATAAAAATAATATCCCAATAGACTAATTAAGTTTAGTTTCAATTAGAACACCGGAAGTAAAGCCCCACTGACTGAGGTTAAGTAGTTGGGAGTGTTATGCCATGCCTCCCAACATTTAACAAAAAAAAGAAAAGTAGTCAACGAATTAACTGTTTTCCCGAACTTTACTAGATTACTAGAAATTCATTTTAGATTTTTCTAATAGTTAGTTCAGTTATATTACTTGTACCTCCTTTTGAAATGATTCATACATTTTAAGTAATAAATTAATGCGTTTTTTTTTTTTTTTTTTTTTTTTTTTTTGGGGGGGGGGGGAGGAGGGGGTGAACCTGCACCCTTTAGTTATTTTTTTCCCAACTGTAATATTTCCGCACGTAACTGTTAAACAGCTAAAAAGGATAATTCATTACAATGATTTTTCTCCCGGCATATTTAGTTAAATAGGATCGTTGTCTTTAACATGACTTGAGTTATAAGTCATCAGTAATAGAACGATAGATGCGATTTTGTTTAAGTGAAAAATATATAATGCAGGTCAATATACACTTGTGTACGCACATGTTGTAATACACCTTTACAATTACTTATTGATCGAAAGGGTTTAACATAATGAACGTGTTAGATCTAAAAACTGAAATTTTAAGTTACTCGCCAGCAGACCCTGTTAGCTTACATATCACATAAAAAAAAAAAAAAAAAAAAAAAAAAATCGCCAGATTACATAATTAATTTTCTGTTTGGAATTTTTTAAGGAACATTTTAAAACTGGCCAAAATTTTTAGTGTGTGTTTCAATTTCACTGATTATGTCAAGTTTAGCAAAAATCAGTTTTCGAACTCCTCCCCTCACCCCTCCACCCCAAATACAAATACCAGTAAAGAATAACTGCAATGGATGAAGTTTGCGTTTTTATCGTTTTTTAACAAAACACGATGTTTTTGCGGCCTGAAACTAATTCATGACTGATTAAACAAAAACAAATAGTTCCATCGCTGCTAATTGTTAAAGTCTCAATTTTCTACCGATAATTGTCGAAATAGGTGATTAATTTTGTACGTATATCGACAAAATTCCTCTTTTTGTCAAAGCTGATTCCCAAAATAAGTGATTATTTTGCTTAAAATCAACAGAATTTTTGCTTTTTGGATGCCTAATTTATGAAGCATGCTGTATTTTTTGTAGGCTATTCCAGAAATGCTGGATTATTTTCTGGTCACTTGATTTAATTTACGTTTAATAGCAAAAATACACAATTTTGACGTGGTTAGTTCATGATACTGGCGAGTTGTTCGCTACTTTATGCTGTTTGTCAATACGTGGCGAGTGAATTTTTTCAAGTCTAACCTCGTATATTATGACATCAACAGTCAATTATTGTGTTTCCATATACAACTAAGTAACCACAAATAAACAATTTATGCTCAAAACAGACCATGAAAATGATTATTATAAAAAATTATTTCAATAAAATGACAAATCCACATACAATAACAATGCATTTTTATTTGCCAGCTAACAGAGAAAAATGAGAGAAGTATTGGAGCCATAATGGACAACCGCGTGTTACTGTAATTTGTGACATTGTAAGTTTTCATGACAAAAAAGTTAAAAAAAAAAAAATTATATATATATATGGAAATAGGCAACTATTTGGAAATAGGCAACTATTTTGACTACAGTCTTGCAATTTAATTGTGGAATTTAAGGCCGAGAACGTAGTTTTATGGGTTAGATATTAAGTAAATCTGAATCTTGAGCATCATGCGATGAAAAAAGATTGTACGAGCTTCTTGAAACTCAATAGTATTGGTCTTTAAAAATGACGATAAGATAATGGCTAGCTATAAAATAAAAATTTAATGATGAAAAATGCTTCCGGTCTTAAAGAGATTGTGTGGTAATTATTTTTTCAAAATATCTATGGTCAGCTCTAACTTCAAATGCTTCATATACAAAAAGACAAAATTAAGCATCTAAACAAATATATTCTGATTAATAAATTATTTTATTCATAAATGCTAGACAGAAGCTTTCGGTACTAAGTCTCTTTTTAACAAGTTTTCGGTACAAGTCTCCTTTTTAACTCAATATTAAAAAGGAGACTTGTCGATAGATAACTAAACCCAGGTAAAATCTTCACCGTCTGGAGCGCCAAAGAGAAAAATACAATAGCAGACAGCTGTTTCGGTAGCATTTGGAAAAATGGCTTAAAAAAAAAAAAAATAGTGCTATATCTTAATTTTGCGGCCTCTCTACCTCCTCATGCACGTTCATGTCATCCACTAAGCCAAAAAATGACAGTTTTCTACACTTTTGTTAACCGTTGGTTTAATATTTATATCGATTCAGTATAACTAAGCTCTGAAATCAAATATCTGAAATTCATTGCAATAGATTGAGGTTACAACCCTTCCATTATAGGTAAAACTATTCAAAAATTACAACTTCCGCATAATATGCCTACTAAATCGGTCTCTTCCAATGTTAGTATTGTTTTACCCTATCTTCCGAAATGAAATCATGTCATAGCCAAAGTTCTCAAACAAAAGGATATTAAAATAATTTTCGTCTTCCAGTAAACTCACCCTTTCTCAGTTAAAATATGTATTAACTCTTGGGGTATTTACAGTATTTCCTGCCAATGTGATTTATCATACATTCGTCAAACTAAACAAATTCCGTCTAAAAGAACGTTAATTATGACCATAAATAAGAAACCAACAAATTCATCATTTCTAAGTACTGCTGGGAGAAAAGCCATAATCTTAAATTGGATACAGCTAAAATAATTTGCAGGCCCAAATTGCTCACGAACTCTATTTCTTTGAAGCTTTTTTACATCTGTAAGAATTTTTAAAATATTGTTAATTGTGGTTCCGCTGTTTCCCATTTGTCTGACTGTCTGCAGTTTTACATTTCAGTTCACATTTTCTGAATCTACATTTTGCAACAACTACCGTTTCTCAATTTCCTGCTGACCAATCTTTTCACATTCCGCGCAACTCTATTGATCGATCAAAATTAAGATTTCTTTCTCATTTACGCACATTTTTCTGATTTTTTTTTATGCACTGAAGAGAATACGCTAAATACTACCGAAACAGTCTTCTATTCGATTTTTCTCTTTGGCGTTTCAGACATTTAAGATTTTATACCTGGGTTTAGTTATATTAACTTACTTGGCAAGAATCCCTTCCTCCTGCTTCGTATCCTGCGCAGAGAAAAATATCCGGAATGTTTTCATTTCGTCCAGCCGTCTGAAACATCTTCTGGCACTTTTCATTACTGATGATAGGTACCTGGACCTGTTGGAGCTTGGACGGCAGAGAACCACCTGTAAACGTCACAATTCATTACAGTCAACTAAATATACAATTTTAAAATTAAGAAGTTTGCTTCGCATGAAAACTATAATAAAATGCAGTTATTAAACTTTTATGGCTTTCATATACAGTGCGTCTCATTAATATAGAGACAGGCGATTTTTTGAAATAACAGTTCATAAAATGTAGCAATAATCCCGAAAAAAAATAAGCATATGGAATTAGAATATAATTGTATTACAACAAAGAAATATAGTATAGGTTTTTTGCAGAATTTTTGTAAAGAAGTAAAAAAGAAAATATGCTACCTGAAAAAATATGAAAACTTTTCGATTATTTGGTATTTAAATTCAAATTGTTTTGTTCCATTTTTTTTAATTATCTTGAAAATCCTATCATGGCATGCTTGGAGCTAGAATTTGGAGAATATGTGGCTGTAAAAAGTACCAACTCTGCTCTACTTATTACTTTAATTTCTGAATAATCGTAAACTTAAGATCATAGGCATACACCTCTCTTGCAAATACTCCTCAAAATTTTTTAATTGCGTTTAGGTTTGGACTGATGGCTCGACAGCCTGTTACAGTAACTTGATTCTGCATAGACCAAGCTTTTGTTGAGTGTGAGTCGACGCATCGTCCTGTTGAAATTTCTAGTTCCCTCCCCAAGATATTTGACAATTGGAAGACCATTAAGAAGAGCAATATAAGCAATATCTATTGTTACGTTGAAAAATAATGCAACCCACACTATCAGAGAAACCTCCTCCATTTTGGTGGCAAAAGAACTCATAAGGTTCTTGTCATTGGGCGGATGGATGATTCTTCAGTGACGAAAATACGTTTCATTTTGGTGACACTAATGGTTAGGCATACTATTTTCCTGATCTATGACAAGAACCTTAAGAGTTTTTTTGTCGACAGAAAGAAGGGAGTTCACTCATGGTGTGGATCACGTACTGTTTCAACGGAGCAATAGATATTGCTGAAACTGCTTTTCTTAATGGTCGATATTGCTCTGGGAATTATTAAAATGCTCTCAAAAGCAATCTCTTTCAAATTGGAAACATTTTAGGGGTAAAACCAGAAACTCCAAAAGGTTGACGCGTCGATTAACACGCTCCTACTGAACAAAAGTTGAGTTTATACAGATTCTTGTAGTTGTTCTAGAACGGCCAGCCATCAACCCAGGCTTAAATCCAATTGGAAAACTTTGAAAAGTATTTGCATGAGAAGTGTATGCCCATGGTCTTCAGTTTTCGACCAATCAGAAATTAAAGCAACAAGTACAGCAGATTTGATACTCATTACAGCCACGCATTCTCAAACTCTGATAGGATTTTCAAGATAATTCAAAGAAATGGATCCAAAATTAGAATTTAAATACCAAATACTGGAACTTTTTTTTACTTTCTTCTATATGTATATATATAAAGAGAAAGTATTGGATTCATGAAAATTTTCGAGCTCCAGTTTTCAATGGATTTACACGTTTTGGGATATCCTGAACAGGATTTGACTGTTTTTAGAAAATGTCTGTCAGTTTATTGAAATTTTATTTTTCCGACTGAGTGAAAATAATGCCTGGACCGGGTTTCGACTCCCGGTCCAGGCATTATTTTCACTCAGTCGGAAAAATAAAATTTCAATAAATATGATTTTCTTCCACAATTGATTGTGTGATTTTAATAAAAAACTAGTATGTTGTGGCCACCACAAGACTTTCTTCTATATTTACCTATACATATTCAATCAGTAACAATATTAAAAAAAAAAAAAAAAAAAAAAAAAGTACGATTTTTTTTTTTTTTTTTTTGTTAAAAGTGAAAAAAATCGATAACTTTGTTTTAAATTATCACAGATTTATAGTTCAACCATTCGTTTTAAAGGTATTGACGAGACCTTTCGAAAGATACCCATCTTGAAAATTTATCCCCCCCGGGGGGGGTACTTCCCCCCCCAGGGGGGGAAGCGATGCCCCCCCATGCAGAAATTTTTTTTTCCTAGTTACATACTACTATTATCAATAATTCATATTAATTTTACAATCACAAGTTTAAAACAACTCTAATTATGCACATTTATACGAATTTTTGTCCTATGCTGCCATGTTAAAAATTTAGATAAAATGCTATCACAGCGCCACCTGTTGAGCTATTGATCCCCAAACATAATCAGCACCAGTTTATGTCGGGGACCAACTAAATACCAAGTTTGGTTAAATTTCGTTAAAAAAAAAAAAAAAAAAAAAAAAAAATTGCGATTTTTTTCTAAGTTTTATTTTGTTAAAAGTAAAAAAAATCGATAACTTTGGTTTAAATTATCACAGATTTATCGTTCAACCATTCGTTTTAAAGGTATTGACGAGATCTTTCAAAAGATACCCATCTTGAAAATTTACTTCCCCGGGGGGGAACCGATGCCCCCCCATGCACAAAATTTTTTTCCTAGCTAACTACTACTATTATCAATAATTCATATTAATTTTACAATCACAAGTGTAAAATAACTCTCTTTATGCCCATTTATACGGAATTTTGTCCTATGCTGCCATGTTAAAAATTTGCATGAAATGCGATCACAACGCCACCTATTGAGCGATTGATCCCAAAATCTAATCAGCACCAGTTTATGTCAGGGTGCAACTAAATACCAAGTTTGGTTAAATTTCATTCATTGGTTCGTGAGATACAGCGTCCACAAAAAAATGATACAGGCAGACAGACAGACAGACATTTTCTAAAAACTATTAATTCGTGTTCTCCATATCCCAAAACATGTAAATCCATCAAAAAGTGGACTTCGAAAATTTTCGCGAATCCAATACTTTCTCTATATTACATATAGAAGAAAGTAAAAATGTCTGTCAGTGTCACAAATTTTGTGGACGCTGTATCTCACGAACCAAGGAACGAAATTTAACCAAACTTGGTATTTAGTTGGCCCCTGACATAAACTGGTACTGATTAGATTTGGGGATCATTCGATCAACAGGTGGCGCTGTGATCGCATTTTTTTCTAAATTTTCAACATGGCAGTATAGGACAAAATTTCGTATAAATGTACATAATGAGAGCTATTTTAATGGTGCGATTGTAAAATTAATATGAAATATTGATGATAGTAGTAGTTAACTAGGGAAAAAAATTCTCCATGTGGGGGCATCGCTATATATACAACTATAATATCAAATCGAAACAGAATGATGCATATTCATACTTCATATTAGAGAGAGAGAGCCACTTTTACCATTCAGATTATAACTCCAGGTAAGAAGAGTTTTAAAAACATAAAAAAAAAAAAAAAAAAAAAAAAATAAGTTTAGAAATTTATATGAAAATTACAGAAATTTAAAAGCATGCGAAAATATTGCAGAATATGGATATTTAGTTTTTTTTTTTTTTTTTTAATTATTATTATAGAAATTTGTGGGTTTCGACACTTCAGTTAAAATTTAATAATACATCTTTACTTGAACATGCTGAAGTATTTTTCAGGATTTTTTTTTTACACGTTTCGCGAATCCCCATCTCCCTTCCCTAAATGAAATTTAAAAATACATGTTTATCATCATTCACTAACAAGTTTACAAAAAAGTAGTAATTGCATTTGATTCATTTCTTTCATTAAAGATATTCATAGGAACTTTCCCTAACTATGGTATTTAAAAAGAAGAGCGTGGCGAACGGTTTTTCTATTTTAAATCTGAAAGTATGGATTTAAATAAAAAGAAATATAGAAATTAAAAGTTTTACCTTCGCTCAACCTCCCCCACCCGGTGACCGTGGCATTTATTCCCACGAGGGCTTCCTCCGTGGCTGTGTCGGGTGGTAGACAAATAGGGCGCACATGCGGCTGGAGTTTAAGAGGTGCGTCTAGATGCAAGAGAGCCAAGTCATTCTCGTACGTGAAGAAGTTGTACCTTGGGTGAACTACTTTCCGTTTCACACCTCGCTCTTGATGAGGCAAAGGCTCAGCAGCAGTGGAGAAATCATATTCGCCCACCCGGATGCGTATGTTGGAATTCAGAAGGCTATCAGAAAAAAGTTTAAAAGTAAGTTCGTAATAATAATTTGGAACTTGAAAGTTAACTTAAAATATCATACATATAACATCTGTTTCAAAACTAGGTATATATTTTCTTAATTACTGCACTAAACTTTATTAATAAAAAAAGTTTACAAAATCTGAAAATCACATTTCTGCTTATACTTTAATACAGCATCGTGTGAAATTAAGTTTATTTGTGTCGGACAGATTCACAGAGCTTGTTAAATGAACAGTTCAGCAGGTCCGAGCATCCAAATTCGAGTGCACCAGAATTCATGTTTTCATTTTTGAGTGCCCCAATGCTAACGGCATAGCATACTTTTCTTTTTAAACAATTACTGTGAAATATTTTGGGGAGGAGTAAACCATGTTAGGTCCTCGGCTGTTCAATTAACTTCTTTCAAGCAAAAGACACATTAGTTATGCTTTACCATCCCCTATCACACTATAGGTATAAAGAATTTGGGTATTCGTGAAAATTTTGACGTGATTTATGTGACTTTTGAGGAAACTGTAGGGGAAAAATATTTTTCTCGTATCAAGTCTCTAATCAATTCTTTAATATTCAGTCGACTGAATTTCAAGTATTTTAAAATTATAAAGTTTTATACAGCCTTATTCAAAAGGATTTTTAATAATTAAAATTTATTCTACAGACTATTTAGGCTGTTCAACAAATATTTAAATTGCATGCTAATGTAGTAGAGATGCTTTTAAACAAAGTTATTGAGAGAAGAATCCCAAATTAAAACTTTAAATATGTTTAACACATAACAGAATTTTTTCTTAAGTTAGCTTAAAAAAATATGAGAAATAAAAACCTCACTGTTTCCTAAATCAAATACAAACTTTCTGAAAGAAAATCATGAACACTTACTCATCAACACAATGTCCAGCCGTTGCAACCCAGTTAGCATTCAAGATAGCTCCGCCACATCGATGAGTGCTAGCAAAGCCGAAAAAGGAAGATCGGCGCACCGAAACCTGAAAATCGAAAGATAAAAATATTAACTTAATATTATGAAAAAAATAAAGTGTTATATGCAAGTTTATTATCTTTCTTCAACGTATAGTTTAGTCTTCGTAAGCTAGAGTTATCACAACCGGGGTGATTCAACAGCGCAGCGGGAGTGTGATGAAAAGCTGAGATGTGCACTTTCCGTACTATTCATTTACGGATGCAAGTTAAGCTGGGACGATTCTACTCCGAAAAGTGGTGGCTGCTGAAGCTGCGGCTGAAAGAAAGCAGCTGATAAGATGTAACGATCCATTCCCATCTCTCATCTCAATTTCGATAAAATTACAAGTCATAACGCATGCGCAATAACGCGAATCAGACTTCCATGCAAAAACAAACATTTTACGCAGTCTCCCTGGCGTGGACAAGAAACAAATATGCCCTCACACTTATTTTGATAAAATCATAATCAAACTAAACTAATGTACAATAAATATAAACTTCGATCACAAACTTCATAACACATGAAAACTTCTTTACACACCATAAATTAAATGGAAGCACTACCGGTTTCGAAAGGACATGGGCTTTCTACTTCAGGTGTGAAAAAAAAAAAAAAAAAAAACGCTACTTCATTGAAGGCAAAAGTATCCTTTTGATCTGGAGAAGTATTACCTGTCCAAAGTTGTTTGATTTTCAGGGCCCAAATGAGAACCCAGGTTGCTTTCACATTGCACTATGCTGCATGATATTCAAAGATTTTCTAGTTAGCTATTTCAAGAATGGAGCAGATAAATCCATGCACTCTTATAAACTACTAAATTTACGTACACAAATATTCAGTTAAATTAGCACAAAATATTCCAGACAAACTTATATGGATAATGAACAATTATTCTTCTGAACATTTTGGATTAATACTTTGCTCCTTTTTAAGATGTTATTGAATCTGAAATATTTTAGACGATTTTGTTCTCATGCCTGCATTAGGATCAGAGTTAAACTTCGAAGATTAACTCACAAATACATTTAAATGATTTTACCTCTCTCCTTTTATTTATTTAGAGGCTATAATGAATGAGCTCCAAATATACACTTACTGTACTTATTGTGAAAGGACGGATACATACGCAAATGTTGCATTAAAAAGATTAAGGTGATACATCATAGAATTTTATATTGCAGAAAATATAAACTGATAAAAATATAAAAGTGCGAGCACACACGTGTTGGATTATTGCATAAAATTAAATTTTATAATATATACAATTTTTTTCTTCTTAATGTTACTTTTAAGATTTTTTTTTTGCGTCTTTAACCAGAGAGTTTACTGTAATATAATTAAACAGCTTAAGTTTTTGCTTAAATTTTGCGTACATTTATCATTTATTACATTCTAAAAAATGCTTACGATATTTTTCAAATTTTGGGACTTTATGCATCACACATTATAATTTCGCATTTATTTGTTTCTTATAACTAATTAGGTTTTATGTTTTACTGAAAGTAAAGTATGGAACCTTCACTAAGTTAAAAAAAAAAAAAAAAAAAAAAACGCTTTAAAGAAATTTTAAGTTATCATCAGTAATAAAAAATATAGAGTTCTTCTGGTATATTTTGTTATCCGTTTTTATTCTTGCATCTATATCACGATTTAAATAAATGATGCACTACCAGAAAATCACTACACCATATATTTTGCTTATATCTATGGTATAGCGATATCTAGTAAACAGCACTTTACCAGATATTTTGTTTATACACAGACATATTTCTGTGTCTTATATTTCTATATTGACTATATCGCCTAATAAAATGCTCTTATTTCACACTAGATTTTTTTTAGACAAAAAGTATACATTTGTTTATTATGTCTATTTATAATTTTATTCAAATGGAAGCGAAATCAAGTAGATACTCTAGCTTTTATTAGCTAAAAAAATCTGGAGTGACTCCACTCGACTTTCCGAACATTGAGTAATTAACAGTTTTGTAGATAAAGTAAAGAAAGAGGAGTTGTTAAACAAACAAAAGAGAGAAAACCATAATAGAGTGTTTGAGTATTTTTCTCCATCTATTACACGATGTTTTATTTAACGCTACTGAACTTTGAGCCCATAGATCATAATGATAAAGAATTTTTCGTTGTGTCCCTGTAAAAACCTATAAATGCTAAATTCACCAAAATGCTTATAGTTAGTGCAACAGTGATTTATAATACTCATAAATTTTCAGCTCAATTCAATAAGGCGTTTAGATGCTATCGTACTTTTAAAAATTTAGTCCCATAGGCCATAATGATAAAGAATTTTTCTTTGTGTCCCTGTAAAAAAACTGTAAGTGCTAGATTCACCAAAGTCTATACAGTTAGTTCAACTGTGATCTATAACATGTGTACAAATTTTTTGCTCAGATTAATAAGGCGTTTAGGCGCTATCACACTTTTAAAAATTTGGCCCCATAGACATAATGATAAAGAATTTTTCTTTGTGTCCCTGTAAAAAAACTATAAGTGCTAGATTCTCCAAAATCTATACAGATTGAGTATTTGTGACCTATAATATGTGTATAAATTTTTTGCTCAATTAAATAAGGCTATTAGATGCTATCGCACTATTAAGATTTTGCTCCCATAGGCCATAATGATAAAGAATTTTTCTTTGTGTCCCTGTAAAAAAACTATAAGTGCTAGATTCACCAAAATCTATAGGGTTCGTACTATGGTGACTTACAATATGCGTACCAACTTTCAGGTTAATTGAGCAAAGCGTTTAGACGCTAGCGTGTTCACTCACAGACATACACACATACATACACACATACACACACACATACATACATATATCATCGTAAAAATAGTGAAAACGGACTCAGGGGACCTCAAAACGTATAGAAACATCAAAATCTCGAATTCGGATTTTTGACATGATTACAATACTTTCCTCACTATAGTGTTCGGAAAGTAATTCGGATTTTTGACATGATTACAATACTTTCCTCACTATAGTGTTCGGAAAGTAAAAAGGTTCTTTTATAAAAGGCTTATTATTCAGATTCCCCCCCCCATCCCCCCCGCCCCCCAGGAACGATATTTATGTACTCAGAATATTGAGAATTAAAGTCGTTCGAGCGGCGCGGGAAAGAAAAAGTCCCAAAGACGTATTAGGGATTCTGCTGAATTAAATTATTCCCTTTTTTTATAAATAGTAATAATAAAGATAACTTACGACTTTTTAAGCACTCTTTTTTCAAAAAATTCCATGAACGTGCACCGACAAAAATTTTAAATAATTGAAACTATTTTATTAAAATTGGATCCTACTCCCTCATTTTTCGCTAGATAAATAACTATTTCTTCAAAATTATTTCACCTCCAAATTATGTTTACAGTTTTTAGATAGACATCTTGTAAGCTCATTCAACATGTGTTAAAAATGATTAAAGGAAAATATCCCAAAAACGCCAACACTTTTTTTCTGAATTCCTTAAAAAAAAAAAAAATATTGATTTTTATTTAAAGTCGCTATTTGAAAATGCATCTCCCAACTAGCATCTCATGTGCTGGAGCGAAAATCGGATTTTAGCTGCAATTTTATTAATAGATTTACGAGGGTTGCTATTTATATTTCTGGCCTTGGCAACAGTAAGTGTTGCTAGGCGACCGCAGACGATTTTAATCGAAAGTTTGATATTTTTAAACGTAAATTCAGCAGACGATTTACCATTATAACTTTATTTGTGTTGTTGACAGTAAATTGAAAAGTTCTTCTCTTTCAAAAAATGGAATTGAATCGTGAAAATTTTCGTGCGATTATTTTTCATAACTTTCGACGTGGATTGTCAAGACAAGAGTGCTTCGATGAACTTAATTCTTTATACAGCGATAAAGCGCCATCCTACAGCACTGTAAAAAATTGGTATAACGAATTTAATCGTGGTCGATGTTCGATCCAGGACGAATCCCGTGCAGGTCGTCCAAAATCCGTTGTTGTGCCAAAAAAGATCGATGCTGTGCGTGAACTGATAAAGCAAGATCGTCATGTGACATACCGTGAGATTGAGGCGTCTTTGGACATTAGTATGACTAGCATCAATAAAATATTGCATGAACATTTGAGCGTAAAAAAAAATTGTTCGCGTTGGATCCCGCATAATCCGACAAACGCTCAAAAAAAGGCTCGTGCCGATTGGTGCAAGGAAATGTTGGAAAAATACGTTCAAGGTACATCAAAGGCTGTGTATAACATCTACACAGGTGATGAATCATGGATCTATGCATATGAGCCGGAAACAAAACAGCAATCAACTGTATGGGTCTTCCAAGGCGAGGCAAAACCAACAAAAGTTGTTCGAGGAAGAAGCACATCGAAACAAATGATTGCCAGTTTCTTCGGCATTAACGGTCATGTGGCAACAGTGGCGTTAGAGCAACGCAGGACGGTCAATTCTGAATGGTACACGACCATTTGTTTGCCAGAAGTCATCGGAGAAATTCGAAAAAAGCAGAACAGGCGAATCATTCTTCATCATGACAATGCGAGCTCTCACACATCGACTCAAACAAATGCATTTCTGACTGAGCGAAAGATCAAACTTATGGGTCATCCGCCGTACAGCCCTGATTTGGCACCCAATGACTTCTTCTTATTCCCACACATCAAAAATAAATTACGTGGACAACGATTTTCGACCCCCGAAGAAGCGGTTAATGCATTCAAAACGCATATCAAAACGATTTTGGAGTTACCTCAATCGGACTGGAAAAAGTGCTTTGAAAACTGGTTCAGACGCATGCAAAAGTGTATTGATCATCATGGAGAATATTTTGAAAAAGAATAAAACCAATTTCGATCCAACATATTTGTTTTTTCATTATCAGGCCAGAAATATAAATAGCAACCCTCGTATTAACATAAATCTATGTATAAACATGCAACTAGACCTGAAAATATTCACCTGCCACGGGACGACTAAGCGAAATACAGTGGCGAATTAAAAAAATTGAGCAGGCTAATATTTTCTTTCTCGCGCGCGCGACCTTCAAAAGCACGTATTTCCTCGATTGACCACGTAAAAAAATAGAACATTTCGGCATGAACACGCTGAGTGCCACGTCAGCCATCGGTGACTGACACTGAACTTTCCGTCCAACACCGGTGGCTGACATAAAATAGGATATAAAGCTAAAAATTTTACATTGTTTTAAATAACTATTGAAAATTTACTTCATTTTTATTTATTATAGGATTATACCATTAAGGCATTTTAATGGATTTTATTGAAACACGGTAAACATAAAAACGCATTGCTATACCGCAATACCAGCGCTTCTAAGCAGCGCGCGTGGCCTGACAGGAATTTACTTAAGAAATCGCATGGCGCTCACCGTGTTAAAGATAAATTTGAGCAAACAAAATCTAATATAATCGCATATTTATGTATTAGTATTCAATAGTTCTGTACTTCAGTAATGGCCGCAAATATTCTCATCTTAATTATTAATCAGCCACAGAATATTTGCAATTATCATTATTGAAAAATGAATCTTCTAGGGAAATTTAGAGTTCTAAAACGGACCTTTCATAATTATCGATGATCCTGAAATGACTTTTCACGAAAATCAGCGAAAATAAAAAGAATTTTACGCAAAAATTCAGAAAAGTCCATATCCGCAAAAAAGCCCGACAGAAAAAAAAAAAAAAAAAATCCGAAAGCGGATCTTTTATAAAAATAGAACAATTACAAAAAAATTTCTTAAAAATTTTTTTTTTTTTTTTTTTTTTTGGGAGGGGGGGCGATTAGTTAAAAAGTGAGGAGTAAGTAAAAGAATATCAGTTACTGGCGATTAATATAAAATTTTAATTCTCATGTCTATATACAATTATGCAGAAAATGGGATCCACTTACTTGCCATGGCCACTCTCCAAAAGAGGAATGTGTTCCGCCGACGACTTTGCCTTTCGGTTGTGGGCTCGTTATGCCGCATTCTAAAAGGGAGAGGAAAATTAAACGCCCAGTTGTAAATATGCACAGCGAAAATATTACTAATACATCATGTATGATGATCTTCGCAGATTTTTTTTAGGCTGTTTTCACTGTATTCATACTACTTGTGTTTACAGAACTGTAAGATAAAATTTCCTATTTTAAATGTTCAGTATTTGATATTAATGATTCTAATTGCTGTACAATATGTCCATAATTGTTTAAGTAATATGAAAAATGATTTTTTTCCCCCAATTATTTTTTGGCAGTTCCAGTGCTCAGGAAAATTTCTAGTTAATCCACTTTTTGAAAGTTCAAAAGCGCAAAAACGTATCGTTGATTCGTCCGAAGATAGAAACAGGAAATCCCTGGAATCCATTTACTTTCTCATATACAGGGTGTCTTAAATATCTAACTCAAATGTGAAAAGGCAGGTAGAGGTGGCCGAAAGAGGAAAATTTAGTATAAAAATTTAGGTGCAAAAATGCCATGCTGAAAGGGTAGAAGATAGAACTTTTCTGTCTGTATTCGTCATTCCTCAAATAGATTGATCAAAATGTATCGATACTCTAAATCGGAGATCACCGACATGCATTTCATGTATGGATCTGCAAACGGCAATGAAACAGTTGCTGAAAGAAGGAACAGTCAGGGAGGCATCATTCTACAAAAGTTCTTGTAACTTCTTTCCGATTTTACTCCAAATGTTCGCACGGTTTAGCCACAGCTCACTTCAATAAGAACGCCAAGAACTACCTATTTCCAGAACAGCATAGATCAGAGGTAAAATAGATCATCCTGAGACTGGATAGATCATCCTTAACCATCGCGCTCCTTTCATTTCTTTAATTTGAATTTCTGTTAGTGTAACATTTCAAACAAAGGGCTCTACGAAAATCCCATCGAGTTCGGCGATGATCTGGTGGTCAGACGGTTGATCAAAATCTGTGCTAATGGAAATGTACGCGACATGTCTGAAGCCTGACAGCTTCGTTAATGTCTATGCGTTTCTGCTATGAATAAAATTAATGTTGGTAGCTACTCGTCACTTATTGAAAAAAATTTTATCATTAAATTACATTAAAATGTTTACTTTGCTTTTCCCCCTCACTTATCTGTTATAACTTCTTTTCATGCTAACACATAGGCGTGAAATTTCAGGTATTCATTACTATATTAATCTGCTTATTTTTGGTTTTCCCCTCTACCTGCCTTCACATTTGTGCCAAGTATTTTTAAGGCACCTTGTATAGATTAAAAATCCGTCTGGTTACTTTTCATTGATGTCGGTATTTCTAAATTGTTACTGAAATTGCAGTCTTCTGTATTTTACTCCAGGAATACACGTGTTATTCTCATACAAAATAAAATGCAGATAAAAAAAGCCTTATAATCATGCGCTACAGCAACAACACATTTCAAGCATTTTTCACAGGGTTATCCCAAACAATTATTGTCCCCCCTCACTTCTTTCGGAACAAAAACTTTGCTGAAATGTATTACTGAAATTCCACCAAGCATTTTTTTTTTAATATACGACAAAACATCTAATTTCGAAAATACCCTAATTCTTTAGTCCATAATCTGTGTTTGTGTATCGGACTTCTTGTTTTATTTTTATAGGCAGATTTTTATGAAACTGATCGCATATAAGGGCTTGCCGAAATCACTACTAAAATATATTATTCACATGATTTGCTTTTTTGTTTTATATTTTAGTCTACAGGTTTTAATTAGAAGTGAATTATAAAGAAAAATTACAAAGACGAAAATTTAATTTTGCAGACTATATTTGATAAAATACTCTAATTGGTTGCGAAACAAACTATGGAAGTGTTCTTACACACTATTTCGTATTCAGATCTACAGTCAAATTTCGTGTGTATGAATGACGCGGTGCGACATTTTGATTTCAATAATAAAAAAATAACTTATTATGGAAGTAAGGAAAACATTGCAAAATGAAGAAACTTCTTTTGCCACACTAAACAGGAAAGCAACTTATTTTCTCCGATACACGTCCAAAGAATGTCTTGATGCAAAATATATACTCGAAATCTCTTTATTCTTATTTTTAATATATACGCGAGCACAGAACATGTTCGAAAATATTTTTGTCTTATCCTCTTCAGACAGTTGGAACAAATCTAATCAACCGTTCACAACGTTGTTTCGAATAATCCACTAACATTATCTCACGACTCATTGTTTTAGCTTCTCATTTCATATTGTATAATTTGTAATGATAATAATTCATTTGCTGCATCGGTTATTATAGCATTTGTATAGGCTAAAAGTACGCTTGCAAGAAATAATGTGTAGAAATTATGTTTACTAAATTTCTAATACTACTACTAAATATGACTTCGATGTGACCCTGTACCTCATTCATTCCAAGATAGTAAAAGTGAAATGATTTTAGAGACACAATCCTCATTTAAGAGGCTTTACCTGAAAAATCCTCTTTCTCGTCAGGAGTTTCTGTAGGATTTACTGGAGCATGGACGTGTCCACCTGCAGACTGACCGACCACAGCTGGTACGATCGGCCTGAAGGTAGGACCGACCACTTCGGCAATGCCTGGTCTCGAGGTACCAATCGTCAGAGGGGGCGATGTCATCACAACGGCTGTTGGTCCAGAAGGAAGTGGACTTGTAGATCGCGGGGTCGTCGCAGGACTCTGAGAAGGCTTGATTTTATTGAGCGGTGTTTGGTCGACGCCAGATGCGTCAGGAACTAGGTTGTCCGTTTCGTCCGGTAGTCGACAGCAAGTACCAACCAGGAAACGGTCGACGCAAGGTCCGAGTTGGACGCCCTCCTGCTTGATGCATTGCCAGACAAACATACAAGTGCCGGAGTCTCCAACCGCATTGGTGCAGGCTTCCGGGCGGATCTTAATGGTGGCCGCTGTAAGGAGATAAAAAGTTTGTCTTTTTATTATAGTTGCGCAATGTATGTAAGTAATAATTATTATATATATATAAGTAAGAAAACTGTAGTGTAGACGATAGTGTCTAAGTTATTGATATTCTTTCAAGAGGTTAATACAGTCGAACTCGTTTAAAAATAGGAAGAAGGGATTGGCACAATTTAATTCTTAAATCCAGTGCTCGTAAACACAGCGTTTGTTAACCCTTTCAGACCCGGTGTCCATTACAATGGACACACATTTTAAATCCTTATTTTCTTTAACTCATTCACTCCAGAGTCTTCAGATTTGCTCCATGGTTAGATGAAAGCTTATGGTTTTTGACATATTTGCATTTCTTGGTTTGGCAACACTTAATATATGTTTAAAGTTTGCTTTCTTTGAAAATGGCATCATGTTCTGGTTTACAAAAAGGTGAGTAAGATTTTTGTTTTTATTTATGTAGATAATGCTTTCTAATTGTGTCAGTGATTTTTTTATATAATTATTGTAAGTTAGTGTTAGCATGGGGAATAGTTTTATTTTGTTATTGATTTTAGTTTAGCCAAATTGCAAAGACGATCACATGTCCATTACAATGGACATGTGGTACTGGTAGTTGTGATTCTTTAAATAGTTACATTATTATTATATTTTTTATCGAATTCATTTTAGGTATTTATACTACTTTTAAAACAAAAAGAAGTTATAAGTATGATAAAGTGATTATTTTTCATTTTAGGAAAATATAATCTGAAAAATTCTAAAGATTTGAAAGAAGTTTTAGATTAGTGCTGACTTATCAGACATTGATGAATTGGATTCTGATGATGATAGCTGTATTGAAAGTGATAATCAATCTCCTCCAAAAGGTAAATTTTAATGGGATTTTCCCCAGTAATTAATTTAATTGGTAATTAGTTTAATTAATTCAGTAAATAGCTCATATACATTTAGGGTTTTTTCAAATATACCTAACTTTTATTCTTTTATTTTCCTATTACATTTTTTTACTCTCCTTTTATTTTTGAAATAAACACAAAATAATTAAAATTGCTGAAAAGTAATTAGAATTAATTTAATTTAATTTAAATTATCAAAATTATTGAAAATTGACTTATTTCCATTTAGGTACTGATGTTTCTTCTGAAAGTTCCGATAGTGAAGCTTCTGATAGCGATTATGATACATCATTTCACCTTACATCAAAAAAAGATATTCGTTTGAGACAAAGGCCATTTGAAACAAAAGCCATTTCCATACAAAATAGCGTTTTAGTTATGTATTTTGGAATGTAGAAACATTAATATCTTATGTGAAATTAAGTTTTATTTCTCATGTATCTTCTATTGTGTAATAATGTGTGTGAACTCATTTAGGGATATAGTGTCATTATTTAACTTTTTTACATAAATAAATGGGTATTTAAAACAAAAATCCCAATAGAAATTCCAACACTGAGTATTTCACTTTTACAACCTCATTGACCGTTTGTCCATTACAATGGACAATTTCCTATTTTTTTACAAAAGTACTTTCTTAATTTTTTTTCACTTTAATATGTTTATTAGCATCGTATTAAGATATTTTAACATGGATATATTTTTTTTTACTCATAATATTAAAGTCGGGTCTGAAAAGGTTAAAAATATATAGAAAAAAAGTTTTATGTGAAAAATGATTCAGTTAAAAACTAAATCCTATTTCATTAAGACAAACTGAAAATAGAGTGAGAGTTCGTTTTGATTTTAGACTCCGATAGTCAATCTGTAGATGAAGTTTAGAGAAACCCTTTAGTTCGTATAATCACCTATTATACGACTCTAAGAATGCCGCATTGGAGGTTTTTCCCCCATTTGTGTGTGTTTTGTTATTTATTTAATGTATTATAGAACGAAGTTAGGTACTCGTGTAAAAAAATCCTATCATGTGGGAGGGGGGGCATACCTAAACATTTCACGAAGATTTTTCTCGAAATCCAAATTATATTCGTGTTTTTAAGACGTTTTAATATTAGTTTTTTCCCCCAATTTCTTTTTAGCCCTGGTTCCTCGATCATTCATAGCTTGCATCACCCAATTTTAAATTCCCAGCTGTAAATATTCCTCCCGGAAATTTTAATATAATTTTCCTTTATCGGAAAATATTCATTTATTTTATTTCGTCTAACCTTGTTGCTAAACTCGGGTGGGGCATGGTCAACTGAAGCATTGTTACACTGCCCCTGAAAGGGTTTAAAGGTGTTTAAGCATTCGGCGAAAACAACTCGTCTCACTATTTGTCATTCTCAGTGAAAACCATTAAAAGGATTACACAATTTTTGTCATCCTTTCACGGTTTCTTTTTATTGGTTGTCTTTGGGTTTGCGTTTCTAGGTAGGGAATGTCCTTAAAAACATTCCAGTTGTTTACAGAGGAAGAGCACCTATTTTTTAAATTATCAATTTTTCGAAAATGACAAAATTAAAATGGCCATTTAACTAGCTTCAGAATTTATTTAACCCTTAAAAATGCCTTGCGATTTAATTTCCGCTAGTGCGTGCGCCATAAACAATAACAAGGCTGCTGTTCTACATTCAGTAAAGAAAAAGTGAAATTCGCGTGCAACGCAATCACGGAGAATGGTGCAGAACTCATGAAACAAAATTTTCTTAAAACAACTATTATACAGGCATAGAAATTAATATATATATATATATATATATATATATATATATATATATATATATATATATATATATATACATACATACATACTGAAAGAAATATAACTTATAATTTCTATATAATTGTTTTAAGAAAATTTTGTTTCATGAATACTGGTATGAGTCCTGCATTCTGTTCCCATTCCTAGAATCAGATCTACAATGTCTTTGAGACGTTTCTCCGATACGTCTTGTTGATGTTTGGCCCGGTCGGTTTACCACGTCTTTGACACGACATTGTAAGTTAAGGGGTTAAGAGGGGACTAGTAGTCAGAGTCTTTCTTCCCATGTTATCCTATGGAATTTTGTTAGGTCGAATTATGAAGATATCGCGTTCAAAAATGAATTCTTTCGAATTCTGTTTTTATAAATTAAATTCTTTAAACATGTCACCTATCTTAAAAAGCAATTAAAAATAAATAAGTAAAAAAAAAAAATTGAGATTGAAAAGTAGAGTATTAAGTTTGCTCAATGAAATAAAATATTTAATTTTTCTTTAAATGCTTTTTAAGATAAAAGGCGACATAAGTTCAAAGAATGAAATTATATACATATCAGATTTCGAAAAACTATTTTTGAGAGAGATATCTTTATCAATACGGGGGGGGGGAAATTCCATAGGAAGGGAGAAAATGGAAATCTGGTCGATGGGTAGCATTAAATAAAAGAACCCGTGTCCAGAATAAAATTACTAATAGTTGAAAATACCTTATTTAAATAAGGTAAAAAATGAAGTAAATTTTATATAATTTTAATAATTAGTAGCTTAAAATATGAATAGAAAATTTTGTGTATTTTTTTTTTTTTTTTTTACAATCCTCTCAGCAAATAGCATGCATTATCAATTAAAACAAATAAATTTAGTTTAAATTATAAACTGTAGATGGCAGCATCAAAAAAGTTGCATGTTGTAACTTCTGCGATTGCAGCTTTTTTTCACTAGCGCTTCAATGTTAAGCTCGATCCCTACGAATTGGGTCATTCTATTTATTTTACAGGTAAGACAGACCGTAAACGGAGGGATAGGAAGCAGAAGGGGAGATACCATAGATTGCGATTTCGGTCTTCGTTTTTTTTTTTTTTTTTTTTTTTTTATTATTATTATTATTATTATTATTATTACTTATTTTTGGAGATAAATGCAAATGCACTGAGCTAATAGGACGGTCGGAGAAGAGATTCAGGTTAGGTTCAATAGAATTACGATAAATTTCAATTTCGGACTAAGGTTTTTTTTTTTTTTTTTTTTTTTTTTTTTTTTCCCTGTTAACATATGCACGAAAATAGTTTCTTCTTTTTCTCCCCTTCCCCTTATATATCTATGAGAATCTGAATTCAGGCAATTCAGGTAAAAATTGACAAAATCCTCATGAACTTGGTAAATTTTAACAGCAATATTTATGAAAGCTTTTCCAAATATTACTAAATAGCAAGTATAAGATAATTAATATTATATTAATAAACGAAAATGACTTAATTTTGTTTCTATTTACATTCATGTTAAAAAAGAAAAAAAAAAAAAAAAAAGTGAATAAACCTTACATTAAATTATACTTAATGCAAGAAAAGGAGGGTAATGTAGATGTAGAACTTCGTTTTAATTAGTGAAAAGATGGTGTACCTCAAAACAAGTTTTAATGTAATGCTTTAAGATTATTTACTGGAATAAAATCAGTTTACTGCATTATTACGTTAATATAATTGCACTTAAAATATTATTTTCATCATATGATTGAAAACAATTGCGCATTGAATTGGAGCATTGATTGAAAACAATGCACTGTATGATTAAAAAAGTGCAAGTTTTTATTATTATTATTATTATTATTATTAATTAACATTAGCTACAATACATGCAATGGACGTAAAACATTCTATATCAACATAAACAAGTACAAATTGTTCCTTTCTTTTGACAGACAGGGCATTTAAAAAAAAATAAAAAATCTGGAGTGACTCCACTCGACTTTCCGAACATTGAGTAACTAACAGTTTTGTAGATAAAATAAAGAAAGAGGAATTGCTAAACAAACAAAAGAGAGAAAACCATAATAGAGTGTTTTTTTCTCCATATATCACACGAGGTTTTATTTAACGCTACTGAACTTTGAGCCCTTAGATCATAATGATAAAGAATTTTTCGTTTTGTCCCTGTAAAAATCTATAGATGCTAGATTCACCAAAATGCTTATAGTTAGTGCAACAGTGATTTATAATATTCATACAAATTTTCAGCTCAATTGAATAAGGCGTTTAGATGCTATCGCACTTTTAAAAATTTGGTCTCATAGGCCATAATGATAAAGAATTTTTCTTTGTGTCCCTGTAAAAAAACTGTAGTGCAAGATTCACCAAAATCTATACAGTTGGTGCAAATGCGACCTATAACATGTGTACAATTTTTTTGCTCAGATTAATAATGCGTTTAGACGCTATCACACTTTTAAAAATTTGGCCCCATTGGCCTTAATGATAAAGAATTTTTCTTTGTGTCCCTGTAAAAAAACTATAAGTGCTAGATTCTCCAAAATCTATACAGATTGAGTATCTGTGACCTATAATATGGGTATAAAATTTTTGCTCAATTGAATAAGGCGTTTAGATGCTATCGCACTTTTAAGATTTTGGTCCCATAGGCCATAATGATAAAGAATTTTTCTTTGTGTCCCTGTAAAAAAACTATAAGTGCTAGATTCACCAAAATCTATAGGGTTCGTACTATGGTGACTTACAATATACGTACCAACTTTCAGGTTAATCGAACAAAGCCTTTAGACGCTAGCGTGTTCACAAACATACACACATACACACATACACACACACATACATATATCATCGTAAAAATAGTGAAAACGGACTCAGGGGACCTCAAAACGTATAGAAACATCAAAATCTCGAATTCGGATTTTTGACATGATTACAATACTTTCCTCACTATAGTGTTCGGAAAGTAAAAAGGCGAGTGAGAACTGTATTTTCTTGTAATTTTTCACACTTTTCGATCCTTTTCTGTTTCAAAAGTTGCAACTATAAGTATATAGATGATTTAAAGCATGTTTTGAAGAAATTTGAACTATATTTATTTCCTATATTTTGCAGTGCAAGTTGATTTCCTTGTACAAAGAAATTCAGGAAAACTTGAAAAATGTTTACTCCCCAGTCACAATTAAAGAAAACTAGTATATTGTGGCCACCACAAGACTTTCTTCTATATTTTCCTATACATATTCAATCAGTAACAATATTAAAAAAACTAGTATGTTGTGGCCATCACAAGACATTCTTCTATATTTTCCTACACATATTCAATCAGTAACAATATTTAAAAAAAAAAATTACGTTTTTTTTTTTTTTTTGTTAAAAGTAATACATATTCAATCAGTAACATTTAAAAAAAAAAAAAAAATTACGAATTTTTTCTTTTTTTTTTGTTAAAAGTAAAAAAAATCGATAACTTTGTTTTAAATTATCATAGATTTATAGTTCAACCATTCATTTTAAAGGTATTGACGAGATCTTTCGAAACCGATGCCCCCACATGCACAAAATATTTTTCCTAGTTAACTATTACTATTATCAACGAGACCTTTCGAAAGATACCCATCTTGAAAATTTACTTCTCCGGGAAGGGGGGGGGGAGTACTTTCCCTCCAGGGGGGGAGCCGGTGCCCCCACATCCACAATTTTTTTTCCCTAGTTAACTACTACTGTTATCAATAATTCATATTAATTTTACAATCACAAGTTTAAAATAACACTCATTATGTACATTTATACGAAATTTTGTCCTATACTGCAATGTTAAAAGTTTACATAAAATGCGATCACAGCGCCATCTGCTGGGCGATTGATTCCCAAATGTAATCAGCACCATTCCATGTCACGGTCCAACTATATACCGTTTGGTTCAATTTCATTCATTGGTTCGTGAGATAGGGTGAAAAATATGAAATTTTGCGATCACAGCGCCACCTGCTGGGCGATTGATTCCCAAATCTAATTAGCACAATGCCCCGCCAGGGTCCAACTATATATCAAGTTTGGTTGAATTTCATTCATTGGTTCGTGAGATACGGTGAAAACAAGAAACCACAGACAGACAGACATTTTTTAAAAACTATCAATTCTTGTTCAAGATATCCCAAAACGTGTAGATCCGTCAAAAAACGGAACTCGAAAATTTTCGCGAATCCAATACTTTCTCTATATTACATATAGAAGAAAGTAAAAATGCAGTTGAGTGTGTGATGTGTGCAGTGAAAATTTTTAATTGTACATCTTTGTAAGCGTATTCAAAAACACCAATAACCACAATTTTATAAAATATATTGTCAACCTGATTTAGATAGTAGAATTTGAAATATCAAGAACTGAGATTTTAACCGTCATGTTGCGACATAGATACTGCCAAAAAAAAAAAAAGGATAATAATAAAATAATCATAATTATATTAAATTTATTGTTTACTCAATATATATGTGAGCTTAAATTTGGTAAATATTTTTAAACTTAAAAAAAAAAAAAAAAAAAATATTGAAATTTTTTTTTGACCAAAAAAAAAAAAAAAAAATATATATATATATATATCACCTTGACTTGAAGAAATTTGAGATCTGTTTGGAGAAATTTACTTTCGATCATCCGACAACACTAGCCCCAGAGCTTTTTTTTGCGATAAATGAAAAAAAAAAAATCTCGTCAATCAAATCTTTGACAGGAGTCAAGATGAACTTAAAATTGTCAAGAAAGAATCAAGCAATAAGCAACAACCACGAGCCAAATCAAAATCGTAAACACTCACTCACACCTCGCGCGCACAATCGCAAGCAAAGGTTCCCATCCCCCTGTCTACCGATATACCTGCAAATTAAATAGAATGATCCACTTCGTAGGGATCGAGCTTAACATTGAAGCGCTAGTCTTTTTTTAGTCTTATCTTTAGTCTTCTCAGAGCAGTGGCGGATCCAGGGTGGAGGGCTAAGAGGTTGAAGCCCCTCCCCCATCCCACCGGAAAATAATAATAACAAAAAAATAAAAATAAAATAAAATAAATAACATTTACAAATCGGAAAACTTAAATTCAGGTTGGAATGGTTCAATAGCATCTTTCAATTAAGTCATTTTAAGAAATCATCTGTCTTAGTTCAATAGCAGCAACAAAAGTTCAATAAAATTTCTCCGAAAGTCCACCTCTATTTAAGGTCAGTTTACCTCCTATAAAGGCCAATTTTTCTTGCTCCCATAACTTCACTGCCAGATACTGATAATTACTCCAGGCAACGAAGGCCAAAATTTGACAAATAGAAGAAAAAAACCGCGTAGTTTTGAAATTTGTCACAGTCATAGCGGAAAGTGTCCTGAACAATCTACTACAAATCCTTGCCCGTTGGGGTGAGCGGATTTAAAAGAGGTGGCAGTTTTCAGTTACCAATAAATATCTTAAAAACTATAGGATTTAATTTTGTAATCGAGATTTTTCTCTAATCTACGTGAGATTTCCTACAGAAATGCCTATTACGTTTTCTTTGTATGATCAATAGTTTAGAAAATATAGGGGGATGCAATATCACATTTTGTTGAAAAATGCTTTTTTGCCGTAGTAAAATCAACTAAAGACTCTAATTAAAAGGGTTATTGTATTAAATTTTCACCTTATGTGTATTAATTAGGTACGAAGGGGATATTTAAGAGTAATAAAGCAAGATTTAAAAAAAAATGTTTTTAATGAGTTTGAGTGAAGCAAGCAGGGGCAAATGGCGTTTCAGTATCATTTCAGATAGCAAAGACAAAAAATTGACCCCCCCCCCCCCCAAAAAAAAAAAAAAAAAAAAAATCGTGTAGTTTTGAAAATGACATAAGTTATAGTCAAGAGTTTTCTGAACAACATCCGGGAAGGGGTGGGGACAGAGGAGAATTTAAAGGGGCCACTTTTCAGTTTTCATTAAATACCTTTAAAAATGTCAGACCAGGTCAAATATTTTCTACCTATGTAAAAAATATGTACGAAGGGGCTACGTAAGGGTATTATCGCTTTTTATGTTTTTAATAACTTTAAGGTAAGTAGGAGGAAATAGCATTTTGAGTACCAATTTAGCCAAGAAAGATGAAAATAGCTACTGAAAATAGTGTTGGTATCTTTTTATCAGTTTGCATGGTCCGATTCACAAGAAATATCGGATACATTACAATCCATCAGAAATAAAATTTTGAAACCTATTTTAATAATATAAAGGTATTATTTCCTATTAAAAATCATAACTTATCAAATTGATCTATATTTCACACAGAAATTTGGTATTTGCTAATCTATATATTAATTTGAAACATGTTTTTGTCTGTGTCAACTAAATGGAGAGAACGGCTGGGTGTAAAAATTTGGTTGAGGTGCCTAGAAAAAGGTCTTGGTCTGCAGATGAGCCATCAAAAGAGAGAAAAAAAATAATATATTCGTAAACAGTACCAAAAGTGACGCAAAACATATAGTTTGAAAAGTTTAAAAAATTTAACTCTCCCTAGCACCATTCCAATTTGCACACTCTAACGGCTCAACGATTCGAATTAGAGAAGTTTTAACAGTATATATACGTAACCAGCGCCAAATATTATTGTAAACGTATATTTTGAAAATTTTAGGAACAAGTGCCCCCCATAGGAGCAATTAGTACATAATGTTAAAAAATATTGTCACTGGACCCGAAACAGTTGGCTAAAAATATTTTAAAAAATGCATGCATACGTAAAAAAAAAATTGTGCCTTGAGGGGACTCATGTCAAAGTTGTGCCTTGGGGAGGGGACTCATGTCAAAGTTGTGCCTTGGGGAGGGGACTCATGTCAAAGTTGTGCCTTGGGGAGGGGACTCATGTCAAAGTTGTGCCTTGGGGAGGGGACTCATGTCAAAGTTGGGCCTTGGGGGGGGGACTCATGTCAAAGTTGGGCCTTGGGGGGGACTCATGTCAAAGTTGGGCCTTAGGGGGGACTCATGTCAAAGTTGGGCCTTGGGGGGGACTCATGTCAAAGTTGGGCCTTGGGGGGGGGACTCATGTCAAAGTTGGGCCTTGGGGGGGACTCATGTCAAAGTTGGGCCTTGGGGGGGACTCATGTCAAAGTTGGGCCTTGGGGGGGGGACTCATGTCAAAGTTGGGCCTTGGGGGGGAACTCATGTCAAAGTTGGGCCTTGTGGGGGGGTGGACTCATGTCATAGTTGTGCCTTAGGGGGACTTATGTCAATGTCATTTTGAAAAGATTTTGATGAAATTCTGGCAAAAGCAGAATTTAGTTTAGGACGGAGGACTGTTAGCTTTTTTTTTCTTCCCAATTATAACATCGCTTTCAAATTATTCAATTATATTTTCGATAAATTTTAGATTTCGATAAATGTCCAACTATCGAAAAATGATTTCGACAAATGTCCAACTATCGAAAACGACAACGCAAAAATCGCTGTCTGAGACTAATAGGCCCTCGGTCCTAAAAAAAAAGTCGAACGGTCCTCTCCTGCCGGGGGCGCAGGGGAAAGGGTGTAAATTAGTTTGAGAGAGAAATCCGTTCTAAACCCACACATATAGCATCTCATTTTAAAGGTCTTGAAATTTAATGTTGATTGGGGATGTTTGTATACAATATAATGCGCCCCCTGGTGGTGAAAAATGGAACTAGGTGGTTTTGTAGTAGGTCCTATCATGTTACACCTTATTTTAAAGGTCTTTGTATTTCCTGACCATTGGTGATGTTCGTATAAAACACTGTGCCCCCTGGCGGTGGGAAGTGCAACTAAGGGATTTTGCAGTTGGCACCACCATGTGATACCTTATTTGAAAGGTCTTTGAAATTCGAGGCGATTGGTGATGTTTATATACAATATACTGCGCCCCCTGGTGGAGGAAAGTAGATTTTGCAGCGCGTTTTTTCAGATTTTTTTTTTTTTTAAGTGAAATGTCGTAAATTATATTAGATGTTTTAACTTGAAATACATTTAAATAACGATGCGACGATTTTTGAAACATTACGGTCAATAAAGTGACCGTCGAATTCAACGGGTTCCAGCTAGTTATCGTTTATACACCTCTGTCATAAGAAAATGAATAATATCTAAATATTTTTTTGTACAAGTTAATGATAATTTTGAAACATAAAATGAGATTGCATTAAAGAGTTATAATTGTTATAATACTTATTAAAAAATAAAATTCTAAATATTCATTTGTAGTTTATCTGTTTTGCGAACATTTTTATAAATGAAGATTCAAAATAAGTAGGCTGAAAAAAAATTGCAAATAATAATAGTTCATATATTAAAGGACAAAAAAAAAAAAAAAAAAAAAAAAAGCTGAACTCTGATAACTTATTTTTTCTTTGAAAAAACGGCAAATTTAAATCATTCAAAAAATAGGGGTGAAACTGTTAGTGATTTTGCCAGATACCGCATATCCGTATCCAGGAGTCCCACCAGCAGCCGAGCAGTTCTGCGCTCAAAGGTGGTAGACAAGAGGTACCGGGTTCGATTCCAGGTCACGATCGTCGGCCTAGCCGTTCGGAGTTTTCCGTGGTTTTCTCCTAAACATGCGTGAATACGGGCTAGGATCCCTTAGAAAGCCCCCCCCCTCCCATTTAAGGCACTCCCTCTCTGGCTCATGACCCTAGTGCAGTCAATCTTCCTTAATCCCCACAACCCAGCCCGTATCTAGGAGACATTAGCGTTTTAAATATCCGATATCCGGTGAAATTACTGTTTCCTCCTTACATTAAATTTTAAAATGTGTGATTTTTGAAAGAAAAAAAAAATGAAATATCCAAGTGCATTTTTTTTTTCGTTCCGTTAGTGTAGTCGTTAGTTTTACAGGTTCGTAGAATATGTTGAATTAACTTGTTTGCATTCTAATTTAAACTTGCAATTTTACAGCTATTGTAAAATACAAACTTTATTTCTATAATTAAATAATATATACACAATAATCGTACATCGCATACACTAGTAACACATCGTACTTATACACTAGTAATTTCGTACTATTACGGTCTATAGACGGTATTTCTCACAAGTGTATTTTAACAGGGTTACAGCACTCCATTAACCCTTTCAGTCGCAGTGTTCCCGCTGATGGAACACCTAATTTTAATTCTCAAGTGCAAAAACTCATCCCGGAAATTTTTTAGTAAAAATTTACTTTTATAACATAGCAGAAAAGGCCCTTTTAACGTGAAAATTAAAAATTTCTTTTATTTTAATTAGGTTCGTAAATTCCGGTGGCAGTGTAATTTAAATGATCCGAAATACCTTACGCTGCAAAGGGTTAAAATACTCCGGAATAATTTGAAATGTTGGGATCTATGCAACTTTTACGAGTTTTTGTTGTCGATAATGTTTACTTACAAGGTGATTTATTTATTCAATTGAATATTATTTGACTTTAATGAGGTTTACTTACAGATGTTTCAAACCGAATATTTCTCGAAAAGGAACAATGCTATTTTTTTATTTATTAAATATTTATGATCAGCTACGTGTCTAAAAGCCATTTTTAAAAATAGTTTAGTAATTTTTAAAATAAATTAAGTAGTGAATCTTAAAGGGTTAAACGCATATCTTATTAGAATGTTTAAAACCATGGTTTCTATGGAAAATGATAGGCATAGAATTGAATTGTCTGAGTGAAGCGAAAGAGTTTTTACGATAACTATATCTTTCGTTCAGTATAACTCAAAAAACATTTATTAGATTTCATTCAAACTTTCACTACAAGTGCATTTTTTACTATCATAACAAAGTTCTATTTCAGAGACAAAATTCAAAGCTTCAAGCTGTTCAGAAATTAGATGAAGAAAAAAAAAAACTCAGTAAAATGTTCGATTTTTTTTTTTTTTTTTTTTTTTAAAGCATATGTCTGAGGTCATTTTCATTTTGCAGACAATTTCATTAAAAAGCACGAAGTGAACTATTTTTTGCACGTTCTTACAGTTAAAAAATAAAGAAATACATAAATTTAAATTTATTTCAGTTGATTTTCTATTTGGATTGAGCATTACTAAAGGAGGGAAGGATAAAAGCAGGAAATCTTTAATAAAAAGATATTGTAACGATTTATTAAGCAAACTAAAGACAATTGTTTTAGATAAAATAATAATAATCTGGTGTGTCACTCACACAACTTTCTCTTGTGTTGCATTTCAATACTGTAAACACGGTTTCAAATTAAACGGTTAGATAAGTGCTTTGTACTAACCTAATTTTAAAACAATTTAATGTAAGTCATAGGAACTGCTTTAATTGAGCGTGATGGGAACTACCACCCCTTCAAACCCTCGTTGAAATAGAGTGCCCAAATTTTTAAACAATTCAAATCAGTTATTAAATTTTAATGGTTATTCAAAATTTTTATATATTTTTCACCTGCAGCACTCAAACTCGCCAATCCTAATCAAACTCCCGAGTGGCAAACTCCATTGAACTTCAAAAAACAAATTTTACTTTGCAATAAATATTTGTTTTTAAATTATTCTGATAACATATTTGCATACATGCAGAGAGATCAACTGCTGAAACATTGACTTTCGTATTCAGGAATCTCTAAAAGCGACATTATACGAAAATCGAAGTTGAAAATTGAGCTTCAAAAAATATCTCGTCTAAAAAGAAATTAATTTTCATTCCTGAGCAATTCTCTTTCACACGGTAAAATGTTTTAAAGCACTTTCATCAATTACATAAAAAGAATGCCTTCTCTTAGTTTTGAGTAGGCCTGTATAGCAGCTATATACCCCTCCACATCGTGTACTTAAATTTAGTCCTATATGGAAAAACGTATAACACAACCAATTTAAGGAAATGAATTTGCATCCAATTCCAAGAATAACTTCAATATATCTAAATTCTTTTGGGTAGCCTTGTAAATAAATGCTGAATGATTTTCATAACATGTTCTACACGAAACTTACTTTTATGCATCGAATATATGTCCATTTCATTTGGTTTCTTTTCTTCACCTACCAGAAATTTCGCCCATTCCCTTGGATGTCCCTGTAACACGAACCATTTATTTGATCTCAACGAAGTAGCATCTTTATAGGATATTTATTTCGAATATAAAGTTTGAACTTCTTGCTGCTATTTGTTCGCGAGACGCGCGTAACTATAACCAAAACTTAATTTCGAAATTGATCGAAAAACAATACTTTCTCTACTATATAGGGATAAGAGAAAGTTAAATAACTAGAGAAAAGCAAGTGACTCACCGCTAATTGTAAGGACGACAACACAAATATAGGGTATCAACGTGCATGCTGCCAGCGTTTTTTGACCACTCATCGTAAGACCTAGAAAAAGAAAAATGCTAACATTAATTTTCAGTATTCACTTTGTTATTTAAATGAAAGGGACGACCACACACACACACACACATACATGCAACACCGTAAAATTAGCAAAAATGAACTCATGAGGTCCCAAAGCTTATAGATACACCAAAATCTCAGTCAATTTTTTTTTTTTTTTTTATTACAATACATTCTTTACATATGTATGTTCGGGAAGTAAAAAATAAAGGGAAAGAGGAGCTGACTGACATTTAACATTTCTTAACATGTGTATATTTGCTTAACTAATGCATTCTCTGTGATGCCTTTGAATTAATTTTATTGAAAAAAAATATTCATTGTTTTTCTTTCTTCGAAACAAGCACTTTTAAGGGAAAAAAAAAAAAAACTGATGTGGATACCACATGACTTTCTTATACACCTATTGATATATACATATTACAAAAACACTGACATTTTCGTGAGAGATAACTGATTCGTAAATAAACAGGCAGATTCCACTCGATAAACATTCCTGAGAACAAGCCAAGAAATCTTACTTCAGGCACAATAGTCACAATAATAGGATTCTACGCACCATAGAAAATGTAAATCGCTTATTCTGGAATAGTATTACATAAATTATCACAACATACCTCAATGGCAAATGCACAGCTTACAGTTCAATCGAATTAATTCGAGTATAGAAAGTCTTTTATTCTCTTTGGCGAAAATTAATAAGAAACTATATATTATATCAAAACAATTAACTCCATTAAAACTGAGAAAGGATTTACAAATTCTGCCTACCTTGAATATTTTGTACTAAATTTGGTCGCTTTTCCCGCTAAGTTTTTTGCCAATGCAGAATCGAGTCTTGACGTCGATTTTAACGATTTGGCATCAAATTTGGCCAAAATTTGTAGATTAAGGTTGCCAAAGTTTGGAAGCTCTAACTGGAATTTTCTGGAAAGATTCATCGGTTTCTAGCGCAGAACAAACTTCTTCGAAAGTTCTATGAATGACTAACAAGACTTAAAAAAAAACACAAGTCATTATTAATGAATGTAGACTAGAACCATAGCCTCCTAAACTAGATGCTTTCCGCGTGCCTCGGAAACTTGGCAACAGTTCAAGCAGTAGACAGCGTCACCTGGTACAAATTGCTCGACTTTTTTATTCAACTGTCACCAATAATTTTAATAAGTGATATAGGATATATGTAATCGACGTTTCTTCGATTCTATTCGCCTTTTATGCATATCAAATCCCAATTTAAAAAAAATTTGGTGGCTGTTGAATAAAAAAAGTCGCGCAATCTGTACAAGGTGGCGCTATCTACCGCTTGAACTGTTGCCAAGTTTCCAGACCACGCGGAAGGCATATAGTTTAGGAGGCTATGCTAGAACTTGTCTCTTTATGTGCTACTTTCTGCAAGAGTAGAAAACAAAAACAGATTCATTTTCACGAAGGTGGACGTTGACTTACCGTCAAATTAATCAATTTGGCATCCAAATTTGACTAAAAGGGTAGTTAAAGATTCTAAACTTTGGAAATCATAAATTTCAGTAGAGGTCGAATTCTGGAATTTTCTGGAATGATTCACTTGTTTCTAGCGCAGAACTACCTCGAAAATTCTATAAACCACTGAGAAGACACTATGAATTCAAATTCTATTCAGACTTCAAACTGTGCTGTTAATCGTTGTTCGAGAATTAGCAAAAATCCTACTCTGAAGTGTATTTGATCCTGTTTACTTGACTTCTGTAGTACGAGAGTGTTTTATAGGATTGCTTCAAGATTATCCGTTTATTATTGATTTTCTGGTACAAAATACAGTTTTATTCCACTGTTTCCGGAAAATTCATTAAAATGCAGTCATCGACTAAAACCTACTTATTTCTTAAAAAAATATTTTCTACGCACAAAAATGTCGACAATTTTCATAACATCATTATGGGCTCTATCATTAGCTTTTTTTTGAAATCCAAGAAAGTAGTCAGACATAATGGCCAAAACATTTGCATTTTTGATTATTATAACTTTCCTAAATATCTCCAAAACGGAATACCACAGAAAAACCAAAAAGGAAGTTGCACAACTAGACGTCATAACAAACCTATATAGCAATTTGCAACTTTCTACGTTCAACCGTTTTTGAATTAAGTTAGATACACACACGTATATACATATGTTACGGAAAATTGCGTAAAGTCGTAAGTATCTTTAAAATGGGAGCTCGTGTCAAGACCAAAGTTGGAGATGTACAACTACACGTCATGACAGTAACAAATATAAATTTTCTACATTCTACGGACATTCGTTTTTGAGCATCTAAATCCATTTCGAAAATCCCGATTACAATGCTTCCTTATACTTTGAGAACAAGGAAGTAAAGGTAGAAATAAATATTTAATGCTAGTTTAAAAATTATTCCATATCTGTCAAAGTTATAAAGAATTTGGTTAACGAATGTCATGGATTTGATAACTCTAACATGCCATCGAAATTTCATATTAGTGTATTAATTGTTTTAGAGTTTAGAAGCAAATGATGAAGACAAGTTGTCACTTAATTTTCGAAAAGCAGTGTATAGCTTAAGGAAAACTTATAAATTCTTCAAATGAAAACAAGGCAGCTAAAAACAGCCTATATAGAAAACGAAAAAAAAAAGTAATTTCTGTGGCACGACATGCTACGTTGGTCTTTTGCAAAGGTAAAAAGAATTTCTCCTATAGTGCACGGTTCATGTGTCAACTTAAATAGAATCGAGAGTTAAAGAAAAACATTGAAAATGAGCACGAAAAAGTGAAGCCTTTGGTGCGGTTCATTTATCTTGATATTTAGGGAGTAGCCTGAATGTGTGGTGGCCTCTTTTTACGGAAGGTTTAGCCCGATGAAAAGGAAAACACCTTTCGCCAACTTGCAATTACTAATATCATAGGATAAATTTACTTGGCTTATATATATTTACACTAGTTTTCAGATGATATAAACAAAAATATTGATTTATTAAAAATAACGTTGAAAATCTTCAGCAACCCTTAACCGTAGATGAAAATCGTAATCTCAAAAATTATACGAATAGGCACTTTTTTTTTTTCCCCCTCTTTTAAGTTATTGCCGACAGGAACCCCTTTTTCGTTATTTTTTTCTAGCTTTCCCTATTGCGGACTCTGCAACTCCTATTTCTAGAAAATTTTACACTTAATTCTTGACAGTCATTTTCTCAAGAAAAACGATGGGGAAAAAAAGATTATTATTCAAGTTATTATAAATAATTTGATGGCTCCAAAAAGCATTGTGCATCACGTGGAATTTTAAATAGAGTCGTAGTGTGTTCTATGCGCCCTCTTTTATTATTGACAACAGGATGGACGGAGGCGAGTGTCTTCATTGACGCCATCGATTCGTGATGGTATAGATTGTATTTCTAATTCGATCGCTGCAATAAGATTGGCGAGTACTCTTAGTTTCTTCGCATATATTTGTTCTTGACATGCCCCCCCCCCCCCCCAGAGAGGGGTGGGGGGGAAATCGCACTAAGGCTTCCTTCAGAGACTAGCTACTATGCAGCGCGTCAAAACTCATAAATTATCCACTGTCCGAAAGCGACCCTTGACATTTTGCACACATTTACAATGAAGGACATTACTTTTTATTGCTCTTTTACAAAAGAGACCCAATTTCGATCGCAGTAGGAGGTTTGTCAGCAGAGGGAAAGTCTCTCCTGCCTCGCGTCAATTCGATTCCCCACATCAAAGGAATATCAAAAGAAACCGAACTTGAAGCCAGTCTCTGAAAGGTCCTTAAGGCTTCCTTCAGAGACTAGCTACTATGCAGCGCGTCAAAACTCATAAATTATCCACTGTCCGAAAGCGACCCTTGACATTTTGCACACATTTACAATGAAGGACATTACTTTTTATTGCTCTTTTACAAAAGAGACCCAATTTCGATCGCAGTAGGAGGTTTATCAGCAGAGGGAAACTCTCTCCTGCCTCGCGTCAATTCGATTCCCCACATCAAAGGAATATCAAAAGAAACCGAACTTGAAGCCAGTCTCTGAAAGGTCCTTAATGCACATACGGTGAGTAAGAAGACCCATTAAGCTTACACAATTCTGTCATTCCATGTAATAACGAAGTCAAGTATATATGTATCGTTCCTTTATAATTACTCTTATTGCCTGCAGGTACACAAAATTCCCACACGTTCTAGAAGTCTGCTATTGAAGTGTGGCGATTACCTAAAATAAATGGAAGAATAAATAGCGTAGTGGACAATTTTTTTTTTCTTCTACACACACTGTACTTTGTATGCTAGCTTTATGAGTAGATATACTGTAAATAAAGGCAACTTTTTGGAGTCAATTAAGTATGTTCCTTCATAAGATTAAAAAAAAAAAAAAAAAGTTGTCAGCGCAGCACGAAAAATTATAAAGTTTAAATTTTTATAGAGTCTCCATACATATATGTTAAATTCCAATGACTAAAAAAAGCCTCATAGCCTTCATAGGCGATGTATAATTTTAAGAAACCCGACGGCACCAATTACATGTGAAGTACATATGTTGAATAAGAAAAATAATTTCTTATGAGTACATTGCTAGCAGTGGCGGATCTAGGGGGGGGGGGGGCTAGGGGGCTAGTGGGCTGAAGCCCCTCCCAAAATCAATGACATTCACAATTGAATATTACAGTTGTAAATTTTTCATTGATCTGGAATAACATCATGAAAAATCTTAGCCCCCCCCCCCCCAAAAAAAAAAAAAAAAAAAGTTAATTTCTGGATCCGCCACTGATTGCTAGAATAAATAAAATAAATTCCACTCCTTAATAGAAACAGAGTCAATTTCTTCTTTAACTTACAAATTATATTTATGGAAATTTATCTTGAAAATCGTTATAAATATTAATATTAAAGGCAATAACTATAGCCAGGCTCTATACAGAATTTGAAACCATTAAGTAGTGGGAGAGAGAGCACCTTAATTACATCTTTTCTTGTCAAGTGATTCGAGTAAAAAGTGACCCATCGAATCCGGTTTGCTTCCCTAATTTGATCGCCAGATCTGGCAGCGCTACGAAATTACCAGCCAAAATCGCCAAATAAACGTTTCTTTCTCTTAGTGTTAATAAAATTAAAATTTTTGAATTAAAAGAGACGGTCGAAACATTGCAACCCTTAACTTGGCATGATTTTATGAGCCAACAAGGTGCAAGTAATTATAATATTTATTGCAATATAAAGTCTGAAAACTAAAACATTTAGATTATATCTAACCGCAATTTGTTTCCTTATAGGGTCAGGAAGAATATTTAATAGGTTATTGAGTTAAACAAAATAAAAATAAATTATAACGGAAATCGTTTAACGTATTTTAATAGCTAGAAATATAGATTTATTGTGAATTGCAATGAAATAAAAATGATTCTTTTCGGGAAAATCAAATTAAATTGCATTCTAGTTCCCCCGTATAAAAATTGTATTATTTTAAAAAGGAGATCAATGGATTTATTACAGAAACCTTTCTTAACATTAGTAAAAGTAATATATTTTAATTTATAGTTATATATTTAATAATTTTGAATAAATTTAGTATATATTAAGGATATGTGCAAGTCAGTAGGATGCAAGTCAGTTTATTCACTTTCTCCTACTCGTTGAGAGTTTGCACATAACTTTATTACTGAGGGGGAAATTATTTCCCTTCACACTTTTGTAATGGGACGTGTAAAAACTTAAAAAATTTTGTTAATTATTGATATGGAATCTTCTGAAATTAATTTTGTAAAAATTCTGTGTCCTCCAGCTTTTTTAAAACCAATCCAAGATCATTATCTAAGCTGAGGTCAAAGGTTTTTCAAACACTCTGCATAATTACTTTTTATTAGGAGAAAAAAAAAAAAAAATAGCCAAAACATTTCACATAACTCACCTCTTTACCCATACAAATTTATAATCAAAACTCTATATCCTCTTTTAACAATTTATTCTCAGGGCATTAATTCCCCAATAAATCTTCTTTAACCTCATGCTCTTATCCACGACCCTGTGCGGAACCCGGAAGCTATAATAGATTTCAGAATCGGCCCAACCCTTCTATGCACCCTCTTTTTTTTTTCTTTAATTTCCCGTGATATCCGAAGTAAAAGGAGTGTAGAAGAAAGAGGTGATCTGCATTTCTATTGAAGTGCATGCATATCACTATTAGGCGTGAAAATGGCATACAAGGTAAAGAGATTCTCCATTCTTTCGCGAGATATGCAATAGCAATCTTAGAGGACACCGACAGATAAATGTCCGTCACTTTAACTGAATAGAATCTGTTTCTTTAAATTAGTACCTTAAATTGATATCTTTCTCATATATATATATATATATATATATATATATATATATATATATATATATATTTCATTTGCTGAGTGTTGTTAAGGAATTAAATTATTCAAATTATATATATATATGAATGCATTGGATTACAGATAAGAAAGGTGGTTATAAGTGTTGAAAACAATTGTCTACGCATGGAACCTAGGCCTGAGTATCATGCCCTTTCTGAGAATGTAAGAGGTCCTAGCATACGCGAGCTTTGGTTGTAACGTCGCATTAGTACTGCAATAGTGAGTACTGAGTAATTGGTACTGGTATTGGGTAATTAGTACTGGGTAATTGGTGATGGTCTGGTGTGCACCCCTACGGATGGTCTTGAGACATGCTATCGCAATCTTGATCCTCCTTGTAGAGGATGCCCCCCTTCCCACACGTGAGTTTTGGAGAGAAACTACGAATAATCAGGCCGACGACTGCGATTTTGGTTCGAATTCGGCACCTTCCACTACAAGACTCGAAAGTAGAATCTCTTGGCCGCTGGTGGGACAAATGAAAAAGCACAGAAAAGCTTTCAAAACATGTCTAATTCATCACGAACTGAAGGTTCTAGAGCGTTCCAAATATTTTCTTTTTTAGAGTGCAGTTACTTCCTATTATTATGTATAATGAATAAAATGAAAACTTTATTAAGATTGTGTCCTTTTTAAGTCGAGGGAAAAAAAAAAAAAAAAAAAAAAAAAAAACCCTCAACACTCGACGTAACTTCTTTGCTAATCAACAGAAAAGAATGTAATAGGTTATCATTTGGCAGGGAATTGTGAGTACTTTAGAAAATGAAGTAAAATTTTGCATTTGAGATCGTCTACATATTAAAACGCACACCAATTTCGATTTTTTTTTTCTTCAATGGTAATTCTCTATTTTTATTTTATATTTGAATTCTTAAGGTCGCGGCAATGCGAAAAAGTTTATGGGTTGTATATATTTTATAGAGTTATAGGCATTCAATGTCTGAAGGTGCTAATGTTAAATTCATATCGCAAACATTTATTAATATCTTTAAAAAAAAAAATAACGGATTTTTTTTTTTTTTTTTTTTACGAGATACAGTGAAGAAATCAAAACATAATCCATCATCACTTTTCATTCAGAAAAATATTTTAATTATGAAAACTATTAATAAATTCATATTAAAAAAATTATGAATTATGACCTACATTAATTTTTACATAAAATCAATCCTAATGGATGTGCAAATTTGCAGCTCATTCCAGTTATTAGTTTAGATATAAATTTCTCTTTAAGAGAGGCTAAGGGGGCCATCTCTTATAAAGTTTAACATGAGAGGACGAAGAAAATCTTAAGTAACAGAAAAAATTAAACAAATATTTTTAATTACGGGTCATACTATATACAAGAACGTCAAAACGCAGAAACATGAAACAATAATCTGGTGTGCCACTCACACGACTATCTCTTACCCTGAAATTTAATACAATAAATACAGGTTGCAGATTAATAGGTAAGATAACAAGCACTGTTATGTAAACCTTATGTTAAACAATTCATATTAGGCTTCTGAAGAGTTTTATATGATAATTAGTTCTGTGTGAGGGGGGCTACCGCCCCCTTAACCCCCCTTTTCATTAATGCACCTAAATTTATATAGAATTTAATTCGGTTATTAAAAAAAAGTCTTTTTTTTTTTAATAATTTATTAAAATTATTATTTAAAAAAATTATCTTTCATGATAATGCAGACGATTTCCATATTAGAGAAGTAGTATAACACCAAATATCCAAAAAAAAAGTCCATTTTATTCTCAAAATTAAAAAAAAAGTACGATTTTTTTTTCTAAGTTTTTTTTTTTTTTTTCGTTAAAAGTAAAAAAAAAAAAAATCGATAACTTTGTTTTAAATTATCGCAGATCGATGGTTCAACCATTCGTTTTAAAAGGTATTGGCGAGCTCTTTTGAAAGATACCCATCATGAAAATTTACTCCCCTCGAGGGGGGACTTCCCCCCCAGGGGGGGAGGCGAGGCTCCTACATACACAAAAAAATTTTCCCAGTTAACTATCTCTATTACAAAATATATATATTCGTTTCATTTGGTTTAGTGCAGTCTATAGACGTTAAACTCTACTTTCCTGCAATTTCCCCCATATACGTAATGTATTAGAATTCTCTTGATTGTCCCTGTACACAAACCATTAGCTTCATCTTAACGAAAAGCTTACTGTAGCATCCCTATAGGATACACATTTAGAATACCAAGTTTGAACTTTCTGCCATAATTTGTTTTGAGATATGCTGATAACAGGCGTACACACACAGAGAAATACACACAGACCATTTGCTAAAAACATGACTTTCGTGTTCATGGGACCTCAAAACGTGTAAATGTAACAAAATCTCGCGTTCGAAAATTTGACCCAAAAACAATACTTTCTCTACCTTATGGGTAAGAGAAAGTAAAAAAGATGATTTTTAGACATTAGTGATAGAAAACAAGAATTCTTGTTTGCTAACGAAAACAAGCCCCGCCTTTCAGCGTATTTCTAAAACATAACAAAATTGAAAAAGAAAAGGTGACTTTGCATGTTAAACTCCTTAATTTACGTTGGCAAAAATATACGCAAGTGGCATTTACCTAATCGATTACGGGCGATACATTTTTAATTCTTTAAACAAGCACTAAAAAAAAATCAACTAAATAGGCGGGGTTTACTGTTTAAAATAGAAAAATAAGGGGAAGAGTTAAACTAACCTAAAACTGGTAAGTACGATTTAAAATATTTAATGTGTACTTCATGATTACCTTACGGTAATTTATTTGTAAAGATTTTTTGCGCTGATGTTGTACTGAATTATTTTGTTTGCTTACAAACATTTTATTTATCATCCTACAACACCATTAATCAATATAATTTTTTTTTTTTTTAATTCTTTAATTAACGACTGATTAAATCATATAATCCTATCTACGCTTAAATTACACATATTTATAATAGTACTTTATTTTATTTGAAAAATATTTTGAATTACACAAGTTGCAATTAGTATTAATTTATAATTTAATTAACTTCTGAAATTTTATTTTAAAATCTGTAGAAATTCGTTTTTAGCAGAAAATGGAAGTTTAAGAAATAACAACGCACATTAAGGTGATTCGGAAATCCCGTTTATTTTGCATTTGGAACTCAACACATAAGCAGTTGTAACTATTTGAACGAAACTTTCATTCCTTTCTTTGTTGTAAATTGTTTACGCCTATTTTACCGATTCCCATTTATAAAGTTAATATATTTTGTAAAATTATGAATATTTTTATAAAACACAATAGGCGACTACAAAGAGCAGTTTTTTTTTAAATATATATATTTTAACAAAAATGTTTTTTTCCCCAGTCGCTCTCCCCCCCCCCTCCCCCTACACGCAGATTCCATCGATTATGAACATGCATAACAGATTGTAATTTTTTTCAAAATTTTCCGATGATTTTCTGCACAGTTCATCCTATTTCCTTATTAGTTTACTAGTAAAGTTTTTATATGCTGATTCGTAACAATTTAAAATTTTACTTTTTGAATACTAAAATGTCATAACCAAATAGCATCAACACCCGTTCGTTACCAAGGGGCTTAAATAAATGGAGCAGAATTCGATTTGAAAAAATATGAAACGAGCTACCGAACATGAAAAGAAACTATATGGAAATACTGACTGAGCCCAGCAAACATTAAAAATTTGGACGAAGTTTTTTCGCTAAAAAAGCCATTTCAAAGAAAAAATCGTTTCCATTCGTAAAATCGAAAGCATTTTTCAATAATTTTGCTGTCCTGTAAAAAATTCTTGCTCACACTTTGTTTCTAAACTTATGTTCAATCTGTGTATTATTTAAGTTTAAACAGAAATCAATGCAGGAACGGACAATTACTCTATTAAAAAAAAAAAAGTCTGGAGCGACTCCACTCAACTTTTTGAACATTAATTCATTAAAACAACCGTTAGTTACTTAAAGAGAAGTCATTCAATGAGAAAGGTATAATAGGGTGTTCGAGTAGTTTTTGTTTAGTATGTTGTTTAATTTAACGCTATTGCCCCACAAATACAATTTGAGCCCACAGATTCTATATAAAGAATTTTTAGATGTGTCCCTCTCAAGAACTGTAAGTACTAGATTCACCAAAATCTATACAGTTCGTGCGACGGTAATTTATAACATGTATAAATATTTCGGTCATTTGAATAAGGCGTTTAGACGTTATCGCACTTTAATTTGCGCACATAGACCATAATGACAGAATTTTTCTTTGTGTCCTTGTGTTAAAAAAAAAAAAAAAATGCTAGATTCAGGAAAATCAATAGGGTTTGTGCTCCGGTTCCCTAAAAAATACGTATCAGTTTTCAGCTCATTTGAACAAATCGTGTAGATATTATCGTGTTCACTCAAATGCATACACACATACACCCAGTGGCCAGTGCCTGATTTAAGGCAGGGCATTCGGGACATGTGCTCTGGGCCCTCACACTGAGGGGGCCTCCAAGATATTCCCTCATACACTTAAAAAATAAAATTAGTTAAAATGAAAAATTCCCAAATTTTGCTATAATGATCGTTGTTTTTTGTTTTTTAGTTAATGGATGGAGGTATTACTTCGCTTTTATATTAATCAGTGATAGACAAGCATTCGATTGAGTTAAGTCTTACCAATAAAAGGAAAAGTGGAGAGAATTTTTAGATGCATAAATCAAAAATTGGCGGTTTGTTTTGTTTGTTGTAATATTAAAGTCGAAATAAAAGGGGCCCATTGAACATGAGTGCCCTGGGCCTCCAAATGAGTAAATCGGTCCCTGCATGCATCATCGTAAAATAGCAAAAATGAACTCAGTGGACCTCAAAACGTGTAGAAACACCAAAATCTCAATGTTGGATTTTTGACAGGGTTACAATACTTTCCTTGTACTAGTATGTTCGGAAAGTAAAAATCGCAATTTTGAGTTTATCTCATTGAACAACATGTATACCGCGCCTCTATCTGCATAAAAACAGTAACATCTCTATCTCGAAAATTATCCACCCGTGAGGCAGTTCTGTTGATGCTTTATTTTTATTTATTTTTTATTTTTTACACTTCCATTACTTCCATTAATGAAAGTATTGTATTCGGTCCAAAAATTCGATATCGAGATTTCACCTGATTTACACGTTTTAAGGACCCCTGCATGTGTGTATGTATGGAATCTTCTGGCTATCATGACGAAGTGGGCCATTGGAAACCGGAAGTGGGACCGTAAGTCCGTCTCAAAAACGGCTCTAACGATTCTCTTCAAATTTTCTATAAAAGCACTCTATTAAATGTCCTTTCGAATGATATAGTTGGTTAGTTCAGGAAAATGGATAGGCGTCTTGCATAAATAACTCAATTTCAGGTCTCGCAAGCGCGTTCCTTTAAAAAGGGCTGTACAGATTTTTTTCAAACTAGCCTTATTAACTCCCTTTTAAATATCCTTTTGTATGTAATTGTTTTCCGGTCAATAATTGAGTTTTGGTAAAAGTTGTTATCTCAAAAACGACTAATGAGTTTCTTGAAAAGTAATATAAATCCATTCCTTTCTCACGTATTACGTGGTTATTAGAGGAAAATTACAGTCATCCTGTATAGTTAGGTCAGTTTTAGATCTCGTAAATTGGTGTTTCAAAAAATAAATCTACCATTTTTTTCTTCTTATTTTTTACCTCGCAATATGTAAGCTTCGTTTTATTTTATACGTCTTTACATGTGTATAAAGTTTCTTTTACCGGAAAATTTTTAGGTGTCTATTTCATTAGGTCAATTCTCTGATCACATTATTGCCAAAAAGTGCATATAATACGTGCAATAGTGGGTAATGGAAGTCGTGTGGTTGTTTCACACCAGATTCCCCTCCCCCCCAAATTGCATTAAAATGCAATTAAAGAAATAATTCTAAATGATCTGAACCGTTTCGAAGTGTATACCGTTTTCGAGAACAGTGAAATATATATACAAATATTGCTCACTTAATAGTATAAGATAATAAGACTAGTTTGAGTAGTTGAAGGAAAAAATAAATGCATTTTCTCTTATTTTGTTGATTTTACTAATTACATTTTGCGTTGAAAGAGAGGGGAGAGGGTTGAAGCTTGGGCGATTTACATATCCAGATATTTAAACGTATTTTCCCGTAATATCAAATACTTTATTTAACAAGTAGTAATCTACCTCCCCCCCCCCCTTTAAAAAAAAAGTCAAATAAATGCAAATATTTTATATCTTTACATTTTTACCTTCTATATTTAACATTTAAAAACAGGATGACTTCGCAGGTGGTTTCTACTAACAAAGGAACCTTAGGAAATTTTATAATTGGCTTCGACCCTACAAGTTTCTTAGGCAGTTTTTGTAAGAACTAACAAAAATTCTGACGAAATAATTTTTGTAAGAATTCTTATTTTAGTATCTTTATTTTAAAATTTCTTACGTAAAAGTTCTCGAAAGAACTTCTACAATAAAAATTACAATAAAAATTTGAACATAATAAAAATTTACAATAAAAATTTGAACATAAAAGTTCTTGGATAAACTGTTTTACGAAAAATTCATAAGAAAAAGTTAAAACAAGAACTTTAAAATAAAAGTGTACAGTTACTTTGAAACCGTAATTCTTTCATTTATATATATTCATATTTTACGAATATATTTTTGTTATTTTAACCTGAGATGGACCTCGCTGGGTATGTCAGATTTAGCCTTTAAATTTTCGAATTGATTCTTTCCAACCTGTTTTTCAAAATCAGGTGTTTCAAACTGTGTTTTTGCTTCTTTTTATGTTTTGTGCAGACTTTAAGGTCGAAAATTTAAAGATAGCATCAGGAGTATGGTTCCAGCATGTGTAATTCTATTTGTTTTTCGCGCCGCGTGCAATGTCGGTTTAAGTATATGCATAGAAATAATTTTATTGTAAAAAATGTAGCCATAAATATACCACATAATTTAATTAGAAAAAAAAAGCGCTCTACAGTACTGAGATCAAGGAAATTTATGACCAGAACAACGGTAGGTTTTGAACGCTGACATTGATAACTCTTGAAGCCTAAAGTGACAGTAAATTTATTGAGAATTATAGCCACTAAGTTTACACTGTGAAAACACAAGGAGACCCCCCCCCTCCCCCCCCCCCCAAAAAAAAAAGCTAAATATTTAACATTTTAAATAAACAAGTCAACATTGAGTCAATAGTCAAATGAACATTTACTACGCTTCAACTATTACAAAAGGACAAAAACATATGTTTAGCAAACAGTAAGTTTTAAAAACTTAATAACAAATAGTAGCAGAAAGTCCCAACTCTGCATTCTGAATCACCTGTTTTGTATAGGGATACTATATATGACAAACTTTTTGTTGAGATCAAACAAATGATTCGCTGAGCCCGATTAACCTTACGACTGAGGGGGAAGCACAAATCCATTTAGGGGCCCCCACTGACTGCTTGGTCTAAAAACTCATACAAACATCTCAAAAAAATTTATAAATTTTTCATTAAATTTTGTAGTTGTCTGGAATTGAGGACAAGTAAATTCACTTCATTTTTGTACCAAACTATAAACTGGTGAAAGCCTATATTCACCTTAATATATGAAATGATTCCATTATAAACGAATGTGTAAAAGCTTCATCAGCATATTCTCTATATAATCTAGAAATAGCAGTTGTGTAGTCAGGTGTACTGTGACTTTTTATAACCAGACAATGGTTTTAGACCACGAGCTTACAATTCGGGGCTCATTTTTTGCTTAATTTAGGGCCTTTTCAAAAAATTTCAGGGGAAGCTCATGCTTCTAGTGCCTATTGGGTAATCAGGGCCTGATGATTCGTGTACAGGACATGCGTTTACGACAACATTTCTGGTAGGTACACTTTAACGTCTATACGCTGCGCTAAACAAAATAAAAGGAGCACATATAATTTTTTTTTATATACATTAAAGCATGTTTATATAGAATATGATATGGAAATTATCCTTTCTTCATTTACAGGGCTACTCAAAAAAAAAAAAAAAAAAAAAAAAAAAAAAAAAGATACATTAGAGCTGTACTTCGAAATTAGTGGAAGTTCGTTTCAAGTTGTGTCTCTCATATAGGACTAAATTTTAAATGTACAGTAGGGCGCGTATATAATTTATGGAAAATATACACAGCTACCCAAAATGAAGCGAAAATATTCTTTTTTATTGAATGTAATGGGTAGAAGTGTCCTCGCCGGCGAAAAATGCTCAGGAATGAAAATTGTTTCTATATTTCATACCGTGAACAAAGTATTTTTTGTTCACAGTGAAAGTTCAGATTTAGCTCCGCTTTTTTGTACTGTAATGCATTTTGGGGTTCCCTGAATACGAAAATCAAAATTTTTAGGGGTTGATCTGTATCAGCATTACATAAAAATAAACAGTTGCAGGAAATTCACATTTGGTATTCTGAAGTTCGTATGAATTTTCCACATGAAAAACTTCATCAAGATTGATAACTTTTAAGGCGTGTTGCGTGTGACAGTTATTAAATAATTTGGCGAGTCGTTTTGGGGAATTAAAGGCGACTGACTTCACGAGGGATCTACGCCTGAATCTGAATAATTTGATATTAAATTTGAAAGATTATTCCAGTTTTGAACTACCTATAAACTTATAGGTATTAAATTTAAACGAAAGGTTGAAGAGGCAGTAGCCCTCTTTCTGAAGGAGATTATCAAAATATTCAATTCAATTCTGCAGTTCAGATATTTTGCATTTCGAAATTTTATTTGTGTTGTTTCCCGTTAGATTAAAAAATTTCTCCTCAGTTTATTATCCAACGATTCGTACTCCAGAGGAAACTTAAGAAATAATGTCAGAATAATCTTCAAAGAACAGATAAAAATTTATATAAGATGTAGAATAAAGGAATCGAAGGTGCCCGATTTCGAATCATTTATTAGATCCTACATTATGCATGTTCACCGAAGGGCCAGTCAAAGGACAATGGTGATTTTTATCCAAATCAGTGATGAATAACATCTGGCATTTTAGTCACAACAAGGACATATAACAGTTTCAAGACAATAATTAAATGTACTCTTATTAAATGTACTCCAGTTAATTTTAAATCTTTTGGATAAAAGTGCCAATATGTATTTAACCATAGAATTTCTCCAAAAGTTAGTTATGAGAATTAAGAAACTACAGAACAACAGATTTATCCAAGATAGAAATTACTTTTATTTGTGCACAAGCATATTTTTGATTAAATGATTCAACGTTATAATAATTAGACTGAGTTATAAAGAACAAAATAAAAAAAAAGTCATGTGGTATTTTTAGGAAACTAAATGATAGGATTGTGCTTGCAGGATAATTTTTACCATATAATTTTTATTTATTTATTTAATTTTTGATTGAGACAGAAATCAGCAGGGTTATTAAAGATTAATATTGAATACGTGAGTAAATCCATGAAATGTTCAAATAGATTTTAAGTAAAATTAAATAGAAAGATTTTTAAAACATGAGATTTTTAAAACAAACATGTCCTACACACAAAATTGTCAAATAAAACTGGTTCCTAAACCTATTATAATTTATTTTTAAATTAAGTTAATTTATTGAGCATCTTTCGCCTCTTAGTCTGCAATCTGCGTTTTTAGTCATGGAATGCAGACAAAGAGAAAGTTGTGCGAGCGACACACAAGATTATTTATTATTATTATTTTTAATAAATTATAGCTTTTCTTTCAAAATTTCAGAAAATTTGTACGCATGCTTTTCTTTTCTTCCTTTTTTCCCCCTTAAGAAAATAGAAAGCTAAATTTAATTAGGGTATAGAGTTATGGTAGTGATTTTTTTTTAAAGGTTAAGTTCAATTTTAATTTATTCATTACTATACGTCCTCTTCTAATGAATTACACACAGATCTTTAAAACATTTCAGAGTTAATTGATTTAAGAAAAGCCCTTTCGATTCCGGTCATTATCTACATTGTAAGTTTTTTTTTTCCAACTTTGTATGTAATTACACAAATTTCTTATGAGAAGGCCGAATTATTTTCTTTTTAACAAGAGCGAAAAATGTCTAGGCCAGAATTTAAATCTTGACCTGTGGCACAAGTCGGCTTTTCCACTCAAAATTTGAGTCGTGCATTTCATTCAAATCGATATCATTTCAGTTACCATTTTGCAAAAATTCAGTTAAAGAAAATATATTTCATCCCTAAAGCTAACCTATGAGCAAAACAGATGAAAAATTCATTTGAGTGATCAGCGCAAGTTGGATATCGACCGAGTCAGTTTCCAGGTTCAAATCCTGTGCAGGCCATTCTTCGCCCTTCCTGGAATTCATTCATGAAAAATGTGCGCGATACGATACAGGGTAAGAATTATTGCACTTTTGTATGAATTAAGCCATGCTAAGAAGAATGATTCGAAAACGTAGCTGATTATCTTCTACAACAGCCCATCCATCATTAAAACTCATTTTTCAATAAAGCGGAAAAGATATTTTTTGTCTCTGTAAAGATATATTTAAATATATGAACATTGAACTAGGGCTGTATGATTACAGAATTACAGAAATGCACCTGTTTTGCATATGCATACAATCAATCAATGCCCCCTGGAGTGATGTTGCATTGTATGCTTTCATTATATAGATTACGATTACTTTAAACATTTTTTCAATTCCTGTAATATTTTTCACTTCATCCTGTGTAATGTTTGAACAGTTTTTCATAATTTATGCGTATACATATATACACACACACATCTGAAATTAAATCAGCCTGTATTTCCCTAAAGTAAAGGCATTGTAGAAAAATGTTAAAATAGGAGTGTTTAATGAAGGTGAAGAAAATTTCACTAACATAATATACAATGCGATGCATGAAAAGGACATTTTGTAATTTAATTTGAATGTACATATTTTGCAGTCAAAAGATCTCTCTATACAATGTAACAATTAGACACGCACCCTTCATACACGCATCATTTTCAGGACATGGAAAATTAGCAATGCTTTCTAAATTTTAAACTTTGAGAAAAGCCATCCTTTTGAAAAATATCTTTCTGAAAAGTTATCCAAGAATTTTTTTTTTTTTTTGTTGCAAAACTATATATTTTTACAAAAATAACGCAAACAGAATGAAAATTAATTAAAAAAAATGTTTTTGTTGCGTTCAATCTAAGAACTCTTTCTGAACTTTTCCAATTATTCTATTTTAGTTTGATTCAAAGAAGGCACAATAAAAAAAATTTTTTACACGTAGAAAATTAGTAATGCTTTCGAAAACTAAACTAATTTTAAGCATTGAGAAATGCAATTCGAATAAAAACATCGCTTTATCTTTCAAGAAATTTCTGCTGCAAAATGAGGATGTCTTTGTACGATAATTATATAGCGTGAATAGATCAATTCGTGAATAATAGAAAGATGTCTTACTTTAATTGGAAATTTTTTTTTTACAAATTTGTCATACTAGTACGTAACCTCTCAAGTAAGGCTATTGAACTAAAAAATCTTTTTCCAAGACACTTTAATAGAAAATCAAGACAATGTCATCTTATTCTCTCTTTCCACGGTTTCTTCACGCGTATTAAAACATTTATTTTTACAAAACGTGAAGAAAGCGGAAACAATCTCTTTGAATAGAAAACACAGCTGTCAAAAAAGGACACAACACTAGATTTCGTACCCGCAGTCGGGATTGGATTTTCACCGTTCGAAAAAAAATTGAGCATTTTTCTATCACTGAAATAAATTTTAGAACCATAGATAATACGGCTTTTGTGTGGCTGAGCAGTGAAAATATAGAAGTACAGTTCAAAATAAAAGTCCATCTTATTGTTGTCAGAAAAACAAATGAGTAATAGGAAAAAACAGCTTTGAACAAAAACATGTATTTCTATCTTTATACACACACGAATTCCAAAACAGCTTGTTTTAATAAAGGGCAGGGGGTATGTTGCAATCACAGATGAGGTCGATCCTCTAGTATTTCAAGAAAGAAAGAAAAATAAATATTAACAAATTCCAAAAGATTATTTTTATATTATTATTTTGTGAAATTCGCTTTAAGTGGATCACACGAATTTTAGTGATTTAATTAAAAACCTATTGTCAAATTATTTAAGAAATGTTTATATTTTTTAACCTGAAAAATTTTTACGTTGTTTTTAATTTACATACCACAATAAAATATTACTTTCATTTTAAGTAAGCTTCAGTCTTTTTCCTCATTTAATATATATATGAGTTTTATTTACCATACCGCAACGAAGTGTATGCTGTTTTTCACTTTACCATGTTTTTATTAACTCGCTTTGTTTGTTTGTCCGGTACAAATCTTGCGATCGATTTTTAACTAACTTCCCAACTAGCTGGACATTTGAAACTTTTAGAATAGCTCAGAACATGATGATAGTGCATTATTTTATGATACTTTTATTCAATAAATAAATGTTTAAAAATGTCTTATAATGGCTCTCTTTATTACGCATTGGGATCATTTTCTTTCAAGTTAATGGGATAATTCATCAAAAAAATTTTAATGTATTTATTATTACATAGAATTGTCAAGTTTATATGATTCAACAGAAAAATTAAAAACGTTTTTTTTTTTTTTGTTTTTTTTTTTTGTTTTTTTTAATCTTGCAATTATTTTAAACTAAGCCTCAAAAATTTGTATGGAACGGAAATCCAAACCAGAAATTAGTCTGATGTCATACATCGCCAGAAGGAATGACACTCATTTCAGCTACCAGATCGATAACCGGGGAAAAAAAAAAAAAAAAAAAAAAGAACCAGAGAAAATATTGCACGTGATAGAGCTGCCACGTTCAGTCTGTATTTTAATCATTCTCATCACCCGATAGCTACTACGCTAGCACCGGAGATTAACAAGTTAATGAGCATGAGCTGAATTTTAAAGAAGTCTGATGTTATGTACTTGTTTTGCTAAGTTTGTGTTTATGTTTTAATAAAGTTTATTTTAACTATTATTACTCTATATTTCGTATTACTCTGAAACAAAGTTACACTGCAAGTATTTTTTAAATTTGTAATAATGGAATACTTTAGACTTAACAAAACATACGAAAATATCTTTTTAGTTCCCCATCATACTATAGGTATGGAGAACTTAGGTAATCGTGAAAAATTTCGACCTCGGTTTTTTTTTTTTTTTACACGTTTTCAGGTGTGAGGAATCCGAAAATGACAAAATTTCTATGGTGTCTATGTCTGTAGGGTGTCTGTTAGTCTGTTTACACGATATCACACGAACAAATGATCGCAGTGATGTTAGATCAGTTTTAAATATTACTTTCGATACAGGCAAGAACCCTATTCATTTGCAACATTTGAATTCAAAAACTTCGTAAATTATGAGAAATTTACGATTTTCTTAACATGGGAGACTAGGACAAAAATTCACTTAAACGTGCATTAAATGGAAACTTTTTACTGTAAAAATGTCAGACCAGTTTTAAAATATCCGTTTTGATGCCAGAATGAATATCAGTAACTATAAATAGGCTACTTTGAAAATTTCGCAAGTTATTGGAAATTTACGAATTTCTTAACATGGCAGTATAGGGCAAAATTTCGCATAAACGTCAATTTTGAGCGATATTTTCATCGTAAAGATGTCAGACTACTTTTGAAATAGTATTTAGGACACTGGCATGAATATTAATGACTATTAATTTTCCAATATAAAAATTTCGTAAGTTATTGGAAATTTACGAATTTTTTAACAGGGCAGAATAGGGCAAAATTTCACATAAACATCCATCTTGAGGGATATTTTCATCGTAAAGATGTCAAACCACTTTCGAAATATTATTTAGGATACTGACATGAATACCATAAAGTATGATTTTTCTAATTTAAAAAATTCGTAAGTTATTTGGAATTTACGATTTACTTAAAAGGGCAGAATAAGGCAAAATTGAGCATAAACTTCCATTTTGAGGATCGTAAATACATGAGACAACTTCAAAAATACATTTATGATATTTGTTTGAACATGATTGAATACAAATATTCTAATAGGAAAATTTCGTAAATTATTCGTAATTTACGATTTTACCAACATAGCGAAATTGTAAATTTTTCATATAAATATGAATTTTGAGGATTATTGCATTGGAAATAGTAGCATGAAAACTAAACAACGGAACTGACCCTGATAAAATAAATTAATAGATTGTAATAAGATAAATATATCGAAGTGAACGGTGAGTAGCCTATTAGGCGGGGATTTCATTCTGTCACTGTGTCAAGCGTTTTTTCAAATTCATTTCTCTTAACATGATAACTATGTTAAGAGAATGTCCTGTTCTAAAAATTTATGAATATATATATATGATGGGGAACTGAGCGGAGTCTACCGATGCCAAGTAGTTTTTTTTTTTTTTTTTTTTTTTATGTTTAAAATAGGTGGCAAATTCCTTTGAAATGACCGCTGTAAAAAAATTAGAATTTCTCTCACAGTTCAGAAAAACGAAGTGCTCTTTGCATTTTTTGTAGAACAGTATAATATCACAAAATCACTAACTGTGACTGAATACTTGTATATATTAACCCTTTCACGCCCAAGGGAAATATTTTTCCCTTCTACAAAAATCGTTATCGATTGTTCAATTATCATTGAATCGATATTTTTTTTACTGAATGTCAAAATAAAACGTATGTCCAAGGCAGCAAATGTGTTCCTGAACGAATAATAATAATAAAAAAAAAAGTATGGAAAATAGGACACATAATAAATGTGTTATGTGCAATGTCCACTTGTGCTTCACAAGTAAACGAAATTGTTTCGTAGAATACCATAACTAGCTATTTATTTTACTTTTCTGATAATTTTTATATTACAAAGCAATAAATAAAATACCGATATAATAAACCTAACTCTTCGTTTATTTACTTTTATGGTCCATAGGGAAAAAATATTTCCCATGAAATTATAGGAAACCTATACACCCTGCTATGTTTTTCTGGTGATATTCTCTTACTTTACACCCACAATAGCTAAAATATTGTGTTGTATTGGCATATTTAGTCTTTGAAATCTTATGGTCCTGAAAGGGTTTAAAAAAAAAAAAAAAGATTCGTTCATTTCTATTCTACCCTATCCTGAAAAAATTTAGTTTAACTTGCTATTACAAAAAATTTTGATCTTTAAGCTATTACAAACAGCAGGGGAAAAAAAAATCTGGTGTGTCACTCCCACGACTTTCTCTTACCCAGCATTCAATACAATAGATTAAGTCGTAAGACAGAAAAGGAAAGATAATAAAGTTCAATATATTTTTTAAATAATCTAAAATAGATATAAAAACAGTTTTATTTGACGTATAATTCTGTGTCAAGGGGATACAGCACCCCCTTCACCTCCGTTCTATCATATATACTTATATTTGTTTTTAAACAATAGAAGGCTGTTATTAATTTGTTTTCAAAGTTGCAGTCTCGATCGAATTTTTCAAGTGGCAACCTATACGAACTTCAAAATACCAAATTCGAATTTTTTGCAGCTATTTATTTTTAAGGTAATCTGATAACCGATACACATATATAATAATAATAATAATAATAATAATAATAATGAGAGCAATTTTTTTTAAAACATAGGATACCTCAAAACGTAATATTATGCAAAAAACAGTTGAAAATAGAACATCCTTTGTTTACCATGTGGATAGTGAATTTTCCTTCCTGAGCAGTGTTTGTCGACGTAATAAAATGTAGCAAAGCACTTCCTTCAATGACATTCATTGTTAAAGAATACTTAGTTTATAGACAGTATACAGGGTTACCGAAAATTAAACTATGTGCACATAACATTGTGTATTAAAATTTATTCCGACATGAAAAATCCCCTAATACAAAATGAAATACATTTTCAACAATTTTTAAATACAGTCCCAATACATCCAAATACTTCCATACCACAATCTATACAAAACATGCTTTTACGCACATAAAAAAAAAAAAAAAATGTGTTCATTCCATTTTGCTTAGGACAACCAACATATGTTACACTGTACTAACCGGATACTTTCCCCGTCGACGTAATGTATTTGACTTCACGTGGATGTCCTTGTACAAAAACTATTTGTTGGATGTCAACGAAAAGTTCAGTGTAGCATCCCTGTATGATACTGAGTTACAATACCGAGTTTGGACTTAATGTTGCTATTTATTCTTGAGATAGGCTGATAATACGCACACATAGACCAACCGCTCAATGCATGTTTTTCGGATTCAGGGGTTCTCGAAACGTGTAACTATTACAAAAACGTATTTTCGAAAATATGGCCCAAAAATAATATTTTATCTACCGTATATATGGGTAAGAGAAAGTAAATAATCTGGCGTGTCACTCGTACGACTTTCCTTGCATTTCAATACTATGACCATAGATTGCCTATTAAGTCTTAAGATCAACAGCATAAGGCAATAAAGTTCAATGTACTTTTAAAATAATCTAAAATAAGTTTAGGAACAATTTTATTTCACATTTAATTCTGTGTGAGTGGGTCTACCATTCTTCTCAACCCCCTATTCAATTACAATATATACATATACATATATATATGTAACATTTTTGTGCATGTGTTACAATCAGTTTTATTTTTGTTGTGTTGGTTTTGGCATGTATTTATTAATTGCTAAATAATTAAGGTTAAAATATATATTATTTCAAATCTAGGCTGTTATTAATTTGCCTTAAAGTTTGATCAAGACTGGCAAGTTTAAAGTGGCGCCTAATACGAAATTCAAAATGCCAAATTTGAAATTTCCAGCAGTTATTTGTTTTTAAGTCAAGCTGATAACAGATATACATCCAGATCAACCGCTAGAAACTAGACTTTCGTAATCAGGGCACTTCAAAGCGTGATATATATATAACAGAATTGAAAATAGAACTTTAAAAGATACTTTGTTTACAGTATGAGTATGAAAAATTAATTTTGCAGTATTCGTTGACATAGTGAAATATACAAAGCACTTGCAACAAGTACATTCAATGGAAAAGAACGTTTCGCTTAATTCTGTGTAGCCCTGTACATTGCCTAGAATCAATATGCACTATAAATAATATAGTATATTTAAAATTAGTTTTACTCGAAAAAATCTACCACAAAAAGAATTATGAATCCTGCAACTTCCAAGTATAGCCCCAATGTATCCAAATACTTTGGACAGTCATGTAAATGAATGATGAATGATTTCCATACCCCAATCTACACAAAACATGCTTTTATGAATATATAAATTTGGGTCATTCCGTTTCGTTTAACCCTTTCCGGCGCAAAGTAATTCGGATCATTTAAATTACACTGCCACCAGAATTCACGAACAAAATTAAAATAAAAGAATTTGACGATGTTTTCTACTATGTTGTAAAAGCAAAATTTTGCTAAACAATTTCCGGGATGAGTTTTTGCAGTTGAAAATTAGAATTAGGTGATGCTGTAGTGGCATCGCCGCCCCTGAAAGGGTTAAGTAAGCCTATTAGATGTCACACTGTACTTACCAGAAATTTCCCCATAGGCATATTGCATTTGAAATCTCTTTTTGTCTCTGAACACGAACCATTTGCTTGATCTCAGCAAAATGTTCAGTGCTGCTTCCCTATAGGATACACATTTAAAATACCAAGTTTGGACGTTCTGCTGTTATTTGTTCTCCAGATATGATAACAGACAGACAGACAGAGACACACACACACACACAGACCAACCGCTAAAAACAGAGCATTTGGATTCAGGTGATCTCGAAACGTGTGAATATAAAAACTATTTCGAAAATTCAAATATATATATATATATATATATATATATATATATATATATATATATATATATATATATATATTAAATTATTTAATTCCTTTACAATACTCAGCAAATGAGAGAAAGATGAAAATACCAACAATGAATTTAATAATTAGATGTATTACGTATAAATTTATTGTCACAATTACCATTTAAGTAAATCTCACTGAATAGTAAAAACATGTTAAAGTACTTACGCATAAGAGAAATGACGTATATCACTTAAACCTAAACGGTGAGTTAGTAGTCTTAATCCATTAGTCCAGTAAATTCATGCAACACAAGATAAGAATTGAAAGAAATTAACCAAAATGACTATTGAAATAAAAAGGAATGCATGAAGGAAAAATGGAGTTAAAAATGCTGAAATCCAGTACCGATCTCATCAGGAAACTAGCGGTACTGTCAACAATTAATGCAAGATTTCGAATATTGTATAGCTTTTCAGCAATATACAACACTAGTTTCAATCTTGCATAAAAAAAAAAAAAAAAAAAAAGAAAGAAAGAAAGAAAGATAAAAGGAAATTGGCTGATAACTTAACCATAATGAAAATTGGAATTCGTGAAAGGAGCTGGCCACATGTAAATCAAATCCAAATCAAATAAAAATCCGGGCGGTTGCCAAAACGAACAAACTGAAAAGAAATAATTAAAAGTAGAGAATCGATTAATCGAAAGTTTCTGAAATGAAATAAATGTAAGCATGAAGTGATAAATATTGTTCTTAAAATTTAAAAGCTGAATTCACAATTAAATAATATTCGAGAGGTAAATTTAAGTATAAATAAGATTAATACGATATTCACAGTAGGGCATACGTTCGACTCAACGTATGAGCGCGCCATCTAACGTGGAAAAAATAAGTTACTATTAAGTGATTTAAGAAAAAGTGTACGATAGATGTTCTATTTATATGAGTGTAATTTATAGTCTTAAGCTAACATAAGAAAAGGCCAACAAGTGATAATTAAGTTATTATGATTAGGAAATTGGTGAATAATTTTAATTTTAAAAATTATTATTGTTATTAATATTATTATTATTATGAAATAGGAAATTGGTGAATAATTTTAATTTTAAAATTTTAATAATTATTATTAGTAATAATAGTCTTAAACTAACAAAAGAATAGGTCAACAAGTGATGATAAAGTCATTATGATTAGGAAATTGGTGAATAATTTTAAAATTTAATAATATTATTCTTATTAATATTATTATTATAATTAATAATTTTAATAATTATTATAGTTATTAGTATAATTATTATTGTGAAGTATTATTAGTATGTACGTTTAGTATGAACACATCAAATTTGAATGATATCTAGTTTTTTTTTTTTTTTTTTTTTTTTTTTTTTAATTAAGCAAATGAATTATATATTGTTGAAACTTAAACAATATCAACCAGAAAGAGATGATGTATCCTGCAATTGCAATAAGACCAAGCTTCTAACTTTTTTTTTTTTTTAATTTAAATTCGGCAACCCACCCAACCAACCAGCCAAACAACTCCACCCTTCCTCCTTAATCAAACATCTGCCCTCCCATCCGCCACATGTTAATTATTACTATTTTATATATATATATATATATATATATATATATATATATATATATATATATTTTTTTTTTTTTTTTTTTTTTTTTGGGGGGGGGGGGGGGGGTTGGATATTCTATTGAACTTCGCATGGATAATTTTTTTTTTTTTTTCTTTAACTTCACTTTGATTCTAGGAAACTTGAGAATCATGAGTCATAATTCTTTTTGACCAATAATTTAGACAGGTCGTTTCTAATATTACCCGGATGTCCCCTTTGAGTGTGTGTGTACTTCAGAAATCGAACATCTGTCATTAGAAGAACAGAAAAACATTTTTTATCAACATCGTTATAAATGTTAATATCTAAGCCACAAATACGGAATGAAATTTCATGCATACTTTAGTACAGTCAAACTGGTATACATAAACTAATATTAAACAAGTTTTCAAAGAAATAACAAGAAGAGAAACAGTTCAATACTGTAATAGGTTGTAAAAATAGGTTCAAAACTATAAGTGCATCATAAAAGGTAAGGATCGTAATGCAGATCATTGACTCATTTGTGCTGATTTACCTCTACTACACATCTTAAAGTACATAGTTACAAAAAAAAAAAAAAATATCTCGATTAAAAATGTTAGTCATTTTGTCGGGTCATTTCATATAAAGAATATATAAGCGCATCAGTAGGGTTGTCTGTCTACTTCGGTCATGAAAAATAATTCTTAAACTTATTTTACTTGTGAATATTTCTGATTCTATTAGGAACGGTGAAAAAATGGTTTATGGAATTTAATTTATTGCTCCTATTTAGAAAAAAATCTATTAACTAAAACAGAGTCTATCGATGCCAATTAGTTTGAAACTAAAGGGGTCTTTTCCCCCCAAATACATACGATCTGGAGTAATCCACCTAGTAGAAAAAGCATGAAACATAACTTTGATTTCTGCAGGGTACTTTCTTAAATCTCTTATGAAAATTTTCGTTTTTCACGAGAGTTCTCTTAAATAAGATTTCTAGATTCTATCGAGACCCAAAAATAAGAGATGCTTTTGCTATAGAAAATGAAGCAGCACGTAATAGCTGTAATAATATTTCTGTATTTAAAAAAAAAAACCTTCAGTAGCTGTTATGCTGACACACAGAGTCAAATGATGTAATAGATACCGGGGAGGGGGGGGGGGTAAAATACTTTTCACACAGAAATGTTATATTATGGATTCGTCTAGGACCGTAAGTGTGTGTTTGAAATATGAATGAGTAAACGTGTGTTAAAACGTCTGCACAATTAAAAATGTTTGTGTGAATATAGTAAAATTATCTGTAATCATTAAATGCATGTTTTTTTTTTTAAATGTGCGTAATATATATAGTACGCTTAACGTTAAATCTATATATATAAAAGAAGACTTCCTGAGTGAGGGGGTGATCTATCAACGCCCAGACCAAACCCCTGGACCTAGAAGCATGAAATTTTGTGACAATGTTCTTTCCATGACGTAGGCATCCACTAAGAAGCAATTTTACAAAATTCGCCCCCCAAGGGGGGGAGGGGGGGAAAAACGTGATTTCACAAAATCCTTCATATCTCAAACAAAAAAAACAGATATCCGTAAAATTTTTGCTTTAAAATATAGCTAACACAAATGTCTAAAAACCAATTTCTGGAATTTTCAAAATTCGGTCCCCAAGGGGGGCGGGGGGGCAAAACGTGATTTCACATGCGTAAAAACGTGATTTCGCATAATCCTATATATCTCAAACAAAAAAATAGATATGCGTGAAATTTTTGCTCTAAAATATAGCTAATGCAAATATCTAAAAACCAATTTCTGGAATTTTAGAAATTCAGCCCCGAGGTGGGGCAGCAGGGGGGGAGAGGGGGGGGGGGGCAAAAAATAAAAAGAGAGTTAGATCGTTCAAAACTGGTATATAGATGTTTTCGATACTTACAAATCGATTGCGGATACTTTCGAATTTTTAAAATTATTAGGTGGGGCGGGAAGGGGGGGGCGGTAAGGGGGGGGGCTATGGTCAAAAACAAATAGAAATACAGTTAGGCCGTTCAAAATTGGTACAGTTAGGTTTTAGATGCCTGCAAGTCGAATGGGGATATTTTCGAAAGTGTAAAGTTATTAGGAGGGCCGGGAAAGGGGGAGGGGAGGGGGAGGAGGGGGGCAAAAAAATAAAAATAGAGTTAGATCGCTAAAAATTGGTATATAGATGTTTTCGATACTTACAAATCGATTGCGGATACTTTCAAAATTTTAAAATTATTAGGTGGGGCGGGAAGGGGGGGCGGTAAGGGGGGGCGGTAAGGGGGGGCTATGGTAAAAAACAAATAGAAATACAGTTAGGCCGTTCAAAATCGGTACAGATAGGTTTTAGAGGCCTGCAAGTCGAATGGGGATTTTTTTGAAAGTATAAAGTTATTAGGAGGGCCGGGAAGGGGGGGCAGAGGGGCAAAAAAAAAGAAAATAGAGTTAGATCATTCAAAATTGGTACATAGAGGTTTCCAATACCTACAATTCGATTGCGGATATTTTCGAATTTTTAAAATTATTGGGAGGGCGGGAAGGGGGGGAGGGAGTAGAGCGGTAAAAAAATAAAAATAGAGATATATCGTTCAAAACTGGTGCATAGAGGTTTTTGATACTTACAAATCGATTGCGGATATTTCAAATTTGTAAAATTATTAGGATAGACAGGAGGGGGGGGGGCGAAGTGGGAAAATAATAGAAATAAGAGTTAGAGCATTTTGGGAATTTTTTCCGAAGGCAGTGAGAACCCGGTGCGACATTTTTCCTACTCAGATTTTGTTTCTCTTTCTTTTCATGTGATAAAAATTAATGCAATTTTGAGAATTCATTATAGTGATTCATTTAAAAATAGGGACCAGCGAAGCGGGCGTTGCCTGCTAGTGTATTAATATATTAACAGTGTGTGTCTGACGATGATTAGAAAGCATAAGGTGGAGTTTTGCTGAAACTTTTTTTTTTTAGATTATATGAATAAAAAATAAAAAGTTGATTTAAACAAATTGTTTTGCTGTTTCAACCTTTTTTGGGGGTTTAATATAGCCTAGTATGTACATATTTTTTTCCCCCGTTGTGGTTCTTGTGTTTGTTTATTGTGTTTCATCAAAAAAAATTTTCGAGCAACATCAAACCCTGTTTCCTCGTACATAGGAATTTTTTTGTGTGGCCCTATAAAAACGCATGAAAGGATGTTTTTCATATTATTCTATGTAAAACACGCTTTTGTGGCTAATTTCTTTCTGTTTAATGCAACCTAAAGATGTTCAGATTATACCAAAAAAGAAATTCTGTCCACAGGCATAATATTTCAATTCTTCCGTACGTTCCGGTACACGAACTGTTTCGCATGACATCAGTAAAAAGTTTCGGATAGTATCGCCATGATTCCGGACTTCATACTAATATTATATTTGAATTATGCTAAGAACACACTCAGACAACACATTCAAAATGCTATTTGCGGATTCAGGCGACCTCAAAATGTCTAACTAACAAAAACTCTGTTTCGAAAATTTGACCTAAAAGATTTCTTTGGAATACGGGTAGCAGAAAATATAATTTTGAACTTGCCGAGGGAAAAAATCAATTAAAGATATTCTTTGAGTTCATTGCGTCCATATCAAATTAAGTTATAGTATTACCTCTGATAAAACTTGCAGTCCATCGAAATAATTATCCAAATTATCCGTATATTCAACTTAAAAAAAAAAAAAAAAGTTTTAATTCAAAGCTTCTGAATAACTCAAATAATTTTTAAAAAGGCAGATGTGTTTTTCAAAAATGCATTCACGATTTTTCCATTTTTAATTATTTTATTTCCATGTTTTTATTAACTTCGATTCTTGTTTGTTTATTTGTCCGGTACAAATCTTGCAATCTATTTTTAACTAACTTCCCTATTAGCTAGACATTTGAAACTTTCACAGTAGCTGAGAACCCGGTGACAACACAATACTTCGAAGTTCAATTTTCGAATTTTTGATTAGTTTTCTTATAATTAATTAAAATATGAAAATAATGACATCCTAATAGCCATTAAAATATTAGCTATAATTTAATTGTTGACCCCCCCCCCCCCCCAAAAAAAAAAAAAAGGAGTTCATTTTCTTTCGACATAAAAATAAATGCATTTAATTAAACGTGAATATTAAAAAAATAGAAAGTTAAATTATGCATCTCACAAAAATGGACGTCATTATCACTTTAAAAATTTTATACACATTGATAAGTGCTAGTGTAGTCCACGATGCTAATATGCGTTATTCTAAAAGGAGTAATACTTTATTTTTACAACCAACTTTTTTTTTTTCCCGCTATTATTATTTCACTGAACTGAGTCCGCGAGCTTAAATATTGCTTAAATAATTTTTATCCTCGCGTATTTTATTGATGATTCATCAGAAAATTTAAAAACATGTATATAAAAAGTTTTTTTTATCTTATAATTATTTCTTAATAGGAAAAAGGTCGGCAAGGTGAAAACAAGGTCTGGGTCACAAGATGAGTTTCTTCTTCAAATAAAGTTAATTTCATGCAAAGGAGCTTTGCCCAAGTTCAGATGCTTCATGCTATGATAATTTTATTCGTTCTCCGTATTTAAAGTTTTTTTTTTTTTTTTTTTTTTTGAGTTGGGGGGAGGGGGGGGGGATATTTGGTAAGTGTAAACAGCTCTCGTTTGAAGAAAATACGGACAAATAAAAATATTTAAGTGATTTCAAGGTAACTTTTTCTTGTAAATTTGACGTAATATTCCCGAATCAATTTTCAATTTGAGAATAATACAATTTTAATTCTTTTTAATATAATATAATCCAGGGGGAAAAAAAAATGTGACTCAATGCCAAAGAAGTATTATAAATTTCAAATAGATCCGTCAGTCATGTGGCTTTTTTCAAATCCAGCTTATTTTTTATTGATTTATTTTATTTATTTAATAAACCAAATTGACCTTTTTCGTATTTTTAAAAATTAAGTAAGAAAATTAATTTTCTAGAAGTTAAAAAAAAAAAAATAAATAAATAAAAATCTGCAGCTAACAAATTACAGTTTTAAATTCATTTTTTCATTGAAAATATCTAAAATAATGCTTTTTGTTCACTTACAGACGACAAATTTCTTTGTTACTAATAGCAACATTGACCCTTTTATTTCCCTAATACCATGGGTGACGTTTTACATTTCCTGGTAATTATGATGTCATAAGACTGAAAGAACCACGATTTGTAGGAACATTTTGCAAATAGAATACATTTATTAAGCCGACGTTTTTAATTAATAACTATGTTAATTAATATGATAGAAACTTCAAACAAACTGAAATGTCTACCTTGGAGTACACGACACACATTGATACCTCTCATGACGCGGAGGTCACTGACTTCCGCAAGAAGATGCAGACAAAAAAAAAAAAAAAAAAAAAAAAATTGACGCAAGCGACAGTAACTTTAGTATTATTATTACTATTATAGAGAGAAATTTATGCTGACAAATTAATACATTAAAACAAGTTATGATGTTTAAGATTGTTGTTGATATTCTTGAAATCTTAAAGTCGAAAAAAAATCTGGTGTGTCACTCACACAACTTTCTCTTACCCTGCAATTCAATACTCTGAAAATAGATTACATATTCAGTCTTTAGATCAATAGCGTAAGATAATAAAGTTTAATGTACTTTAAAAATAATCTAAAATAGGTTTCGGAAAAATTTTATTTGATAATTCTGTTTGAGGGGGGGGGGGGCGTTTAGTTATAGTGCCTACAATTATTTAAAAATAAAATAAATAAAGGCTGTTATTAACTTGCTTTTAAAGTTCCCAATCTTGATCAAATTTTTAAGTGGCAACCTAATACGAATTTCAAAATGCCAAATTTGAATTTCCCGTGGTTATTTGTTTTTAAGCTATGCTGATAACAGACATATGTACAGAACAGTAGCTAAAAATTTGACTTTCGTAATCATGGCGTGATATTATACAAAAAACAGAGTTGAAAATAGAACTTCAAAAAATTCTTTGTTTACAGTATGAGTATGAAAAATTAATTTTGCAATGTTCGTCGACATGGTAAAATGTGCAAAGCACTTCCATCCATTACATTCAATAGAAAAGAACGTTTTGCTTAATTTGGGGCAGCCCTGTATTTTGTCCATAATCATTATGCACTATAAACAGTAATGTGTATTTAAAATTAGTCTTTCTTGAAAATTATTTAACACAAAAAGTATTAAGATTCCTGCAATTTCCAAGTATAGCCCCAATATATCCAAATAACTTTGGGAAGCCCTGTAAACGAATGATGAATGATTTCCATACTACTCTTTACACAGAACATACTTTTATGCATATAATAAATTTTGCTCATTAAGTTTCGTTTAAGTTAGCCTATAGATTTTACACTGTACTTACCAGAAATCTTCCCGTGTTTTAACTGTTTTGGAATCCCCTCCCCTGTATACGAACCATTTGCTTGATTTCAACGAAACGTTTAGCGTAGCATCTCTATATGATACTCATTTAGAATACCAAGTTTGGACTTTATTATTTGTTCTTGAGATATGCTATAATATTCGGACACACACACCGACCAACCGCTAAAAACAAGATTTTTGGATTCAGGGGACTTTAAAACGTGTAAATGTAACAAAAATTCAGTTTTAAAAATTTGACCCAAAAACACTTTTTCTACCCTATAAAGAACGTAAAATTTAAGAACGTAAAATAATTTTCATTTTCTTTTGTTTAAGTAAACCTGTAGATGTTACACTGTACTTACCATAAATTTCCCTCATAGACATAATGTATTTGAATTCTCTGACACGAACCATTTGCTTGATTTCAACGAAAAGTTTAGTGTACTATCCCTCTATGATACACATTTGAAATACCAAGTTTGAACTTTCTGCTACTCTTTGTTATTGAGATAGGCTGATAACAGACAGACCAACCGCTCAAAACATGGTTTTTGGATTCAGGAGACTTCAAAACTCATAAATATAACAAAAACTCAATTTCGAAAACTTAACCGAAAAATACTTTCTCTACCTTATATATGTGGGTAAGTGAAAAAAAAAAAAAAAAAAAAAAAAAAAAAGCGAAACTGAGTAAAGTATTATGACCGAGAAACCAGTTGATCGGTTTAAAATGCATAGCTGAGAAAACCATAAACTCACGTCCACAGATCAAACAATACAGCTACTCCATTAATTTTACTTATTCTTTTGTGTTCATTTCCTAAAGAAGAATTGACTGGATTTGTGGAACACTTTCTGTTTCTCGTGTTTATGCACGATTTGACTGCTTTTAGAAAAGCGTCCGTGTGTTACGCATCTTCTATAAAATGTTTCGTCTTGGAAGAAAACATAGAAGCGAAAAGAGTCCGATGAGAAATAATGAATAATTTCATTTTTTACTTTCTCTTACCCATAAGGTAGAGAAAGTATTGTTTTTGGCTCAAATTTTCGAACGCGAGATTTTGTTATATTTACACGTTTTGAGGTCCCCTGAATACAAAAATCATGTTTTTAGCAAATGGTCGGTGTGTCTGTGTGTGTGTCTGTCTGTTATCAGCATATCTCAAAAACAAATTATGGCAGAAAGTTCAAACTTGGTATTCTAAATGTGTATCATATAGGGATGCTACAGTAAGCTTTTCGTTAAGATCAAGCAAATGGTTCGTGTACAGGGACAATCAAGAGAATTCTAATACATTACGTCTATGGGGGAAATTGCAGGAAAATAGAGTTTAACGTCTATAGACTGCACTAAACCAAATGAAACAAATATATAATTTTTGTAATAGAGACAGTTAACTAGGAAAATTTTTTTGTGTATGTAGGAGCCTCGCCTCCCCCCCTGGGGGGGGGGGAAGTCCCCCCTCGAGGGGAGTAAATTTTCAGGATGGGTATCTTTCAAAAGAGCTCGAAAATACCTTTAAAACGAATGGTTGAACCATCGATCTGCGATAATTTACAACAAAGTTATCGATTTTTTTTACTTTTAACGAAAAAAAAACTTAGAAAAAAAATCGTACTTTTTTTTTTTAATATTGAGAATAAAATGGACTTTTTTGGATATTTTGTGTTAAACTACTTCTCTAATATGGAAATCGTCTGCCTTATCATAAAAGATAATTTTTTTAAATAATAATTTTAATAAATTATTTAAAAAAAAAAAAGAAATATTTTTTAATAACCGAATAAAATTCTATATAAATGTAGGTGCATTAATGAAACGGAGGGTTGAGGGGGGCGGTAGCCCCCCTCACACAGAACTAATTATCATATAAAACTCTTCAGAAGCTTAATATGAATTGTCTAACATAGGTTTACATAACAGTACTCGTTATCTTACCTCTTAATCTCCAACCTGCATTTATAGTATTAAATTTCAGGGTAAGAGAAAGTCGTGTGAGTGACACACCAGATTATTTACTTTCTTCTACATTCAACAGAAGAAAGTATTGGATTCGTAAAAATTTTCAACCTCGGGTTTTTGAGGGATTTACACGTTTTGAGAGTTGTAGAACACGATTTGACCATTTTCTAAAAAATGTCTGTGTGTGACAAAATTGTAGCAACTGTATCTCAATGACTACTGCACAGAATTTCATACAAATGGGTATGTAGACATAATCGGTATGTAGACATAAATTGGTGCCTATCAACTTTTGGTAAAAGTTGTCTTACAGGTTGTGTTGCCATCCCGCTTTTTCTAAATTTTTAAACATGGTATTGGACAAAATTTTGTATAAATGTGCATAAAGAGAATTATTTGGAAATTTACAAGAATTGTTTATAATACAGATATTCAACTGGGAAATTTTTTTTTATATGTAGGAGTATCGCCTCCCCCCCCTAGGGAGGAAATCCCCCTCGAGGGGAATAAATTTTTATGATAGGTATCTTTCAAAAGAGCTCGGCAATACCTTTAAAATGAATGGTCAAACCATCGATCTGTGATACTTTTTTTTTTTAATGTAATATCGAGAATAAAATTAACTTTTTTTTGGATATTTAGTGTTATACTACTTCTCTAATATGGAAATCGTACTGCATTATCATGGAGGATAATTTTATTAAATAATGATTTTAATAAATTATTTTTACTGAGTGAATTTGCATAGGAAAATATAGGAGAAAGTCACGAGTTGGCCACAACATACTAGCTTTATTAAAGGCAATGTTTTGAATTAATTGGTTTTATACTCTTATTCTGTATTTTTAGAAATTTTTAAATTATGTATTTACAAAATTAAAACAAACAATAGTTTTAGTGCAATAGTAATACTTGAAATTTTAGATAAATTAAAATTTTATAAGCTTTTTATTTTTATTTAATAGTTATTTGTTTCGAAAAATTTTCGATTTTGGATTTTCGATGGATATATATGTTTTGAGAAACCTAGAACACGATCAGATCCTTTTTAAAAAATGTCCGACATACATTTTGGGGCGACTGTATCTCGGAAACTACTGCATAGAATCATACAAATTGATATGCAATTGCACCTTGCCTATCCACTTTTGGTTAAAAATAGTCTAAAATTTTAAGATGGCGGTCTTGGGCGAAATTTCCCCTAAATGGGCACAATGAGAAATATTTGATAAATCATTATGAAATTTAAAAAAGTGAAAAAAAAAAAAATCTCATAATAGAAATCAGCTAGGAAAACATTTTTGGAGAATCAGGAGCAACGCTTCACTTTCAATATGGGTATCTTTCAAAAAGAATTCATTATCTTTAAAGCGAATGGTTCAACTATTGATCTGTGGCCATTTAAAACAAAGTTATCGATAAAAAAAAAAATAATAAGATAGATAAATAAAGATTAAAAGATAGAAAAATAAGATTAATAGAGCATAAAATCGACTTTCTTCTACGAGAAAAATACTCTTCTACATTCATCCGGGGAAAATAATTTTAATAAATCTTTGAGATGAGAAAATGAGCATGAGAAAATATAGAAGAAAGTTTTGTGATGGCCATAAAATCTAGTTTTATATTATTAAAATTTATTACTTTCCGAACATACATATGTAAGGAAAGTATTGTAATCATGTCAAAAATCAGACTTTGAGACCCTGAGTTCATTTTTATTATTTTTACTATGATATATTTACATGTGTGCATGTGAGTGAACACGATAGCTCGTAAGAGCTAAAAATTTACACACGTTACAAAACACCGTTGCACGAAGTGTAGAGAGTTTGGTGAATCTAGCATTTATAGTTTTATTACAGGGACTCAAAGAAATATTCCCTACTAGCAAACCCGTGCAAAACTTTCGCACTTTATTTCTTTTCTTATTTACCAAAGTTTGAAACTCATAACTATTATACCAATTTCACGACATAATTAAAACTTTAATTTACCAGAAGCCAAATTATTATTTAACGGAACCAAATTAATATGTGCTATAGTGAAACCAAAATAATTCAAAGAAAGGTTTCAAAATAAAATTCATGGTTGACGACCCAATTTTCGTGCTTCCACAAGCAATACAGTTTTAGTATATGCATCCCATGACGCCTTTTATATTTTTGTCGCCATGTTGGCGATGACTTTATATTTATTTATTTTAGCATATATATATATTTTTTAAATAATATTTTCTATTTTGATTGTACTTTTTATGATTGCATTTTTTGTCAGTTTATGATAATAATTCATATTCTGTATATATTTTTAAAGTATTGCTCGGCTTAAAATGATGCTTGCAAAGATTCTGAAGAAGCAACTTTTAAAAATACATTTTTCAATAAAATATCATCAAGCAAATGTCATTTTTTCTTATTAGATCATTGAGCTGAGTCCGCGTGCTTAAATATTGTCCCTTTATAAATATTACTTTTTATCGTCGCGTATTTTATTAATTACATCACTGTCGTATCGTTTCGACAAAATGTAATCGTAACTGGACCACGTTAGAGAAATGTTATATAGATTAGAAACAAATATTTTAAAGTGCAATAGCGTTTAAACGCCTTATTCGATTCAGCTGAAAATTTCTACACGTTATAGATTACGGTCGCACGAATTTTATAGATTTTGGGTAATCTAGCCCTTATAGATTTTTACAGGGACGCAACGAAAAATTCTATATCATTATGATCTATGGGCTAAAATTTTATGAAGTGCAATAGCGTAAAATTAAACAATGGTGAAAAACACTCAAACCTCCTATTATATTTTTCACTTTTGCTTATTTAACTGCTTGTCTCATTTTAATTTATTTACACAAACGTTCGTTACTTAAGGGTCGGAAAGTCGAGCGGAGTCACTCCAGATTTTTCAATAAATATTAAAGAAATACTTTTACTATAAATCTAGATTTTTAGTTATTTTTAATCGTACTAAAGTAGCAGATTGGAGATCTAAAATTTTCACGAATCCAATACTTTCTTATGTACAAGTATATAGAAGAAAGTAAAAGGGAATCGTGCCTGTGCTTGTAGAGGGGCACTCGTAGTATAACATGCTGATGTACAGTTCAAGTCGATTGTGCACACGAAAAAAGCATTTAGTCTCACTGGGCCCTAACGCGCTTTTTCAATACCTCAAACAAGTTTTTTTTTTTTTTTTTTTTTTTTTTTTGTAGATACTACCTTTGATCTAAACAGAGCAGTACACGTGAACACAAAACGAAATCTTTTAGTAGGGGAGACCGAGGTTAGTGGGCATCGATTTTGGATTTTTTATTTTTGTAAAATACTTAGAGACTGATTAGAATACTTCTGAATATACTGAATACTTCTGATGAATACACATTGGAAAGCTCAACACTGGCTACAAAATCATATGAGAGCCATCCATTATATAATTGTTTAGGTGTCCCAAACACGTTTTCCGAAGAACTTTTAACTAAATCAACTATCGCGCATAGGGGGTTAGTTGACACACCCGTCAGTTGAGTTGGCATAACATGATATCGATAAGAATATTTAAGGAAAAATACGGCAAAATTCAAGGTAAAACATTATCTTACAAAGAGAATATGCTGAGTGTTTGAAATAAAATTACGAATGTGGAAGTTGTACGCTCTTTTATTTGTACAGGCGGGATTCATTTTTGCACAATTTTACTTTGGTCGTACAGAATTGAATCATTCTCGTCTGGTCATCGCCATTTTTTTTTTTAACCTTTTATTACAGATAGATGAGCAAATCTCATTGCCGTCGGTTTTGTCATTTTTTTTTTTTAAGGTACTTTCATAAAAACAAAGTGCGTTTTTGTAAATTTATATATACTAGTATCGCCCAGTGGTCGAAACTCGACCATTTTTTTTGCAAAGCGAGGCAAAGCAAAGTTATTGCCTTGTCCTAAACGGAATGCAATTGCAACACAGCTGCGGCAATTGTTTGCCGATATTCACTCTAACTGAATCAGCAGAGTTTTACTTAATATAACTATTTCTCTCTGTAGATGTTAGCCTTTCCTGAAATGAGAGAAAATCGCAACGTGAAAACGCCTCTTGTTGTGTGATACAGCATAGAAGCTAATAGGTACCATGTCAAACCAAGGCCCAACCAAGTATCAAATTCTGTTAAATTAATTCGATTGGTTCATAAAGTGCAGTGTTTGAACAAAAAAAAAGATATTTTTCAAAAATGGTCGAATTGAGTTCGGGAAATTTCAAAACTTGTAACTTTATCGAAAACCGAAAATCTAAAACTTTTCTGAATCTTATATTTTCTACTTATATATGCAGAAGAAAAAATAATAAATCCACTTTTTAAAAAATAAAAATAAGTAGTCAATTTCACTTAATTAAAATGCAAGGAAATCTCAAAACGTGTAAATCCATGGAAAACCGGAAATCAAAAGTTTTTATGTATCTTCTACTTGCTTCTTCTACCCACAAAAGCTAGCAACAAAGACACTTTTTTAAAAAATAAGTAGCCAATTTCAGTTAATTGAAACGTAAAGAAAGCTCAAAACATGTAAATTCAGTAAAAAACGGAAATCGGAATTTTTTCCGTATCGTCTACTTATACATGCAGCAGTTAGTAACAAATCCATTTTCCTTTTATTTAGTATTGAATATTTATTGTTTAAATATTACCCTTCGAAAAGAAATGTTTATGTTTACATTCGAAACTGGAAGTTTGCCATTTTTTTTTCTGGAGTTTTGTGATTTTAAATTAAAATTTTATCAATTTTACAGAAAAAATAACTGAATCAAACACATGTAGACAGTAACTTATATATAACTATACCCAAATATCGGAATTAAAATCGGCAGATAATTTCCGTTATTTTTTATAATTTTTTACAAAAAATCCAATGTACAATTAACATGGAAAATCTTTTTCATGGCTCCATGGACAGACAGTGACGCAATCACTTCGCTTGCGTATAGTGATGCTACATTATACAAATTACTGTGTCTATGGTTTTATTTGAGCTTTATGAAATTGCCAGATTTAACAACTTTCTACTTTTAGGTATTTTTTAATGTAAAGGAATACTTGTATAAAAGGGGAAAATGGGAAAAAAGGCATAAAAAATAAATGTTTTTTTAAATACCTTCTTGACATCGTAAGAAAATAATATTTGTATTCGCACCTTCCGGCTGACCATACCTTTCGAATGATACCATTTTCAACCCTCTACTCCCATAATTAATATGTTAAAAAGGGACAACAAATTTTATGCTTGCCTATTAATATATAGATATATATGGGGAATAGTTTTGTATATAGGGGTGATCAGGAGGCTCTTGATGTTAAGGAGGATTTTGTTGTTGGTCTTATGTGACCTTTTGGCATCTATTTGAGGTTCTATGGGGTTCGTATGAAGTATCCAATAAAGCTCCTCTCCTCCATTGTCTTGACGGGAAGCTAAAAACTATCGAGGAGAGGTTCTGCAACCTTTGAACTATTATTTAGGAAAGTCGAGCTATGCCACAGGTATGTTATAGTTATATCAACTGACCCTTTACATAACTATATACTATACCAACTATCCCCAAAGGGATATCCACAGCATAAGATCCCAAACATAAGACGCGAAGGATTACGATACCTGCTGGCAACCATAGTTAATCGCTCATTCGAAAAATCGCCCTAAGCAGCGCCTCAATTTAATCTACAGATTCACCCCCCCTCCCCCCCCAAAAAAAAATGAAATAAAATGAAATAGATTATAATCTTTATTCACCAGTCAGAAAAATGATGAAACAGACTTTCCGTTGATGACGCTTTAAAACAGACTAAATTTACGGTGGATGGTGCGTCTACACATAGTACACTCTCCATATAAGTAAAACGAAAGCGCTTTACCTGCACTGTGGTGAAGCTGAATGGTAACTAGTCTTTCATGCCGGCTAACCTCATTCTTCTGACACCTAGTTTAACTGCTTTGCTAATTATTATAGTGTTTCAATAGACTTTAACGAGCTCTCATGCAATCCTCTATACTATATCGATTGCTTTCTTCTGTGTCTTATATTCATATAAATAATACTTTACTTCGTGTCTTAATTTATGTAATTAAATACTTAATATTGTACCTAAATATAATTCCCGTAAACTAACTGCGATGAAATTTAATGGATCTAGTACCAAGCATAGACTGGTTAAGACGTTGTAGTTCATAAACCCACATTATTTCAGGACACATTCACCCAATTTTAAAGCGGAATAATAATTAAAATAATAATCATTATCAACTGCCATTTGCAATGGAATGAACCTCGAAACTTGCCTCGTAATTACGAACTGAACCTATAAAGTAACAAAAGAAGTTGAATGCATGAACTAAACAGATTGAAAACTGCCCTCCTATCCCCCAAGAGCCCAAAATAAATAACAATGATCAAAAATAACTTAATTTTAAAAAGGATATGAAAAACTTGGCCAGTATAAATTTAATATATAGATATGAAAACAAATATAATACTTTAATTCCAGAATGCAAACGTATAAAACTATACCGTAGATTTACAAGGAGGAGTTTATTATATATATTCAATTCTATTTCTCAAGTCTTACGAAGCCCTTTTTTTGACAGTTTAATTCTTGTTTAAAGTTTATTTTAATTCAGGTACACTTCTTTGCTCACTTGTAAGTTTGTTAAAAGTTTTATGGGTCGTTTAATATTTTTTAGTAATATAGTGTATGATTTAAAGCAATGTGATTTGTACACGCAGACACGTTCTTTCCCTTTAAATTTTATTAGCAAAGAGAAAAATCTCGAACATAAATCAAGGTCAACTGAAGAAAAGCTAATCTATTTCAGAAGAGAAAAAAATTCGCTGTCGAGCTACAACTGACCAAAAAATGAACTAATGAAGGCTAAAAACTGCAGGTATCTTGGATCGCGGCATCTTTACGTTTCAAGTCCATAACATCCTGTACCGCCCCGTCTATTCTCTTTCAATTAAACCAATAGAATGGATCAGAACTTCTATTGTACGTTCATCAGTGTTCACTCCGATTCATTTTTAATTTTAAACGAATGCTCTATCTGCATTACATTTGTATTATATTTCTTATGTTATGTGTTCTTTACATTTTGTATTATATATTATTTTCCCCATTTTATTAGTGTTTTTTTTTTTTTTTTTTTTTTAATCTGAAATAACATTTCTGCAAAGAATAATGGGGTGTGTGGTTATGACAAAATGATCTCGAAGATCCTAGGTCTGTGCGGAATATTGCCTGTCGAGGTGACTAAATAATAAATCAATCTATTACATGCAGTGTTTTTTGAAAATGAATGATAGAGTCATGTTCCTATTAAAATTTTATTTAACCCTTTGTATCCCCACCGGGACTTTAAAGTCCCATCAAAAATATTCCTCAATATAGCCTAAATTGACTACAGGATTTCACTGGAACTTCAAAGTCCCTCTAGTTTAAGCTTTCCCTATAATTAAGCTATAGTTTAAGTTAAATTTAATAGATGTTTCTCGTGTAGCAAAGAAATATAATAAAAACGTTTCAAATTATTTTTCCAAAAATAAGGTAATTTGGGATATAAAGGGTTAGGTAAATTAACTGTTTGAAATATTTTTTATTTTATTTTTTTTAATATTTATAATTCGTATTTTAATTAATTACGATATGTATTTCTTCCAAAATTTTGATATTTATTGAAAATTGATGATTTTTAATGGCATCAATGATTATATTAAACATAAATAAACACCTCTCAGTCGCTTTGTTAGCTCTATTAATCTGTACTCTGCTATTACCCCTATTTAAAAAAAATATTTTTACATATTACTTTTGAAATAAATTTGAGACTCAATATAAGATTTATTGCTCTATGGAGGGAAAAAATTGGGAATGAAAGGGTTAATGGTTATCATGGTGTGATTTTCTTGCAAGCGAATATTCTTTAACCCTTTGTCTACCGATTGGTACCTTAAAATAAAGTTAGTTTGAAATGATTATAAAATCGAATTTATGGAAACTATATGAAAGCTTCTTATAAGAATAAAACGTATAGGCCTCAATTTAATCTTACTACCCTGCACTGGACGCTGTTGTACCAGAAAGGATTTCATAGAGTGCTGTCGCTGTTTTTGTGTGTGCACTTTTCAAGATATTCGTGTGTTGTTATAACTAATTCCTGCATTACTTCGAGAATCTCCCACCCCTCTTAAGGAAAATATTTTCTCTTGATTATATTTTTTCTTTCTTTTTTTAGAGGTCACAAAAAATATATCGATTTTATGTACCAGTGGTACACACAAATAGCATCTCGCAAAAAATTCATTCATTACTAGGAACAGGGGATAGCAACAGTTTTTTTTATAGGCAATAAAAGTTATGCCTAACTAAAAAAATGTTTCAAATATACTTTTTGTCTGTTTCAGGATGCGATCCATAAAGAGTTCGATGCACGAAATATATTTTCATTCCTTTTAATTTCAAATTAAACAATTTTGTGAAGAATATGCCAAAAAAAGGATGCGTTTACTACTTTTGAAAATTCTTTCCTATTTACGCCTTCTAAATACTGAAGAAGAAAAGAAAAGAGAGAAACCACTATTTCATTTATAGTTTTAGTATAAATATGTGTACTTCGGTACATTTTTCTTTGTAAATTAATTTCGAAAGGGAGTTAATGGTTATACAGGGTTAGCAAGAAATAAGTTGCCCACTTCAGAGGGCTCTAGAATCCGTCCTATTGGTCCAAATGACATAAAATTTCAACTACAGATAATTCAAATGATGCGCTTGACATTTATTAAATTAAAAAATATACAAAATTCCATTGATAGATGGCGCTATAACACAAATGATACTTATTTGCATGTATTCAGAAACAGCATTTGTGTTTCAGCGCATGCCTATTAACATTATTCTTTGGATAAAGAACAATATCTACCATCAAAAACTCTGCCTGATCTGAAGGCCATGTTGTAGATATTCCGGCAGACTTACTCCGGTCAGCTATTGAAAATATGATTATGCGATTACAGCACATTGTTAAACATAAAGGGTATATTGAGCAGTTTTATTAATGCTACTTTATTTTTCACACATATTTTTAAAGCATTAAATATGGCTATGAGCGTTACAGCGCCACCTACCGTCGGAATTTTGTACTACTTTTTTTTTATTTAATAAATGTCAAGCGCAACACTTGAATTATCTGTAGTTAAAATTTTATGTCATTTGGACCAATAGGACGGATTCTAGAGCCCTCTGAAATGGGCAACTTATTTCTTGCTAACCCTGTACTTGCAGTTTTTCATGGGCAAAATAAATGAAGAATTTTATTATTGCATCTGAAATTTATTACTTTTCTGGTTATTCGTTCTTAGGATCTAAATGTACATTTAAACATTATTTGTTATTAAAAAATGCTGTCCATTTAAACTCTAAACATATATTTTTAAATATATAATAAAAAAAAATATGCAAATATTGAAACGAATTAATTTTAAAAATATATATTGAGTAGTCAGCAGGTTAAAGATATTAAACGAATTTGCATACATACACACACACACACACACACACATACATATTAATAGAAATCGAGAATACATATATTTTAATAGAAAACAGATTTAGAGAAAAGTTTAAAATATACAATCAAATATAGCGTTTCCCAGTCCAAAATATCTCTAAATTCGGTTGAAAATTATATATATATATATATAAGGGGTCGATCCAGGTTTTAATTTTTGGGTCCCTTTTTTGTGAAAAACAAATTATTTTTGTGAAGTATAAAATATTTTTGTGAAAAAGTAAAATATTGTGTAAAATCTTCAGTTTTTACAATTACTTTATGTAACGTTTAATATCAAGTTAATAGAGTTTCGTTAAGCCAAATTAAGGCATTAATTAAATTAATACTGAAAGCATTAAATAAAAGGATCATTTTTATAAAACAAAATCTTGTGAAGGGACTCATTTTATGAATTTGATTTTTGTGAAGGGTCCCTTCTTATGAATTTGAATTTTGTGAAGGGGTCCTTTTTACTATGTGGAATTTTGTGAAGGGGCCGCAAAAGGGACCCAAATTTTGCCTGGATCGACCCCTGTATGTATGTATATATATATATATATATATATATATATTAATTAAACTGCAAATTTTTAAAACAGATTTGGACAAAAATTAAAAATTGACTAAAATTAATTATGGATTTCACAGTCAAACAGTCGTTAAATTTGGTTGAAAAGAAGAGATTTTCTAGTGAAATGTTCAATGGAATTCAAAACCTGAATCTTTTATAAAGCTAGCTTGCCACTTGTTTAAAACAAACTTCGTAAACTGACTTAAACTGTACGAAAGATTAATATTTTAAACTTTTTAAATACGGTTAAATATTAACGTTTCAACAGTCGTGGTCATTCAAATATTCATTCATTCACAACATTTAAACATTCTATTTTCACCTAACATTAATACAAAAACTGAACGAGAAATTATGCCGCAATACTAGAATTTGAAGGACTCATTTCACGACGAACCATCAAGTGAGAAAAATAGTACTTGCGCATCTGAAAGTGAGCAAACATGTTTGAACTGAAGATGAAAGTTCGGATAACAAAAGAGAAAAAAAAAAAATCTAAATTTGAACAAATTCAATTTTACTTAAAATACGCCGCAAGAATAAAAAGGAAAGTTTAATGGTAATTCTAATTTTCTTTCTCGACAACTATGTAAGAACTTAATAAAGTTGAAAGCATTTTCACACACCATGCAAATAAAAATACATCCTCAGTTTTATGTAAACATGTAATACAACATGTAATTACAACATGTACTTACATGTAACATGTAATTACTTGTCAAACATGTAATATGTATGTCTTGTATTTTTTCTCAAGATTCTTTTCAACTGCCCCAGTGGCCGAAAGGTTCTAAGCTGGTAGATGAAGGGTACAAGAGTTCGTACACGACGCTCTCATCGGCTTAGGCATTCAGAGTTTTTCACGATTTTCTCAGAAACTAACGTAAATAAGGGATAAGATCCTTTAGAAAGACCTCCACGAAGGGTATTTCACTCATACCTAAGTCCCTATCACGGACGACTAACTTCTACTCCAACATACTTTTCAACTTTCTATTGGAGTTTTTATGTTAAATTTACGAAATGTTTGCGCACGATTTCAGTTTAACATTTTGAAATATTCTTAAATTTTTAGTGAAAATTTCAAGTCCTTTAAAAAAAAAAAACGAATTTACAACTCATTGAATAATCATACACAATGAATAAAAAAAAAAAAGGATTTTGAATGTACTTTTTCTCGTAAGCTGTTTTCGGATAAATAAAAGTATCCCATCACTAAAATAGGTGGCTGAATAGCATTCAATTAAAAAAAATGCCTCACAGATTGTCCCTACAATTCCAATTAAAAAATTAATAACTTCCTTTATGATTTATTTACTATAATTTATATAACTAATACATAACATTTAATTATATTGTTAACAACTGTACACAACCTCGCCAACCCGCGTTTATTTTTAAACTTAGTGCCATAGATCTATCTCTCTCAATCAAAATGCGACGCAGCATTCAAAACATGTACTCAACCATTGAGAATGAAATAAACTTAAGATATCCCCCCCCCCTTCCAAAATGCAAATCAATAAATGATAAATTTTACAATTATATCGAAATATGTTTCTTTAAAATTTTCTTTGAGCATGAACACAGTTATTACATCTAAATATTTAAAATTATTTTAAGACTGATAAAATAAAAAAGGAAAAGTAGAAAAAAATATTTTAGAAAAATCAAGTAATTGACTCTTTCTCATCCAGTAGAATGTAACTGATCCTGTGGCTGAAGGGTTAGTACCCTGGACTTCGACGGATATCGGGTTCGAATGTCTTTTCATGCCAGGATTATTCGTTACCGGTCTAATTGAACCCTACCGGGTAAAATAGGGAGGTAGAGCGACAAAGCAAACTGATAGTGTAAAATACAAAGTAAACAAATACATTCTTATGCCATAGTATAATCTACATATTTCACAGACGGTAATAATATACACATATACACTTTTCATTTACTGTTACCCCAAAATTTTCAATGTCAAGTTTGAACCAGATAATAAGTTCAATTAGAAATAATGTCAAAACATGCTAGTAAAAAAAAATAATAAAAGGCAAGATTCATAAATTTTAGATTGATATAAAATTTCAATCACTGGAAAGTTCAAAACGAAATAATTCCTCCCCCCCCCCCCAACATTTTATTTTCTTTTTTATTTTACAAAAGGTGTCGTCCGGAATGCATGTTTTTTTTTTTTTGTCCTTTTCCCTCCCATCGAAATAATGTTACAATAAAAAATATTTAAAAAATATCGCACATTGTCTTTATATTAAGACATGTTATAGTTTTGGTCGTAATCAAATACTTCTGTTCCTTTAAACTTATAAAATTTTTGGATTTTTTAAGGCTTTTTAATCACATTTTTAAGTTGACAAATAAAAATTATACATATTTTTTAAAATATAAAAGTTCATACTTATTTTGCTTAAACATATATAAAGTTAAATCTCAAATTATAAAAAAAAAAATATGTTGTTAATTGAACTTTAGAATTTGAACCATAACAGAAAATTTGATGTGCATAAAGGTGAAATTTACTAATTGGAATACAAAAATTATCAAAATTCAATTTTGATCTAAAGAGAATAAAAATTATGTAAAGATTGAAAAATACCAATCACTTACCTAGACCCATCTAAAAGCCAAAATATCCAATTTAAAATACACGTCCATTCGTCCAACGGCATAGTCCGTTCATTTCACAGCCGATGGTCAGGAGAAATGTATCCAAATCTCCCCAGAACACAGTTTCTTCAAAAAGATTAATAATCCCGGGTTCGGACCCTCGCAGCTTCTCAGGTCGAATACCGCGAGAGTTGTGATGAAGGGAATCGTATCTCTCAACATACGCGAGAGGTGCTAGTGGGAGTGGCCTGAAAGAAACGTTTTTCCATTCCGGGATGACCCGTTCCACTTCTGAAGTTTTGCCATCTTGCGATGGCCGAGCGAACAGGGGAGGAAAAGATACCTTCACCAACTAACCTACTTCTCTTCTTCATAGAAATATAAAGAGCCATTAAAATAAAAATGGATGGATGGGGTTTCTCCCATTTTTTATATATTTTCTTTCTTTCTTTTTTTAATATGGATATTACTGTCATTGTCACTTGCTGCAACGGGTGGAAAAGAAAACTCTTAAGAAAAAGGTTAGCTTAGCACAATCATTTTTCGAATGAACCGATGAAAAAGACACGGAAAGGTGTTCCGTTAAGCCTCACCCCTTCCTTTATTTTTTAAAAAAGATGGAAAAAAAAAAAAAAAAAAGGAAAGGGAATGTACCAGGAAAGCCTGTTTAATTTGAGAATGACACAGAAGAAGCAATAGCATTCAAAATAAATTTAAAATATAGCATAGCATGAAAAATTTTTTGCATATGGCAAACCGATCAAAGAATTTGCAAAAAGAAAAAAAATAAACATTCGTCTCACCAGCTGTAAAGAAGTTCTATGCTCTCAAAGACAGTAAGCCTCACCAGTGGCCGAGAAATTCTACTGTCGAAGTTAGTAAACATGGTGATGGCTTCGATTCCAAATCATGCACGTAGACCTAGCCGTTTGGAATTTCTCATGGTTTTCTCCGAAATTTGAATAGATAGGGGCTAGGATACCTTAGAAAGACCACCATGGAAGACGCTCCTCAGTCTTAGAACCGTAGCGCAGTCAAATGGCCTTAACCCCAACATCTCAATAATCAATCATCGTAAAACGCGAATGACAGCCAATTGGCAGCATTTAACGCTTGATAGGTTGTATCAGTATGGTGTCTGGCGTGAGGTGGAATTTGAATATGGATGTTACTCTTCAGTTTCTTCTTGTCTTCCAATCGATGTCCGTTGAGTATCTGCGCGTAATCAGGCTCCTCGCAGTTTAATTACTTCTCGCATTCGAACATCTTATTTTTTCACCCTGTTCCAGACACCTAGATTGTATATAATCTTCGGTTTCTTCTCGTCTTCTAGCCGCTACCTGTTCAGTATCCGCATGAAACATTTATTGTTCGTAAGTTTCTTCTGGTCTTCGAACATCTTCACGTTTAGCCTGTCTGAACACAAGCACAAGCCTCTGGCTTGTGCTTGTGTTCAGATTCATCTTATCTTCTAGTCCCTGTTCGTTCAGCATCTGCTCTGCACTATGTCGTTGTTCGTCAACTTCTTCTCAGAATGCTTTTGATGCATTTTTTTTTTCTTTTCTTTTTTGTGCCTGTCCTTAAGTTTCTTATATATTCTAGCCGCTACTCGCTGAATATCTAAGATACGTGTCCTGTAACTGTTTACCATTATTTTATTTATTTTTACATTTTGTCTTCTACCAACTGTCGCCTTTGAGAAGCAACAAGGTGTCTCGTTTCGCGTCGTTCCTGTATTTCTTCTTGAATTACTTTAATATACATTATATACATATCTATACAACTTTTATTTATACAGCGTGTTCACAAAATCTTATGCACAAGTTCAACATTTAGTGTCAAATGCCACCAACAGAGGGCGCTGTAAAAAACACATGTTACTATTAATAGCACTCTGAATCCAGAGCAAAAAGTGTTGCAATCACATATTCACTGGAACAATTTGTTTTTCTTTTTTGTGCTTGAATATCACCTATTTCTCCAGGAATATTTCGATAAACAGAATAATTACTTTGGAGCATTCCTCATTTACTGGAAAAAGCATGGATTCCCCCCCCCCCATATTCACCCGAACTTACCCCTTCTGACTACTTTTTGTGTGGCGAATTGAAGGACACTGTCTTCTAGAAGAATTCTACAACATCAGAGAAGCTCGAACAGTTAATCTGTGAGGCAAGTGCGAGAATTTGTATTGACACATTACAGAAGGAGACTGAAAATATTCTTCGCTTGCGCTACCTATGTGCAACGAAAGGTGGACATTTTAAAAAGATTGTCATGTGAGGCAATAACTCCTCATAGAGGACAAATTCATAAATGTCTATAATTCTGTTCCATGATTACAGCGTCCACTTTTGGCAATGTTTAAGTAATGTCGATTCGCATATATAAAAGATTTCTACAGCTTTCAAAATAAGCACGCCGTTTGTTTCACTCTTCTATTTGTTAAGGAATAATTTAATTTTAAAATCGAGGGCCGATTAATGGACACGCTGTATATAAGTAAATAAGGGTAGGTTTTAGACATTTGAGTTTAACAATCAAAACTGTTGAAACTTTTTTTTTTTTTTTTTATGGAATTAAAAAACAAATAATAATGAAGTAAAATCATTTATTAAATTGAACTATATCGATAAAATCGAAATTATCTGAAATGAATGTGTGAACTTAAAAAGGATCTCAACTTATACATACACTATCAATAAAAAGAAAAATTATTTTACTTTGATTAGAAAAAATACTCAATTCAAAGTGCACGTACATATGTTTATCCGTTCTTTTATTTATTTTTTTCTCCATTCAGTTGCTTCGATTTACACGTGAATAATAAAACTGAAATGAAAGTTAATGAATGTCTTACAATTTTACAGCTATTATGACATATTTCATTTCATTTTATTATTATTATTTTTTTTTTAATAACGTGTAACTCTATGCTATTTCTTTTCTCTACTTCACAAAAGCACTTACAGTCGGTAACAAAAGTATCCGAACACTAGCAAATATTTCTACATAAAAAAAAAAAAAAAAAAAAGTATATTTAATACTGTTTTGTTAAATAAATCCTTGTCGAATCATGTTCTCAGTCTAAACATGATTCGACAAGGATTTATTTAACAAAACAGTATTAACTCTGCTTTTTTTTAAATAAGAATTTTTGCTAGTGTTCGGATACTTTTGTTACCGACTGTACATATTAACAGCATGTCATTGGCAGGCGTTGTACATAAATATAAAAGATGAAACAATAAATTTTATAGGATCGATTTTATAATATTCATAAATATAAATAATTAAATACACATAAAATACATTTCGTATAATAAACCAGTATTAAATAAATATATATATATATGACCGCGTAAATTTTTTTTTAGCACCAGTGTAATAATCTTTAAGTTAAAGTGAAGTTTTTATGCAATAGCTTACGAACCAACTATTTCATTGGATTAACAAACTGCTAGATTTCGCTCTGATTAATAAGTGTACTAATTTGTTTTTCTATACAGAACTAAAAATCTTAACACATTGACAAAACTAGTTTTAAATATACAGCAGAGAATATTAATTTCCTAGTTCCTAATTTCATTGTCAAGGACTTGAGACCGTTCAATTCCTCACAGAGAATTTATCAGTAGGTTTCTGTATAGCTGAAACTTAGTCTGATTTAATATATATATATACACACACACACAGCAAGTTGAATAAGCTAAGGTAAACAAATGTACAGCTAACTGAAGAAAGAATAAGAACGAAAAATCATGCGGTACGCATTGATTATTAACACTTTCAAAATGTACGTAATTGTTGTATCGTATAACTTTCAATGCTCTTTACCTACGTCATCACACAAAGGACAGACAGCGACTCTGAAAGGCAAACAGACAGACTCATTGAATTCCTAGTCATTCTTAAACACTGTTTGTTAGAAAGTGTTAAAAATGCTTAACACAAAAGAAAACGTGGTCCTTCACTTCTAATTGCAGCCCTTAATATATCTGAAAATTTTAGTGCAGCCCTGTCAATCTGAAGGTTAACAAAATCCTATTCTATGCAAAATATTATTTTAGCATATTAAAAATCAATGTCAATTTCTTTATGATTTTTACAACAGAAAGTTCTTTAAATGAAATTTATAAACATGTCTATCCTAAAAATTGCAATGCATTGGCATTTTTTTTGGGTGCCCCTGGTTGCACAGGACCTATTAATACCATTTAAAATAGCGAACATTCTATAGTGAATTTGAATCACATATATAATTTTGTAAAAATTCTAAAAATATTTACGAACGCTGGATGCGAGCAGACGGACAGATCTTACGGACAGTAGATACAGAAATTGAAATCATATTCACACTTAAAAAATGTTAAAAAGTGTTAAATCGTTTAATGTAAACGAAAATGTAATTTCAGCAAATTTCCAATAAAAGCCTTGAATGTAACTGAATATTTTTGCGTGGCCCTGTAAATCTAATGCTAATCATACTACACTCTGTAGAAAGCATTCTTTTGCGCATATGAATAATATGCTTTAATTTTATTAATATTTGTGCAAAGTGAAGTTCTTTAAATTTGGTTTAAAGAAATACCTCTCATAGAACGCAATGCTTTGGAATACTTTCAGGTGTCCCAGTACACAAACCAGTGGCAATATTTACTCCGATTTCTATTTCAAACATCCGATAGTGAACTTGAATAACATATTTCAATTTCATTGAAATTTGTGTAAAGTAAAGGAATTAGAACACAATGATTTAGAATACTTTTGGGTGTCCCTGTACAAATGCCAGTAGCGGTATTGACTCCATTTTGAATGGGGAACATCCGATAGTAAACTTGAATATTATATACCAGTTTCAAGAAATTAGATGAATATTTACTCGAGTTAGAGTGCGGATAGACAGACAGGACGGACAGACAAACCGAAGTCAAACATTTTTTAACCTTATTGGAAAGTGTTAAAAACATTTAGTAAGCGATAAAAACGATTAATATAAACAAAAGTGCAATTTCAGCAAATTTTCAATAAAAGCCTTCAATGTAATTGAATATATTTGCATGGTCCTGTACATCTAATGCTAATCATACTAGAAAGCCTTCTTTTGTGCGTATGAATAATATGTTTTAATTTCCTTAAGATTTGTGCAAAGTAAAGTTCTTAAAATTTGGTGTAGAGAAATACCTCTCATAGAACGCAATGCTTTGAAATACTTTCGGGTGTCCCGGTAAACATACCAGTGACGGTATTTATTCCATTTTCAATGAGAAATATCCGATAGTGGTCTTGAATAACATGTTACAATTTCATTAAGATTTGTTTACAGTAAAGGTATTAAAATATGGTTCATAAAAATACATCTCACAGGACACAATGTTTCGGAATACTTTTGGGTGTCCCTGTACACAAGCCAATAAAGGTGTTCATTCCATTTTCAATAGGGCACATCTGATATTGAACATTTGGATAACATATGCCAGTTTTAAAAAAATTCATGAATATTTACGGGAGTTAGATTTGTCTATCCGCGCTCTAAGTTATTAAACACTTTTCAACCTTATTGGAAAGTGTTAAAAACATTATTAGAAAGATAAAAACGAATAATATAAACGAAAATGCAATTTCAGCAAAATTTCCAATAACACCCATAAATATAACTGAATATTTTTGTGTGGCCCTGTAAATTGTCTGCTTATCATACTGTGTTCTATGAAAAGCATTCGTTTATGTATATGAATAATATATTTTAATTTTATTAAGATTTTTGCAAAGTAAAGTTCTTCAAATTTGATTTATAGAAATACATCTCATAGAACACAATGCTTAGGAATATTTTCGGGTGTCCCTGTATACAAAACAGTGGTGGTATTTACTGCATTTTCAATGGGGAAATTCCGATAGTGGACATGAATAATATACTTGAATTTCGTTAAGATTTGTGTGAAGTAACACGGTATTAAAATCTGGTTCACAGAAATACGTCTCATAGAACACAATGATTTGGAATACTTTTGGGTGTCCCTGTACACAAACCAGTAAAGGTGTTCACTCCATTTTCAACAGGGAACATCCGATTGTGAACTTGAATAACATATCAGTTTCAAAAATATCCAAGGATATTTACGGAAGTTAGAGCAAACCGAAGTGTAACACTTTTCAACCTTGTTGGAAAGTGTTAAAAGGGGAACTACTTTGGACTTACTTTTCTCTAAAAACTAAATTTGTAGTTGGACGATCGGTACATCGCAAATTACAAACTTTTAAAGAATAACTTGGACTCTTTTTTTTTTTTTTAAATAAAATTTAATTTTCAACAGAATTTAGAGATTTTTGTACTGTGAGCCCGTACCCCTGTTTATAGCTAATATTTGCAAACATGCCAATATAATTCATTACGGAGTACTGTTAGTACCCGCTTTTTATTTTCTCTTACCCATAAGGTAGAGAAAGTATTGTTTTGGGGGCAAATTTTCGAACACGAGATTGTTATATTTACACGTTTTGAGGTCCCCTGAATACGAAAATCATGTTAGCAAATGGTCTGTGTGTGTGTCTGTGTGTGTTATCAGCATATCTCAAGAACAAATAGTAGCAGACATTCCAAACTTGGTATTCTAAATGTGTATCATATATAGATGCTACAGTAAGCTTTTCGCTACGATCAAGCTAATGGTTCGTGTACAGGGACAATCAAGATAATTCTAATACATTACGTCTATGGGGGAAATTGCAGGTAAGTAGAGTTTAACGTCTATAGACTGCACTAAACCAAATGAAACGAATATATATATATATATGTTTAATAGAGATAGTCAACTGGGAAAAAAAAAATTTGTGTATGCAGGAACCTCGCCTCCCCCCTCGAAAGGAGTAAATTTTCATGTTGGGTATCTTTCAAAAGAGCTCGCCAATACCTTTAAAACGAATGGTTGAACCGTCGATCTGCAAAAATTTAAAAACAAAGTTATCGATTTTTTTTTACTTTCAACAAAAAATTTTTTTTTTTTTTTTTTTTTTTTTTTTTTAAATATTGAGAATAAAATGAACTTTTTTTTTGGATATTTAGTGTTATACCACATTAATATGGAAATCGTCTGCATTATCATAAAAGATAATTTTTTAAAATAATACATTAAATAAATTATTTTTTAAAAACAGAATTAGTTTTAAATAACCGAATTAAATTTTACATAAATCTAGGTGCAATAATGAAACGGGGAGTTGAGGGGGGGGCTGAACTAATTATCATATAAAACTCTTTCGAAGCCTAATTTGAATTGTTTAACATAGGTTTACATAACAGTACTCTTTATCTTACCTCTTAATTTCCAACCTGTATTTATAGTATTAAATTTCAGGGTATGAGAAAGTCGTGTGAGTGACACACCAGATTTTTTTTTTTTCTTTTCTCCGCATACCACTTTATTTCTTGTGAAATTTTCTCCAATATGTAGTGACGATTTAGTAAGAAAAATACCCTTCAGAAAAAGCAACGTGAAAAAAGCGCGGGTACTGAGAACGTTCTATAATAAATGACATGCCTGTATTTATTCATTCTAAAACTTGTTAAAAATTGGAGATTTAAAAAAAAGCATGTTTATACTCTAAAATTCCAACCACCACTTGACTTGTCATCTAATGTGAGATAGAAATTAAAAAAATGTCAGATCGCAAAAATTAAAAAAGCCTTTAAAAATATCCATTTTGTTTTTAAAATTTATTGATTTTAACTTATTAATTATCATTAATTTATTTTGATATATCAAATATATTTTCAAACATAATTTCGAATCATTAAGTTAAAAATCAGTGTTTGAATAAAATACACATCCGATACGGGTTATGTCGATGAAATCGGGGTTAAACCAATGAAGTATTCACCCCCCCCCTTTTTTTTTTTTTTTTTTTATTGCGTGTGTGTGGGGGGGGGGGCGGAGGGGAATTTATAGAACACTGGATTATAAGCACTTAAAAAAAAAAAAAAAAGATTTTAAATTAAACTGTGCCTGCACAATAGGAAAGATAAAATGAGGTATGCAGTGTCAGAATTTACTGTAAAAATTGCGTGTTACATCTGTGGGTAGAAACCACTTCATCGGTGCGTGTAACCATAACTTACTGTCTTTTTAATTTTTTTTTAAACGGTATATGAATACTTTTCATTAACTAAACATAAGTTAACAATTCATTTAAACTAATAAAATTCCACATTTTCACTAAAAAATTAGATCAACGTTCATAGTTCACGATCTCAACAAGACTGACCAAACTCCTCGTCGTTGTGGGGAGAATGCAGACAGAAAATTCCCTTTTTTGGGGAGAACTGGCCGAGTTGTCACACCCTTCACTTTATTAACCCAATATTTAAATACATAAGTTCAAAACAGCAATATTTTAAATTCAAATCACAAAATATATTCAATAAAATTACGCTATAATTATAATAAAATTCTAAAACAAAGTCAAATTCAAAACAATTGCTATACAACACAAATTTCATTTGCCAAAAAATGCCAATATTTTTCAAAACAATGCTACTCTAATAATCATTTGAAGTATATAATGACTCTTTTTCTGAAAGTTCCAAGTTATGCAATAATTGTATTGGACGTTTAATCCTACTTTTGGAAGTTTTCAGGGTCACAGATCTTACTTTGTTGTCACTTGTCACGTCCCTTATGGATGTGAACGACCCTTCCAAAGTTGACAAGGAACCTTTTTTGTCCTATAAGAACTACATCATTCACATTAAATTCAGTTTTTACATTTTTTATTTTTATTAAAATTAGCACCCTTCGACCAGGGCCTGACTACGACTTTTGGAGGCCCTGAGCACAATTTTCATAGAGTGCACAACTATATACAGTAAAGTAATGTTTTGAGTGTATCCTATCTTATACAACTTTTATATGTAATGGACATTTTGAATGCGATAAAATAAATTAAATTATTGTGTATCATTCATAAAAATATATTTCTTTTAATATAATCTTTAAGAAAAATAAAATTGAGAAAATCTTTCTTTGGAACACAATAAAATATCAGACTTATCTGTAAAAGTTAAAACATGAAATGATAGAATTAGGAGGCTTTCATATCCATAATAACATTGAAACTAGAATAAAGGAATTCTAAATTTTGTGAGCTTTCTGAAATAAACAAGCAAAATGGCACATTAGCAAAATTAAATTACAACTCACAAAAACGCACTTTTTTTAAAAAACACATTTTTAATTCATTTTTCGAAAAAAGAATCTTTTAAAAAAAGAAAAAAGTGTGTGTGTGTGTGCTAATTTCTTATAGCATAGAATAATCTAATAACATGGCAATTTAATGAATCCAATTTCTATGGTGGGGTATATGAACAAAAAGAAACAGGAACAAATGTCATCAAAAGAAAACATCGAAAGGTACACTCAAGATTATAACCAGTAATTATTTTAAACTGAAATGTTTTGCACTATGACTCTGAGATGAGAGTAATATCGGAAAACATTCCAATGGTCAATTGTCACTTGCTTCATTTCTTATGACAAAACACAACTGATTTACATGTGATCTTTTCTACAGTTAAATTCGCATTTTCGAAGCATTAAGGAGGAAAAATATAATATAGACCAACGTGCTTCAGCCTGTATAGATATTGCAGTTTATTAATATATCTAATTTAGCTTAGAATTTTTCGAATAACGTTCATAAAAAATCCTTATTTAACGTTTAAAATTTCTTTAATGTAACATAAACAGCAGGACAAATTTAAAAACAACATTTATAAATTTGATGTCCCCCCAAATATAGGTGGCCTGGGCTCGTGCCCCCTGTGCCCATGCCTTCAACAGGAGAAGATTTTTCCCCCGCCATCTTTTTCAAAAATCGTTAAATAACTTTCCCTAAAAAAAAAAAAAAAAAATCTTTTCTACCTTTATGCAATTCAAAATTAATTTTACCTGACCCATTAGGTAAGGCAGTTCATTTTCTTGCAATCAGAAAATTAGCAGAGGTTTCATGGAATGGTTTATTTAGTTCGTTGTAAACGTAAGATAATGGTCGCGAATTAATTAGAGTCTCAACTTCGGCCTAAATAGTTTATAATTCCTCAAAGGAAATTAAAGATTTTCCCAAAATTTTCCTTAATACATTTGTTGTTATTTGAACCCTTCACTCCCAATATATCTGCAATAAAAAGTGAAAAATTTTATTTAAATTTATTAAAGTTTTCTCCAGATTCTGAAACTTCCCTTAGAAAGAAGACCGAAAGGAAGGTCAAGTGTAACAGCACTGAATAGCTTTTTGAAAAATAGTAAATTATGTATTTTTATTTTTTGAATCGAAGGGAGTATTTGAGCTATTTCATTTTAAAAACAATGGTACTTTATTTTTGATTTATTTATTTATTTTAATTTATTCCATTGATTTAGAGCTGTCAGATGGGGGAAGAACAAAACAAAGTTGCATTAGCTATATTTTAGAGCAAAAATTTCACGTATATTTATTTTTTTTGTTTGAGATATATAGGATTATGCGAAATCACGTTTTACGCATGTGAAATCACGTTTTGCCCCCCCCCCCTCCCCCTTTGGGGACCGAATTTCAAAAATTCCAGAAACCGACTTTTAGACATTTGTATTAGCTATATTTTAAAGCAAAAATTTTACGGATATCTTTTTTTGTTTTAGATATGAAGGATTTTGTGAAATCACGTTTTGCCCCCCTCCCCTCCATGGGGGGGGGGGCGAAATTTGTAAAATCGCTTGCGGCGTTGTGTTTCTCGGGTCGTAAACATTAACCGTGCCGAATTTTGTCCCGGTCGGTGAAACGGCCTAGGATTCTATAGCGGACAGACACACACACACGTTTTTATATATATAGATTAATCGCCCTACGTTCAGCTACATAAACAAAACCCATTGTAAGATTGAAGATAATTTAGAATTCGCATTTTAAAGTTAAACGTTTAATTCTGCATTCTTTATAGCCAACAAAAAAAAAGTTCCATAACTGTGCTCTTAATTCTCTAAAAAACGCTATGTGCATACAGATTAGAGATTTCATGGCAGTACAGAATTTAAAAAGCGACAGAATCTTAAAGGGAAAAAAATGAAAAGCATTTCAACGTTTCTGGTCCTTTTTAAATACGGACGATGGACGCATTTTGTAGTTTGATTAAATCTGCAAATTTTAGAGTTGAAACATTTAAAAAACCTACATGAACGGCTTGCACCCATTTCCTCCTCCCACTTATCAAAAGCCTTCACTCAGAAATTTCTTTGTACTTATACATTAAACAAATATTCTCATAATACCGTTATTTCAATTTTTTAAATGCAGAATGAGGAAACTCATAAAGGGCGTATACTGAATTCTTATAAAAACAAGTTTGTTTACAAAAGTTCGCATCCCACCTCACCCATGCTTGTGACCTTCATTTTTCATATTGCAAATATCCGACAAATAGACCCTATCTATTAATTAGCCTCTTTAGAAAAAAGCTGCTACAAAAATGCATTCGTAAAAACACGCTTTCGAAATAGTGTCGACATCAAATTATTAAATACATCAAGTAGATTCGAGGGCAGAAGACACCAACAAAGGCTAATTGGCGGAAAACTTGTCCGTCCAGAACGTTTCCATTTTAGAGCAAAACAAACATCCACCTACTCTACTGTTGCTTCATTAATGGGAACAAAACGCATGGTATTATATTGTCTTTTGATTTGGTACGTATCGAAAGGTTTCTTTTAATATATTTTCTAAACTAATGAATGTTTTTAAATATTTCGGTATATACAAAAATGCATATCTAGAGAAGAGAGCTGATGTTGATATTTTTCGAATTTAACCTGTGAAAGGCATGATGAATTATAGAATGCTTTCATGGCACATCTGGGGACATTTCCTTTATTTAACTCGTAACCGGAGACGTGAATTTTCTTATGCGGTCAGAGACAGAGTCAAAAAAGACCCCATTGTTATTTTTCTTTTTTGTCCTTTACAAACAGCATTGGAATTTATTTTGGAAACGCAATATATTCTGAAAATAATAATTATAAAAATATTAATATTAAAAATGCTCAATGTCCTAATATTTACTCACAGTTTGTTTGACTTCCGTATCCAGTCACGGGTTAAAATAACAAATAAACGTATTATACGGAAAAAATTAATCTGATAACTCATTTTCTTTGTAATAAACTTTACTTAAAAATAAATAAATATATATATATATTATACACACACACCATGAAAGCTTTTTCAAAAATTGCACAGGAAGAAATGATTATATAGTATATAAGTAGAATACAAGACAACATATGTACTGTCTTAGTTGCAAAATTAGCCATCTCCAAAGAAGAAAATTGAGAAAAAGCTGTTTTTTTTTTTTTTTTTTTTTTTTTTTTTTGCAAAACTTACCCACAATAAGATAGGAACCAAAACTGTTTAGTTTTATAATCTTTAGGGCAGTATGTTTGAAAACTCGAAAGAAGGTAGCAGGGGCACGTGAAGGAAGGGTTATTTAAAGTTTTCATTTTGGATTTGACCGCCTTTGCAAACTTTGGAGTTCGCCAGTTTTGTAATTAACCTGAACTTTATTTTTTGCTAAATTTAATGTGAATATTGGATCTTTAGGGTTGCAAATACACAAAAATTTTTTGGTCAATTAAATTTTATTTAAAAATAACTGATTTCTGTTATCTGATTTAAAAAAAAAAAAAAAAACGATTCATAAAAATAATAAAATCTGTTGAAAGAATAACTGACATCTATTAAAAAAAAAATACCTAAAAAATTATGAAAATGAATCGCAAACGGCTCCCAAATTCGTTCATTACGAACTATTTATCCGTAGAATGGGAAATCCTTCAAGTTGTAGACAAACTTACATAAACACGTCGCTATAACCTGCTGGATCATCATACGCATGTTATTAACCCGATCAGGTTATCGCTTTTTTCGGCACCTTGTCAGTTTATCATGGGTCTTCTATTCATAACTTTTGAACAAATTGAGATATTTGAAAAATTCAGATTGCATAATAAAATTTAAAAATGGAATTTTTACGGAAAAAATCAAGGACACGATGGATAGGTATTTCTTCTATATATGGATTTTTAGGTTTGAGACAAAAGAAAAATGGCTCGGGTCTCCAACGACCCACGTTAACTTGATTGGGTTAAATTAATAGCATTTAATTAATTGTAATATGCTAAATGCGATACTATTATATTGTCAATTAATATGCTTTTACAAAATGATATGTTTTTACCTGTTAACTTTGGCTTTGTCCACGTCGTAGATTCATTTGTGGTAGACTCTCTGAAATCTATACAGTTCATGCGACGATGACCTATAAATTTTGAGCTCAATCAGATAAGGCGTTTAGGTGCTATCACACTTTAAGTAATTTGAGCGCTAAGACTATAATGATAAAAAATTTTTCGTCGTGTCCCTGTAAAAAACTAAGTGCTAGATTCACCAAAATCAATAGGGTTCGTGCTACGGTAATCTATAACATACGTACTAACTTTCAAATTTTTCGAACCAAGCGTTTAGACGCTAACGTGTTCACTCAAATGCATACCCATATATTCCCACACTCATACAAATAGCAAAAATGAACTCGGGGGACATAAAAACGTGCAGAAACACGAAAATCTCAAATTCTGATTTTTGACATGATTACAGTGTTTTCCTTACATATGGAGTATGTTCGGAAAGTAAAAATTAAACCACAATACTCTCGCTTTTACATAAAGTAATACTTTTAAATAAGTAATAAAGTATAATACAACGAAAACTTTAGAATGTATTTCAGTGTGAGGGTGCTATAGTCCCATCAATCCCCATGTGAATATTGTTCTTGCACTCATAAAACATTTAGAGTTATAAATAATAGTAATTAAAAAAAAAAAAGAGAAAGAAAAAATCAAACATTGCACTCTCTGAGACTCGCTGATCTTAGTCAATATTTTTTACTGGCATTCACATATGATCTCCAAGATATCAAATTTGAACTTTCTTCATTGATTCGTTTTTATGTTACGCGGATAACAAACACACAAACCAACCACTAGAAACTTCATTACCCTATTCAAGTAAACCCAAAACATTTTAAACACTTTGTCGAAAAATGTAACAACACTAAACAATTTGCCTACCATAAGAGTAAGAGAGAAAATAATTTTTATTCTTAAGCAAATTCCCTGGATATATACACCAAAGCACATAGATTGCTCACTTTCATCAGTTACATTCTATACAAAAGAACGTACAGCTTACTTTTGCATAGCCTTATACAAATTATATACACACTGCATAGTGTTATAAAATTTAGCACACTAACAAAAATACATTACACCACTTTGCACTTCGAGGAACGCTTAGATAGTCTTTATTAAAGCAATACTTTTGCGCGGGCGTCTAAACGAATTGCTGTTTTTTATTGTATGCCCTATGAAACATTTTTGTGCTTATAAAAACACGTTTATTTCGTTTAACGCAGGCTAAATATATTTTTAACATTTATTAGTAGATAATTTCGGCTAAAGAAGGACGTATATTTTAATACTTTTGTTTGGCCCCTATATACGGACCGTCTGTTCGATTGGAATAGGGAGTTTTACGTACTACTTACATATGATTAAAATTTAGAACGCCGAGTTTGGACTAGTATTTATTATTGTGTTACCATGGAAAAAGACTTGGATACAGGCAGACTTCAGATCAACCGCTAAACATCAGATTTTTCGTTTTCAAGGAACCTCAAAACATAAATATAACAAAAACTCAGTTTCAAAAAGCTGACTTAAAAACAATACTTTATCACATACATGAGGAGCAAACATTCAAAACGTGTTTTCTCAAAAACAAAAACATGAATAAATAAATAAAATAAAAAAATAAATAAAATTGAGTTAGTGATTTTTCTTTGCATTTATCATAAAAATAGTATGTCTACATATCTTCCTAAATATGTCTACATATTTTCCCAGTATCTAGTGATGCATCTAAACTAAACAAACGATAATTAGGTTTGAAGTTTAGTTATTTAATATATTTAGTTTTTGTGTTGCTTGAAAAATTGTGTCCGAAGGAGAAAACACGGTTTGAATGTTTGCTTCTCATACGGGTTAGAAAAAGTAAAAAAGAAAAATAAGAGTAGTTTGATTACATAGCTTTTGTTCGCAGATGACCGAGAAAATAAGACATCATGTACCTGAACGTAAAGAAATGTAAAAAGACTTCAATTTTTTTAAGTTATATTAATAAATTTACGCTATTAATAAAAGGCATTTATTAAATATTAACATTAATTACAATAAATAATTTCTACCATAAATGTTTTTTGATATTCAAAATTTTGCATATCTAGTAAAATTTTAAATTAGACCTAAGATTAGATTTTTCTGCAGCCTGTTTGTCCAAAGATAAATATTTGATCAGTTAATAAATTGAAAAAGAAATAGTATTTCATAAAAAAAAAAAAAAATCATGGCTTATAGAACAAATATAGACACTAACTCTACCATCGTGTCCATAATTGTTTTTAATTTTTACTTTACTATATAAACAGTCAATATATAAAAAAGAAATTTTAAAACAAGAATATCAATGAATGCTCTTGCAAATTATAATTATATACTTTTAAAAATAAATTTCACTCGATCCGCCATCTTGTTTGAAAATGGCTAGCAACTTGAAAATGTCAGACGCCTATTTATGAAAACATTATTCCGTAGCCTACGTAAATATCTCAACCAAGTTTGTTAATTGGATCAACCATTTTGTTTCCAGTTGGCAGTCACTTGAAGATTTTTAACACCTTAAAAAACATTAATCAACTTATTCTACTAAGCTGCAAGGATCCCCCTTCTCTCCTCCTCCTTATTGCTTGCTAAAAATTTGAAAATTTTACCAGTGATTCGAGAAATTACAATTGCTGGCAAACATTTGTATACTTTTAATTTTTATCTTATCTAAAAAGACTCGTTAGAAAATAGTTTTAACAGTTATAACAATATTTTCGAGTAATTAAAAAGTTTTAAATATTGACAATTTATCCATTCATATTAACTCGATTTCCAAAATCCAGCTATAAATAAACATTTAAAAAAACTTTTTATATACTATGTTTTTAAATTTTCCGTTGAATCATAGCTATAGAACTATATTAGCACTTTATCGATGTGTATAAAATTTTTAAAGTGATAGTGACGTCCATTTTTGTGAGATGCCAAATTTAACTTTTTACAATTTTTTTTATTGTTCACGTTTAGGTAAATGTATTTATTTTCCTGTCGAAAAAAAAAAAAAAAATGAACATACATACATATAAAGACTAATTTTAAAGTTATTGGGAAGTTATTAAATTTTTAATTAAATTAAAACTAATCAAAAATTCGCAAATCGGGCTTCGAGGTATTGCAGTGTTATCGATTTCTGAGCTATTCTAAAAGTTTCAAACGTCTCGCTATTTGGGAAGTTAGTTAAAAATCGATTGCAAGATTTGCACTGGACAAACAAATAAGAAAGTGAGTTAATAAAAACATGGTAAAATTTATACGTAAGGTAAATTTTGCATGGCAAATGAAGTTAAAGCATTAGAGCTTTAAATTTGTGTTGGCGTATAAAAATATGCAGAGAGTCCATTTAAAATATATTGCTCGATCAATTAAACTTCACAAAAGTATGATATATATATGCACGTGTGAATTTATACTCTTACATACCTCTTAGCGTTAAACGTTAAAGCAGCTGCGATTTAATAATATTTTGTTGTAAAATTGTTCGACATAAAGTGCGGGGGGGGGGGGGGGGAGTAAAAGCCTCATTGATGTTTAAAATAAACCTACTAGTAATTTAAGAATACCACTTTCGAAATATTTTTTTTTAAATGCTTAAATTTTTTTTATGCAACTACAAACAAGCGAATATACGTTTTCCTTAAGCACTTACTCCGTATTATATTTCTGTTGTCTTTCTTGTGTAGGCGCGTTTGATTACACTCATTAATGCTATAATTTCAGAAGGAAATTGACCCCATAATCGGTAAAAGAACACAGGTTACGAAGGGAAATTTACGCCTGAATCTCTTCCAAAAACTCTTTTTGCATCCGCCCATGGCAACAGGTGGGTGGATACTGCTGTAAAAACCCCATGACCCACTTTCTTTCCGCAAATATATGGGTATTAACCTTTTGAGTGCCTCTGAACTTTCCTTGCCGCTGTCAACATGCAAAAGATATGCATCTAAGATATTTGCAAGGTGGGAATTTATCGCGGTGCCGAAGGGGTATGGACCGAGGTCCTCTCGAAGGAAATTTTGGTATTTGTTCTACTTTTGTTAATATACTGTTGAAGACTGTCTTATATCCGGGATATTATTTAAAATAAAATATCTCGGTACAGGATGAAAACTGGAGATTATATTGGACATGCGCGTAATTAATTCATAAAGTAAAAGCACGTACAAGGTCATCCCCTGCCTTTCCTCGAAGAAAAATACGGAACCTAAGACCAAAAACTGTATTCCGCACAATTGGCTCCAATTGTGACTTCATCTTGGTCGTGTGTATTGTATCTGATGGCACAAACACATCCAAACAATACGCGTACCTTATAACATGAAACTGAAAAATTAACTTATTTTTTTAAAGATCGAGTCACGTGGGCACCCCATAGTGTTGAGAATTAAAATACTTCTTGAACTCAGTTTATATATTTAAAAAGCGCATGATTTTGTACCTTACAGACGACATCTGAATTTTTTTCCCTTAAAAGAAAAAAAAAAAAAAAATCGATAACTGTTTTAAATTATCACCCATTCGTTTTAAAAAAAGGTACTAATTCTTTTGAAAATATTCATATATAAAAATTTGAACTCCCTCCCAGCAGTTCTTATACACATTTATACAAAATCTAGTCCTATACTGCCATATTAAGAATTATGAAAAATCGAGATTGCAACGCCACCTGTTGGATGATTTTCACCAAAAATTGGCAGACCCTCGTTTGGGGGTCAAAGTGCAACAACATAAATGTTAAATATTGCGAACCTCAAAGTTCCCAAAAAGTCCTACGGCAGTTCTTGGACTAGAATTGCCGTAAAACTGTCACACAACTGTGTGACAAAAGAGGGCCAAAATCGTATTTTGGATTTCTCAAATCGTGAAAAACTATTTTTCTATACAAAATCGAAATGAATTTAGATAATTTCATTTGCGGCGGTAGTTTCCTCTTCCGATTTTTTAAGAAAATGGGGAGAGCATGACAATTCTTTTTAAAAGCCTAGTTGAAACCTTTTCATCAACAGAAATATCCCGATAAAAAATTACTGAAATTTTTAAGGTGTGAAAACGTGCAAATGCAGGGATACGAAGCTTATCTTGTGCGAAACAATTTGGGATATTAAAGTCACGTTCTTGAATTGTCCGAGAACGACAACTATTGCAACTGATCGTCTTATTGTATGTGGCCGACGGAGGATAAGGTTCATGCCAGAGAATACTATTATTAGTAAAATATATTTTTCTTTATGGAAATAAAAGTGGAAGGTTCACATGAACATACACTGAAAGGCTCAAAATTCATTCGAGCCTGTCGGTGCTTTCTGCCACCGTTCAAAATTAGTAAGACAATGGCTAGCTAAAGAAGGAATTGAAGTTACTGCCTGACTCTAGTCCAGCTTTAAACCCGATTGAAAACGAAGGTATTCAGTGTGGTCAATTTTAGGTTTTTTTTTTTTTAATTCAAAATCTAACGCTAATTTTTAATTATAATATTTGCCTAATCATATCGAAGATCAATCGTCTATGACGTATGTCAAATATCACTTCTTGAAAATTATTGGTGATTACTGAATAAAACTACTCAGCATAGGTGGACTCAGCTCAGTTCCCCATGCTATATATGTTCTCACAAATTTCTAGTGCAAGACATTATAATCCTGTTAAGAGAAATTTTGACCAAACGCTTGATACAGAGACAGGATAAAATCCCCGCCTAATAGGCTATCCACCGTTCACTTCGATATATTTATCTTATTCTAATCTATTAATTTATTTTATGAGGGTCAATTTCACAGTTTAATTTTCATGCTACTATTACGATGCAACAATCCCCAAAATCCACATTTATATGGAATATCGCCTCATTTTGCTATGTTGATAAAATCTTAAATTACGAATAACTTACGAAATTTTCCTATTAGAATATTTGTACTCAATCATGTCCAAACAAGTATCATAAATGTTATTTTGAAGTTGTCCGATATATTTATGATCCTCAAAATGGTGTTTATGCACAATTTTGCCCTATTCTGCCCTATTAAGTAAATCGTAAATTCCAAATAAACTTACGAAATTTTTAAATTAAAAAAATCCATAATCAAGGATGTTCCTGCCACTATCCTAAATGATATTTTAAAAGTGTTCTGACATCTTTACGATGAAAATATCCCTCAAAATGGACGTTTAAGCGAAATTAAGTAAATTGTAAATTTCCAATGACTACAAAATTTTTAAAATGGAAAATGCAAGATGTTTATACCAGTATCTCATATAATATTTGAAAGTAGTCCGACAACTTTACGATGAAAATATTCCTCAAAAGGTGCATTTGTGCAAATTTTTGACGCATTCTGCCCTGTTAAGAAATTCGTAAATTTCGAATAATTTGCGAAATTTTCAAAATAGCATGTTTCTAGTTAATGATATTCATCCCGGCATCGAAACTTATTTTTAAAGCTGTTCTCACATCTTTACGATAAAAATATTTCTTTTCATGCGAAAAGAAAATTAGGGAAATTTTGCCCTATTCTCCCATGTTAAGAAAATCGTAAATTTCGAATGACTTCTGAAGTGTTTTAATTAGAATGTTACAAATGAATAAGGTTCTTGCCAGTGTCATAAATAATATTTTAAAACTGGTCTGACCTCTCTGCGATCATTTGTTCGTGAGATATCGTGTACACAGACTAACATACTAATGGACTAAACACATACCCTAAGACTGACACCATACCCATTTTGTCATTTTCGGATTCCTCACGCCTGAAAACGTGTGAAAAAGTGAAAAAACCGAGGTCGAAAATTTTCACGATTACCTAAGTTCCCCCTACCTATAGTATGATAGGGAACTAAAAAGTTGATGAAAAAAAAAATCCAGTGTTAGAAAAATCCTTACAAGAAGCTATAAAGCCTGTGGAGATAATGTTAACACTTCAATTAGGCACATGTTTCAATACGGTAACTTATAGAAGTTGTTTTAGCTGACAAAGGATATACTAAATATCAGACTTATTGATTTGTAAATAATGCATTTTAGTGTTTAAATAAATTTTCATGATATTTCATTTAATTAATTTCTTGTACTTTTTTTTTTTGTGTGTTTTTGATTAAATTTTATGTAGAGCTAAACTTTCCCATGACTTTAATAATAAATTGACAAGATTTGGTTTCGTTTGAGGTTGTCGCTCTGCGATCCTCTTTCTCACATGAAGGCTCATTAGACCGGGACCTACAGTTTAAAGTGCCGTAGGTCCAAACCACTACGAACATATATGTCTGACAGAATTCGAACTCGGGACTTAACTGAAGGTCCAAGAAGGCCAACCACGAGATGGACAAGTTTATACGCTACATTGCATGAGGTAAATGTAGCGAAGAAGGGGCAGTCACCCGTCGAATATTATATCAATAAATATTTGTCCGTCGAAAGAAAAAAAGGCAATTTTTCGAATTCTGAAAAGGAAAAATATACTATTTCTAACAAGTCTAATGCAAGCACAAACAACTGAACCAAACTAGGTTACAATTATACAGATAACATCGTTGTTAAACCGTAATTTAAATACCATTCCTTTCATAAGGCTTCGGAATTCTCTTAACTATTTATAAAAAGGTCTGGTCATTAGTAGCGAGCTTCAGGAAACGGATCTCCAACGAAACCATCACAAATAATCAAAGAAATGAGACGGTAACGGAAAAATAACGAGCAGAAATGTCCGACACCCCAGGCACCCTCCGCGGTCACTGTCACTTGATGGAAAGGGAGGTTGCTGACCCATATGCGAGACCGCATCGTAAATAAGAGGCTACTTTTCCTTTTTTATGACTACGAATGGTTCCATTAGGCAGATGACACATTATCCCACTTAATACAATCGACGCCTCTGCATGATTGTCTTTAGTCGTTAGTCTTGATCGCGTTCAAACTAAAACAGACATAATTAAGGCGGATGACTAAATACTATGCCCGACGGCTATTGAAACTTGTCATGTCCCTTGTTAGCTTTTTTTAAAGTACTTTTTAAATTTCCTTCACTGCCGATTTTACACCCATTAAAATTCAACAGTCATGTATATCGAAAAGATACGCATATTTTACCTTCATTTTTGCCAGACATTTTGACTAAATAACAATAATTTGACATCGCGTAAATAAGTTACAGAAAGTTGTTAGCATTTTGTGGAAGGCTTTGATAATTTATTTTATGTGGAAATACAGTGAAACATGTCGTAGTTTATCCACCGTGCTATAGACAATTGGCCCTTTAAAGAGGTGGCCTTTTAATAGAGGTTACATAGAAAGTCATAATCCACACCATAAATTTTATAAGTTCATCGCTGCTTTGCTTGGCAGCACTCATACCTACAGTCGGTAACGAAAGTCTCCGAATATTAGCAAAAATTCCTATATAGAAAAGGTACACTTAATACAGTTTTGTTAAATAAATCCTTGTCGAATCCTGTTTTTAAACTGACTAAGAACAGGATTCGACAAGGATTTGATTTATTTAACAAAACTGTATTAAGTGTGCTTTTTTTATATAGGAATTTTTGCTAGTGTTCGGAGACTTTTGTTACCGACTGTACTTTGTTCGCCTGATGAAGGGTCGTGCTTTATTTCGACCCAAGCAATTGTAGCGAGTTTTTGCATTTTTTTGCAGTTTAAAAATTTTTTACTTATCACTTTTGAACATCCGTCAGTGGTGCACTCTTATTATATAAAATCATATGGTTTCAATCATTTAAATTTCTATTATTTGTCTATACCAGGCCTGTCCAACCCAAGACATTTGGTGGATCGCATTGGAAATCTATATTATTCAGGCGGGCTGCACTTTATGTGTGTATGTGTAAAGTGCATGAATCATGCACAAAAATACTTTTTTCGAGGGAGTTCAGGGTAAAAATTTAGAGCAGAATACATTAAATTATATTCATTCATAAAATAACATTAGTATAGGGAAAAATGTATGACTACACATCGATAAAAAGAATGAATAATGGATCTAGTAATATTTCATTACAACAGAATAATTCTTTAGCTACCCTCCATAATCGTTTAAAGTTATTTTCACTTCGAAAAGTCAGAACAGATTTATTAATTTTTAATGTGTTAACCAAAGTTGTCAAACTTTAAATATCGTTAGTTTTCTCGCGGGCCGCAAACAACTACACCGAGGGCCACAGGTTGGCCACCCCTGGGTCAATTCAACATTGTAATAGTCATCAGTATTAATCTGTTTGGAATTTAAGGTTTTTCAGCAATAATTCTGTTTTCCAAGAATTCTTTTTTAACAGACTATACTGTATAATTTAGCATCATTTATGAATGGAAAAAAAAAAAGTCCTCTTTATTAATCTTCTCCATATATAAAAGAGTACTTCCACTCACTCACTCACTCACTCACTGATTGACTCATCAACGTACAGCAAAGTCTACTGGAGCCACTGACATGAAACTGGGTTAGATTATAGAATATATAGTGTAAGCACCCCCTATGAAGGGATTTTGCGGAATTCCCCCCCCTTCCCCCCCAAGGGGAAGTGGGGGGCAAAAAGTAATTTCTTAAAAAACCTTCATATCTCAAAGGAAAGGAAAAAACAGATATACGTGAGGTTTGTTTCAAAATACAGATAACATAAATACCTAAAAATCGATTTCTGGAATTTTAGAAATTCGGCCCCTAAGGGTCAGGGGTCAAATCGGGATTTCACAAAAATCGATGTATCTCAAAGAAAAAAATCCGCAAAATTTTTGCTTTAAAATAAAATATAGCTAATACAAATGCCTAAAAACCAATTTTTGGAATTTTAGAAATTCAGCCCCCAAGGGGAGGGGGAGGAAGCAAAACGTTATCTATATTATATGTTCTATATAAATATAGATATCTTCTAGAATAAAGTCTTAAAATTATTTTAATTTTTAATTGTTGCCAAAAAAGTTTACAAGCTGGTTTATTTTTCGACTTATAATAAAATATATTTTCACGCGAATAATAAAAGAATTAAATTTGGTTATGCTATGACAAAATGACGTCATTATCAAAATTAAATAATAAAAATCCAGCATATTTCTTCGAATATTGTTTCATTATCTTTCAGTTTTAGATTTCTTTTTAATAGTGTTTATTTACTGGCAAATACACGTTTGGCATGAAAGCTAATTCAGCATTATATTAAAGAGCTTTACTTATTCATAATGCAGGGTAATTTTTTAAATTTTGGTGTTGAAGTAGATGTATTTTTCGCCAAGGAACCTTCTATCGGGACAGCCACTTTAAGCCAAGTAGCCCATAAAACATAAACAAATAAATTATAAAATATTGAGAGAGAGAAAAAAAAAGAAAGAATCTCGTAAATTATGTATTTTTATTTAAAATGGTGACAAAAATTCAAAAGTTACGAAGGGAGCTATAAATAAGCTTGTACCACACTACCACGATCAGGTTAAATATTTATTTTTCTATATACCAAACACTATTTATTACCTATGAAATACATATTGAAACAAAAAGTTAGTTGTCTCAGCATATAGTAATATTATATTTGACGTGAAATTGCTGTCATTATGGTCGATCGGAAAAATCGAATAAATGTAGGAAATAACGTGAAAGTAAATATTATGTACAGTACGTATAGTGTTCTTCATATGTAATTAAAATTCAAATATAAAAGGGCTACTTTAATTTTTTCGATACTGTCTGTTTCGAAATTGTTATCTGATAAACAGAAAAGTGGAAGCCCACTGGTATGGTATTGTCGCATGGAATAGCGACACACACCCGAAGCGAGTTTTTGAGCAATTAAATATAGTGACCAGTCAAGCGGGTAAAATTTGTCCGAACAACTTCATAGAAGCTGAGGCCACAAATTTTAGTATGTGGCTTATCCAGCACCCACTGCGATGCGATTTTGCGAAATTCCCCATTTCCCCCCTTAAAAAAGGGGGAGCAAATAAACACGTTTCCAAGCATAACTGCTTCCAATTATCACAGTAAGGTTAATTTTTATGTGTGGGTTGGTTATGCGTTCCCAACACACACTATCAAGGAATTTTACGAATTTCTTCCTTCCTCCCTCCTTTAAGGGCGGGGTGGGGGGCAAAAACACGTATTTTAAGAGTAACTCTGTTCAATATTACCTCAGGAAAGCGATTTTTTGATATGTCAGTTGGTTACGCATACTCAACACGCACACTACCTAGGGATTTTGTGAAATTCCACCCTACCGTTCTTGGGAGATGGGGACAAAAAACATGTATCCACGTGTAACTCTGCACTAAATTATCTTAGGAAGGCGATTTTTCATGTGTGGGTCGGTTATATGTATCCAACTCATAGTATAAAGAGATTTTGCAAAATTCCCTCCCCCGTACCTTTTTTAAGAGCGGGGGGGGGGGTAAAAAAACACGTTTTAAAACATAACTCTGCTTCAAATAATCTCAGGATCTCGATTTTTTATATCCGGTTAGATATGTATATGCAAGATGAACTATAAAGAGATTTCGCGAAATTACCCACCCCCTTTTGGGGCGGGAAGGGGCGAAAAACACATTTCAAGCTCAAATATACTAAAGATTACCTTAGAATAGTGAATTTTGATGTGTGGGTGTTAATTAAGTGTACACAATATGCACTTTTATGGGAGGGAATTTTGCACAACTTCTAACATTTCCCGCGAGGGAGGGGGAGTAAAAAGTAGTTAAGGCGCTGCAGAAGGCATTAAGACGTGAACAACGACGTGTGGCGCGTTGCCGACGCAAGGCGTAACGAAGGCATTAAGGCGAGCAAGAAAACCACTACCGAAGGTAGCGGGAACTTTAACTTATATTTTGACTGCTTTAAGAGTTTTTTATTATTATTATTATTAAATAAAATGAAATTTTGAGAATTCATTTCAGTATAATGACCAGCGAAGCGGGCAAAGCCTGCTATATTTTACTAAAAGGAAGGAAAGGAAATAGGAATTTTAGCTTTTATTTTCATACATTAAATGCCATTCAATTTAGTTTTTTTTTTTTTTTTTTTTTTTTTTTAAATAAGCAATAGTGTGACACATTTCCAAGCATGAATCTCATCAATCAATTAAATATGCACATTCAGAAATACATTATTACTTCTTATTCTATTAAAAACTGCATATACAGATTAATTTTATATGAAAAATAGTGGTCAGTTCAAGTGATTGAAAAAATATAATAATCCCTCCTTATAAAATTGTAAGTAATTGTTCCTCTAAGAGAGGCACAATTATATATGGGCCTTTAACATCGACAAATCAGTATTCTATCGTAAAAATTTTGACCTGTAAAAAATGGCCCCAAAGAGTGACCCCCATGGAACTTTTAGAAACTATTATAGAGATTTCACTGTATTTCTTTCAATGGTTTATTTTTATAATTATTGACTATCTCAAGCATAAATTTTTCCGTAATAGTAAATTTTACCTCAAGCCATTTCAAATGATAAAAATGACATGACTGAGAAGAATTGAGGTAAATTTTCTTTGGCCATTTTTTAAAGACTACTCACTATTTTTCTATGCTATTTTCTGCTGTATTGCGCAGCTGGTTTGCTTCTGTGCAACATTTGCTTTTAGAGCTTTAAGATTTAGATAATATAAGAACATAAAAATAAAAAAAACTCCAGAACCCTATAAATAGAAGTCTGTTAGATAAATATATATATATTTTCCGAAAATATTTTAGAGAGGCTATTTTACGTCAAAAATATGGAAATTCGCGTAAATACGGGTTAGGACTCTTCAGACAGACCTCATACTTTCCATCCAGGCCTAGGATCTCAATATACTGAATCCTCCTTGATCCACACAATAACCCAAAATGAAGCTCATGGGAGGGGGGGGGGGGTATTCCAGTTCAATTTTTTTCAATGAAATTGCACATGATCTTAAATGTTGTTCAATTATTATTTTTTATTTATTTACTTTGAACGCTGATCCATATATTGAACCAGTCGTGAACCGGCCAATTTCTCGTTCCGGGCCAAAACAACATCCACTGCCCTTTGGTTGAATTTAAAAATTACTGTAAAGCTCATTCAAATCTGAAAATATTACAAAATTACTCACCCTTTGAAATAGAGAATACCGAAAAGGCTACGATAGAAACACGACCACACATGTGTGAGTGTGTGCGAGAGAGTTTTTATTAAATGAGTTTGACATATTTAAATAATCTAGTGTGCCACTTACACTGCAACTCAATATCATAAAGACAGATTGGATATTCAGGGATATTATAGCGAATACTGTTATACAAACCTTCGTTATTTTTTTTTTTTTTAAATAGGCTTTGGAAAAGCTTCATTTGACAAATAACTCTAAAGGGGGAAGGGGGAGGTTACCCCCCACCTCAACCTCCCGTTTCAATCCTATACTTACATTTATAGAAAATTCAAAAGTTATTCAAATTACAAATTCATTCCAAATTATTCAAACATTATTCACCCGCACCCTTATCAATTTTGATAAAATTTTTCAAGTGACAACCTGATATTAACTTAAAAAAAACAACATTTGAATTGTATGAAATTATTTGTTTTTAAGTTATACTGATACACTCCTGCTCAAAAGTTTAACATTTGCAAACGATTAGTTTTTTTTTTTTTTTTTCTCAATTTAAAAACTTCTCTCGATGAAGTGTTTTCAAACGTTGGATATTTAAAGAACTGGGTCTTCCTCATGTTTGTCTGTGAATATTAGGTTACGACAACAATGAGGGGGGACCGGTAACAAGTTGAGCAAAATTAATGTTTGCGATCACCCTGTAACATTAAATGAACGAAATAATTTGTAACTTTAGGATATGTTAAGATAGACACAGTACAATTTGTGGGTGAATTTGTATAACGATAACATATTGAATAATGGAGATGTAAGTATTTTAAAACAAACAAACAAACAAACAAAAAAAAAAGGCAAGTTTTTTTTATTTATAATATAAGTAAATATGCGTTTTAAACGAAAATTATCCCACTTTCAGATAAAGTGAAAAAGCACTTTTGAAACAATGTACTGAATTGGAATAAAAATATCTTAAATATCTCATGTAATAGGAGCATTTTTAGGAAAAACTTTTCACTGCGCATGTGCAAAAGACAGAAAAAGTTTTATTACATAGCTAGACATATTGGGCAGCCTTAGTTAAAAGTTCATTTGAATTGAGTAAAAATTAAGTAAATCGTCGGCAAAAGAACGAGCTAGATTTTAAGTATTTTCAAAGAGTTGAAAATTTCATAAGGGTTTTTTTCACATGCCGCTTAATTAATTTGATGGTCCAATTATTTCAACCATTTTGCGTAAGCTCTTTTGTGAAGAGCCCCTTATAATCTCACAAACCTTAGTAAACAAAAGTATGTCAGAGTTACAAGCTTATAAAGAAGGTTTTTCGCAAAAAAGTACTTTTAGAGCATGGTTGAAATCATTGGATCTTCAAATTAATTGCGCGACATCTGAAAAACCCCTTATGGAATTTCAATTCTCGTAAAATACCTAAAATCTAGCTCGTTCTTTTTCCGACAATTTGCTTATTATTTACTCTATTCAAATGAACTTTTGAGAAAAGTTGCCCAGTATATATAGCTTTCAACCTATGTAATAAAAATGTTTCTATTTTCCGCATATGAGCAATGAAAGCGTTTTACATAAAAATGCTCCTATTTCACGAGACATTTAAGATATTTGTATTCCGATTGCAGGATATTGTTTTAAAAGTATTTTTTCAACTTATCTGAAAGTGGGAATAATTTTCATTCAAGAATCTGTATATATATATATATATATATATTTTTTTTTTTTTTTTTTTTTTTTTTTAATACATATAAAATAAATGCTTATATCTCCACTATTTAACAAGTTATTGTCACGCAAATTCATTTACAAATTGTACTGGATCTATATTAACAAATCCTAAAGTTACAGAACATTTTGTTTATTTAACGATACAGGGTGATTAAAAACATTATTGATTTTGCTTAATTTCTTCCGGCCTCTTAAATGTTGTCTTAAACCAATATTCACTGAAAAACGTGAGAGACCCAGTTCTTTAAATACCCGATGCTTGAAAACATTTCATCGAGAGATAGATTTTAGTTCCCCATCATACTATAGGTATGGGGAACATAGGTAATCGTGAAAAATTTCGACCTCGGTTTTTTTTACTTTTCTACACGTTTTCAGGTGTGAGGAATCCGAAAAGGACAAAATTTGTATGGTGTCTGTCTGTAGGGTGTCTGTTATTGTGTTAGTCTGTGTACACGATATCTCAAGAACAAATTGTCGCAGAGAGGTCAGATCAGTTTTAAAATATTACTTTCGACACTGGCAAGAACCCTATTCATTTGCAACATTCGATTTTAAAAACTTCGTAAGTTATGAGAAATTTACGATTTTCTTAACATGGGAGAATAGGACAAAAATTCACTTAAACGTGCATTAAATGGAAACTTTTTACTGTGAAAATGTCAAACCAGTTTTAAAATATTTTGGTGCCAGAATAAACATCAGTAACTATAAATATGCTACTTTGAAAATTTCGCAAGTTATTGGAAATTTACGAATTTAACATGGCAGTATAGGGCAAAATTTCACATAAACGTCCATTTTTAGAGATATTTTCATCGTAAAGATGTCAGACTACTTTTAAAATATTGTTTAGGACACTGGCATGAATATTAATGACTATGAATTTTCCAATATAAAAATTTCGTAAGTTATTGGAAATTCACGAATTTCTTAACATGGCAGAATAGAGCAAAATGTCACATAAACGTCAATCTTGAGGGATATTTTCATCGTAAAGATGTCAAACCACTTTCGAAATATTATTTAGGTTACTGGCATGATTATCATAGACTAGGATTTTTCCAATTTAAAAAATTCTTATGTTATTTGGAATTTACGATTTACTTAACATGTCAGAATAAGGCAAAGTTGAGCATAAACTTCCATTTTGAGGATCCTAAATACATTAGACAACTTCAAAATTACATTTATGATATTTTTTTTAACATGATTGAATAGAAATATTCTAATAGGAAAATTTCGTAAATTATTCGTAATTTACGATTTTATCAACATAGCGAAATTGTAATTTTTTCATATAAATCTGAATTTTGAGGCTTATTGCATTGGAAATAGTAACATGAAACATAAACAACGGAATTGACCCCGATAAAATAAATTAATAGATTAGAATAAGATAAATATATCGAAGTGAACGGTGGATAGCCTATTAGGCGGGGATTTCATTCTGTCACTGTATTGGTCAAATTCATTTCTTTTAACATGATTATAATAGGTCTCGCACTAGAAATTTATGAGACCATAAACAGGGTGGGGAACTGAGCAGAGTCCACCTATGCCAACTAGTTTAAAATGGAAAAACTGATCGTTTGTAAATCCTCCTAAACTTTTGAGTAGGAGTATAAAAAGACAATGATTAAACGCTAAAAATATGACTTAGTCAAGGAACCTCAAAACATATAAATATACAAAAAAAAAAAAAAATAAAAAAAAAAAATAAACGTTAAATATTTAGTTTTAAAAATATTCCATTTACCACATGTGTATGAGAAACTAATTTCAATTTCTGAGCAGTTTTCCTGAACATGGTAAAATATTATAGTAAAGCAATTCCACTATTACGTTCAATAAAAAAAGAATATTTTCGCTTAATTATTGGCAGCCCTACACCTATTCTAAAAATTATGTCCACATCACATTGTGCACTTAAATATAATCCTATATTAGTAACAAAACAGAGCTTGAAATGTACTTCCATGATTTTCCAAATATTATCCCACTCTATTCCAGTTCTTTTGTGTAGCCCTGAATAAGAATGGAGAATGATTTTCATACCCTATTCAACATGATTTTATGCGTATAAAAATATATATTCATTTGGTTTAGTGCAGCCTATAGATGTTAAACTCAACTTACTTGGAATGTCGCCCCATATGATATTTTTTTGAACATGATTGAATACAAATATTCTAATAGGAAAATTTCGTAAATTATTCGTAATTTACGATTTTATCAACATAGCGAAATTGTAATTTTTTCATATAAATATGAATTTTGAGGATTATTGCATTGGAAATAGTAACATGAAACATAACGTAACATATTTGAATACTCTTGGTGGACCCTGTACACGAACCATTTGCTTGATCTCAACGAAAAAGTTAGTGCAGCATCTCTATATGATCCAGTTTGGACTGCTATTTGTTCTTGAGGTATGCTGAAAAACATACAGAGACACATAGCAAACACTAAAACTTATTTTTCGTATTCAGGGGGCCTCGAAACGTGTAGATACGACAAAAACTCAATCTCGTAAATTTTACCCCCAAAACAATACTTTCTCTGCCATATATATGGGAACGAGAAATAAAGTTATTTAAATCATTTTAATATACTTTTTTCATTTTTTAAAAAATATATATACTAGTCTAAATAGATTATTATGTTTACAAAATGACACTTTTTTAGAAGAAAAATGTTATTTTATTAAGTAGCAACGGAAAGAAGCTATTCAAGAAAAACTTTGATATAACTTAGATTTACGAATCAATATGAAGTCTAGTCATAAGTTCGGAGATCAGCAGCGAACACCGCTGGATTCAGCTGCGAGGCCCGAAAACAGAACATCGAAATACGAAGCGGCAAAACTTTTAAAAGCTACTAAAATTGAAAAAGTGCGAGTCGAAGTGTAAAAAAGTAGCTAAAATTCAAAACAGATTAGAAATTCTAGCCAAGAGACCTTATTCAAATACAGCTCAAGAGTTCTGAGTGACTCAATTACTGTAATTTCTTTTGAATATAGAAGGCTTCTGGATGAAGTTAAAATTGCCAAAGCCTCATTTTGCGAGAGTAATCATTCAAAACGTGCCAAACTGCTGAAAATGTTTTTCCTACTGTATCTACTTTTCTGTTATTGACTACAATCAATAGCTGACCTTTAATCTATTGTACTCAAATAACCCATCAGCAATTTCGTAAGTAAACTTCATGCAAATTACTTAATAGAGTGTAATAAGTAAGTTGTTTGTTTTTTAGGGCATTGGGAAAAAATAAAATAGTTCCCTCTTTTACTCGTAATAAGCAGTTATTTCCTGGACGACAGAATGGTCTTAAAGTGTCCCAATTTCAGCGGGACACGGCGATTTTCGAGTATGTCAACTCTAAATTTTATGTAACACTTTAACTATTTTTTTAACCCTTAGCCGGCTCTAACGCTCTAAACAGTGTTGGCAAATTTAGGGACTCTCTACCACCCATAATTTCGAGGAGTGATATTGGATATACATATTGCACGAATAACCTTCAAAGTGATTAGGCAGTCGCTACAGTTAAAATTTAGGGGTGGATACTGAATAAAAATGTCCCTAAATTGGGCAGCATTGACTCTAGGACTGAAATTAAATAAGACCGGCAAAGGGTTAAACTAGCATGATGTCGTTACAAAAAAGTCGACTAACTTTGCGGATAGAAAGTAGTTCAAGAAACAGGTTCTCGTCGACGAATGCACTTTATTCAAAGAACATTACTTAAAACTCTAATCTATATTTTATTTTGAAAAATCTAATGAAAAACTATTTCTTATAACAAAAATCAAGTAAATAGAGTTAAAGACACTGAAGAGCAAGAATTTTGCTGGTTATGAACGATGAAGAGAAGAAACTCGGGGACAAATTTCAACTCGAAATCTTAACACAAACTGAAAAACTTCGGAAAAAGCTATATTTTCCTTTTATAGATTGAGATTTAGCGAATTGTCGAGTTTTCTGTACTAGAATCCAAATGCATCCATCCGAAAAGTGACAACTGGGCTCCTATTAAAGATATAGCTTCCAGATTATTGACGGTAACCAAGCTTGTTGCTAAGGCCGACCTTCGTGAAAGTCATTAAAAGTTCTTGGTTTCCATTGTAACTGAAAATCTTTTTCTGCAACGACATTTCTGATGCAGAAAAGTTATTTAAATCTTTGTAGCAATATAATGTAAATATTTGTTATCTAAAACATATTCGACTTGTTGTCTAAAACATCTTCGATGAAAACAGCCTCGTTACTGCTTTCATGCTTCACTGGTATTTACTTTCCCTTGCCTAATGACAGTCCGAATTAAATGTTCAGATTCGAAAGAATTGACGCGCGCTTTCACAATTTTTTGATATTTACTAAGTTTTCATTCATTATCATTCAACACTAGCATGTTGTTATATTTTAATACAATGAACTCCCATACCATCCTTTTTTCAGTACGTAAATAATTTGATGTGGGACCTTTCACACTTCATTTTTATCATGAGTTTTGAAAGGGTCCAGTGGGTCTATTCTGGCCTGTACGTTAAAAAGACAAACCGATCGTTATTTTTTCGATCGAAATCTCTTTCATAACGATATTCCGTGGTAGAGCAATTCTGCCCTACGAACGTTATAATCAAACGAGGTGGGGGAAAACTGCGTTCGAGGTTAACTCTTTCATCCAATCAGGAAGCATGTGGTTTGTTTTATTGTGATTACAAGTGAGTAAGAGCAGAAGCAGAAAGCAGATGACGATCGCCATGTTTTGTTAAATATAGGTTGTTTGTTAATTTGTTGTGAAAATGAAAAAATAAAAAGCAAAGACACAGTGTAGATTCTTTTATGTGTTGTAGCAGAGCAGTTTTCCAGTACAATTTAATTATTTAATTATATCGTCTCGATGAGAAGTAAGTTTAAAATAGCCAAGTAAATTTTTATATTAGACTGGCTGTTAAAATGAAATCGGCCACACGATATAATTATTTACTCGGCAAAATAAAGAGGAAGTATTTTCTTTTCACTTTCTAAAGATTCAAAATAATGGATTTATTTTATTTACATGGTATGTACTCATGTTTTAATTATTTTTTCCAAAAATTAATTTTTAAATATAGTACGTACAATGCACCTTGTTTGAACTATATTTTTTGTTTAAGTGCAATTGAAATATTTGATATTTAGATATATTTGAGTAAAATTAATTAAACTGTAACGCTAATTTAGTGAGTAAAACATAAAAATACTTTTCTTTATTTATAAATTTACTTTTACTTAAATAATTGAAGTTAAAATTTATATAGCCATTGCCTATTGAAATGATATAAATATTTAAATATTGATTTGAACTAATGTGATAAAATTTGTTCGATTTTATTAAATTAAACGGGAATTTATTTTAATGATATTAGATCTTTTCTTTATAAAAAAGAAAAGAAAGTATATAAATGTTTGATTTACGCTGTATATACTAATTTCTAGAAAATGATTTGTATACTTATATGAAAAGTACGTTTCTTAATTTTTTACATAAATATATGAATAATATATTGCTTTCTAAAATATATTAAGCTTTAAAGTTGTTTCGATTTACTAAGCCCAAAATATTAAATAGAAGTATGCAATTGTTTAGAATTATTCAAAATAATTATATATACATATAAATATATATATATAAATAAAAAAAAAAAAAAAAAAAAAAAAAAAAAAGATTCACAACTACAGCTGAAATTTTTATCATTTTAAAAGAAGAAAGTTTTTATATTGTTCATTTTTTCTAATTTAGTAAATAAAACATAAAAATATTTTTCTCTATTTATAAACACATTTTTATTTAAATATTTGAAGTTAAAACTTATAAAGTCATTATCTATTGAGATGATAAAAAATATTTAATGAGTGTTTTACATTAATATCATAAAATTTGTTTGATTTTATTAAATTAAATGTGAATTGTTTTTAAATAATGTTTTAACTTTTTAACCCCCCCCCCCAAAAAAAAAAAAAAATAAATAAATAAATAAATAAATAAAATAAATAAATAAATAAATAAAAAGTATATAGAAGTTTGATTTATTCTGTATATTAATTTCTAGAAAATTATTTGTAAATTTATATGAAAAGTACATTATTTAATTTTTTACATAAATGTATATGATGAATAATGTATTGCTTTTTAAAAAATATTAAGCTTTAAAATTGTTTAGAAGATTTACTATGCCCAAAATATTAAATTAAATCATAAATTTAAGTAATAAACATTAAATCAAAAAATTAAATTATGTATGCAATCGTTTAGAGTCATTCAAAACAATTACTTAAATATATATAATAATAATAATAATAATAAATAATAACTAGGTTCTCAAATACAGTTGAAAATTTCATAATTTTAAAATAATAAAGTTTGTATTTTATTCCGTTTTCACTTTATTTAAATTTGGATATGTGTGGGAAAAAGTGATTAATTTTTGTTTACATTCTATGTATTTTAAGCTTTGCTAACATTTCTTTAACCAAGTTTCCTTATTTCATAAATCATAACTATTTCTTAAAAAAAAAAAAAAAAAAAAAAAAAAAAAATGATTAAACACCTTTATAACGAATATTGTAACGAATACAAGAGCCACTCAACGACAGCCTTAGAGCTCTCGAAAAATAACGAAGATAAATATCGCTAAAATTTCGATCGCAACAGCCCAGAATACCAAATTATCGTTATATTCCGAAGATCGTTGAATTCCGAAGGAATATAACGAAGCGAACAGGCCAGAATAGACCCACAGTGCCTTTGAACGGGGAGGATATTGGCAAAAAAAAAAAAAAAAAGAAAAAAAAAAATATATATGGTGAAAAAAAACCCCAAGACTTCCTTTACCCACTATTACACGTATTATATGCATTTTTTTGGAGATGATGTGATCAGAAGACATAAAATTGACCTAACGAAGTAAGAAATCTAAAATATTTCCGGTAAGAGAAACTTAATAAACGTGGAAAGAGATACAAAATACAGTTTACATAGCGAGTAAAAAAAAAAAAAAAAAAAAAAGTCGAATTATTTTTTGAAACACCCATTTCCGAAATCAAAAACTGACCTACCTAATCAGGATGACAATTTTCCTGTAATAACGACGTAATACACGAGGAAGGATATCTAAAATGGATTTATGTCACAATTTTCAAGAAAATTATGACATAATAGAGCCGTTTTTAAAATACCGACTTAACAAAACTTGGCATAGGCGTAATCAGTTATTGACCGGAAAACTATAATTACATACAAAAGGATATTTAAAAAGGAGTTAATAGGGCGAGTATGAAAAAAATCGTACAGCCGTTTTTAAAGGAATATACTTGCGAGACCTGAAATTGAGCTATGTATACAGGACACATTTCTATTTTCCTGAACTTACCAACTATATCAATCGAAAGGACATCTAATAGAGTGTTTATATAGCAAATTTGAAGAACATCGTTAGAGTCGTTTTTGAGATACGGATTTACGGTTCCACTTCCGGTTTCCGATGACCCACTTTCGATTTTCTAATTTTCACCAAAATTTGGCAACTTCATGTGTACACCAGACCTGTATCAATTCTGAAGTTTCGTAGTTAAATCTCTATTAGTTTCGGATATAGGATAGCCAGAAGATTCCACACACACACACACACACACACTGACCCATTGCCAAAAACTACTTTTTTGGACAGGAGGCTTTAAAACGGACACATTTCTACTCATATTTCTACTAACGGACACATTTATACAAGACACATTTCTATTTTCCTGAACTAGCCAACTATATCATTCGAAAGGACATCTAATAGAGTGTTCCTATAGCAAATTTGGAGAAAATCGTTCAAGCCGTTTTTGAGATATGGACTAAGAGCCCCACTTCCGAGTTTTTTTTTTTTTTTTTTTTTTTTTTTTTTACCAGAATTTGGAATATTCATTTGTACACCAGACCTGCATCATTCTGACGTTTCGTTTTTTTTATCTTTATTAGTTTCGGAGATATGATAGCCAGAAGATTTCCCCACATACATACATACAGACACTGACCCATTGCCAAACACTAGTTTTTTGGACTCATGAGAACGTAAATTTAAGTTGTAAGAGTCTGGAAGACTCGTCTTTACAATATCTCGAAAATTTATAAAAGATTCGTCAACACTTTCATGCAACCAAAACCTAATGGAGATCAGTACATTTTTCTTGAATCTCACAGAAACAGATTCTTTATTTCTGTGATTAAGCCAACAAAATGTAAAACCGCCTTTTTCGTCAAATTTTTGACGAAAATTTATCGACACACTTCTATTTTATTAGTGTTAAAAACTGAAAATATAATTATTTCAAAATATAATTATTCAAAAGTAACTGAATCTTTTAAAAAATAAATAAGAAAAAAAAAAACGTATAAAGACATGAAATACTATGTATAAAGATATGTAAAACAATTTACAAAGCGAGTTGATAAATAAGGAGATAGTTATTTTTTGAAACACCCATTCCCGAGATCTAAAACTGACCTACCTAATCAGAATGACTTAATTTTCCTGTAATAACTTTGTAATACATGAGAAAGGATATCTAAAATGGATTTATGTAGTCATTTGCAAGAAAACCGTTAGAACCGTTTTTGAGACACCTACTTTTACCAAAACTTGGCCTACTCAATTATTGACCGGAAAACAGTCATTACATACAAAAGGATATAGGGAGTTTATAGGGCGAGTTTGAAAAAAATTCGTACAGCCATTTTGAAAGGAACGCACTTGCGAGACCTGATTTATACAGGGCGTCTATCCATTTTTCTGAACTAACCATGTATATCATTCAAAAGGGTATCTAATAGAGTGCTCATATAGCAACTTTGAAGAAAATCGTTAGAGCCGTTTTCGAGATACGAATTTACCGTCCCATTTCCGTTTTTTCAATTTTCATTAAAATTTGGGAAAATACATCTGTACACCAGACCTGTCTCAATTCTGAAGTTTTATCTTTATTAATTTCGGAGATAGGATAGTCAGAAGATTCTCCACATACAAACATACATACACACACACTGGCAATTGCCAAAAATTTACTTTTTTGGACTCAGGAGACCTTCAAACGGGTCAATCGGGTTGAATTTTCAGACCGAACACAATACTTCCATTACGTACGGTGCTATAGTCCTGTAATGGAAGAAAAAAGGAATTCGTATAGCATTACGGTCAACGACAGATATTTCTTTACAACCTATTTTAATATTTGCATATTTCACAAACAAAACAAAATTGAACCTATTTAGATAGACGTTTTCTCGTAGAATAGGGTATGATTAGCATCAGCGGCTAGTTTACAGTACCAAAAATACTCAAGTATTAAATCAGAGAAAGGTGGAAACGGCTACATTTGCAGTTATGTCACGCGTTTCTAAATTTCCTACAAAACTGAAATGCTGACGATGTGACGGATCACGACCATTAGAAAATGTTTTGTAATCAAAGCGAACCGCGTCATTTTTCTTTTCTAAGTTGTTTTTGAATATCAATTCCACTTCTTGGTTGAGGAAAAACATGACAGGAAGGCCCATTTCGACTCTAATGATTTGAGATAAGATACTTGACCCTACGTCATAGTTTCGGTGAATATTTCAATTTGTTTTACATCGTGTTTAAAACTGACCTAGATGGATCTTAAAAATATAAATAAAACTATTTCGCCATCTGCCACTTTAAATAATTTGAACCTCACAAAGGGGAAAAAAGAATTAAATACCTAAACCAGATGATGACCTAAATAGCTACCATTTAGCGCTTTACTTAGACATTCATAATGGAGCTCTTAATTCCTTAACACAAATGTAAATATAAGCGGGTATTTTTCTCATGCCGCAGAGTCCAGAATGGGCATCCGAACAACTCAACTCCGTAGCGGAACGGACAATCATCCCGGATTTAATAACAATCCGACAGCTCTGGATGCAGAAAGAAAAATTCCGAAGACAGGTGAAAGAAAAGTCTTTTCTTCAATGCTATTCCGCTACTTTGACCATATGGGTTAGAAATGCCAATAGACATTTTCTTTTCATTCAAAAATCCGTGAAAGAGGAATTCTGCAGAAGCAATATGCATGCATAATTGACCTTTGTAAAAATACATCCGCTATATATTTCCATACAGAACAAAATAACTGAAGGTGTCGGTGGGGTTAAAATTTGAATAGATTAACATTTCTATAGGGTTAGCAGCTTCTGGAAAACTGTATTCGATCTGATATTTACTTTCGAAATGTAACTCGATGAATATCCCGAGTTAAAAATGATAGGGTTTTATCAAATCATCTACTCTATATTTTAAGGCTATATTCTTTCTTTAAAGTATTTCAAAATTTCGTGATGAGGCGACCTACTGAGTATTGCCCGAGGGCGGCAGAGTATTGAGCGATTGGCCACAAGTATTACCGAGCCAATAATACTCCAGCAAGAAAAGTGACGAGCTTTAAAAAACGTACCATTTGATGCTATATCTTTGACAAATGTGTGTGAAGGGCCTCAACGTGCACGGAAAGTGTCCCATCTTTATCTCCCAATTTATTCACCTGAAAGCAGTTTGTATTAGCTTCATCATAGGCTAATTTAATGTTTCAATAGAATTCTCCATTCTTGAGTTGTGTCACTTTTCATTTCGGGCTCCTTACATACTTACTTTGTTACTTACATACCCCTTAATATATCCGAATATTTTTATGCTGCCCTGTAAATCTTAATGCTAATTGTGTTATAGACTACAGAAAGCATTCTTTTGTGCATATGAATAATACATTTCAATTTTATTAAAATGGTTGCAAAATAAAGTTATTGAAATAGGTTTACAGAAATATTTCACGTGGATCGTAATGCTTTGGAATACTTTCGAGTGCCCTGTTGACAAACTAGTAGCTGTATTTATTCTATTTTCGATAGGGAACATAAGATAGTAAAATTGGATAACATATATCAATTTCGAGAAATTCCATTAAAATTTACAGGAGTTGGAACGCGGACAAAATGACAACGCGAAGTCAAATTTATAAGTGTATTGAGATACAACGATATTATACAAACTAAATTTCTTCAAAACTGTATTAAAAAAAAAAAAAAAAAAAAAAAAAAAAACTTATAATTTTTATTGTTCCGGCCTCGTTAATTTTTAATTCCTCCCCCTCCCTTTAACACTATAATTGTTTAAATATATAATCTGAAGCTATTTACATATTAGTTGTGGATCCATTGACAATTTATTAGAAATATTTTTGTGTTTGAATTGAATGGTGAAATTTCATACGAATTAATTTTTTTTCCTCTTTTCAGATCTTAAACATTGCGTTAAGTCTAAATTAAGACGGAAACTAAAATGAACACAAAATTTATTTTAATGTCTATAAGGACTCTTAATTTTTATTGGGTTTGTCTAAAATCAAGTTTTTTTTTTAAAAAAAAAGGGGGGGGAGGGTATTTAATACATATTTTTAGTGCCTGTAAAAATGACTTCCTATTAACTTTATTTAATTAAACATGTTTCGGAGATAGTTTTAAAAATATATTTTATAAATTGATATTTCGATAATTCCAAAATCCCCTTAACATATAATGCAAGACTTATTTAAACGGGCTAAAATATTTTGAGCTTCTGACTATTATTGTCATATATATCGGTTCAAGGAACTTCCTCCCACAATACACTTATTATCTGAAACTTCATAAGTATAGATTTTCTGTTTATTAGTACAAAAGGTAATATATAATAGATTTTTAAATAGCTGTATTCTTAATTTGAAATACAGTCTAACTCTGTTATAAGGTCATTCAAGTGACAATTTTTTCTGATTTGAAGAAGATTGTCGCAATCAACCGAATTTGGTACAGAAAGAAGTGAAATTTATGTAACTGATATAATAAAAATTATTTAAAAAAAAAAAAAAAAAACGCCGATTGTTGTATGAAATAATAACATACATTTATCTCTTATTTTTCCTACTAAAGAAGTAATTTTAATTAAATTCAATGTTTAAATATCAAAATTATATAGTATAAACGATGCATACATTGGATGGCTAAATATCCAATGCTTTAAAAAAGGTAATATGAGAAGTAATTTCAATTTTGGGTTTTACTTTTTTGTTTTTTCGCGAAAAGGGGGAAAAAAGAGCGATCAAATAGATTTATATTTTTTATGTTAAAACAAATATCATATAACGTTATAAGAAAATTTTATTAACTTTGAAGTTTATGAATGATTGCTCACGACACATTTTATCGTGATAAGCAAGCTGACGATATAACGGAGGACACTATAACCAAGTTCAACTGTAATGACCTTAGTACAGTGGCAAAACTGTACCGTGAAATCAATATTAGTTTTTTTCCCCCTCTCCAATGTGGTCAGGGGGTTAATACCCAATATTTTGCTGCCACAGACGTAACTTTTACATTCCTCCATCACGAATTTAAATAAATTTAATATAGAGAAGTTTATTTCTGTTACATTTTTGATAAAAAGATCAGTCATTGCAGTTTGTAATAAGATAGACACAATACCTCAACAGAATTAACTCATTTAAAGACTTATTCTATGCATTTATTAAATTGAAATTATCCTATCGCATCACTGCCGGAAAAACGTTAGATATAAATTGATCAAAAAAAAAAAAGTATATTCTATACAACGCTTGTTTTAAATTATACAAATCACATTGCTCCGAGACGTTTTCAACTGAATGAGTATGTAAGATGTGTAGTTTGATATAGCTATTTATTGTAAATGATTTGGGTAGGAAAAAGAAAAATCTGGTTAGTACATAAACAAACCTACTCGTAACAATATCTTGATCTCATGATCTTATCTGTGTTTAAGAATTAAATTACATTTTTTTAAACTTTGCTTTAGAAACTCAAATGCAGTATAAATACGTAAACGAAAATCGCCGATCATCTTTTCAAAATAAAATGTGTTACACCATGTTGTTTCTGCTTCCTGTCTTGTTAGTTTTTTTTCCCCACAGCTTTCAAACTCAATGGTCAAAAACACAATTTTCTTTACTAGGCAAGAAAAGAACATTTATAAATACAAGAGCATTATTTATAAAATATTATTTATAAATGAGATCATTTAACGGATTCTCAACAACGCGATCAAAATAAACATAAATAATTTGTTTAGGAATTTTCATCGTCTAAACTCCATTTACATCTCAAAGGAACAATGGTTTCCCCCACAGCAATAAAAAGATAAAGAGCTTTTTGCCCGATAATTTAATTGAAACAATTCTCGAAAACAGAAGTTGAGTAAAAATGACTTCATAGACACAAATATTTTACCTCAGTTTTTTTCTCATTGTACTGATACTTAAGAACCTATTACATGTTATAAGAAATAAATCATTTTAAATAAGAAAATACAGTAGGAAAATTAAAAATATGGGATATTAGACAGAAATAAAAACATAACATACCTTGGCTAATTAAAAAAGACGACTTCAAATATAAAATGCACAAAGCAACAAGCTAAAAATATTTCTACTGCGGATAGAGTCCTTCTTTGTCCGGCACTTGTATTCAGTAAATTATTTCCACATCGTACAACAAAACCACTCCATCAAGCTCACTGAATTTTACTTTATGGAGTTGAGGTGTATTGTAAACAGTACACATTAATTATAGAATTAGACAAATTGAAAATGTAGAAATTAATTAAGGCAACCAAACGTCCCCATTTTGTAGAGGCAGTCCCCGCTTTGGTGGGCCATCCTTAGGTGTGCGCTCTAGACTGTCGCCATTGACCCATAGCGCAGTACTAGGCAACGTTAAACACAACCAACGAACCCTACTTTGGTGGTAGTTTTTTTTTTTTTTTTTTTTCCCCTCCCGCATGAACTAGTTTTTTTACGTACAACTTTTCTCTTAATTTATAATTTAAAACGATTGTGCAATTTTTTAAGTACTGCTTTTGTTCCTATTCCTTATTTTGAATTTGCAAACACCGCGCTAATTTGTCCCCACTTTTCCCTTCGAAAAATTGGGTTGCCTTAAAATAGACGACTAGAACGTCTGTCGTCATTCGACGTCATGGTGAAATTTAACCTATAGGAGTCTTCATTTACCCCACAAATAAAGGACTATAGCCAATCATAATGCAGCTTTTCCCCACAAACAAAAGGAAACTCCGCCTCGTTCTAGTCGTCCATTAATGGATGTTGCAGCAAATATCCAGGTGAATATCTCATAATATCAAAATGCGCAATTAACCCATTGGAATTCTATTTTTGGTAAACTTTTTGAGATAAAATAAAGTTTTCAAATTGGGAAAATTTACGGATTTTCTAATTAGTTAATCGCCTTTTAGCACAGTCGGCAGCAAAAGCATCCGAGCACTAGCCAATAATTCCGATATCAAAAAAAGTACACTTAAAATTGTTTTGTAAATCCTTATCGAATCATGTTCTTAGACTGACTAAGAACATGACTCGACAAGGATTTATTTAACAAAGCAGTATTAAGTGTACTTTTTTCAGACAGGGATTATTGCTAGCGCTCGGATACTTTTGCTGCCGACTGTACTGAAAGTTACAGTCGGCTGCAAAATTATTCGAGCACTAGCCAATAATTCCTATATTAAAAAAGTCCACATAAGACTGTTTTGTTAAATAAATCCTTGTCGAATCATGTTCTTAGACTGACTAAGAACATAATTCGATAGGGATTTATTTAACAAAGCAGTATTAAGTGTACTTTTTTATGACAGGGATTATTGCTAGTGCTCGAATAATTTTGCAGCCGACTGTACCTTAAAAACACCTAAAGTCAATGAGTGCTAATTTAACTCAATGCTTGGACAGGAGGTGCCTCCCTCGACTAGTTTGCGAAGAAGCCGAAAGTTTGGGTGCCGCGGTAGCTCAGTCGGTAGAGCGCCGAGCTCGTAATTGGAAGATTGCAGGTTCGGTACTCGACCCGGTTAAAGACTGTTGTGTACACTAATGGTGGCTGGTGCACGTAAAATCTGTCGTGGCAGTAATGTCCTCCATGTTCCCATCAAAAATGATACCACTGGGGAACACCGAAGTGAGAGAGCCATCCCTTCCGTGGAGGATCCAAATTGTGATGTCATGTCTCCGGACCACCTCTAGGGGTGAGTCCCAGACTGTCGCCAATTGCCCATTGCGCAGCACTAGTGTGACGTAAAAAACATCCAACCAACCAACCGAGTCGAAGTTTGGCGGTACATAGTGACCAGTTTTTTTAATTTGCAAAGAGAAACTAATTATGGATATGTTTACACTTTTCTTTCAATTGCCTACTGCATAGCACTAGTTCGACGTAAGACCTAACCAATCAACCAACCAACCCACTTTTCTTTAAAAAATATTGACCTTAACAGTCTGAAATATGGAATTTTTGAAACTGTAATTCGATATAGTAAGTAGCACAAACAGATCAGTTCAAAGCGTATGTAGATTTTCATAGACGAATTAGACAAAAATTACCTACCTTACTCAGTCTATAGAAGAAGTATATTTTATTATCAAATTCAATAACAACTCTGTTTAACCAACTGAGCTAAAATACTAGGAGAAGAGAATACTGGGCTGCCCGTCTTCTGCTTAAAAATTTAGAACTGAGCAGGGCAAGAAGTTGTGCATTCTACAAGAATAGTTTGGAATGCAGCATTTTGTCCTGCTCGGTTCGAAACTAATCTGTTTCGTGAAGACCGCTGCCTTTCTATGTTATTCAATAGGGAATGATCATTCCTTATTAGTTTTATCAGTTTGTACCAGGCAGAACCTAGAAATTTTAAAAGAGTGGATGGGATTTGACGTTGCACTAGAGCTACGCAATGGGCAATTGGCGAGGGTGTGCGATGCATCCCTAGAAGTAATCTGGAATCATGCGATCATTATTTTTATCTTCCACGAAAGGTATGGAAACAGCTGGATAACTTCTGACACCAGTAAACACTCCACAACAAGAGAGACATCCAAAACTTCACCGTTTCCGGTTCAGAAATGGTGCCCTCGAACTTCTTTCTCCAAAAGGCTCAGAAGAGCCAAGAAAGGTTAACTAGCCATTGCCCTATCAAGTCACAGAAACGCCTGATTTACAGTAAGTGCTGTTTGGCTGAGGTCGCACAGATGCTCCTCATCAGGTGCCTCCCCACATTGAACTGCACCCCCTACTGCCACTCACCCGTGCGCTCACGCCAGGAGTCTTTTCAACTACTGCAACGCGGCTTAGGTGGAACCCCGGTGCGTTTCTGCGGCACACGTGCACACAGCCCACCCCTAAAGTCCGGTTTCCACTGACGGCTCTTTCGACGGCTTCTATTCAGAATCCTTTGATGTGGTCAACCGGGCTCAAAACCCTCGAACGTGGTTGGAAGTCCCTGGTTCTAACCCCTAGCTGAGATAATTGAGGGGCCAGAGGCAGATATCTTTGTCAATTTTGCATGCTTTCCTTTGAAGTAACTGGGCAATCTGATAAAAAAAGGTTACAACTGATGACAAGACATTTGGCTCTTTGTGTCGGGGGCGTTTTTTGAACCTGGAAGCTCCAACTCCACTGGAAACCGGCCTTTAAGCTGCCTTCCAACTCCAGCAACGATGCAAAGCTTCAAAAATCATAAATTATTCATTATCCAAAAGTGACACTTGAAATTCTGCACAGTTTACAATGAAGGACATTACTTTTTATTGCTTTTTTACAAAAAAGACCTAAACTCTATATGCAATTATCGCAGTAGGAGGTTTGTCAGCCAAGGAAACCTCTCTCCTGCTTCGCGTCAACTCGATTCCCACATCAAAGGAATTTCAAAAGAGCCGAACTTGCTGCTTTGCAGTTGCCAGAGTCTGAAAGCAGCTTTACGCAACGCCAGGAGACTTTCAAATCCTGCAACGCGGCTAAGGTGGGACACCGACACCGGCGAAACAGCGGCAGCTAGGACAGAGGTCCAGCCAGTCTGATGCAGTTTAGCACCCTTAAATCTGACATCCTGCAATATCATGGTCGTCCGTGAGGCCTCCGTTAGCTGGCTTTGGCCAGGAACCAGGGAGACCACTTCGAGGTGGAGGTCCTCCGACAACTGTACCACTCATGCCTGTCTCCCGGTTTCCTAACCCACTTAAGGGTTCGATTCGGGACTACCAAGGGGCACCCCCTCAACGAAAGGTATGGCTTTTAACACTTTCAGGGGCAAGGAAATTTTGCTCATTTAAAATAAACTACCCCCAGAATTTAAGAAAAAGACTAAAACAAAAGAAACAAGTGAATTTTTTCCTCTATAATATTATTGAAGTAAAACTTCGCAATTTCCGGGATACGTTTTTGCGGTTGAGAATTTAAATTAGGTGGGATATAATATATTCCACCTTATTGGATATATTATATCCCTCCTAATTTGAGGGATATAAAATATCTTACCACCCCGAAAAGATCAAAGGAAAAATAAAACTAGAGAGCAAAATCTGCACTCAGAGAAAAGTTTTGTTGAATTAATACAAATTTAGTTGACAAAATAAAAACTTCTGTTTAAATGTGTTCCATTCGAAATTTTGTAATAAGCGATTTTCCAATAAGATGCACAGAAAGACTTTTTTTTTTCATTAGGTGGCACATTCATTGTAAAATTATTTTTTTACCGCAGTATATTCAACAGTGCAACTAGGATTATAAATGTTAAATATGACGGCCGTCATTCCTAAGAATGACCGTCAAACATTTCCCATTGAGAATTCTTATAAGCTCAATGAACAATGCTTTACCTCCTAACAATATCATGATAGAACGATTAACAGCAATAATAAACTAGTGGATCTGCAGATCAGGAGCCTCAACGTCCTGTTTGCATCAATCATTATTCAACAGATCATTTTCTTTATTCCTTATTATATAATATTACATATTGATTCGACTGATTTGCTACATAAACAGAACGGTTTCTGAGGGGAACTGCCGCCCCCCTCAACCCCCCGCTATATTTCTCTTTCTATAACTATCTGTACATATATTCCTAATAACTGATTGCCATGTATTAATTCCCTGAAATTCATAAATACTTGTACTACATTTCATGCAAAACGATTTCATAACATATCGAAATTATTTTGAGTAACCCTGTAAATTAATTACCAATTTTATGCCCACACTCCTCCACTGAAAAGCCTTCTTTTAAAATTCTAATAAAAATTCATTATATTTATCTAGGTGTAAGCACGTAAAATACACTTTTAAGAAACACCGACTATAGACCGTAGAAATTTTTTATGTATCCCAGAAAAGGAGCCACAGTAATTATTTACACTAAAAAGAATACACATATTTAATTAATCATAACTCATTAATATTTCAACCTGATTTGACATCACAGTACGTCATGGGAATTATTTTGTGGAGTCCCGTAAATAAATTATTTAGTCTATAGATATTCTTTTTCTACGGTAAACATGCTTTTAAGCATCTTTATAATATATGTTAACTCCATTACGTTGAATGCAGCATAAACGCATTAAAGTGCACTTAAATAAAAATTTGTTCATAGGCTCTAATGTCACAAAATTCTTTTGTGTGTCTCCGTAAACGAACCATAAACATTGTATACACCAGTAAAAACTATTCAGCTTATTCTACGTTTTTCATGAATAAATTTTCATGAATCGACACTTGACGTAATTTGGCTGATTACTGTACATTGTCAGAACACTTTTGCATGGTCCTGTAATAAGGAAGACTAAGAGCACATATTTTCTGCAGAAAACACTAGTTTAAGCATGTCAGTAATGTACGCTAATTTCATTTTGTTGATAGCAAAGTAATAATGCAAAATGCATTTAAACGAAATTCTCCTCATATGTTGTAATGATAAGAATTTTGATGTGTCCCTGTACACAATCCAAATATATATATATATACTAGCAGGCTTTGCCCGCTTCGCTGGTCATTATATCGAAATGAATTCTCAATATTTCATATCATTAATAATAAAAAAAATCTCAAAAAAAAAAAAAAAAAGATAGAAATCAGTCAAAATGTAAGTTAAAGTTCCCGCTACCTTCGGCAGCAGTTTTCCGCCTCCCCACACTTTTTGAATCTCGAGCCCCAATGCCTTCGGCAGTACCTTACCTAATTTTTACTCCCCCTCCCTCACGGGTAATGTTGAAAGTTTCGCAAACTTTCCTCCCATCAAAGTGAATATTGCGTACACTTAACCAACACCCACTCATCAAAATTCACCATTCTAAGGTAATCTGGAGTATATTTAAGCATGTTTTTGCCCCCGCCAGCACCAGAAGAGAAGGGGATAATTTCGCAAAATACCTTTATAGTGCATCTTGCATACGCATACCTAACCAGACATAAAAAAAAACGAGATCCTGAGATTATTTGATAAAGAATAATGTTTTGCAAAATCTCTTTATTCTGTGAGTTAGATATACATATAACCGACCCACACATAAAAAATCTCCTTCCTAAGATAATTTAGTGCAGAGTTATACATGGGTACATTTTTTTGTCCCTACCTCCCCTCCCAAGACCGGTAGGGTGGAAATTCACAAAACCCCTTTGTAGTGTGCGTGTTGAGTACGCGTAACTAACCGACATATCAAAAAATCGCTTTCCTGAGGTACTTTGGAACAGAGTTACTCTTAAAAACGTGTTTTTGCCACCACTCCGACCTTAAAGGAGGGAAGGGAGGCAGAGGGAAATTTCGTAAAATTACTTGATAGTGCGTGTTGAGAATGCATAATCAACCCACACATAAAAATTAATCTTACTGCGATAATTTTAAGCAAGGTTATGCTTGGAAACGTCTTTATTGCTCTCCCTTCCTTAACCCCTTCCACTCCAGGCTAGCTGTAGTGTAAATGTCTGAAATACCAGATTATAATTTTGAAATAGTATCGTATACTTTCTTTGGACGTATGCACGTACGTCCATGGTATTAATGGCCATTAACACTAGGACGTACGCACGTACGTCCCTGGAGTGGAAGGGGTTAAGGAGGGAAAATGGGGAAATTCTCAAAATCCCGTTGCAATGGACGTTGGATACAAGTAAAAAAGCCACACACTAAAAATTGTGACCTCAGCTCCTATGGATTTCTTCGGACAAATTTTACCCGCTTGGCTGGTCATTATATTTAAAGAAAATTCTAATTCTTTTCTATATCGCTTTATAGATAAAAAATAAAAATAAAATTCATTGAAATTGCTCAAAAGCTCGCTTCGGGTGTGTGTCGCTATTGCCATACCAGCGGGCTTTCACTTTTGTGCTTATCAAATAACAATTTCGAAACAGACAGTATCGAAAAAAAATGAAATAGCCCTTCTATATTTGAATATTAGTTACATATGAACAACACTATGCGTACTGTACATAATATTTACTTTTACGTTATTTCCTATATTTATTCGATTTTTCCGGTCGACCATAAACTGACAGCAATTTCACGTGAAATATAATATTACAATATGCTGTGAAACAACTCACTTTTTGTGGCTATATGTATTTCATAGTTAGTTAACAGTGGTTCGTATATAGAAAAATAAATAAATATTTATTTATCCTTATCGTGGTACAGGCTTATTATAGCTCCCCTTGGTGACTTTTGAATTTTTGTCACCATTTTAAACAAAAATACATAATTTATGAGGTTATTGTTTCTGTTTCTTTCTTTCTAGCCTCCCCCCCCCTCAATATTTTATAATTTATTTGTTTATGGGCTACTTGGCTTAAAGTGGCTATCCCAAAAGTAGACTCCTTGGCGAAAAATGTCGTATCTACTTTAGCATCAAAATTTAAAAAATTACCCTACATTATGAATAAGTAAATCTGAATATAATGCTGAATTAGCTTTCATGCCAAACGTATTATGCGCGCCAATAAATAAATAAAAACGCAATTAAAAAGAAATCTAAAATTGTGGTATGTTAAAAAAGATTACGGAACAAAATTTGAAGAAATATGTTGGATTTTTATTATTAATATTTAATTTTGATAATGACGTCATTTTGTCATAGCCTAAGCAAATTTATTATTTAATATTTCTTTTACCATTCTCGTGAAAATATATTACATTATATGTCGAAAAATAAATCAACTCGTAAATTTTTTTGGCAACAATTAAAAATTAAAATAATTATTTTTAAACTTTATTATAGAAAAAATATCTATATTATTATATAGAAGATAAAATATAGAGAATGTTTTAATTCCTTCCCCTCCCCTTGGGGACTGAATTTCTAAAATTCCAAAAATTGGTTTTTAAGTATTCGTGTTAGCTATATTTTAAAGCAAAAATTTTACGGATATCTGTTTTTTTCGTTGAGATATAAAGGTTTTTGTGAAATCACGTTTTGCCCCCTGTACCCCCTTAGGGGCCGAATTTCTAAAATTCCAGAAAAATGGTTTTTAGGTATTTATGTTAGCTATATTATGAAACAAAAATCTCACGTATATCTGTTTTTTTCTTTGAGATATGAATGTTTTTAAGAAATAACTTTTTGCGCATGCGAAATCACATTTTACCACGCACCCCCTCTTGTGGACCGAATTTCCAAAATTCCAGAAATTGATTTTTAGGCATTTGTGTTAGCTATGTTTTAATGCAAAAATTTTACAGATATCTGTTTTTTTCTCTGAGATATGACGTTTTTTGTGAAATTACGTCTTTCCCTCCCACCCCCCGTGGGGGTCGAATTTCGCAAAATCGCTTCTTAGGGGGTGCTTACACTACATGTTCTAAAATCTGACCTAGTTTCGAGTCAGTGGCCCCAGTAGATTTTGCTGTGCGTTGATGAGTCAGTGAGTGAGTAAGTGAGTGGTAGTACTCTTTTATATATATAGATATATAGACATAAAAAATTATATAGCTAGAGCTATGCAGAGCCTGAATGTGTGTGCCAATTTGCAAGTCAATTGGAGCATTTTTGTGGCCGCTAATGCGGTACATACAAATTCTGCCCATGGGCTGTAATGATAAGAAAAAAATTGGTGTATCCCTGTACACAAACTACGAATGGAATACACACCCAAAACTATACAGCTGATTTCGTGGGGCACATGAACATGTGTACCAAATTACAAGTAAATAGCTTGATTTTTGCGGTGACTATCGCGGTACATACAAATTCTTTCCTTAAGCCATAATGATAACGATAAGAAAAACTTTGGCGTGTACTATTCAAAAGTTAAAAATCCACAAAAAGTAGTATAGGAAGAAAAATAAAAAAACGCACCATCACAAGTGCATGAAAGAAAAAACGAACTAACACCAGTATGAAATGCAATAAACATTGGCTAGAAAAAGAAACCGTAGTTCGGGAAGGGATGGTACAGGAGCCCTAAAGCTATCGTCGAGGCTTAGCTACGTCTCGCTTACTATGTGAAAAAACTGACACGAGTGTAACATCAAAGCAATAAGGTGCACTCGCGTCTAAAAAGAAATTCTAGGTTACTTTTGGATTTGCTTTCCTCTGGTACATCATTTAGTAAATTGGTGTTGCTATTCACGATCAGAGAAGGGACAAAATTTTAAAAATCGATTAAAATAAATAGCTGTTGCATAAAAAATTTTAAATGATATCAAGTGTTTGTTTTCAGTACGAAACCAATCAATGGGTTAAGCGATTTCGCAGTTGGAGCATACAATAAAAAAATACATTCTGAAACATTTATTTGTATGTTTTAGTACGGGAATTCCGCAATCATTAGGCACATAAAATTTTTTTCAAAAATTATTATTATTATTATTATTATTATTATTATTATTAAACTTTTTTGCTGATAACTACAACGTATTTTCATAAAACTTTACAAAATTTACAAAAAATTGGACACAACATTAGAGAAACATTATTCTGAAACATAAAAATCCCACGTGTTATATCCGCTGAGATATGAGCATTTATATTTTATATAAGTAAATATTGTTTTACTGTGCATGCGTGAAAGATAGAAAATTTTTAATTGCATAGGTTGAAGTTGAAAGTTCAGTTAACAAAATATATAAAGTTCATTTAAATAGAGTAAAAATTAAGCAAATTGTTGGCAAAAGAAAGAGCTAAATTTTAGGTATTTTCCAGAGTTGAAATTTCATAAGGGGTTTTACCCATGCCTCGTATTTAATTTGAAGATCCAATTATTTCAACCACATTGCAAAAGTCCTTTTTTGTGAAAAATCCCTTATAGGCTTGTAACTTTAACATATTTTTATTTATTTACTAACATTTGTGAGTTCATAAGGGGTTTTTCCTCAAAAAGAACTTTTGCAACGTGATTGAAATAACTGGATCTTCAAATTAAATACGAGGCATGAGTAAAACCCCTTATGAAATTTCAACTCTGGAAAATATTGAAAATCTAGCTCCTTTTTTTGCTGACAATTTGCTTAATTTTTATTCTATTCAAATGAGCTTTCGACAAAAGTTGCTCAACATATCTAGCTTGCAAATTACGCAGTAATTTTTTTTTTTTTTTTTTTATCTATCACGCATGCGCAGTAAAATAATATTCACTAATATAATATATAAATGTTCATATCTCAGCGAATATAACACGTGGGAATTTTATGTTTCAGAACAATGTTTCTCTAATATATTGTCAAATTTTTGTAAATTTTGTAAAGTTTCATGCAAATCCCTTCTAATTATAAGCAAAAATAGTTTTCAAAAAAAAAAAAAAAAGAATAAATTTTTGAAAAAAAAATTATATCTGCCAAAATAATTGCACAATTCTCGTACCAAAATATGCAAATATTGTACATAGTATGTGCAAGAATATGTTAAAGTCACAAGTCATTTGTAGTTTTTGATAATAAAGGGTGATCCAAAGTATGAGCGCTCTGCTTCAATTTGTGGTTGATCTCCTAATTGCACTCTGAACTAAATCGATAGTGGAAAATATGAGTTTTAAAGTGTTCCTTGCATGTCTGAAATCCCGGGCCATTTTCTTCAGTATTTTTTTAGAAAATCCAAAAAAAAAAAAAAAAAATGTATAAAAGAAATTTCTAATCATTTGAACACCCACTGTAAATGAAAGAAAGAAAATCATGTGTGAGTTCATTTATCAGAACGTCGTTTTGAAGAAAAAAAAATTGAAAATAAACTACATGCTTGATTTATTAATTGTTTTATATTGATTTTTACTTTCCGAAGACTATAGTGAGGAAAGTAATTGTAATCATGCCGAAAATCCGAATTTAAGATTTTGATGTTTCTATACCTAGCTGAAAGTTGGTGCGTATATTGTAAGTCACCACATTACAAACCCTATTGATTTTGGAGAATCTAGCACTTATAGTTTTTTTACAGGGACACGAAGAAAAATTCTTTATCATTATGGTCTATGGGACCAAAATCTTAAAAGTGCGATAGCATCTAAACGCCTTATTCAATTCAGAAAAAAATTTATTACACATATTATAGGTCACAGTTACTCAATCTGTATAGATTTTGGAGAATCTGGCACTTATAGTTTTTTTACAGGGACACAAAGAAAAATTCTTTATCATTTTGACCTATGGGACCAAATTTTAAAAAGTGCGATAGCGTCAAAATGCCTTATTAAACTGAGAAAATAATTTATACACATGTTATAGGTAATAGTTGAATGACCTGCATACAGTTTGGTAAATCTAGCTCTTTTTTTTTTTTTTTTTTTTTTTACAGGGACACAAAGAAAAATTCTTTATCATTATGACCTATGGGGCCAAAATTTAAAAAGTGCGATAGCGTCAAAATGCCTTATTAATCCGAGAAAATAATTTATACACATATTATAGGTAATAGTTGCATGAACTGCATAGAGTTTGGTGAATATAGCTCTTATAGTTTTTTTACAGGGGCACAAAGAAAAATTCTTTATCATTATGGCCTATGGGACCAAATTTTAAAGTGCGATAGCGTCTAAATGCCTTATCCGATGGAGCTGAAAATTTATATAAATATTATAAGTCATTGTTGCACTAACTCTAAGCATTTTTGTGAATCCAGTATTTGTAGGTTTTTACAGGGACACAATGAATTATTCTCTATCATTATGATCTACGTGTTTTGTAAAATAGCGTTCAATTAAACATCGTGTACTATATAAAGAAAAATACTCAAACACCCTATAATAATTTTCTCTTTTGTTTGTTTAACAACTCCGCTTACTTTACTTTATCTACAAAACCGTTAATTACTCTCAATGTTCGGAAAGTCGAGTGGAGTCACTCCAGATTTTTTAAAATAAAAACTGTCAGATGAACATAAAGGAACAATTTAATATACGTGAATGCATCGTGAATCTATTCTAAATACGCAAAAAGGATTTTAATGCAAACATTATCATGCACATTATTACTCTCCGAACATACATATGTAAAGAAAGTCACCATAACAAGAACGAACCCTATTGATTTTGGTGAATCTAGCACTTACAGTTTTTTTTTTTTTTTTTTTTTTTTTTACAGAGACACAAAGAAAAATTCTTTATCATTTTGACCTATGGGACCAAATTTTTAAAAGTGCGATAGTGTCTAAACGCCTTATTTAATTGAGTGAAAAATTTATACGTAGGGGAAAGTTGGACAAAACGGGATACCATTCTTGTTTTTTTTTCACTACGAAAAATGTGTTGAAGAAAACCACACATTATTTTTTTTTGTAACTACAACATTTATTGAAGCACAGAAAAAACATAGTTTTAACTAATTTTAATGACTGTGAAATAGTAAAAAAAATTGTTTACCAAACTCTTACACATCCCGTTTTAGCATACCTGGGTTGGACAAAACGGGATAGGGATTACAATGTTTAATTTTTTGTGTAAAACTAACTGAAAAGCTTAATTAACTGGCAAAAACCTGTAAAGCAAAATTTCTGCTTGAAAGAACAATGTCTTCTGAAATCAGAGACTTAAAATATTTTTTTTTATGTTATTATTTACAAAATGGGAAAGAAGACCTTTTATTTAGGCCTATAGCAGAACAAAAAGTCGCATATAAAGGTGTCGTCCTCTTCGTCGGCATTAGAACACGCTTCGTGAGCCCATTCTTGGCATCCAGAACATTGGATCCAACCTTCACCAGCCTTAAAGTCGACGTACAGTGCATTACAAAATATGCAGGTTCCTCCTACCTCTGTTTCATTTTCAGACGATGACGACATGCATTCTTGGCTGCTTGATAAAGGTTTTTTAAACTTTTCTATGTTTTGACTTTTAACATCAGGATTAGGCTTTCCTTTGGATTCTAGGCCTACTTTTAGGCTTGGCTGGACCTGGTAGATCTTTTTCATCCTCTTTCCATTTCCTTTTCTTACAAACTTCATTTTTAGAATTTTTAACAGGGATTTCTCAGCAGCCTTTTCTTCAATTTTCTTGAATCATTTTTGTAGTTTAATCGTCCTTTCTTTTTCTTTCATTTCTAACTCACTCCTGTATGGAGATGATGTCATTACTACAGTTTTCTTCTTTCTCTTATCAGCCCTTTTTTCTAGATGAGGCTCTTTTACTTGAGGTACAGGCAGAACAAACTTTTGAGAGATGGAAAATGGTAGCTTAGGTCGATAACAAGAGAGTTCTAATCCTTTCTCCCCTGAGGATGTTGTTGGTTAGTCTGGATATTGGCTGTCGCCTGGCAAGTTTATTGATTGTTCTACTCCTACGATGTCCCTTGAAGAAGTTGAAGGTTGCTCTTGGTCTTTGCTCATATCAGTCTGGTGTCCAACGCCTGGAGGTTCTTGCTGCAGGTCTGACGTAGGGTGGTCTGTGGTGACAGAGGGTGCAAACAAGTGATCTGGGAAGACGTCAGGATTATAAGGACTTATGCCAGTTTTTCTAAACCCTTTAACGGCAGTTTCTGCAACAACTGCCCGTGAATAGGCTGCGTTGAACAGTTTTGCAACTTCGTAAATTGTGACGCACCTACCTGGATGGTTGAACAGCCACTTTTGAACTTCTTGTTCACAATACGTGCTCAGTGGAGTCATGAAACTGACATCCAGGGGCTGAAGGCGATGAGTTGTATGAGTGGAGAAGGTTAGGATGGTTGCATCATTTTCTCTTGCCAAATTTACAAGTTCCAAACATTTGGTGTGACTGTTGTGTCCATCAAGTAGCAACAGCACTGGCTTCTCATGTGTAGGGTTGGAAAATTCTACGAATTTTTTAAACCAAACAATGAAGGTCTCCTTCGTGATCCAGCCGGTCTTGTGATACACTGCAAATTATACTGGGAAAGCATCATCCATGAGTCGTGGGTTTTCCTTCACTCGAGGAAATACAAACACAGGAGGGACGAATATACGGCATAAAAAAACTGTATCCCATTTTATCCAACTCATAAGTGTCCCGTTTTGTCCAACTCCGACACTTTTAAAAACAAACATGGCTGATGCCTAAACGTGAAAGGAAAATTAGATAGACTACACATGAGAATGTTCGTTAATAAATGCTTAATCAAATGTAATACTCACCGGAATTGTATTCCCATATATGTAGCAGTATAATCTAGAAAACCACGCATGTAAACGTAGAAAGTGCCAAGAAATCAGAGTAAAAAAGTTCTATGAGCTACAACTTTCCATCAACTAGTGGTCTCGAGGCGGGACGAACCGAGAATGGTGTTGTGATGGCCGAGAACATGTTTCTGTCATCGTCCGCTCGATAGCCGTACTAGACAGGTCCCTAGGCGACGTATCCCGTTTTGTCAGACTATCCCGTTTTATCCAACTTTCCCCTATATTACAGTTGCACGAATTGTATAAATTTTTGTGAACAGTTTTTTTACAGGGACACAAAGAAAATTTCTTTATCATTATGGCCTATAGGCCCAAATTCTTTAAAGTGAGATAGTGTCTAAACGCCTTATTCTACTGAGCTGAAAATTTATATATATGTTATAGTTCACTTTTGCACGAAGCGCATAGATTTTGGAGAACCTAGCACTTATAGTTTTTTTTTTTTTTTTTTTTTTTTTTACAGAAATCCTTTTTTTACGAAAAGTCCATTATCGTTATGCTCTATGGACTCAAATTCTTTAAAGTACGATAGTTATGCGATAAAAATGTTCCAATTATCCAAATTTGTTCATATCCAATCGAGCTCAAAATTTATAGATCACCGTCCCACCAACTGTGTGAATTTTGGAAAATCTAGCACTTTATAGTTTTTACTTTCTTCTATATGTAATATAGAGAAAGTATTGGATTCGTAAAAATTTTCGACCTCGGGTTTTTGATGGATTTACACGTTTTGAGAGCTGTAGAACACGATTTGACCCTTTTTAGAAAATGTCTGTCTGTCTGTCTGTCAGTCTGTGTGTGTGTGTGTGACAAAATTTTGTGGCAACTGTATCTCAGGAACTACTGTACTGAATTTCATACAAATTAGTATGTAGTTGCACCTTGAGATAAATTAGTGCCTATCAACTTTTGGTAAAAATTGTCTTACAGGTTGCGTTGCCATCCCGCTTTTTCTAAATTTTTAACATGGTGATATAGGACAAAATTTTGTATAAATGTGCATAAAGAGAATAATTTTTTAGTAATCATTATGAAATTTACAAGAATTATTTATAATAGAGGTAGTCAACTGGGGAAAAAAATTTGTATGCGTAGGAGCCTCGTGAACCCCCCTGGGGGGGAAGTCCCCCCTCGAGGGGAGTAAATTTTCAAGATGGGTATCTTTCGAAAGGTCTCGTCAATACCTTTAAAACGAATGGTTGAACTATAAATCTGTGATAATTTAAAACAAAGTTATCGATTTTTTTACTTTTAACAAAAAGTAACTTTAAAAAAAAAATCGTATTTTTTTTTTTTTTTTTAACGAAATTTAACCAGACTTGGTATTTAGTTGGCCCCTGACATAAACTGGGGCTGATTAGATTTGGGGATCAATCACTCAACAGGTGGTGCTGTGATCGTATTTTTTCTAAATTTTTAACATGGCAGTATAGGACAAATAAATGTACATAATGGGAGTTATTCTTAACCTGTGATTGTGAAATTAATATGAATTATTGATAATAGTAGTAGTTAATTAGGAAAAATGTCTCGGTCATCGCTTCCCCCCCAGGGGAAAGTACCCCCGGGGGGGGGGGGGGTAAATTTTCAAGATGGGTATCTTTCGAAAGGTCTCGTCAATATCTTTAAAACGAATGGTTGAACTATAAATATGTGATAATTTAAAACAAAGTTATCGATTTTTTTTTAAACGAAAAAAAACTTTGAAAAAAAAATCGTATTTATTTATTTATTTATTTATTTATTTTTTTTTTTTTTAATATTGTTACTGCGTGAATTTGTATAGGAAAATATAGAAGAAAGTCTTGTGGTGGCCACAGCATACTAGTTTTAAAGGGACACAAATAAAAATTCTCTATCCTTATGGCTTAAGGGCTTAAATTATTTAAAGTGCGGTATCGTCTGAACGCCTCATCCGATTGAGCTGAAAATTTATATACCTATTATAGGTCACCGTCGCACAAACTATATAGATTTCAGTGAGTCTGGCACTTATAGATTTTTACAGGGACACAACGAAAATTTCGTTATTATTAGGTTCTACGGACGGCACAAATTATTTTAGGGGCAATAGCGTGAATTTAAACAACATACTATACTGAGAAAAATACTGAAACTCCCTAATGTAATTTTCTCGTTTGTTTGTTTAACGACTTCTCTTACTTTATTTATACAACCGTCAATAACGTAATGTTCGGAAATTCGAGTGGAGTCACTCCATATTATCTTTTTACAATATATCATAAATTTACAATTCGATTTTGGTCCTTATATTCAGCATTCAAATTTCAATTACGTATAACTCAGTCAATTTCAAAAATACAGGTATACTTTTTTTCTTTCTTTTTTTTTTTTTTTTTGTAATGACATTTTTGCATTAAAAATAAAAATGTTCTAATTGGCCAAATTGGTCGATGGGGGTCGCATAAAAATTAAAAAGTGCAACTTTTCGAAAATTATGGGGAAGAAATTTGTATTAACGAAATATTGTTTCGCATCTTATTTTGAAAACTTTTGCAATTTGCACATACAACGTCCCCTTATCTGTCTTAAGTAAAGAATTAAATTGCGTTTCAACATTTTACGAACACCTTGTATACAGAACATAGAACAAATAAAAATTAATAGCTGAATAATACAAATGGCATCTGCAGTTCGAATAATCTAAATAAAAGGTAACGCGCAGTCAGTTGTTCTTTACGATCACGATACAACTTCATGAATAAATCAATAAATCGAACACGTGAGTGAATCACACGCAGATTTAAGAGATCCGTCGCATTCCGAGTTGGAAGTTTCCTGAAAGGCCTTCGTGAACGATTGTAAATATTTTTACTTTTACTTTCTCCTACAGTCATAGGGGGAAAAATATAGGGGTCTCGAAAAATGACCCTTCCGCTTTTTGATAGATTTATTCGTTTTTGGATATCTTGAACACTATCGCATTGTATTTAGATCCATTGAACATACTTTGCGCCGAGTTGAGGTGTTATTAAGAATTCGCATTGTACAGAAAGTGAAAGAGTTAAGCTTTTATAAAGCATATAAAACCGAATGGATGGAAGAAATGTCAAAGATATACATATTAATAGAACGTATATGCCTCACTTTAACATCCCTACAAGGCCCCAGACGCTACAGGTAGCCTACGGTTTTTGTACCAGAAAAGATTTTATAGAGTGCCGTTGCTGTTTCTGCTTGCCATTTTTCACGATCTTCCCGTGTGTTATGGGCCGCGGTAGCCCAGTCAGTAGAGCGCCGGCTTCGTAATTGGAAGATTGCGGGTTCGGTACTCGAGCCGGCTAAAGACCGTCGTGTACACTAATGGTGGCTGGTGCACGTAAAATCTGTCGTGGCCGCAATGTCCTCTATGTTCCCATCAAAAAATTATACCTCTGGGGGTCCCCGAAGCGGGAGAGCCATCCCTTCCGTGGAGGATCAAAACTGTAATGGCATGTCTCCGGACCACCTCTAGGGGTGAGTCCCAGACCTTCGCCAATTGCCCATCTGCGCAGCACTAGTGCGACGTAAAGCCCAATCATCCATCCAACCATCCATCCCGTGTGTTATAATTAAATTCCTATATTCCCACAAGAGTGTCCCATCCCTGTTTGAAAAAGTATAAGGAACACAAAAAGTAAATACGTTTTTACATTTTTTATGTGTTTCATAATGCGATAGATTAAGGATTAGTTTAGGATAGGAGATTGGTTGTTTTGGTTGACGAAGCAGAAAACTTCAGTTCGTGCACACCTACAAGCACAGTGTGATTGTTATGCATGCATTTTAACATTATTGTACACATTTAGTACGCAAATTTAAGGAGTGCCTCAATAACGTGGGGAATGTTCCGATGTGGAAGTCCTTTGAAAAGCATACACGATTATTTGTGAATTTTATATTTTTACTTTCTCGTAATGTAACCGAAACTTGAACGAAAATTCATGGGGTTTCCATAGATCATTAACACTTTCCAACTGTATGGACTCGTTGAACTCGTTCGTCAATGTATATTTTCCTACGGGATCGCAGAACGGACAGACAGAATGACAGAAACACAGACTCATTAAATTCATAATCGTTTTCAAACATTGTTGGAAAGTGCAGAATATGCCTAAAACAAACGAAAATACAATCACACCCATTTTCTGTTGTAGCCCTTAATGTATCTGAATATTTTAGCGTAGCCTTGTAAAGCTTAACGCTAAATATGCTTATTCTACAAAAAAAAAAAAAAAAAATAGCATTATGAACGGTAAATATCAATTTTGTGTTGTACAAAGACAATATACATGTCCATACACAAGCACCAATAATGTGTGCCATTTATACTATTTTAAATAGATAACATCCCTAGGGAACTTGGATAACCTATATCACTTTGAAGAAATTCTGAAAATATTTACGGACGCTCGAGGTGAACAGACGTACGGATAGACAGACGGTCAGAAACACAGACACATAGATTAATTTAAAATTTAATCACACTTAAACAATGTCGGAATGTGCTAAAAACGCATAGTGAAAATAATAATGCAATTTCAACAATTTCCAATGATGGGCATTAATGTATCTGAATATTTTTGTAAGGGAATGCACATCTATACCTCAGACGAGGTAAAGGACACCCTGTCACAAAAATGTAATTTTTTAGGAGAGCAACTTTCTATTTCCTTTTTTTTTCAACTTTAAATGTATTTTAAATGCACTTCTTTCAACTAGCAGTGATCATTTAGTGATACTTTAACACATTATGAATGACTTAATGTACTAATATAATAACGAAAAAAAAAAAAAAAAAGTACATCGAGGACATGGTACTAACTCTTTTCACAAAAAAAAAAAAAAAAAAAAAAAAATGGACATGGTGTTCTTTACCTCCAGGGTACACATGTGTAACACGGATCATTCGATACGAAAGTCATTGTAAATATAAGTCACAAAAGCAGTCCAGTAAATACCAATGCATTGCGCTATACGAGAGACAATTTTATGAATCACATTAAATACCCTAGTGTTGCAAAAATCGTAATGGAATGGACGTTTATTATTCATAGGCACAAAAATATGTTTTCTGTAGAAAATGGTAGGGTTGACATTAAGGTTGAAAGTGTCGCGCAAAAATACCCAGATACATTAAGGGTTATAGTGGATAATGGCTGAATTTTCATTTATAAATAGGTTACACGTTTTCAAAACTTTTTAAAAATGTTTGAGAGTCATCCGAACTTCAGTTAGTGTATCTGTTTATATTTCTGTCCACCTGTCTGTCTGCGTTCTAATTTCTGTTAAATGTTTACAGAATGCATTAAAATTAATTTACAATATCCGAATGCACTATAGTATGTTCACTGTTGAAAACTGTATAATAGCGCAACTGGTTTATACACAGGAACTCACAAAAAATTTCCGATGCATTACTTTGTATGAGAGCTATATTTTTAAAGCATATGTTTATACTATATCTTTATACTATACACAACATAACAAAATTAATTACATTGTTATGATACACAAAATCTTTTTCCTGTAAAATAAGTTAAGAATCGTATAAATGATTGGTTTACAGAGTCAGACAAAGTTTTTTGATTCCTTAGGAGGGGAAAATTGTTCAATGTAAATTTTCAGTGAGGATATTTTTTAATATTTGCAATGTTTAGACCGGTGGCAGTCAACTCGGTCCCTACCGCTTTTAGGGTGGGCGGTAGAGATACTGAAGCCTTTTCTTCTTTTAAATTGGATTGACTTTTTAAAAACATAAAAATGGATAGATGCTTTAACTTGCTATAACTTTGCTTTATAAATATGATAAATTACAGTTACTTCCCTATTTTATAAATCACCATTACTATGAAATCGGGGGACGGTTGGAAAATGGTACTATTAACAGGGATACAAAAATGGGCGGTAGGTATAAAAAGGTTGACTACCCCTGGTTCAGACGACAGGGATGTTTGTGTCCCCAGATTTTTGCTACATGAATTTTTTAACAGTGATATTATTGATGGTTTTCTAAAAAAGTATAGCAATTAACTATAACCAAAATTACAATTCGTAATTAGTAGTGGGTTGGTTGGTTGTAGGATTTAAGGCCGATTGACTCCTGATGTGTCCTAGGCCAAGGGGGGAATGCCCTCCGTGGGGGTCTTTCTAAGGGGTCCTAGCCCGCATTTACGCGAGTTTCGGAGAATTAGTAGTGGGAAATAAAATAAATAAAATGATACTTTCAAAAAATTAAAGAACACGCTTTTATAGAAATGTGAACTAAAAAGCACAAAATATCTATCTTAACATTAAAATGCAGGGTAAGAGAAAATCATGTGAGTGACACACCCTAATATTTACATACACTTAAATCTTTAATTAAATAATTTAGAATTAAACAAAAATCATTTTTAAAAAATCTCCCCTGACTGGGATCGAATGTTAGACCTTTAGGTTCGTAGCCCGGAGCTTTACCCCACAGCCACAGCGTCCACGTAGGGAAAGTCTTTTTTTACAATATGGATTTTTTGTTTGCTCCCAGAGCGGTTACAAACATACATACAGGTGAAGCTAATAAAAGCGTGTTAAAAACCAGGAACGCAAACACCCCTGAAAGAATAACAGGGCTACACATTTTTTTCATGTTTTGTCATTAGAAATAAAACTATTCAGATGCTTTTGTGAGACTCCACTGCCTACTGAAAAAAAAATATAAATTTTGTAGGCTTTCTGGTTTCAGACACGATAATACAAAGTGAATCAGTACAGGATCGACACAAAAGCAAGTATATTAGGGGTTTTATTTTAAATAAAGTGAATTGTTGAAAAAATATTTTTTGCGAGTTTTTTTTCTATACTAATTAAAGACATTTTGTATTAAAAGACATCTTAGTATTAAAATGCAGGGTAAGAGAAAACCGTGTGAGTGACACACCATAATATTTACATACATTTAAATCTTTAATTAAAATAACTTAGAATTAAACAAAATCCATTTTTAAAAAATCTCCCCTGACTGGGATCGAACGCTAGACCCAAGCGCGGCGCCTTACCTCAACGCCACATCGTTCACGTAGGGAAAGTCTTTTTCTTACAATATAGATTTTTTTTTTTTTTGCTCCCAGAGCGGTTACAAACATGCGAAAATTCATGCAAACATACATACATACAGGTGAAGCTAATAAAAGCGTGTTAAAAAAGGATTTTTTAATTTATTTTTAATTTATTTTATTTTATTTTTGGTCTACTTCGTATTTTTTATTTTTATTTTATTTTATTTTTTCTCATAAAGGATCACAAGAAAATTGTTTTTCTATTTCCTTTTATTTATTTATTTTTTAATATACAGTCCCTTGTACACTGAATGGCAAAAAACATGATCGCATATCATTAGAAAACCTTTCGTCGATGAAAGTATAAAGCAATAATATTATAAATCAATGGTTTACCTCCTTACCCTCGAATGCTTGCTTTTTTTTTTTTTTTTTTACCTAAAATGAGTATAACATTACCATAAAAATGTATCCAATAGTTACCACTCATAATATTTCGGAATCCTTTTGTGGAACCCTGCAAACTAATTACGAATTCTATGTAAACCACTTTCTACAGCTGTTTTCAAGCATCTTAAAAGTGTATGTTAGTATCATTAAGTGGTTTTGCTATATGTTAACCGTGTAATAATGCACTCAGAGAAATGCAGTCTAAATGTATTGAAATGCATTTGTATGTCCATATACTTTATATACCAAAAACTATGTAGCTTATAAACATTCGTGCTTATAGTAGCCACTCTCCACTGAGTGAAACTGATCATTTGGACCAATATCCCAATACATACAAAAAAATGAACACTTTTTACTTCCTTATACAAAGTATAAGGAAGTATAGTAATCCCGATTTGCGAAATGGATTTTGTATTTCACATTGCTCGAAAACGAATGATCGCTGGATGTTGCCAATTTATACGTGTGACTGTCATGATGTCTAGTTGCACACCTGCAAGTGTCGTCTTAACACGAGCTCTCGTTTTAGAGATATAAGGGTTTTTACACGATTTTTCGTGACGTCTGTATGTGTGTGTGTCTGTGTGTGTGTGGGTATGTCGCATAACTCAAAAACGGTTGGACGTAGAAAGTTGCGAATTGGTACATAGGTTTGTTATAACATCTAGTTGTGCACCTCCCTTTTTGGACTTTCTATGATTTTCGGTTTTGGAGATATTTAGGAAAATTAGGTTCATAATGACAAAAATACATAGGTTTTGGCCATAATGTATCAAAAAACGGTAATAACTCAGAAACGGTTTAGACAAATCTTGCAATTTAACTGACTTCCCGACAAGCTAGACATTTGAAACTTTCAGAAAGGCTCAGAACACGTTGACAATGCATTTTTCATATATTTTTAGCCAACTGTTTCCGATACCTGTTGCCTTCAGCAGCGTTTATGCGATTCAACAGAAAAATTATTTAACTAACTTCCCGACTAGCTAGACATTTGAAACTTTCAGACTAGATCAGAACACGGTGAAAATGCATTTTTTAATACTTTTAGCCAACTGTGTAGGGTTCCTGCTGCCTTCGGCAGCGTTACCAGTACAAATCTTGCAATCGATTTTTAACTAACTTCCCGACCAGCTAGACATTTAAAACTTCCCCAAGGCACAACTATGACATGAGTCCCCCCCCCAAGGCACAACTTTGACATGAGTCCCCCCCAGGCATAACTTTGACATTAGTCCCCCAAGGCACAGCTTTGACAAGAGTCCCCCCCAAGGTACAACTTTGACATGAGTCCCCAAAAGGCACAACTTTGACATGAGTCCCCCCCAAGGCACAACTTTGACATGAGTCCCCCCCCAGGCACAACTTTGACATGAGTCCCCCCAAGGCACAACTTTGACATGAGTCCCTCCAAGGTACAACTTTGACATGAGTCCCCCAAGGCACAACTTTGACATGAGTCCCCCCCAAGGTACAACTTTGGCATTAGTCCCCCCAAGGTACAACTTTGACATGAGTCCCCCCAAGGCACAACTTTGACATGAGTCCCCCCCCCCCCCCCCCAAGGCACAACTTTGACATGAGTCCCCTCAAGGCACAATTTTTTTTTATTTATTTATTTATTTATTTATTTTTTTTTTTTTTTTTACGTATGCATGCATTTTTTAAAAATATTCTTAGCCAACTGTTTCGGGTCCAGTGACAATGTTTTTTAACGTTATGTATATTTCTAAAAGTGTATAAGGAAGTCATGTGGTGCCCACATCAGATTTTTTACTCTGAATATTGTGCACGGCCTCACTGACATTTAAGTGGTTATTAACCATACTATTAAAATCCGAAGACACTAAAATATGCGAAATAATACAAGGATCTGGGGTTGACCATTAACATTAAATTATTACAATTAGTTGCAAAAATATCAACTTAAAATCCCAAAGCGAGTACAAGATAAGCGGCGGAACGTAGTGGTAATAAAAAAAAAAAAAAAAAAAAAATGTTCCCCTGCAGTAGCGCCAACTGCCTAAAGCAGCTGGGCGGCAAAATACAACCAGCGGCAACGGGATAAATTAGAGAAACCCTTAAGTCCAAAATATATAATTGATCGAAACAAAGATTGAAGCGATATCGATTTTTTTTTTTTTTTTTTTTTTTTTTTTCTTTAATGGTTCAAGCAAAAGAAAAAAAAATTAAACATCGGGACTAGCGATGCGAACAAAGCCTGCTAGTTCTAAATTAGATTTTATTTCCCCAAATCTAAGAATCTAATGCACTACTCAGCTTGCTTTTAGTTAATAGTTCTTTTTCTATTTATCTTTCAGTGGTCCATCCACTCCGCCCAATGACATATCAGATTCGTCCGTCTCAAAAGCATTTTGTAGTTAAAGCATTCCATTACTGTATGAGCATCCACTCAAACAATACATTTTTTATACCCAATTAAACAGTTACAATACCAAACTTATTTTAATTTTTAGACTAAAATTAAAGCTTTCATTAATCGCTTTTGCTTACCTTCCGAAGTATTCTCTTCGGCAGAAGACGAAGGCATTTTTAATTCGTTTTAGAACCCAATTCGTTTAACGAAATCCAAAAATATTTAGGTATATCTTTTCAAAAGTATTGCTTTAATGGCAGAGCGTTAAGTGTCCACTCACAATACAAATGAGTCAACATAACTCCAAGTTTGCAGTCACAGAGGGAAGCGACGAAATCAGCATTTTACTGATCAATAGGTGCGAAGCCCTTCGTGTTCTTTTTAAAAAGACATCGTGCGGCTTCAAATTGGAATATCGAGCAGACAAAGGTGTTTTAATAAGGCTTTCTGGTTACGGAATCGTATTATTGAAATAAGATAAAAAGGAAAGACGATTAAGCGTGTCAAAGTGTGTTTAAAGTGATTTCTAAACGATGCACCCGTGCAAGATTTGCAAAGTCAGTTAATGATTGTAATATTACCCTAATGGTAAACAAATGTGGTTTGCCATTGCAGCGAAAATGGATGTTTTATAATATTTTTGGTGTTTAAAAGTGGCAGAGTGAAACTCAAATAGATTTTGCTGCGTGTATGTAGCGCAAAAGCGTTCACAAAAGCCACTCAGTTAACTCGAAATTTGGTACAAATATTTATATGTAACACGGAATAAACAGCCACGTAGTTTTTGGCGTTTATAGTATTAGTGACTTGTGTACAGACTAGGTAATTTCTATTCATTATACGGTCTGTTTACGGCATTAACGTCCGTCTTAACATCGTAACACAGTATTTTCTACATGATGAAATTAACATTTATTATAAAGATGCTTGAGAGAGCATGGTCTCTGAAGAAAATAGTGTACGTAGAATTAGTAATGAACTTCCAGGGCTATACAAAATAATTCCTGCACGGTATGCATTACGCACAGTAATTACTGTTTTCGGTAGTGTTACACTCATATCGGGTAAAAAAGCACATATTGAACGAAGGATCAAGGCGGAAGTGCTAGACCTCCTTATGTAAAAATATATTTCATTATTAAAGGAGCTAATACACACACACACATATGTGTGTATGCGTATGTGTCTATATATATATTGTTATAATGAACGTAGAATGCTCGAAAACAGATGAGGAAATGTCATCCTGTCTGCAATGACTAGAAATATAGATATAACCTGTAACAGTTTTATTAAAGGTATGAAAATATCCACAAAACTCATTTGATTATTATCTCCACAATTCCATATAACAAATAAGGAAATGGTTTAAAAAATAGAGTGATAAATCACAAACTGGCAAGAAATGAGAATGTCTATCTATGCCAGACTTTAACGAAAAAGGGAAAAAAAAAAAAAAAAAAAAAACTTACTAAAAAATTTGAAACAGTTGAAATTCGTTCTGAAGTTGAATAATCATCAGGGTCGCCCAATGCTTCAGAGAGCATAAAGATGCAAGATTTCGTACTGTAGTAGCCATTGTATATATATGTAGAGAGAGAGAGAATATTAATGTAGAATATATAAATCTTTTTAGTAATGAGTAGGTCGTCTAGTTTCCTACTCCGTAAGTTCACAAATTTGCAAATTTTCAGTCTGGTCTGACTGGTACATTAGAGGAGGAATGTATGATCAGCCGAAATTTCAGCTAAGGACTATAATTACGCAACTACCCAGCAAACAAATAGGTTGTAGGGTTAGACCTTTTATAAATCTTTATAGTAAAAATAGTGTTTAAAAATACCAAAATAGGGTTATAAACACATTATGAACATTTAAGGTCAACGTATATACTAAACTAGCAGGCATTGCCTGCTTCACTGGTCACTATATTCAAATTAATTATTAAAATTACACATTGATATAAAAATCTCATTAAAAAAAAGATTATGAAATCGGTCAAAACATCAGTATTTTTGTCCCTTTCCTGTCAAAGGGGGAGATTCACAAAATTCTTTTATGGTGTGTGGGTACACATTAGTTACCAACACATAAAAAAAATCACATTTCTGAAATAATTTTGAGCAGAGTTACTATTGGAAACGAGTTTTTACCCCCCCCCCCCCCACCTCGATCCCGAAGAGGGGGATACTTTGCAAAATCACTTTATAATGTGTGTTGAGTACACATAGCACATTTTTTTTTTTTTTTTTTTTTTTTTTTGGGGGGGGGGGGGGGTCAAATTTTTGAAACTGAATTTTTGTTATATTACACGTTTTGAGCTCTCCTGAATATAAAAATAATGTTTTTAGCGATTGGTCTGTGTGTGTGTGTCTGTTATCAGCATATCTCAAGAAGAAAGAATAGCAGGAAGTGCAAATTCGGTATTCTAAATCTGTATCATCTAAGGATGCTACACTAAACTTTCTGATGAGATCAAGCAGTTATGTAGTGTAAAGGTCATCTAAGAGTGTTCAAATACATTGTCTATGGGCGACATTTTTCCTTGGTACAATCATGGCTCTCTGCGATCTAATAGTGGCTGTCCAGACCAGACGCGGACTTAAACAATAGAAATATCGTACAAGGCATAGTTGCATTAAGCGTCCCGTATTTAGGATATGTAGGGGAGACCCGTGTACCTAGGGCCATCATGTACCTAGGGCTCCCCCCCCCCACTTTATTTGAATAATATTTAATTTTAAGTTTTAATATTTAAATGGGCGAGTAACAACACCAATTGCTACTTTTACAACTACTTTGGAACTTTTGAGGAGAAAGTTTTGACAAGTTACATGTAGAAAACGAATTTACATGGTTTGAAGTAAAATTTTGCAGCTCATCTCTTTTGCTATTTTACAAAGGCGAGTCATATATTTTTCTTTCATTTCTAGTGTATAATTTTGCTTGTTATATTGAGTAATAAATGAGATATTCAATTAGTCCTCTCTGCATGTGGATTTTTAGAGGAAGTCATTTTGAATGAAGTTACCAAAACTTGTACCTAGGGCCACATAGCTACCTTGTACCAAGGCCAGTGTGTTTGGACCTTTTAACACTTTCGCGACCGCATGTTTTTGTCTTTTTGACAATAAGGTCCGCCTGTGGACGTTTGTCTCATAAGTTACAAATTTTCAAAACAAATTTTTCCGTTTCACATTTACATTACAAATGGATATGCATTGTAATCATACTCTCTCTAATCAAAGTATTTGCATCTATAGTATACTGATTGTACAAATATGAATATTGTGTATATTTTTTAGAAACAACTAACATATAAATTGTAAAAGAAACGCCCACTGGTGGAGTTTCATATTTTGAAATGACGTGAATCTACGTCAGCGGTCCCGAAAGTGTTAAGAAACACAGTACAGCCTATAGTAATTGGACGCTGGCAAACTCTGGTAAACCAATCATTATATAAGACGTTGCTGATAAAGTTGGCAAGTCCTATCCGTGTCGGCCTTTACTCCTGTAAACATTCTATCAGGCTTTCGTGTATCCGGCATGTGGCCAATGAATCAAAACACATTAAGAGGATGAATATTTAAGTTCAAATGTGACTGGAAAATAAGATCCCTCCATAAATTAAAAAAAAAAAAAAAAAAAAAAGATTTTACAGGAAGAAAGTGAATCAATAATGATAGAACTGGATGTCTCTGTTTAGTGTCCTGTTGAAATTTCGAAACCTTTAACATCTAACATCTTTTCTTGTGTCATGCTTTAACAGGTACGAACCTAAGCAAAACCATTACCTAAAGCAAAACCTCCCACATCAAAGAAAAGATGGGACCGAAAACCAGAGAGATCTACAAATCCAAAAGACACGCCAGAAAAAAAAGAAATTGAAGAAAAAAAAAAAACAGTCTGTTAGAATATCCCAAAGAAAAAAAAAAAAAAAGGAAATATTTCGTGTTTCAGATTAAGGCAACAACATAATTATTATATTACTTGATAGTGTTTCTTTTATAAAATACATGTTTATATGCTTATTTTCTATTCATTACAAAGTGAAATCTAAATTTGAGAGAATGGCCCTAGGTACAATGAGGTCTGGCCCCAGGTACAATGTAGGACCTAGGGCCACGTGTGAAGTTTTTTTTAAAACCTTCTATTTGTCAGAATTTATTATTTTAGGTATTTATATTAATCCTAATTGGAAGTAATTAGTCCTAAAGATATGTACATGTCAGTTAGATAATTTTTAACAGGCCAAGGTCTCTGTTTTTGGGCATTGAAAAAAAGCGGCCCTAGGTACACGGGTCTCCCCTACTTACTTGCGCAACCGAAGCTTTTTGAAAATTTAACGAATTATTTTATTAAAACTACCTTTTAATGCGAAAACAGGCGAAATGTTTTAAGAAGATTATTTGTTCATAAGTCATTGTTTATTTCTATATTTATTCCTGAAAGTTCAGCTATTTAATATTTTTCTGCTAAAATTTTTTTAACAAATTAAAAATATATCAACAAATAAAAGAAATGGATCTTTCTTGTATTGCTTCTATATATATATCTTTATATATATATTTCTTTTGTGCGTGTGTATGTCACTGAACTCCTCCTAAACGGCTGGACCGAGTTTAATGAAATTTTTGTGTGTCTTCAGGTGGATTCGAGTCGAGAATGGTTTAGATTTACAATTCAGTCCAATTTAAATTGTTTATTTAATTAATTTATCATTTATAAATTGTTGTTGATTTTGGAATGTTTCGCATTGGATCCGGCAGACTGCGCTACGATCGTAGTATGGAATATTCAATAATAGGCAAGCGCAGTGATGACGTCACTGACCGTCCGTAGATGCATGAAAAATATTTCCTATGTTAATCGCCCATTGGATTTTTTGTAAAAAATTACTAAAAATCGAGGAAAATTATTTCCCGATTTTAATCCCTATATTTGGGTATAGATATGTATGAGTTATGATGTGCATGCATTAGATTGAGTTGTTTTTGCTGTAAAATTGATAAAAATTTAATTTTTAATCTCAAAACTCTGTCATCCTTGGCGGAAAAAAAAAAAAAAAATATCGCCCTATCATCTGGCGAACATATTTAATTTATTTCGAAAATAATGGTTATTTCAACAACTTATATTAAGAGAGTAATGAATAATATAAAACAATTTCGTACAATACATATTACGAAAATATGCATCTGGCATGTATATTTTCGTATTACGTTTTTGATCGCCAAATACAAAAATCGCTAAGGAAGAGAGTGTTTTGAAATTTAAAATTAAAATGTTGTCAATTTGAGAGCAATATAACTCAATCTAACACATGCATACGATAACTAATACATATCTATACCCAAATACGGGGATTAAAATCGAGAAATAATTTTCCTCGATTTTTAATAATTTTTTATAAAAAATCCAATGGGAAATACAATGGGCGATTAACATAAATCTTTTTCTTGATTTCACAGACGGTCAGTGACGTCACACTTCGCAATGCTAAAAAAAAAAAAAAAAAAAAAAAAAAAATTAATTTTACTTTTTTAATTTAAATAATTTTGAAGTAGTTTTAATGTACTTAATATCGTTCTATTTTAATAACACGTGTACGCAAAATTTCTTAAATTTAATACGATCATTTACAAAAGAGATGTATACCGTCCAGCGTCCCTTTAAAGAGAAAAAACTAAGTAAAAATAAGGGAGACATAACAGTCATGTTATGGACACGTTTCATTCCATAGTATTCCTTTCCCTACTGTCCCAGAGTTCACTTTTAGGCCGGCAGCCCGAACGATCTCTTCTGGACATTGATTCAGATTCTTCCAAAGGCCGGGCCACTCCGGACCGGTTTTTAACTTCAGTTCGAAAGGCTTTGACCTTCACTGGGCCGTTTTTATTTCTCTTTTCTTCATGCAACCATTTTTTTGCGACTTTCTTTTTTTAGAGTTATTATTATTATTTTTTTGTTTTCTTTCTTCCCTTGGGATCTTCCGCCTCACGATTTCGGGAGATGCTTCTTCCGCAAACATTCGGACTTTTTTCATCGGCGTAGACAGACAGGTGTCGTGGTTTCTCCGTGACCATTACAGCGAGTGGACACATTACCGTCACGGACTGGTGAGTACTCAATTACAGATTGTTATTTCTGAGTTACTTTTCCTTGGGTGAAAATGAAATAGTGTTGTACATTGCATTGCATGACAATACATACTGATGGGATCGTTTTGTGAAATGCAAACAAGTTACCTGCGTCCCTATAACTTCATGTCTTTTTTTTTTTTTTTTTTTGCCTTTTAATTGAATATTTTTCTGTGCACAAATTCTCGAAACCAGTTACTCTGGTAGGAAAGAAGAAGAAGAAGAAAAAAAAGTGACGTTTTAAGTAAGGATTTTTTCTTCTGATGTATATGACAATATCGGTGCTTAAAAAATTATGTAGTACAAAATTATTTAAATTATCAAAGCAGACTAAATAATTGGATTTGATAAAGAGCCTGAAATCGTAAATTAAAAAACAATACGTAAAAATATTTTATTTTAATCAATGAATTTGATTCGTAGATCAATTTTAATATTTAATTTAAACACTTAAAATAAAGGATTGTTTTCGTTAACATTTTCAACTTTCGATTTTTTAATAAATGTGCACATACTGGAATGTCTTGAAGATAATTTAACTTATTTTTTGAAAAGCTTTCTGTTTGTCTGTGCGTGTGACTATGTTTCACTTTTTCCTCGCTGTAAATTAAGAAATAATTCATTCATTCATTCTATGGAATTTAATATTTAGTTGAGCCCCATGGCTCAGATTTCATTTTGAAACGGACAGCAATGGGCCCTACCGTGCCGTCATTTCTCAATATTGGCTTGACAGCCTCTATGGTAGAGGTGGCGAACCCCCAGCCCGCTGTATAGTCTATTGCGGTCCGTGGTGGAATTTCAGAAATTTTATAGATTGACGTAAGCCAAAGGGCTCACACATTAAAAAATAATATATTTGTTCTGACCCTTCGGAGTGAAAATACCAGTTACGGAAGCTAGAGAAACAAATATCGCACTGATTATTGCTAAAAAAAAAATTATTAAATAAATTATAGATTCTTTTTAGCGTAATGACACATTTATGTTCCTGCTTTTTTTTTTTTTTTTTTTTTTTTTTTTTTTTACTTTTGTGTTGTTATTTTTTGAATAAAATTAAGCTTAATATTAAAGTATTGTACTCCAAATATTTACCCGCACACCCCCAAGAAATCAGATATACATGAATCCCACAGATACAAATATATATATATATATATATATATATATATACATAATGCATGCTTTCGTATACATAAACACAATGCGACCCGCCTGAATAAAATAGATTCCCAATACGCCCCACCAAGTGTTTTGGACTGGGCAGGCCTGTTCTACAACATGAAATTATATTAAAGGAGATATGAGAAGGGACTGTTATGTAAAACTATGCTCATTCACTTTGGTGCGTACCACTCGACAGCTATTGCACACTTTTCACAATATACGCACTTGGTAGGGTTATCTTATCCCCTATTCAAAGCGCGTAAGCACACCCAGTGGGTAGTAAAATGCTTATTATTTTGGAAAGAAGATGCTTTTGGTATAGGCCGTTTAACAGGTCGTGCGATTACAATAGATAATTTTAGCTTAGCCATTTTTACCATTTACCATCACCTATCGCAGCTTCCATAGCACAGAATATAGCACTAAATTTGATATGCATGATTATTATTAGAAATAACTAAGTAATTTTTTTCCTGAGGGTTGCCGAGTATTTTATTTCGCATTTTAAAAGTTATTTCAATATAGGGGCCACCTTTCGAATGTGCCACTATGCACCCAAGGTGGCCCATACGCTGCAATTTGAAATTGTATTATAAAAAAAACTCAATTACATTTTACAGAAAAAGGTATATTTGATATGTGTTAGAGATACGTGTAAAATTTTATTCGTCTATCCCCACTTCCCCACCCCCCAAAAAAACCACACACATTTAACCAGAATTTTTTTTTTTTTTTTTTTTTTTTTTTAAGTCCTCAAAGCTACCTGTGGGTCACCTTACCTACCTGACTTTTCTAGTTCAGATCATTAAAATGAAAATCAAAGCGTTGTTATGTTTTTTGAATTATTTGACACACCCTCTCTTTCAATAGACGTTTACTAACTTTATGTGTAATACCCCCAATAACATGTATGTGGATGAATATAACTTGGCATGCAAACACGATCCGTTATAAAACCATACCACAATTGTTCCGGGTCGAAACAATTTACGAATTGTATCCATTTCCTTCAGGACTTTTGCATCAGGGATACAAAGAAGAACTCTTATACAATTACGACCTATGAACTAAAACTATTTGAAGCGCTTTTTAATATCCTTAATCCTTTTTGCCCGAAATTAAAAAGAAAAAGAAATGTACTTCAAACACAAATTTTCTCTTAGTTAAGATGAATTCCGAAAGATATAAAAACGAAAATTATGCCAATCCTATCATCCTAATTAGGGTAGCACTTTAGTGTACAATTGGATGGGAAATGATCAATACCTTAAAAAATGTTTAAAAAAAAAAAAAGGGTGTTTATTTTTTATTATTTTTATATTCTTTATAAAGTAATGATAGATTTTTGAGGTTATATATAAATTAATTACAACACGGGTAAAAATCATGAAAAACGGCAGTCATAAAATGCGTGTTCTTAACCCCTTAACGCGCGGCGTCCTCGCTGCGAGGACGCAAAATTTAAGATCCAGCTGCAAAAATTCATCCCGGAAATTTTTTAGCAAAAATTTACGTTTATAACATATCAGAAAAGGCCGGTTTTTTTAACCTTAAAATTTAAAATTTCTTTTAGTTTAATTTAGTTCATGAATTCCGGTGGCAGTATAATTTAAATGATCCGAATTGTCTTGCGCCGCAAAGGGTTAAAACCCTTTCTTTAACAGAAACGCCTCCCTACAGCATCTAGTGTCATAGAGCGATATTAACCCTTTCATATCATAACACTGACCTTTTTCTTTCTTACTATCTAAAACATCCACAGTTTCAAAATGAACAATATTATAATCTATGTACATTTTCTTACAAAAATATATTTTTTAGATGGCTTCACTAACTAATAAAAGGATGTTTTACTCTATTCTGATAGCAATATTAGAATCCGTTTCCTTTTTTAGATAATTTAAGTGAATGAATTGTTTCAAATAGGGTCAGGTGGGATACAATGGGTATAAAATAGCCTATTTATGAATTTTCACTCGAATATTTTTTGTCAAAATATTTTGTTGTACAAAATGTACAAATGTACGTCAATGTTGAACAAACTTACGTTGCATATAGGTTGAGAGTAAAATTAAATAATTTTTATTCATAATTCACACATATATTCGTAAGGGGAGTGCTTATAACTATGTGTTTTAAATACCCATTTTACTCCACGCAGGGGAAAAATGGGTATACTGAGGGGTAAAATGGATATGCAAATTTAATACTGTAGGAAATGATTTTAAAAAATATTATTTATACAGTACAGTGTAATAGTGTTAAATTAAAAATCAAATAACAAAATTTAAGTATTTAAAATAATAATAATAATAATGATGGCCTCTAGTATTAAATTGTGGCTTGTTTCAAATATTTATTTACTTGATGTTTTTCAATAAAATACAGATCGTCTACACCCGGGAAAATATAAAATTCACCCATCTCAGATTTTTTTTTCAAATACTTCAAATAGGTGTAATGCCTCAATAGCCAAAACTTTGCCAATGAATTCTTTTTTGCTTTTCTTTCCTAAGTATTATGCTTTTACCCAGGTACCTACAGTTAGACTTCACTTCATAGATACATTTTCAGCAATTTCTTTTCCACATATGTTTTTTATTTGGAAACTGTCTTTCTTCTTTTTTATTTTAATTTTCTTGTTTTTTAATTCATGCGTTTTTCACTTTCAAATTTTAGCCTTTCTAGAATTTCCTTGCCTATTAATATTTCTTCTGCTGTTGCCTGAACACGCCTACGTTTTCGTTTTAAATTATATATGTGCATGCAGTTGTAAAATCTGAAACTTTTGGTGATAGTACTGTGACAGTATTGTACATTTCAAATCTTTGTAGGTTGCTGATATTGTGCTTTGAGACATAAATTCTTGGATGCGTTCAGTGATGATTCAGGTGATGTCGATGCGTTCTGAAAACTTGAAGGGCCATTAGAGAAAACGGAAGCACAATAATAATCTAAATTATATAAGAATGACTCTGAGAGAAATATAACAGATTTTCACCAGCAAAAGCAGAAAAAACACTAAAATATGTAAACCTAGGTTATTTCTATTAATTATGAGGAAGCACTATTTGTTTTATTTGAGATTACTAATTATGACATCGCATAATTTTGTGTTTCAATCAATTTTAATTTATCATAAATGAATTGTTATTCATTTAAAGATAAAATATCGTGCTGTTTCTATTATAAAGAAGTTGTTTGAATGTTAAGCCTAACCCTATACCCATTTTACCCCATTTTGAAAACAGAAGATTAAAAAGAGCAGAATTTATTTTTTCTGCACCTGTAAGTTGAAGCAGCAGCAGAAATGTCCAAGTAAAGATATTATGACACATTTATGAAAATTCTTCAATAATCAGGACTTGGGGGGGTGAAAGTTATAACAGACAATGTGCGACTGAAATTTGTCTATTACAGTTTAAGGTTTTGTTTCTCACTTATAAAAGTCTATTTAAACTAGTATGATGTTGCCACCACATGACTTTCTTCTATATAATTTTACACAAAATTCATTCAACACAAATTATTATTAAATTATTTTCCCTTATAAATGCAGACAATTTTTATCTAACAGAATTATATATATAGTAATAAATGCCGAAAGAAAGTCAATTTTTTGCAATTAACAGAATAAATACGATTTTATTTTTCCGTTAAAAAATAATAAAAAAATCGATAACTTTGTTTTAAATTATCACAGTTCTATAGTTCAACCATTCATTTTAAAGGTATTGACGAGATTTTTCGAAAGATACTCATATTGAAAATTTACTTCCCCTCCCCCCCCCCCCGGGTTGTACTTCCCCCCAGAGGAGGAAGCGATACTCCCACATGCACAATTTATTTTTTTTCCTAGTTTACTACTACTATTATCAAAAATTCATATTAAATTTACAGTCACATGTTAAAAATAACTCTCATTATGTACATTTATACGAAATTTTGTCCCATACTGCCATGTTAAAAATTTAGAAAAAAAAAAAAAATGCGATCACAGCACCACCTGTTCAGAGATTCATCCCCAAATCTAATTAGCACCAGTTTATGTCAGGGTGCAACTAAATACCAAGTTTGGTTAAATATCGTTTATTGGTTCATGAGATACAGCGTCCACAAAATTTGTGATACATACACACAGGCATACAGACTGACAGACGTTTTCTAAAAACAGTCAACTCGTGTTCAGGACATCACTAAACGTGTAAATTCATCGAAAACTGGAGTTCGGAAATTTTCACGAATCCAGTACTTTCTCTATATGCACATATAGAAGAAAGTAAATATATAAACTGTGAGACAGAACTCAGAACAGTCAATTATAATACAAAACTCAAAAAGCTGCAAACATAAATAAGTATAATATTTAAAAAAAAAAATTAAGATAAAAATTAATTTTACGTTTTTTTTTAAGTGTTTTTAACAAAATAAAAATAATTTGTTTTTTAAACCATATATTTTAACTATTCATTTTACCCCACCTGATCCTATTTTTACCTAATTTACTCCCCCCTCCCCCCCGAAGAGGGGGGGGGGAGTAAATTTTCAATATAGGTATCTTTCGAAAGATCTCATCAATACCTTTAAAACGAATGGTTGAACTATAGATCTGTGATAATTTAAAGCAAAGTTATCGATTTTTTTTATCTTTTAACGAAAAAAAAACTTGGAAAAAATCTTGTTTCTTCTGATTTGCAAAAAATTGACATCTTTCGGCCATAGATATAGTAATAAGACATAGATTGATCATTTGGGGGGAGGGGGGATGCTTCCTTTTTACTCGGAGAAAAGTCCACAATATGGTTGTCTTTCTCCGAGTGAATACACACAGATAATTTAGAAAATAAAATTTTGGATAATTTATGCACTAAAGTTGAATGAAAAACTACAGATACAATTTCAAATTCATTTTTCTTTTTCTATTTTTCTATTTTTTCTTTTACATATTTATTAATTAAGTTAAACTCTTTTTATATACTAAAACTAACGTTCTTTACCTACGCCGCTGCTAACTATATTTAAAAGAATTTTGAAAAACCTATATTACTTACTAATATAAAAATTTAAACAATATCAAACTTTAAAAAACATATTCAATTAAAAATCAAAAACAAAGCAACTGATTATAAAAACTATATTTTTCATAATTTAATCAAATATAATTTACTTGATAACTCATCCATTTTTTTTTTTTTTTTCATAAATTTATTATAAGAATTAAAAGATGCAATATTTCGACATTTTGAAAATTCATCAGCATTCTATTCTATTCTATTACAATTGCCGAGTTTCAATAGCAGTGAAGCCAGATAGTCGAAAATTATTTCCCCAAAAAGATCTTGAAATTTCTCCAAATCAGGTTTTTTTTTTTTTTCGAAAAAATCCCCAACTTGATTTCTACTAAAAAAGAAAAAGAAAAAAAAAAAAAAAATCAAGCAAATTTAAGCTTAGATTTTTTCCCAGATGAAGGCAATTTTTGTAAAAAAAATCCCCAAATACAAAAATGCCCTCTAGTCAGTAATTATAATCCCCTCTAATCAGTTGGTGCAGTTGGTAACACACGAAGAGGCAAGTGTAGAAGTTAAAAATGGAACATTGTGAACCGAATACAACTTATTATTATTATTAAGAACAGAAAAATTAATAAATTAATATAAAATAAAGCTATAATATATTGTATATGTGTAAAATTTTAGACAGAAACTAGAAAGAAAGCAGTGTTGCCAATTCAAATTTTGCGATGTTCCACTCAAAACTCGAAATGTCCCTACACTGACGATAAAAGTCCCTACTTTAGTGAATAATCATGAAAAAATTAGGAACAACAACATAATCCATGTGTAATTCGTTGAAATTTCTTACAAAATTACCAAAAATTCCCTATGAATTTAAAATTTGTCCCTTCATCATGAATAAAGCTGTTGAAAGTCCCTAGTCGTAGGGATAAATCATTACGTTGCCAACATTGACAGAAAGTTGAACTCCCCAGATTTGTCCCCAAAAAAGTCCCCACAACCATTTGGTCCCCAAAATTGTCCTCAGAAGCCTCAAAAATCTCCAAAATTGGGACTAAATCCTCAATCTGGCATCTCTGTTCAATGGTTTCAATACCACTGATGCCAGATGCCAGATGCCAGATGCCCAGCACAATACGGCTGATGCCAGAAATTTTTTTCGGCATAAAAATTTTTTGAATTATAACATTGGTATGATAAATCTATATAAATTATTATATCTATGCTTTTGGCATTTATTGATAATATAATAAAAATCGTCTGCATTTATAATTGGAAAATAATTTGATAATTTAATAAATAATTTGCATTGAATAAATTTTGTGCAAAATTATATAGAAGAAAGTCATGTGGTGGCCACATCATAGTAATTTTATTTTATTTTTTTAATTTTTATAATTTGTATTTTAATTATTACATATATTTCTTTCAAAATGTTGATATTTGAAAATCATCACTGATTGGCATCAGTGGTAATCAAGTACACATCTTAGTTGCTTTGTTAACTATATTGATTTGGACTCTGCAATTACAACTGTTTTCAAAACTTATTTATATTTTTCACTTTTAAAATAAATTTATGACTCAGTGTAAAATTCATTGTTGTATGTAAAAAATAAATAAATAAATAAATAATAATAAATAAAAATAATAACAATAATAACAATAATGATGATGATGAAACGGTTAAAGTACACGATGGTTAAAAATATTTTTTTTTTCTACCCTAAATTCGGTTTCATACGCTTTTAAATCGAATGTGGCTTAAAGTAGCTTCGAGAGACATAAAGGTTAAATTATTTAAAATCAAACAAAGCTGACATAAGTTATTTCGTTTGTGTAAGAATGGATCATTCAGTAAAAGGTATATGCGTATTACTTACGGTTCTTACACAAAGTAACGTGAAATAATTTACACATATGTCCTAACAGACATTATTGTATTGCATTCAATTATTTAAAATAAAATGAAACTGATCTGTGTTTTAACTGTTTTCTACAACACAGTTGTTTCCAGAAATTGCGTGGCTGCCATTTAAATATCTTTTACGAGAACACAAGACTTGGGGAAAAATACTCAAACGCCCTGTTAGAATTTCATTTTTTGTTTACTGACTGAATTATTCGTTAATTCATCTTAGTTTAAATTTATCTACGCCTAGTAACTACGAAACATTTGGAAAGTTGAGTGAAGTCACTCCACATTTTTATGGGGTTTTGTACATATGTTCTTGAGTTTTAATTGTCGATAAATTTATTTTAAAAATTTGTGTTTTGGACAGTTCTGCTTCCGAATGCATCGGCTATGAGTCCTTTCGAGAGGCTGAAGGCGAGCTGCATCAAGAAAAAGGAGTTATACGAAGACCCCGATTTCCCGGCCAACCAGTCGTCCGTCTTCTACCACCAGACACCACCTTTCCAGTTCGTGTGGAGAAGACCCAAGGTAAAAACGAAACACTCATTCTGAATTACGTTTTTATTAATATAGAGTATTAATAAATTTGAATTTAAAAAAAAATTAATAAGCAAACACTTTAAATGGTGAAAAATCCTAAAACAGTTGTTTTTGGATCGAAATAATTACGCATGATCCTTCATCAGGCAAAAGGAGCAGCCATGAGAACAACAAGAAAACACCAACCAGTGAGAACACAAAATATTAGTCTTAAAAAAAGAAATATATAAACAGCGAAAAATTATAATGATAAACCGAAACAATATAAATCGACAGAGTAGAGTACATAACGATGTAACATGTGATTTCCCGTTTTCCATACTTTTATTTAACAAAAGTACGCTCATAGTGAGAAATGCAAAACCAAAAGTGAAACAAAATTTATCAATCTATTAAAGATTTAAGTTTTGAATTTTTGCCGCACTTCCGTCCATTTTTTTTACTTCTATTGAAAGAGCAGTTAAACAGTAATTAGAGTAATTCAATATTAAATCCCAATTCTAAATAAAGAGTGAATCGATAGGAAGATGGACTGAGAAAAATCCCAGCCTCCCACAGAATAGCTAAGCAGAATAAATGTGAGTCTTTCCAAAACTAAGCAAGTCAGACAAAAAATATCAGGAATTATTTAGTACGAATCGAATTCCCATTTGTTTCATACGAATAGAATAAATGGCTGTCTTGAGTGATCTTAAAATGTCGATGCACCCCATATTTCGTCAGTTTGAAAGGAAAGATATTAATAGTACAAAATTAAATAGCAGGAATGCAATAATTGAATGCCTAAAACTGTAATCATACCAATTGCAATTTGATAACATGAAGCAAAGCAAAGGACTACTCTGCGAAGTTTATCGATTTATCTTATGGGGCATTATTCCGGCTAGTCATGTAGGTATTAAAACTGCAAAAAGAAAAGGGCGGGGGGGGGGGGAGGAATCACAATAATATTAACAAACAACAGTAATTCATATTAAAAATAAATCATGTAAGTCAGAAAGAGGTAAAGTGGATTTTTGAAATTAAAACATTTTGTACTGTTTTCTTCTATAAAAAATCATCATTATATTAGTGTTATTGGTAGAAAATATATGTATGGGGTTAAAAAACTGGTTATGCATTTAATATAATATTGACATCGTTGAAATATATATATTACATTTGAGGATACCAATTAAGCTTTTATCTTCCCGTTTGAAATGGAAAATCTTTCGAATAATTGTATGTTTTGTAGCTTTAAACGATAAAAATTCATTACACGATGAACAAAAATATAATTAATACTCTGATATAGAACTCCTACCACTTAAGGTGCAACATAGAAAGCGAATCAGGTCTATCTGAACATTTCCAGTGATTTCAAACAAATATTTTTAGAAAAGGTTTTATTTTACAGATATTTCCATGTAGACCGTTGGCCATATGCTAAAAATGTCCTTTAAAAACAAGTTCGTTTCAACTTTTCGGGGGCAATCTGAAAACGTTGTTTTTCTTCTTTCTAAGATAGGTAATGAAAATATATCAAATGTTCTGGAAGTAAACTTTGCACATAAATTTGGAAATTAATTCCAATTTGAAGGAACTGAGTTTACATTTACGACGCTGTGCGCAATCTATTTCTGGTAGTATTGTGATTCGTTGAATAAATTTTAAATTAACTTGCACACAAGTGCTGAAATCATATTCCTGAAAAAATGTGCTAAACAAGTAAAATATTAATAACTAGTTGATCTGCAAATCAGAAGCCTCAACGTCCTATTTTCATCACTCATTATTCAATAGATCATTGATAATATTTATTTACTCCATATTATATATATCATTATCATCCTCAATTTCAACCTTTATCAGTCCACTGCAGAATGAAGGCCTCTTCTAGGTGATTCCAATCCGTCCTGCTTTCTGCAATTCTTCTGCATTCTGCTCTTCCAAACTTCACAATTTTATCTCTCCAACGACATATTGGTGTCTTTCTCGGTCTTTTGTTGTATTGCGATATACAAAATAGGACTGGTGGTCCATCTATCATAATTTCTTCCGGAAAAGTGCCCAGCCCAGATCCATTTTAATTTACTTCTAGAAATGACATCAGTAACATTGGTTTTCTCCCAAGTGTTTCACTTTCTTTCTCTTTGGGTGAGTCCTAACACGCATCTTTCTCTCTCTTTATATATATATATATATATAGATACATATATATGACGACTCGCTACATAAACAGATACATTTCTAACGGGGGCTACCGCCCCTCTTCAACTTTCCGCTGTATATATCTGTCTATATCTACCTCTCTCTACACACACACACACACACATATATATATATATATGTATGCATTTATATATTTTCCTAATAACAGCCTTCTATTAATTCCTTATAAATAGAAGGCTATTAGATTATTTGATACCTAATCTTGTACCAAACTATGATTTGGTACAAGTATTTCAATCATAAATACATGTACCAAATTTCATGCAAAAAGACTACCCTGTGTAACCCTGTAAACTAATTATCAATTTTATGCCCACAATTTTCCACAGAAAAACACGCTTTTAAACATTCTAATAACATTTCATAATATTTAATGTAACCATGTTAAAATACATTTTTAATACATACTGGACCATAATGGTACGATATTCTTTTGCGTATCCCTGAAAAAGAGCCATCGTTATTATATACGCCAATAAAAATAGTACACCTAATGAATTATAACTCACTTATATTTCAACCTAATTTGATATTCTTTGAATATTACAGAATGTCATCGGAATTCTTTGGTATGGTCCTCTAAATAAATTTAGCTTATACATAGTACCTCCTTTTTTTTTTTTTTTTTTTTTTTTTTGAGATTGAGAGGGGGGGAGAAAACATGTTTGTATGTTTATAATATATATTAATTCCCCTGAATGCAGCATAAACGCGTTAAAATGCGCTTAGATAAAAATTCCGTTACAATTTTCGCAAGCATCATTTTTAGCATAGCAATATTTTAGAAATATAAATAGAATATGAACTACTGTCATAAATTGACTAAAAATGCAATAATTAAAAAATATAATAAAAATAGATAAGATACTAAGGTTTTTTCTAAAAAGAAAAAGAGTTGTTGCAAAATGAATTAATTAATTAATAGAAATGCATTAACAACATGGCGACAAAAACAAAAATTTAAAAGTCGCGATGGAGATCCTATATTAAAGCTGTCCTTCTTGATGAAGTATGAAAATAAGTACAAAGCATGATTTTTTTTTTTTTTTTTAAACCATTCTTGGAGGATTTTGGTTAACATCATAAGCGTTTCATTGCACACTATTAATTTGGTTTTCATAACAACTTGGCTTCTGAGGAATTAAAATTAAAACTGGGCGGAGAAATTGGTTTAAGATTTATGTGTTTCAAATTTTAAAGGTAAATAAGAAAAGAAATAAAGCGTGAAAATTCCGCTCGGGTTTGCTAGTAATAAACACTGAGTTTTAACCAGATGAATATTTTTTGTTATATATTAGTTTCTTCTTTTTTTGCTTTTCCAGGATCTGTGTACCGATCCTGTTTTTGTAGATGATGCACCGGATAAGCTGAAAGTGGTCGCTGGAAAATTAGGTATGATTTTTCCTCTTCATCTTTCTATTTAGGCAGAATTATTACTTTTGATTAGCAAGCTAGTCTTTAATTAATATGACATATAGAAAAAGCTCCCTGTCGAAAGTTTAATATGTGAATGATTTAAACAATACTAGTTAATACCCGTCAAAATTTGACGGACGATGTGCAACTAAAATCTTTTCACGGCATAAAGTTAAAAACACCCTTGCTTTAATATTTCGCATTGCTCTTAACTGGTTTAAAACCCCTGCTTTAATCAATTATCTTTTGGTTGGAGGGAGGAGAGATAAATTTCATGAAATTTCAATATACAAAATTTAAGTATACTCCATATATTAAAAATAAAATCCCAGGCAGAATTTATATAGATTATCGAAAGAATAAATATTTCTTAATGACATAGTATCAATATTTGTGATAATACTTATCAAAGCATCAAGCATGTAAATTAATCCCACAATAGAATTCCTCCCTGTCACACCAAATCGACTGATAATCTATAGAACTGCACTCGTTTTATGCTTACTGTGAAATTTATTCGTTGTTTTTCACGCAAATGAATGAATACAAAGACTTACGACCAGATTATAATTATATTAACTTACTATCAACGATAACAGGTCACAGTTTTTTAATAAAAGACATACATGAAAGGAAGACAAAGATTTCATTCACTTTAATTCTAATTTGATAAGACAATAAGTGCATTCTAACTGTAAAATAATAGTTTGATTCTGATTTTTCCTTCCTATATTTGTAAAACCACTTGGATATAATCCAAAATATTAATTCATTGTATTCTAAAAATAAACTGCAAATCGGAATACAGTTAAAATTTGTTTTTACTGGAATAGTATTACTATAACACTTTATTCTAACAAAATATCATATTTCAACAAAAGTATACTGTTAAAAATAAATAAGAATGAATTTAATACTTTAGCAAATTAATTTGCTCATTAAATTTTTAATAATAAACTACATGATGTAAATTTTTACTCGTATAAATTATCGATATTTTAATGTTATTCTTTTTAAATTATTTTTACTGTAATATGGTATCAAAATGAAGTATCAGAGATTATAATAATTAGAGTAAAAAAAATAAATGTACATAAATAAAATAAAATAAAACCTCCTTTGATTTTAAATATCTATCTCCATTTTTTCTAAACAAAGTTTTCAACTGATAAAAGTTAACTTTTAAAAAACAATAAACTCTGACAATTTGTTAATTTTAAAAGATTTTTTTTCTTCTTCTTTTAAGAAACGGAAAAAAACACAGATGGCGCCACATCCTGTGTGAAGAAATTTTCGTCGAAAAAGCATACGATGATAACCGATCGTAGGGCGGGTTCAGGCTCTCGACCGATCCAGGATCGATCCAATTGGTCGAGGAACAATGCGTCCAGTCTCATCGACCGGTCTGGATCAAAGTCGTCCAGTGTAATGTGTTCCATGGACCGGTCGTGGATCAAATCGCCCAAGAAATTTTTCCGAGTCATTTGACCCATTTACAAATCCATTGCTGTGATTGGATCGCGGAAGAAGAGTATAGGAATTAAAACGAGATAGGGCAGCGAGCGCGGGAACAGAAGCTTCCTTTTACGGTTTTACGCATTAATTCAGCCGATTCCAGGAAAGCGATTCGATCGCCGCCTGGTGTAGTACCTTTGAAACTTATCGGAAGAAAGGGAAAGCCCGCCCCTTCGGCTTCAGTCATCACACGATTTCCGCAGCCAGAAATGTAACGACGTGCTGATTGGTGTATTTTCGAGATTTGGTCGCCCTCTATCTGTAAGATGAAAATTACTACCTTACCGTAACATTCGTAATACATCCTACTCTTTTAATCCATGGATTGGATATTGGTTATTGCTCTGGTTACGCCATCTATCGGTCCTTACAAACACGAATATGCATACAAGCATTTTTTTTTGGTAAATAACTGTATAATTGTTTTAGAATTACAAATATATGCATGCAATGGATTGAAATATACAATAATGCAAATTGAAATTCATCGAATATTATTTAAATTTAATAAAACAAAATTTTAAAATGCTCCCTGCTAACATTTGTTTTTTTAATTTTGAGTTCAACAAAATATTTTAAATTTGTTTGTGAACTACTTTGGGAATTTATCGATTAGTTAATTTTTATGAAACATTTTTATGTTTGAATACTAAATATTTGCATTAAATTTCAGCATTCAAAGTTAAAAATAATTAACAATATTTAAAAATCAACATTTAATTTGTATTTAAATAATAATAATATTAATAAAAAATCATAAATATATTAAACATTTAAAATATTATTGATTGAAATCTGAATTAATTGAATTTAACAAACCAATTTAATGAAGATTTGAATCAAAATAATAATAATTTAAAAAACTGTTATAATTTTTTTTTTTTGCTTTGTAATCATTGATTTAAATTTAAATTTAATAATTTTTTGCAATGTGCAATAGTTTTATATTTCTTACCTTAGCTCATAATAAAACTTGAACCTACAGTCGGTAACAAAAGTGTCCGAACACTAGCAAAAATTCCTATGTAAAAAAAGTACACTTAATGCTGTTTTGTTAAATAAATCCTTGTCGAATCCTGTTCTTTGTCAGTCTAAGAACAGGATTCGACAAGGATTTATTTAGCAAAACTGTATTAAGCGTACTTTTTTTACATAGGAATTTTTGTTAGCGTTCGGACACTTTTGTTACCGACTGTACTTCTTATTTACATCGAATATTTGAATGCTAAATATTTGTTTTAAATTTCAGCATTCCAACTTAAAAATATTTAACAAAAAATAGCTTGATAATAAATCCACAAAATAAAACTTAAAATTGTTTACAGTATATCATTAAAATACAATAATGCATAATTGAGGGAAATAATTAAAAAAAATTTTGCTGGAAAATTTTTTTAAATTAAAATTTTATTGTTATTATTTTTTTATTTAAGTAATTTTCAAAAAAGAATTATATAATTAATATTATTGTATTTCAGTGCATATGTACCCAACTATGCAGAATACAAAAAAAAAAAAAAAAAAAAAAAAAAAATGTTATGCATTTATATATATATTTTTTATTATTCATAGTTAAATTACATTTTTAATTAATGAATTAAATTTTTCTTTAATTAATTTAATTTTATAATATTCTATAGCTAATTTCAAACTAAGCCTACAGATGACAGCTCTGATTTTGATCCAATAAAAGGATCGGAGTCGTCCAGCCTCTGCTTTCGACCGGTCGTGGATCAGTTGGATCGGTCGAAGTGATCCAGAGGCTGGACTCACCCATAGATAAACGTAACCGATAAGTATTCGCGAATTGCTTTGTTTTTAATATACTTCCTTGGGAAGTATGAATCAATAAATTAATCGTGAGAATTATTTTTATGATTGAGTTTTAATTAGCGTCTGCCATAGACATATGAAATCTATAATATTAAAACACAAAGCCTTTTCTGTAAGACCAAAATCGTTACGTATTGATGTCGTCTGCTCAAACTTTACCATCGGTATTCGTATTGCACTGCATAAAGAGAAAGGAATATCCCAGTTCCGATTGGTTCAAAATTTTCTCGCGCATGCCCAGATCGTACGATTTTGGTCTTTCAGAAAAGGCTTTGTGTTTTAATATTATAGATGCCTGAATAAAATCTTTGGAGTATGCAATAATAATAATAATAATTCGTTACGGTTTCTTTTCGAAAGCTTTCACGGAATGCATTCCGCAGAATAAAATCTTAAGCATGCTATCTCAGCTATCTTCAAGTCATATATGAATGTATCGTTAACAGAGTCAATTCAGTACAAATAGTGAATAAACAATGTCATCATGTTTTCCCCCATGTTACACAAAAATGACCTATCATGAGGATCCTGTTTCAACATCAAAAAGTAGAATTGGAATTTAAATTTGAAATTTTTAGATTTATTAATTTTCCTGTGACTTATTTTTCTGTGTTCATAGCTCTTTCACTGGCTGTGTTGTAAACCATTATATCTTCAGTTAATCTCTGGGATAACGGCCATTTATGTTTGTTACTATGAAAATTACGATGCGATAAAAGAAAAAGGTGTTGCTGTTTCAAAAATTTGAAATATCGTCACTGCAGCCGTAATTATGAGACCTGGACTATTGTGTATATACTCGAGCTTATATCTTAAATTTTCTAATTCCAAACGTCGTGGCGTTTACTTGAATGGTATTTTCCCTAGTCTATATATGAAGAAATGTATTTTTTTTTCTTTTATTTATTTATTTGTAACAACATTTCTTTCTTATAACTCCTTGCAACCAATATATATATATATGTAAGTTAATGGTTTTTTCTTTCTTTCTTTCTTTCTTTTTTTTTTTTTTAATTCTCAGAATAGAATCTTCTCTGAGTATAGAATCTTCTCTTTTAGTAGTCAAAGTTATGAATAAAAAACTCTAAGTATTATTGTGGTTATTCAAAATAACGTCTAAAAAAAAAAGGCCGTATTTTTTGGCTCTTGAATGTCTGCTTATGCATATCAATCCACGCCTGTTTTTATAACTATTTCTATATTTTTATGAGTAATCTCAAATATCGAGATACATAATATTCCAAAACTGTTCTGTTTTACAATTTATCAATGTACCCTATAATATTTCAAGTGCCTTTAAAAAACAGACATCTAAATATTACAGACATCTCGTATCTAACTATTTATAAGATTGATCTTGACCATAAAAAGCCAGTAAGCTAAAAGTAAAAGCCATTCCTTTTAGTGTTCTTCTTATACATGTTTCAGGATCAGTGCTTATAAAATATTTTTTTATACCTTGCTTTGGAAGGAGATCCATGGTTCGTGTCATGCATTGGTTGCCTGGCCAGTCTCCGTGGTCTATTCTACCGAGTTGTTCCAGCTGACCAAGGGTTTACGTCATCAGACTATGCAGGGGTATTCCGTTTTAGACTGTGGTGGTGCGGAGAATGGAGGGAAGTAGTCGTCGACGATCGCCTGCCCACAGCCGGTGATAAACTTCTGTTTGCACACAGCCCTTGTACAGATATCTTTTGGCCTGCTTTGTTGGAGAAAGCATACGCAAAGTAAGTGCTATTCGGTGTTTGAAATTTTCCATTTAAACAGTTAAAAAACAGTCTGCTATCTAGCACACAACAATTCCATTAATACACTCATCGATGTAAAATTTTGCTAAGAAATAACTGTAAGAATGCAAGAAAATTTGGCATTAATGTACTTATTTATCAGATGTGCAAATAACATACACGTACATAGCATGTTTCCGCATTGTATAATGCCAAGAGAGGGCGTTACATTTCATTGTGTTCATTAAGTATGGTGTTATGCTGACTTTGATAATTAGCCATGAATGACTTTGATAAGCTGCCAAGGTTCCAGACGGTTGAAATCATCGATATGATGGAAAGCGCGTGATCAGCTCGGTGACTGACTAACTCACTACTTAATGGGATGCGAAATTATTGTGAGTAGGTTTTTAGAGCAGTGGATCAAAAAGATGTTTCCTATACAGTTGCTTAGCTAGGAATACTACTAGCAGACCGCTTAGCTACTAGCAGACTAGCTACTTAGTTACTTACCTATTTAGCTACTACTAGCAGACCGTCCATCACATCATTCAACCTGCATCCACAACGTGAATTGCATCATTATCTGTTATTCGAGTACAGGCAAATTTTTCAGTGTACGCTCCTGTATCAGTCCATATCATCGCTCATCTACAGAAGGAATTTGATATTATGGCTTTTATTACATGTGCTGTCAATGGCACCTATTTAACGTTGCCTCCCTGTGGAGACGCTCGCACTTGACGGAGTTGGGATCGCAATCGAAACAGTTCAGCAACGATTCCAAATTCAAATTTTGAGAGTAATAACAATCGGTACGTTGAGAAGGGTAGGGGAGAGGAAAGGTAATTGCACAGTATTGCAGCATAGCGCTCCCTCAGGTAATAGGACGGTATAAGTTGCTATCGCATACGATACCTGGCCATCGTTAATATTCATCAACGGCATTGGCATTAGGTCAGTTCAGTGTTGCGTTTGTGACATCCTCCAGCCACATGTGTTGACACTCACTGGAAAGCTTCCAGTAGGTACTTTTCGAATGAACAATGCTCGAAGGCACACTGTAACTGAAAGTTTCACGTGAATGACACCGCTACATTAATAGTTTTCTTGGTTTGTTCAATCTCCAAATCTGTCACCAATCGAGCCTATCTGGGATCCCATGGATGACAAGCTGAGTATAATAATAAAATAATTGAATAAATATAAATCCTATAAGTCCATAAAACGCAGAATCCAATTAATTTTACTTTATTTTATTTTTTAAGGTAATAATGTCTGTTCTATGTATCTCGTTAAAAATAACTGATAAATCCTGATATATGTATAGGATTAACTCGTTTCAAAATGAGATACAAATTCGTATTAGGAGGTTCCTGCCCTCCCCCTTAACACATAGCTGAATATTTCCTTCTTTTTAACCAAAAATAGCATAACATATTGAAAATGCACATCCTGTAGTTACCAAGCATAGTACATACTTTATCGGAAATTTTTGTATAGCTTGTAACCCAATATCAACTACTAATCATATCCCTACCTTTATCAACAGAAATCATGATTTTATGTTTCTTTTTAATGTGTGTTATTATCCTCATGCTAAATGCAGTGTAACGATGTTAAATTTCTCTTAAAAATATTGCACATAAAATTTTTGACTTTCACATTAACAGATATTTAACTCATTAAAAAAATACTGTCCAGAGTCTGTAATAGTACGCGATTTTTTGTGCATCCCTGTGCACAAGCTACACAATATACACTAAAAATTGTACAGATAATATTACGTAACTCATAAATATTTTTACCAAATTTCGAGTTAATTTTTATGTTTTTTCTGATCGCTGCCGCGGTACACATCAACTTATGCAATTTGCTATATCGCTGCCTATCGTAAACAACAATTTCAGGCACGTCAAGTAGACCTCACGGCAATTCATTCACAATTTCCATCTAAGAAAAATATTAGATCGCTTCCAGATTTTTGTTTGTTGCACATTTTATGTATTCATTAGTCTTTTTGTGTTTTAAACCTATCAGATTACATGGTTCCTATGAAGCCTTGAAATACGGGTCATCGCTTGAATGCCTGGCTGATCTTACTGGAGGCATCACCGAAAGCCTACCCGTCGGATACGAGACTGGTCCTTGCGCCAAAATGCTCAGCAGCCTGCTCAAGATGACCAGTGTGGTCACTGCCATCACACAACGACAGTTACAGGTAATTACTTTCCCTTTTATAAATTTCAAAATGTACAAAACAATAACATGTTTGAGGACGCCGTGTAATTTCTGGCTGTTGAGCTATATTACCTCGTAGTTGTACAGGAATCGTTCGTATTCATTGTCCGGTCTAAAAGGCTCCGTTCATCAGCCTATGTCAGCCACACTAACAGCTGCACCTTTCATAGTATCTTCTCTCCCGTATGAAGACAGAGGTGGCATTGGATGGTGATTATATTGAACATCTATGATTATTAGGTGATATTATTAACACTGGTCATTTCTCACATTTGTTTGCAGCGCCATTTGATGCTGAAATTAGGCAATTACAATACAGTAAAATGTCGATTATCCGCAAGCGTATTATCACTTTTGCAGATTACCCGTGGTGTCCCCCCCCCCCTTTTTTTGTGACGATAAATTATGGTGTCTGGTGGGGAAAAAAAAAAAACTTGTTTCGGTGTCAGTTAAGAAGTCTAGGTTAGTAAAGCTTAGGAGGAAGATTTTACCGAAAGGGGTAAATATTTTATTAGAAATTGCAGAGAAAGAAGGATATTTTCCTCGTTCTGTCATATGAAGCCACGACTTTTTTTTTTTTAGAAACTTTTCCCTAAACTTAGGGAACTTTCCTTTCTAAGCTTTCGAATGTTCCTCTTCTTATTTATTTATGGCAAAAAAAAAAAAAGGGGGGGGGGAGTTTTTGGAATCATAATTTACCACGTCGTTATGAAAGTGATTCTAAAATTTTTAAACGTAGACTAAAATTTAAAAGAAATGAAAGTGGAATTACTATGTGAGAGCATTATATTGCTTCATTTTTCTATTATTTTGAAGTGGAATTAAATTAAGAAGAAAAATTAGAATTCCGTTGACCTTTTCAAACAGCAGCAGAAACGAAGCTCCGTCTCATGCTGCTGTTTTCAGATACTTCTGACAATTTCCTTCAGGTCCACATTCACTTCCTGAAAATTAAAATGTAGAAAAATCTTTGTCAACTGAAATCGTAAAAAATATAACAACCCTATGAAAAATATTAAATTAGAAAAATTAGATTATAATACTTAACCGCTCTTTTCCTTTTTCTAAGGCTATGCTGTTTCATATGATTATTTTAAATGTAATCTAATTTTATGTTATTCATCTGAATAGATATCTGGAAAAAAAAAATCTTGGTCAAATAGTATAATTGGGCAGTTCTCAAAAGGGGCTCTAAACCAGTGATGCCAGATGGTCGAAAATTACTTCCCCAAACAGGTCTTCAAATTTCCCCAAATCAAGGGTTTTTTTTTTTTTTTTTTTTCGAAAAAATCCCCAACTTGATTTCTACTAAAAAGGGAAAGTAAAAATCTTTCAAAAAAAAAAAAAAAAATCAAGCAGATTTAAATGCATTTAAGCTCAGATTTTTCCCCAAATGAAGGCAATTTTTGAAAAAAATCCCCAAATAACAATAAAGCTATTGAAAATCCCTGGTCGTAGGGATAAATCATTACGTTGCCAACATTGACAGAAAGTTGAATAACTCCCCAGATTTGTCCCCAAAAAAGTCCCCACAAACATTTGGTCCCTAAAATTGTCCCCAGAAGCCTCAAAATCCCCAAAATATAATGACAAAATCCCCAATTTGGCATCACTGCTCTAAACACACATCATGACTTTAAGCCTTAACAATAAATGCATATAATTCTCATCCAATATGATTTTTTTCTTCCAACGAGTTTCTACTTCTATTTTTAAAGTCAAGAATTTATATACTTTATTGTATAACTGCTTGGTAAAAATATCGTTACAATTTTATTATTTTGGACATTTATAATGTTAATGGATGCAATATACCACGAAAAGAAAGATTCGTAATTTGTTAAGACCTGTAACAGACGTTTTTAACGGAAAATAATGAATGAATATAGGCAATTGAAGGTTGTTACTTAATGCCTTTAAAAGTAAGTAGTACTGGTTTAATGGTTTTTGAAGATGCAAAGACTTTTCTAGAGAAAAATATTTCGAATTTTGTTTCATCCGATGGAAACAACGCTATTATTTAAAACAAAATATATTAAGTAAGTAAGCAATACAGTCCGTTAAGAAATTATAAGACCACTTTAATTTTATAAATTATAAGAAAAATAAAGATTCTAATCATAATTTAAATACATAAAATAACATATTGCTCTATACTTTTTATAATTAGTTTGCAATAACTTGGTATGATGCAATACATGTTTAATTAAAATATATATTTGAAATAAGTGAAAAATAACCTGTTAAGAAAATATAAGACCACTTGTAAAAAAAACAAAATTGTATAAAAAATTAATATGATACTGGACCTCCATTTTTCCCGATGACTTCAAACACTCTGTTTTTCATTGAATTAACCAGGTGATTAAGCTCAGTTATAGAGATATTGTACCATTCTTTTACAATGGCTACTTCCAGTTCATTGGCAGATGAAAATTGTTTATTATTAGCATAAACTTTGCGAGATAATATACCCCATAGGTTTTCCATGGGGTTCAAGTCTGGACTTCGACTTGGCTATGGCAAAACATTATTTTTTTCTTTTTTAAACCACTCCTGTGTGGATTTAGATGTATGACAAGCAGCACTGTCCTGGTGAAACATCGAGTTAGCACCACCTAATAAAGGTCCAAACGGTATCATATGATCATATAGCATAGATTGATATTGTGTTGAGTTCATGTGACCCGAAATCCTCTGTAAATCACACAACCCCTCAAAACTGAAAGCTCCCCAAATCATTACTGATCCTCCACCCATTTGTCGACTGAAGCATTCTTTTGGTTCCTCCCTCAAGTCGTGCCAATAGTGTTTGTAACCATCGGGACCATCAAGGTTAAGTTTCTTTTCATCAGAAAATATAATTTGTTTCCACTCATCATTCCATGACATGACATTTTTAGCCCATTTTAATCTTTCTTCTCGATGGCATTTCAATCACTTTGGTTTTTTCTTCAATTTCATAAATTTCGTATTAATATTTAACTTAATACTCTTCCAGACTGTTACATGTGAAGTTTTCTTGCTGAAATGTTTCGAAATTTCACGAGTTGAAAGACCTTTTTTAGTTGACAGTCGAAAAATGTGTCTATTACCACGTGCTGTCAAAATATTTTTTCTACCAGATCATTTTATTTTGTTTGAATAATCTTTTCTAATTATGGCATTATGAATGGCAGTTTTAGAACGGTTCATTATCCTCGCAATATCTCTTTCAGATTTACCAGAACCTTTATAAAATAAAATTTTTCTCACTTCGCACTCCGATAATTCTTTACCTCGAGGCATCGTCAAATTAATCGTCTATAACACATTCAAAACCTAAGCCTTTGCTTCTTAAACCTAAGCTTTTGCTTCTTCTCTCTTTGCTTTTACGAAATACTGACGCATGCGCTTCATATTGAGTTTGACGTCATGTATAATATGCTAATTTTCTCAGGTGGTCTTATAATTTCTTAACAGTCGCTGTCTTTAATTTTTAGAAAAATGAATAAGTTTTAATGAAATTTAATTTAATTTTAAAAGTTGGAATTAGTATAGGATGCGTTTTCTTATCAATTTTAAATACGCAACTAAAAATTTGCATACTATGCTCTCTTCTTCAGAAATGCACCAATACGCTTGTGGTCTTATAATTTCTTAACGCACTGTAGTATATACATTAAGTAAGTAGTATTTTATATATTAAATAAGTAATTATAACATTGTCATCTCATCTAACTTTGAAATTATTTTTTAAACATTTCTTAGTATTTCATGATCGAAACGCAAATTATTTTTTTTGACAAATCTATTTTTAAAGATGATTGGATGTCCTAAAACGTATAGACATTTACTCTAATATATATATATATTTTAAGTAATTAGTGGCCTTTTTTTAAATATAAATAAAGCTTATATAATACATATTTAAGAAGCTTACGGTCCGAAATCTGTAACTTATTGCATGTCAAGTGGTTGTTTCACCTCTATTATTATTATTTTAATAATAATAATAAACAATTATTCATTGAAATTACTTAATAATATTATTTGATTTTCTTACTTTAATTTTTACATTGTGTCGAGAAATGTAACAAAATTGCATTTTACGACACTCAAATGTGTGTTTTCTCTCCCTTATTTAGCCCAGAAACGCAGTCGAGATTCTACCCAACGGTATCCTCGCTGGACTGAACTACAGAGTATTACATATCAAAAAGGTATCCATAGATGTTAAACTCATGTCAATAATGTCATTGTTCAAAGAATATTTACTTAGATTATCTGGACGTTATGGAACAAATAATTGAAAAAATATATAGATGCATGAATAGTTGATGGTTTATTTTTTTCAGATGTTTGTTAATAAAGAAACAAACAAAGAAAAAATTCTTCTTCTTATCCTCGATTCGAAGTAAGGGAAGTACTGTGAACACGAAAAACAAAACGGGTTATTGCAATAGATTAAACTTCTTTCCTGCATAAATGTGCACTAAAAGTAGATTTAAGTCAAATTCGAAAGAAAGGGGAAGTCTATTCCCTTCTACTGAACGGCCTTGGCAACAAACTTGGCGACTTGGTAACCAAATTTCGCGTGTAATAGTAGTTTAGATTGCTAAAGTTTTAAAATTCTATCTTCAATACCAGCCGGATTCTGGAATTTCCATTGATTCGGGCACAGAATCAGCCAGAATCTTCGACAAATTTCGTCTAAGAATATAAAAAAGAACAAAATAAGAAAAGAATCAAGCAATTAATGTTCATGCAATTAATTAAGTTTCTGAATCAGCAAAATACTTGCTCTGTGGTGTCATTGATGCTGTTTACTTTAATTTTGTGATACAAATGACTGTTTCGAGAACAATCGTTGAATTGACAGTTTCGAGAATATAGGTTGAATAAAGGCCAGAGGCGTATCCAGGATTTTTCCAAGGGCGGGGGGGGGGGGGGTTCGTCCTTCCGAATTTTTAATTAAGTTTATTTTTAATTAAGTTTAACAATCTTGTAAAATATCATAATTACTTGCCGAAAATAAGAGTATGAAAATGAAAAATAGTAAAACAAACTCACCAATTAGAAGATCAAACTAAAAAATATTTAATTAGCGACGAATAACGTAGAGCCTGTGCAAACTGCTACACAAAACATAAAATTCAATACATAGTTACGCAAAATATTTCACTGAATTTTCTTACTTACAGAGCGAAGTCTAATCGACGAGAAGTTTTCGCTAGTTCATTTAAAATGTCTTCAACTGTTGGGGTATTGTTTGGGTCACTCATTCAAGGTCACTACTTCAATGGTCACCCCTTCCCCATATGGTCGACCCCTCTTGTCCTTGAGTATGAACTCGTAAAGGTGAAATCCTTTCAGAGAATTGTTTTCAGGGGAAACATGTTTCGCGCCGCGAAAATGAAGTGGTTTAGTTATTTTCAGGAGTGTTTATCGGAGAGTAATGAAAAAAAATGTTAGTCATAATTTTAAACCACTTCGTAGAAAAAAATATTCTACGCTTGCCATACATTTTTTCCGCCTGAAATGTGAAAAAAAAAAAATGTAAGGAACAGCCTAATTTTTCTTATCATACATTTTGTCAAGGGGGGGGTTAAACCCCCAACCCCCCCCTTGCATACGCCACTGATAAAGGCATTCATCGACTAGAACTTGCATGTCTGTTTACGCAAGAGAGTCGAATTTTCATAACAATATGTTATATCTCGAGTAATCCAAAAACAATGATGTATAATGAGGTGAAATCTTGCAGTAGTATTGTTTAAGAGTGCTATAACATCTCTACGCCACCCTTTTTGGTTAATACACGTTCTACATCTTTATAAATATATTCGCAGTTTGACATGTTTTTTCGTAACTTTTATATGCACACGCATATATGTTTGCACCTCACATAACTAAAAAATGATGCAGTAAGATGTTTGAATTTTGCATTTAGGGCTGTTGTAACACCTAGTTGGGAGCTTTTCTCTATGGCCAGTTTGTGATCACCCTTTTTCGATATATCCATGGCACACCTGCCAACTAATTAATATTCCGTAAAATTGTTAGTATAGCCGTTCCTTTTTTGTAGACCAGTTTTATTTTTAGAGTTATTTTCTTCAAATGTGATTACGACTAAATAAAAAGAAAAATACTTAAAAAAAAAAAAAAAGAACTGGTATGAAAAACGGGTGCTAACAATTTTACGGAATATTAATTAGAATGTTGGTAGGTATGCCCTGGTAACTCGGAAACAGTTATTCATACACTGTTGAAACTGAATAATTAAAATTCGCATAATGTTTACGTGTTCACTTTCTTTTTTATGGTTACTCTCTGACCTCCCGTTTTAAAGTTTAGAAAACAACATTTTTAATTTAGTTAAGAAATGTGTAGGTTTTAAAAAAAACTAATGAGGTGACATCATCCCATACATCCACTGATCCATAAAAGGTACAAAATATCTAAAGCATGTCCATTAAAAGTCCTAAGATAATATCCTGCACTCATTACAGATATCTGTTAGATGTTTAAACATAGACGTGCCTTTTTCGAAGTCTAATAGATGTAACATGTTAGATGAAAACAAGATTTAGATGAAAGATTTTTTTAGACATTTAGATTATTAGACATTAGATTATTAGACATTTAGAGATTTAGACATTTAGATGTGATTTAGACAAGATTTAGATGAAAACAAGATTTCAATGTCTATTAGATCTAGCGAGTCCAATAATTGGATATTTGGATATTTACCGGATATGTAACAGACATCTAACGGATGTAAAAAAAAGAGTGACATGGGTCTTGCTAATAGATAGATATCTGTAGGATATTTATAGAAGTTTAATGGATCATTTTTATGCGTGTTTGTAGACGTCTTATGGATGTAAGTGGCTGTGTGGGATCAGATTTTTTTCATTGTGATGGACACTTGCAAAGTTTTATATGTTTGGAATTGTATCTTAAGCATTTCTTATAGAATTCAGTTATAACACTATAACGTGCAAACTAAAATCGGATAATTTCTGGTTTAAGTTTAAAATACAATTATCAGCCTGCTTGAGATTTCATCTCTACACTGTTAAAAATAAAGCGCACAAAAAATGAGTTAATGGGACACACTCACTTCGAAATGAGTCAATATATTTCAAAAAAAGAAAGCACGGTTGTCTCATTTATGAAATATCGCATGTTTTCAGTTTAATATCTGTTCACTTCACAATTTATTGCAAATAGGCTGAACTAAACTAAAAGAATTTCTTTAATAGAATTTCTACAAACTTAAACAGAAAGAATTCAAATACAGAATTTATTCCCTCAAATCTCCTGAATTATATTTCGTGGTGGAATTTGTGTATGTTTGTTTTGGAGCTATTTTGAGTACGTGATAGACTCAAATTCGACACAATTTTACTCATTTTTGAGTATTTTTGCTCCTAAAATGTTTTCAGTGTAATAAATTTCTGATTATTTTCTGACTATTTCGATTTTATATATTGGCTTCTGTGACTAACAATGTTATAAAATCGTATTAGAAATATGTAATTTTACACAACACATATTAAAGTAATTTCTTGTCTGCAATGGTTTGATTCGGAAAAGCTATACGAAAATCGTTGTAAATAAGAATGTACCATGATGAAAAAATAAAATATATAAATAAATAAAATAAATAAATAATAATATTTTAAACTCATTTTATAAAATATTGATTCATACTTCCAATTTCCAGCTCTGTTTTCAATATATTGCTTCAACATGCAGAACTTTAACGACTTTATACATTTTTTACTGCAAGTGAATAAAGGAAAAACTTTATATTATTTTAGAGTTAGACCGCAGTAAGGTTTTTATGTACTTAGATAAGGTAATACATTACAATAATGTTAGATTAAACAGATAGAGTGGGTTAAATATAACTATCCTCTTCGAGTTAACAAATAAATGGAAAATGTTTAATACATTTTTCCATTATCTTGTAACATTTATCGTTATTATCTTTTTCTTTTCTTTTTAGGTTCAAACAACTGATTTCGAAAGTGTTCACATTATTTGGTTGAGAACGCCTTATCATGTTGACAGTCGCTACAATAAATAGTAAGAACAAACATATATATATATTCTTGCATTTAAACAGAATTTAAAATAATAATTTAATAATGATTTATGTTTCAGCTACGAAGATTTATTGCCTGAAGGAAAAGAAAAAGACCAGTTTTGGTAAAGTTTCATACCTATTTTTATGCAAAATTTATCATTCATCATCAAAATATGTCCTATACACTGGTGTGCAAAAATTTAGAAAACACAGCTCTTTCAATGTAACATCCTATAGAAAGAGTTGCGGGTTGTGGGAATGAAGGCCGATTGACTGCACTAGGTTTCTTAGGCGTGAAGGAGAGTGCCCTCTTTTGGGGTCTTTCTAAGGGGTCCTATCCAGTAGTTACGAAAGTTTCGGAGAAAACTACGGAAAACTCGGAACGGCCGAGCTGACGAGCGCGACCTGGGATCGAACCCGGCACCTCACGTCTACCAGCTTTGAGCGCAGAACCGCTCGGCCGCTGGTGAGCCCTATATAAAAAAGTGTTCCATATAGACATAAGGGTTGATTGGCTCTTCCCAATTTCGTCTGCTCAATCACGTGATCTAAGCCCCTATGTAACCAATAAATACATTAGTTTCGGTTTTTAAGCGAGAATTTCAATCGCACTGGCCTCTGCTGAGGTGCCAAGTTATTACGGATCGTCCGCAATCTTAATACCGGAAATTTTTTAATGTATTCTTTTGTAATAATTATCTGCCTTTTTTTACTTTTTCTTTATTGTGGTAGGAAATTGATTTTTCGTTAGTAGTAAGTTGGCAACTCTGCCTCAGGTGAGAGGCTTAATCTTTAGAGCACTGTTTTGCTGGACAATTGCCCTGCACCCTAGATTAAGGAATATAGAACAAGTCAACTTATTTAAAAGGTATCTTCGATCCTAACTATACAGAAAAGAGAGATATTCCTGTGACATGCATCTGGAGGAAGAAATCCAGACTTCTATGAAGGATAGGATCACCTCTGACTACGAGACCGAATTAAAACTTTTCTTTATGCTAAGGTCAATGTGCGGTTGAGGCATTCCGCTTGCATTGAAAATGAGGAATCTTTCTTTTTCTTGGCATAAACGTAACATTAATGCCCAGTATTCTCTTGCATGTGCCTTGAGATTTTTCCCGTTGTCTGCCATCTATTTCTTCTCGCCTATAAGGCAATATAATCCACCAACGTTGTTGTTCATGCACGGTGAATACTCTACTGTTGAATTCCAAGTTCGTTAAACGACGTTGTGTGCTCTTACGCTATTGTAGTCACACATCGCCTTTCTTCAATTTTTTCAAATGACTCGACTTTTAATAGAGTCATCTTGATAACACATTCTGTATTGCCTTTTGGCCAAAACCACACAGTAGTTCCAGTCCAACATCATTCCAATCACTTTATATAAACTGTTTATCACTACATATACACACATATATATATTTATACATTGTGCAATGCTTTCTCGAAATCGCTAAGTGTACACATGCTGGTTCCAAGTTTATCTCCCAAATGTTTTCTTTTTTCTTTTTTTGTGCCTTTGTACTTTTATGCTAACTTCTCCACTTCGACCTTAACTTTTGCACCTCAGTGTATTCATGTTTGTTCAAATATTGAACTTTTCCTACATTTTCAAACAGTTTTAAATAAAATTTCTTTCTTCTTCAATTCTTCTTCTTATTATTTTGTGTGTGTGTGTGTATTAAAGTGCGATTGTAATACATCAGAATATTACAGCTAATAAAAAGGAAACTTATAGTGGGTGAATTACGCCACAATTCAATTTCAATATCTGATATAGTGGTATGGAAAGGTCGAATTAAACTTTTACAAAACGGAAAGCCAGGACTCAGATCTGGATTATTGGCACAGCACGAGAAAGTTCTTCCAGTTGAATTAACCGGTCGGCAAACGATCGATACTTATTCGCTTACATGAATATTCGAAATATTCCTATTCATCTGTTTTGAGAAATAATGAGGCAGTCCTACGGAGGAAAGAATATTTGTGTGAGCGAATAAGTGCCGACCAGAAGTCGATCGGGAACTCAACTGATAATTTTTGGGATAGATTCGAATCCTGGACTTTTCACTTTTTGCTCTTAGGAAAATTAATTCGTCTTTCCGTCTAATTATGTATTACCTTAGGTCCAAATCATTCAGTATTTGTTTATGAAGTGTCATTTATGTACTGTTTTTTTTATCCTATGAATAACTTTTCTTTGTATAATGGCTTGATGCTCTTTCAGCATGACACTGGAAGATTTCGTCTCGACCTTCACATCTTTAGAAGCGGTCCATCTGGACGCGGAGACAAGCCGTGCCGAAGGCAGCCTGGGTGACCGTGAACCTTGGCACGTCAGATTGTGGCACGGTCACTGGCAGAAAGGTGTAAATGCGGGAGGATGCAGAAACCACTACGGTAACTGTTTCATTCTAGCTCGAGAATTAATTTAAAATCTACAAGAAACTTATTCTCTCTCCTTTCTCTTATTTACTTTTTATTTATTTGATTTTTATCAAAGAAATGGTTACTTGTTACATTTGTTTATATATATGCAATGCATTTCATGACACAGTATTAAATTGCGTGAATGGAATATATATATATATTACTTTTATTTTTTCTTCTTTTATAAAGCAAAGAAAACACTGTCATCGTAAAAAAAAAAAAAAAAATCTCACATGATTGAAAAACGTTCATCTATAGAATGTTGAAATTTCTACTTTCGGAACTCTTATAATATCGAGTTCTGCACCTTCCTTTTAGTCTTTAGATGATCACTTGCTTAAAGATACTAGCGATTAGATCGCAAAAAAGTTTTTCGTAACATATGTACATATGCGTTTTTCGCATTAAAAACGGCAGCCGCCGATAGCCGGTAAGGCAAGGACAAGCCTGCCTCTCTACCGGAAGTCTATAGATCCCCAGGGTACCTGGTTCGATTATAGGTGTCGGTGACGCTCCTTGGCTCCTCGTGATGTAATCCTGTCTTGAGCTTGACGAAGACTCAGAAGCGGATTTCCGGTCAAACATATAAATTTAATATTAGGTCGTTGCAAAAGTTCGTGCGGAAACGGATCAGTTTATTGCCCCCAAAGACGAGAGCTTCTATCGCCGTGGTATACATTTGTTACCCGAAAAATGGGCAAAGGTTGTAGAAAGTAATGGAGAGTATTTTGATTAAAAATTGACATTTGATTTGATGTATTTTTATGAAATGAGGCAATAAAAAAACGCACGAATTTATGCAAAGACCTAACATATGTTCAAATAATAAATAACTCATAAACAGTTAGTCGTAGAACATTAAAATTCCGCATTTGAGACTCTCATAACTTTCAATTGTGTGCGTCCCTTTCCAGTCACATGCGTAATTTTCTGTTTTAGTGATATCAACTATAACTCAATATGTATTTTTTTCATTACATGTCCTCCAAGACATTAATGAGATTTCAAAAACAAGTATCATACATGTTAATAGGCAAAATTTTGCCATTCCTCGATTCCATTAATTTTATTTTTTCTATTTCGCGGTGTGTGGAAATATATATATATATATATATATATTGAATAGTTCAATGAAATTGTTTTAAAAACTGCCCACGATTATCCTATTTCTTTTACGTGATTTCATTAAATCGATGAATTTATTAACTATATGATAGATGTGGAATGTAGAACTTTCTATTCATATATTATAGGTCTTTGCATAAATTCGTGCGGTTTTTTATTGCTTCATTTCATAAAAATACATGAAATCAAATGACAATTTTTAATCAAAATACTCTCCATTACTTTCTACAACCTTTGCCCATTTTTCGGGTAACAAATGTATACCACGGCGATAGAAGCCCTCGTCTTTAGAGGCAATAAAATGATCCGCGTCTGCACGAACTTTTGCAACGACCTAATAGATGTGTATATGTATACATATCGTACTCAGTCAAAAAAAAAAAAAAAAAAATGTGATACAAGTATGGCAATTTTGAGTTTATGCCATTGGGAAAATGTATCATAAAAAAAAAAATCTCAAAAATAAAAATTTATGAAAGATAAAGGATATAAAATACAGACTTCTTAATTTCTAATTATTTTATCTTGTATAATGATTATTTTGTACAGGTAGAATTCAACTTGTAACGAATTATTGTTTATTGAATCACAATTCTTGTAAGCCTAAATACAGCGGTATAATTTTTGCGAGATTCTAAATGTTGTTTTTAAAAAAGGTATATTAGTTTTCTGATAATTTCCAGATTTATGAAAAAAATAGTTTTTGGCAATTGGTCAGTGTGTATGTGTGTATGTATGTATGGAATCTTCTGGCTATCATATCTCCGAAACTAATAGAGATTGAACTACGAAACTTCAGAATTGATACAGATCTGGTGTACACAAGAACTTTCCAAATTTTGGTGAAAATTGGAACACCGAAAGTGGGACCGTAAATCCGTATCTCAAAAACGGCTCTAACGATTTTCTTCAAATTTGCTATATAAACACTCTATTAGATGTCCTTTCGAATTATATAGTTGGTTAGTTCAGGGAATTAGATAGGCGTCCTGTATAAATAGCTCCATTTCAGGTCTCGCAAGTGCGTTCCTTTAAAAACGGCTGCACGGATTTTTTTCAAACTCGCCCTTATTAACTATTTTTTAAATATATTTTTGTATGTAATTATTGTTTTCCGGTCAATAATTGAATAGGCCAAGTTTTGGTAAAAGTCGGTATCTCAAAAAAGGCTCTAACGATTTTCTTGAAAATTGTTACATGAATCCATTTTAGATACCCTTTCTCATGTATTATGTGGTTATTACAGGAAATTAACGGTCATTCTGATTAGATAGTTCAGTTTTAGATCTCATAAATAGGTGTTTAAAAACATGACTATCATCATTTTTTAACTCGCTGTGTAACCTCTGTTTTATTTGTCTTTACACATGTATCAAGTTTCTCTTACTGAAAAATTCCAAAAAATGCATATAATATGTGTGTAATAGTGGGTAATGGAAGTCGTGTGGTTGTTTCACACCAGATTTGTTTCTAGTATCTTGTTACAGTTTGGATGTATTTAAATATCACAATGTCATATTAGTGGGATTGCCACGACACGATTTGTTTCTAGGATTTTATTAGAGTTTAAACGTATTTAAATATCAAAATGTCATATGAGAATTCCAAATACAAGACCTGACGGGTGTTAATAAAATAAAGAACTTTGAAAGCGGTTATATTTAGTTATTATTATTATTTTGTTTTTAACTTTTGTTTAGAATGTAAAAATACTCTCATGACATTTCCAGACACGTTTTATGTGAATCCTCAGTTGCAACTTATAGTGCCAGAAGCTCAAGACACAGTCATCTGCCTCTCGCAGCACGTGGTGCTAGACCCCAGAGTGATCGGATTCAGTGTTTATCAGGTAAAATTATCCTTATCTTGTTGTCATCAAAATTATTATATTTAAAACGGATTTTAGTCGAAACTAGTATGTTGTGGCCACCCCATGATTTTCTTTTATATTATCCTATACAAATTCACTCAGTAAAAATAATTTATTAAAGTTATTATTTAATAAAATTTTCTTCCATGATAATGCAGACGATTTCCATAGTAGAAAAGTAGTATAACACTAAATATCCAAAAAAAAAAGTCAATTTTATTGTCATTATTACATTTAACTTTTTTTTTTTTTTTTTTTTTTTTTAATCGATAACTTTATTTTAAATTATCGCAGATCGATGGTTCAATCATTCGTTTTAAAGGTGGTCTCAGAACGTGTAAATCCATCAAAAATCCGAGGTCGAAAATTTTTACGAATTCAATACTTTCTTCTATTGAATATAGAAGAAAGTAAAAAGAATGAAAGTTAATCACTTCAAGATCATACAAGGTATGCTACACATTTCCACGAGAGCTGCAGCTAAAACTATTCATCAAGAAGTTATAAAATTTGAGATGGGTCGTAAGGAGATGTGAGAAATTTTAACGTAGAATTAAAATAAATAAATAAAAATTCATTTAAAACTAGTTGGCATAGGTGGACTCTGCTCAGTTCCCCATCATATTTATGTTCTCAGAAATTTCTAGTGCGAAACATATTACTAGTGGATCTGCAGATCAGGAGCCTCAACGTCCTATTTGCATCAGACATTATTCAATAGGTCATTTTTATTTATTCCTTATTATATAATAGTATATATTGATTCGATCGACTTATTACCAAAATCAAATACATTCCTGAGGGGGGCGGCAGCCCCCCTCAACCCTCCGTTGTATCTCTCTTTGTATACCTATTTGTATATGATATAGTGTTACGAAATTGTAAATAATTGCATTTATTTTTGTATAAATTCTTTCAAAGAGGTTTAGTAAGTTGATAAAATGCTAATTTTGTGCCTTTATAGTCGTTTTAGCGTTAAAATAGCCAAATTTTCCTTTAAAAACGCATTAAAAAGCTCCTATAAGGGAAGAAATAAATTTGGCGCCAAATTTGGCGACTATTTCCCTCCTTGGCGATTTTTTTTGGCGATCTTGGCGAGAAAATCCTTATTAGGGATATACCAAATATAGAAGCTCTAATCTCATTGGCTGATGTGATACGAGAATTTTCCAGAACAGTCTGTTTTCGATAGAAAAGTATAAAAGGAGCATTATTTTCGCCAAGGCGGTCAGTCTCAGATCTATATCAGTTTCGTCAAATGCTTGCTCAATGGGCTCATGAATATGTGTACCAAATTGCAAGTCAATAGCGTTATTTTGGGGGCCGCTATCGCGGTACATACAAATTCTTCCCATAGGCCATAATGGTAAAAAAACTTTGGCGTGTCCCTGTACACGAACTTACAAATGGAATGCACACCGAAAACTATACAGCTAATTTCGTGGGCATCATGAACATGTGAACAAAATTTCAAGTCAATAGCGTGTTTTTTGCGGCCGCTATCGCATGACAGACAGACAGACAGACGGAATCCAAAATCCTTTTGAGTCTCAACAGAGGGCCTCCATTCACATTTCGGCAAAAATTGGAAGTCAATAGCTTGATTTTTGCGGTGGCTATCGCGGTACATACAGATTCTTCCCATAGGCCCTAATCATAAAAAATCTTTGGCGTGTCCCTGTACACGAACTACAAATGGAATACACACCCAAAACTATACAGCAGATTTCGCGGGGCACATGAACACGTGTACCAAATTGCAAGTCAATAGCGTGATTTTTGTGGCCGCTATCGTGATACATATAAATTTCTCCCATAGGCCGTAATGATAAGAAAAACTTTGGCGTGTCCCTGTATACGAACTACAAATGGAATACATACCAAAAACTATACAGCTGATTTCGTGGGGCTCATGAGCATGTGTACCAAATTTCAAGTAAATAGCGCTTTTTTGGCGGCCGCTATCGCGCGACAGACAGACAGACAGACACAGCCCAAAACCGTTTTGAGTCTCAACAGAGGGCCTCCACTGACGTTTCGGCAATAATGTTAAAAGAAATCAATTTGACCAAAGCTTCATACAGTGACAGAATGAAATCCCCGCCTAATAGGCTATCCACCGTTCATTTCGATATATTTATCTTATTCTAATCTATTAATTTATTTTATCAGGGTCAATTTCGTTGTTTAGTTTTCATGCTACTATTTCCAATGCAATAATCCTCAAATTCATATTTATATGAAAAATTTACAATTTCGCTATGTTGATAAAATCGTAAATTACGAATAATTTACGAAATTTTCCTATTAGAATATTTGTATTCAATCATGTTCAAACAAATATCATAAACGTAATTTTGAAGTTGTCTAACGTATTTAGGATTCTCAAAATGGAAGTTTATGCTCAATTTTGCTTTATTCTGACATGTTAAATAAATCGTAAATTCCAAATAACTTACGAATTTTTTAAATTGGAAAAATCATAGTCTATGATATCCATGCCAGTATCCTAAATATTATTTCGAAAGTGGTTTGACATCTTTACGATGAAAATATCCCTCAAGATTGACGTTTATGTGAAATTTTGCTCTTATTCAGCCATGTTAAGAAATTCGTAAATTTCCAATAACTTACGAAATCTTTATATTGGAAAATTCATAGTCATTAATATTCATGCCAGTGTCCTAAATAATGTTTCAAAAGTAGTCTGACATCTTTACGATGAAAATATCTCTCAAAATTGACGTTTATGTGAAATTTTCCCCTATACTGCCATGTTAAGAAATTCGTAAATTTCCAGTAACTTGCGAAATTTTCAAAGTAGCATGTTTATAGTTACTGATGTTCATTCCGGCATCAAAACTGATATTTTAAAACTGGTCTGACATTTTTACAATAAAAAGTTTTCATTTAATGCACGTTTAAGTGATTTTTTGTCCTATTCTCCCATGTTAAGAAAATCGTAAATTTCGAATAACTTACGAAGTTTTTAAAATCGAATGTTGCAAATGAATAGGGTTCTTGCCAGTGTCGAAAGTAATATTTTAAAACTGATCTGACCTCTCTGCGACAATTTGTTCTTGAGATATCGTGTACACAGACTAACAAACTAACGGACTGACCCACTAACACACTAACAGACACCCTACAGACAGACACCATAGAAATTTTGTCATTTTCGGATTCCTCACACCTGAAAACGTGTAGAAAAGTCAAAAAACCGAGGTCGAATTTTTTCACGATTACTTAAGTTCCCCATACCTATAGTATGATGGGGAACTAAATAGGATCAATAGAAAGCCTCCTATAGTGTCTTTATACAAAATGCATAATATGAAATGCAACATTCGTCAGGAAAGGACATTGCACGATCCATTGGATGGCCACTATTTTTTTTTTTTCTATTTTCTGGATTTGTAAGATAGTGTATAAACAGTGGTTGATCGCAGAATATCCATGGGAAGGGTACGCACATAGGGTCAAAGTTTATCTTTAAGATCAAACAGAGGTCTTTAGAAATTACGAAAGAACAAATTTTTGACGAAATCCCGAAGCTAAAAATCGTTTGGTTTTATTCTTGAGATCTTGCAAAGAAAATTAAAGTAATACTAGTATGTTGAGCCCCACAAGACTTTCTGCTATATTTTCCTATACAAATTCACTGAATAACAATAATAAAAAAAAAAAAAAAAATTTTCACGAGACCTTTCGAAAGATACCCATCTTGAAAATTTACCCCACCCCACCCCCGGGGGGGTACTTGCCCCCACATACACAAAATTTTTTTACTAATTAACTACTACTATTATCAATAATTCATATTAATTTTACAATCACAGGTTAAGAATAACTCTCATTATGTACATTTATGCGGAATTTTGTCCTATACTGCCATGTTAAAAATTTAGAAAAAAATACGATCACAGCGCCACCTGTTGAGCGATTGATCCCCAAATCTAATCCGCACCAGTTTATGTCAGAGTCCAACTAAATACCAAGTTTGGTTAAATTTCGATTAAAAAAAAAAAAAAAAAAACGATTTTTTTCCCCAAATTTTTTTTTGTAAAAAGTAAAAAAAAATCGATAACTTTGTTTTAAATTATCACAGATTTATAGTTCAACCATTCGTTTTTAAAGGCATTGACGAGACCTTTCGAAAGATACCCATCTTGAAAATTTACTCCCCTCGAGGGGGGACTTTCCCCCCAGGGGGGTGGCGAGGCTCCTACATATACAAAATTTTTTTCCCAGTTGACTATCTCTATTATAAATAATTCTTGTAAATTTCATAATGATTACTAAAAAATAATTCTCTTTACGCACATTTATACAATATTTTGTCCTATATCACCCTGTTAAAAATTTAGAAAAAGCGGGGTGGCAACGCAATCTGTAAGACAATTTTTACCAAAAGCTGATAGGCACTAATTTATGTCAAGGTGCAACTACATACCAACTTGTATGAAATTCTGTGCAGTAGTTCCTGAGATACAGTTGCCACAAAATTTTGTCACACACGCAGACATTTTCTAAAAATGGTCAAATCGTGTTCTACAGCTCTCAAAACGTGTCAATCCATCAAAAACCCGAGGTCGAAAATTTTTACGAATCCAATACTTTCTTCTATTGAATATAGAAGAAAGTAAAAACAATTGATGGTTTTTGCCATGAGGAAAGTATCTCCTGAGCATTTGTAAGGATATATATATATATATATATATAAGACTCATTTACAATACATCTGAATTTATATTTAAATCAATTTTAAACTAGTATGTTGGGCCACCACATGACTTTCTTCTATATTTTCCTATACAAATTCCTTCAGTAAAAATAATTTATTAAAATAATTTAAAAAAATTATCTTCCATGATAATACAGACGATTTTCATATTAGAGAAGTAGTATAACACTAAATATATATATATATATAAAAGCTGAATTTATTCTCAATATTACATTAAAAGAATATTTTTGGGGTTAAAAATGAAAAAAATCGATAACTTTATTTTAAATTATCGCAGATCGATGGTTCAACCATTCGTTTTTAAGGTATTGACGAGCTCTTTTGAAAGATACTCATCATGAAAATTTACTCCCCTCGAGCGGGACCTCACCCCCAGGGAGGGACATGATACTCCTACATGCACATTTTTTTTTTCCCAGTTAACTATCTCTATTGCAAATAATTCTTTTAAATTTCATAATGATTATTAAAAAATTATTCTCTTTATACACATTTATACAAAATTTTGTCCTATACCACCATGTGAAAAACTTAGAAAAAGCAGGATGGCAACGCAAGCTGTTGGACAATTTTTACCAAAAGTTGATAGGCACTAATTTATGTGAATGTCTATACCATGAGTCTATACCTATACCAATTTGTATGAAATTCTGTACAGTAGTACCCGAGATACAGTCGCCACAAAATTTTGTCACACACACACACACACACAGACAGACATTTTCTAAAAAGGGTCAAATCGTGTTCTACAGCTCTCGAAACATGTAAATCCGTCGAAAACCTGTGTCGAAAATTTTTACGAATCCAATACTTTCTTCTATTGAATATAGAAGAAAGTAAAAACCAAGACCCCCTTATCATATATCAGACCTGTTCATTCGGCGAAATTCTACGGGAGAAAATGTCCGCGCTAATCATGCACTTACGCAGCTAGCGCTCACTAGATGGCGGCACAAGCCGGAGATAGTTAGGGACCCTATATAGAGAGAGACTGGACATTGACCGAAAGTCGGCCATCTTAGTGCCAATTCGGAGCGATCCCCGTAGAACGTAATGCTTTTTTCTTCGCGATTGACGCTTTACTATACAACATAAATGAAAGAAAACTGTACTAAATTTGTGCAGAAAGTAATGCAGAATATAAATATGTAATTTTTTTCGTCTTAGAAAAAAAGAATTTTAAGAAAAACGAATTTTGTTTTAACCTTCGACATGATTACTTTTTCAACTCCGATCGGAAAACAGAGGAATTTTTGTTGTATATTTCTATATTAAGCAAAATACGTAGATTGTGAAAGTAATTCTACCTTATTTTTTCTGAGGACATACATTCTATATATAAAAAGTTAGAAAATTTTTTTAACAAATATATGGTAATCTTAGTTTTTGTCAAGTAATTCATAAGTAAATGTAAAACTAGAAATTAGAACAGAAATTATTTTTTATTATTTTATATATTTACGTAATATTTTTACAAGCTAAAAATACATATTTTATTTATTTCAATTACGCATTATTAATAATAATGACTTAATTAAATATTAAAAATAAAAATTTAATTAATAATAATTTGTAAAAATATTAACTAATATCTTTAGAAATTAAAAAATGTTTTTAATTATTTTATTTACATTTGCTTATTTCATTGATTTTTTAATTTTTAAATTTTTTTAGTTTTTTTTTTAAATATTATGTAAATAAAAATAATAACTTATTTAAATATTATTTATAAAATTTATTATGGCAATTATTATTTAAAAGAAATTTATATTTCATATGCTAGCAAATAATATAAACGTTATTTTCTGTTTTTTTAACAATTTATTTAAGAAATCTGATACATTTTGCGTACTAGCAAATAATCAAAAAATTGCAAGCTAAAAATACATATTTTATTTATTTCAATTACGCATTATTAATAATAATGAATTAATTAAATATTAAAAATAAAAATTTAATTAATAATAATTTGTAAAAATATTAACTAATGTCTTTAGAAATTAAAAAAATGTTTTTATTTATTTTATTTACATTTGCTTATTTCATTGATTTATTTTTATTTTTATTTTTTTTTTTTTAAATATTATGTAAATAAAAATAATAACTTATTTAAATATTATTTATAAAATTTATTATGGCAATTATTATTTAAAAGAAATTTATATTTCATGTGCTAACAAATAATATACACCTTATTTTCTTTATTTTTATCAATTTATTTTAAGAAATCTGATACATTTTGTGTACTAGCAAATAATTAAAAAATATCTTTTTATATAGTTATTTTAAATATGTATTTTAAAATATATCAGAAAAATACATTGAGATCTAACATATTAAATATATTGCACAACAGAACTTAAAAACTAATAGCTAGAAAATAAATAATGTAATTAATCTCATATTTAGGAAATAAATACGTAAAACAGCATACAATAAGAGAATTCAAAGTATTTAAAGCATGATGTAAAATAAATAATTATGCATTTTTATCTTTTAAAAGTATTCTAAAATTAAAGCAATTTATCTTCCAACAAAGTAAAAATGTAATAAATAAGTTCTTTTTCGATTATGACGTAAAATAATCGAAATTTCTTCTCAGCGTAATGATAAGCAATGGAGCAACTGGCACTAAAATGGAGAATTTCGTCAAAAAGCCGGCGCGCCAATGTCCAGTCTCTCTCTATATAGGGTCCCTAGAGATAGTATATCAACTGTTTCATATAAAACGAATGTAAAACATCCCGATTTTAAAAATCAATAAAAATGATTAATTTATACTGTAGTTTGAAAAAAAAATCATTTTCAGAATTCTAAGAATCCATTGCTTATTTTAAATTGCTTTTTGACTTCTGAAATAAAAGAAAAATATTTTTTCTTTCTTTTTTTTTGTACACGAATCACAAGTTGACGGATTGCTATCATTGTCTCGTTATGATGTAAATATACAATGATACCTGTTAATTTCATTGTATTTTTTATTGATTTTTTTCATAACATTGGCAATAATAACCACAAAAAAAGGGGAGTGGGAGAATATCGTTGAAACTTCTGTAAATAAATCTTTTTTATCAATAACAGTTGACTGTAAACACATAAATAAGAAAAAGAAAATTAACTAGTATCGCAAAATACATTGCCTTTTTTAATTTATTATTATTTTTTTAATAATCCTGCCAAACATCATATTGTTAACAGGCGTTTTATTATGAACCATGTATTACAATTTTAATATTTTGCATTTCACTTTAACTTTGTAACTGAAATGAAAAAAAAGTATTTGTTTACTATACTGAACTGAAAAAGTTAACTTTGTTAGCTTTTTGTTTACATTATTTACTATACAAGGATTCACAATAAATAAATAAAAATTAATTAATTAATTATTAATTTTTTAATAATCGCCCTTGCGATTGTAATTATTTTCTGATATTGATATAACATACATAGAAATCAGCTGATTTAAATACAGATGTCATTATTTTACTTTAGAATATGGCCATTGTTAATTGTTTACAGGATTTTAACATAAATTAAGAGTATAAAATGTTTAATATAGCTTAATTATATATATACTGAAATAAAATGGTTTGTAACATAAACCCAGGCTTTTTTATTTTAAATAAAACTGGTGAGAAAAAAGCAAATAATATAAATAAATTATTAATAACTGATTATTTTGATTTCTTTCTTTTTCTTTTTTTTTTTTAATGAAGAAGTAGTTAAATATATACAAGGGAAAAATAAGAAAAAACATACAGGAAAATAAGTGAAATTTTGTTTCACTTATTTTCAAATTTCAGGAATTTTGAGTGAGATGTTTTAAGATATAGTGGAATTCCTGCAAACTCATCCTCTAATGTCACCATTGTATAAAATAAGAAAAAACATTGAGTGTGATTTTCCCATTCATGTTTTTTAAATTTAAATGAGATATTACATTATGCAGATTTCTTTTTCAAGAATTACAAATTTACGAATTAAAAAAAAAAAAAAAAAAAAATGTAAAAAATCAAATAAATAGAAGTTACATAATTTTTTTTTTTTTCTTTTGCATTTGTGGTTAAGGAGCTATGCTGCTTCAATATTTAGAATCTAAACTTTTATCAGAAATGCAGAAGGAATTGTAATTATTTTCTGCATTTCAATGTTTCAAAATTTATTTTAATCTGATTTTGAGTACTGAAAAAGTGCTCGACAAAGTGCACTAATTGAAATAATAAAATTTTGTCATATATAAATGCAATTTTTAGCACTGTTTGTAAATAAAATATACACTTCTTGATATATTCTCTTAACAAAACTTTAGAATTAAGAATTGTTTTAAAACAATTACTCAATTTGTTTCTTTTTTTTTTTTTTTTTTTTCATTCAAAATTTTTTTTACAGAAGTCAGAACAGAAACAGAGGATCATAGGCTTTAAAGCAATGAAATTTAATGAATCCAATGCAATAAAAAAAATCGCAAAATACTCAATTAACTATGTGGATTTTTTTTTTTTTTTGATTTGAGGGAGGGGGGGGGGGACCTCTTGCGATATATTTTTGAGTGAAATGTTTTAAGATATAGTGGGATTCTTGCAAACTTATCCTCTAGTGTCAACATTGTATACATTATAGCTATTTGCTAAGCTATAGCTATAGCTAAATTATTATTATTCTATGGTTAAAATGTTAGAGTGAAATAAAATAAAAACACCATTTGCTATTGTAATAAAGTTTAAGTAAAAAGTACTCCTAACATATAATTTAAAAAGAAATAGTGAAAACCCTACCTCAAGAATATTTGTTTCATAAATACATGAATTCTTTTCACGGAAATCAGAAAGGTTAAGAATGTATTACATTTTATATTAATTATAGTAAGTTTTTAAAAAATAATTTTATAAGCTACGATTTACTTTTCAACTTTTATTTAAAAAATATTCATCTTACACATTTTAAATTTTGTATTTCGATATTAATAATCATTAAACAATTAACTATTAATGATTTAAAAAAAAAAAGTATAAAAGTTTAACAGTATAAAAGAGTATAATTTAGTACGGTAATGTAATATAACTAAATTTTATGGATCTAGTTCATTTATATGCGATAAATACCTTTTCTGGAAAATTTTTTTATCCATTTTTCGCGAACTGACTGATCAGTAGGAAATTCATGGAAAGAAATTTTCTTTCCGGTTGAATCAACAGGTTTTTTTTTTTTTATTCGATGTACAGTGAGGTACACAACAGTAACTCATTATGTAAAATGCTGATTTAAAAAAATAAATAAATAAAATATTAGATAATATAAAAATTAACTAATAATATGAACGCAGATGTAAAGCTATAAGACGCTAATCACCCAGATATCGGAAACGTTGGAATGGCTGGAATGCCGGGCCGGCTGCTTGAAGCACTAGCGTCTGTGGATGCAATGTGGTACTATGGAGCCGAACCAATCAGAATTCAATTTACACTGAAAGTTTATAACACCATTGTTGATTGGTTATCAGTTCTTATAGCAACCTGTTAGCGAATTGGCGATAAAATGAGTAGCTTGCTTTTGCAAAATCTTTTTGACATTCATTCTGTGCATCTCGCCAGCGATTTGTTTACAGTTTACATCGTGGAATATTTACGTTACACATTCCTCCTGACATCTCTTTTGCGCACTTTGCAAAATAAATAAATAAGAAAAAAAAAAAAAAAAAAAAAAGTTGAATTCATTTATCTTTATTAGAAGTATAATTATTTACTTTTCTTGCAATATTTTGATATCATTTTAGAACAACTTAGAAAATATAATTAGTTTTGCATATTTTAAATAATAATCATATTTTTATCATTAAAATGTGTTGAATACTAATCAATTACATTCGCATTTTAAATAAAATACTAATGTGAATTTAGATTGTTGTTCTTTCATGATTGAATTGAGTGCTTTTAAACTTTTGTGTTTATATATGTAACTTTATTTAGTCCTTTAACAAGTCTGTCTCTAAAGATGTTAAAGTTATTATTATTATCTTAACGCTATTTTTTTTTAAACTTCTTTTTGATGATGAAAATGAAAGTACTTAATATTTAAAATTATTGAGCGAAGAAAAAAAAATATAATCTGCACATTACAGTAGGCTACTCAATAAATTGTAAAATGTTACTTTGGCTCATTGTTTTTAACATTTTTAGTTAGAATTCTCAGTTCGATTTTAAAAGACAAAAGCACATTTGTGGCGATAAATATTTCCCTTTGTAAAAATCCTTAAAACCTGCGGAAAAATGTTTACAAAGTTTTTTATGTAGCCATTGTGGAAATAACTTAGATTTTATCTAGTCTAAAAGTAGAATGTATGCACTTAGAATTATTTTGTAAATGACCATATAAAAACATTTAGCATTGCATATAAATTGTAAAATTCAGAAAAATATTTTAAAAGTAAGCTTTAAATATTTACTTATTCTTTCTAAGATTTTATATTTTCTTTTTTGCTTTCTGTTAATGAACACAAGATCATGGTAAATACCTACATATATCATTTTGTCATGTGTTTTTAAACTTAAACAGTACATGGTAAGAAATTAAGTACTTAAAGTATTATTATACTATGGCATGTCTGTTATTTTTAGGGATGAAACGGATAGAAATTTTGCCGGATATCAGATATCTGGAGCTCTTTTGCCTGTCGGATACGGATATCCGGCATTAGTTTTGTTTTTTGTATGTTTCTTTTCTTTTTCATTAATTTAAAACAATAAAATATAATCCACCTTTTAAAAACATTTTAAATATAATTTATTTAAATATATTTATTTAATATTTTATTTATTTGTGCAATATTGCCATGGAGAATAAAACTTTAAGCGTAACATACTTATTCCTACACTTGCAATTTGTGGTGAAAAGCATTGTCACAAAGAAATTGGTTTTGTTCAGAATTATAAAACTAAAATTTATTATTTACATATTTTTTGCAATATTAATATTAAAAAAAATGAAACAAAATACAGTAACCACCGCTTAATAAAAAATCACTGGTTAATAAAATCAGTCACTAATCATGATCAAATTGCCAGGACCGGAATAAAATCAATGCAAACCATCTTTGAAACTGCCTCTCAATAAAATCAGTATTGCCGGTTAATAAACTGAAAAATTCTCATCAGAAGCAAAATACCATTTATGCATGCTGAGTAAATTCTTATTTACACTCCGAATTTTTATTTTTAAAATAAAAAATAAATTAAGTACAGAAATCCCTCAGTTATCTCTCTTTGTCGAAAATTTACAACATTAAATTTTACATTTACAGCAATTAAAACACGCCCCATCACATTGACTTAGGAACAATTTCAAGGAATATATTCTTCAAGGTGTAATAAGTTAATTTGTAATAAGTTACAAATTTGATTTAATTCGCCAGTGATTATTTTATTTTTAATTATTTAAAGACAATTTCTAATTCTTATTCTGAAATAACTAAGAAGTAAGATGTTTAAACAAAAATATTTTAAATTTTAAAGAAAGGCATGAACTTTTAGCAAAGTAATGATGATTTTCCTCAAAGGAAAGCGCATCGTAGCTTGGGATGTGTTTAATTCTTTTATTTTGAAGAAACACTTCAATAATTATCTGTTAAAAATTAATTAGCATTGTTTATTAATTTCATTATTTGGTATCTTTTAAAATTTCTTTTCAAATTCAGGGAAGTAACACCTTTTTATTGTGTACAGGAACGTTAGCCGGATATAAAAATCAGCCGCTTAATAAAATCACTTTTGCTCAGAACGAATGTGATTTTAATAAGTGGCGGGCACTGTATTTTACTAATGAAATCATAGTTAAAGGGTTATTTTCATAGGAAAACTAATATATTGTGGCCATCATAAATCTTTTTTCTATATTATTCTGTACTAGCAGGCTTTGCCCGCTTCGCTGGTCATTATATTGAAATGAAGTCTCAAAATACCATATCATTGATGATGATAAAAATAAAATCATTGAAATCAGTCAAAATCTAAGTTAAAATTCTCGATACCTTCGATAGCGGTTTTCCCACTCGCCACACTTAACAAAATCCCTTTATAATGCATGTTGCATACACATACCTAACCCACATATTAAAAAATCGGGATTCTAAGATTATTTGAAGCAAAGTTATGTTTTAAAACGTGTTTTTTAGCCCCCCCCCCCAGCCCGCTCTTAAAGGAAAGGAGGGGGAGATTTTGCAAAATATCCTTATATTATGAGTTAGATACATATAACATACCCACACATGGAAAATCTCTCTGCCATAAGATAATTTACTGCAGAGTTACACATGAATACATGTCCCCCCCCGCCCCTTAAGGGGAGGTGGGGTGGAGTTTCACAAAATCACTTTATAGTGTAGTGTGTGTTGAATACGCATAAGCAGTCCACGCATCAAAAATTGCCATTCATAGATAGTTTGGAACAGAGTTACGCATGGAAACATGTTTTTAATCCCCCTCTAACCCTCAAGGGGGTGATAGCACGGAATTTCAAATAATCCCTTTGTAGTTTGTTTGTGTTGAGTACACATAACCAATCAACCTATAAAAAATAGCTTTTCTGAGATAATTTGGAGAAGAGTTACTCTTTAAAATGTGTTTTTGCCCCCCCGCCTTTAAAGGGGGAAAAGGAAAATTTCACAAAATCGACTTATAGTGCGTGTTGGGAGTGCATAACCAGCCGCAAGTACAAAATCGTCTAAGATAGTTTGGAGCAGAGTTATGCATGAAAACATGATTTTGCCCCACCCCCAAGGGGGATAAGGTGGAATTTTACAAAATCCCTTAGTAGTGTGTGTCTTGAGTACGCATAACCAATCGACATATCAAGAAATCGCTATTCTGAGATAATTTAAAGCAGAGTTACTCTTCAAAGCGTTTTTTGCCCCCCTCCCCGCCTTTGAAGGAAGGGAGGTGAAATTTTTGTAAGATCCCTTTATAATGTGTGTTGGGAATGCATAAACAACTCATATGTAAAATATAAATTTACTGAGATAATTTGAAGAAATGTTATGCTTGGAAACATGCTTTTTGCAACACCACCCCTAAGAGGGGTATAGGATGGAATTTTACAAAATCTCTTTTTAGTATGTGTCTTGAGTACGCATAACCAATTGACATATCAAAAAATCGCTACCCTGAGATAATTTGGACCACAGTTACTCCTATAAGCGTGTTTTTGTCTTCCTCCGCCCTTAAAGGATGGGGGGTGAAATTTTGTGAAATCCCTTTACTGTGCGTGTCGGGAAAGCATAAACAACCCACATATACAAATTAATCTTGCTGAGATAATTTGAAGCAAAGTTATACTTGGAAACGGGTTTATATTGCCCCCACCCCACCCCCAAGGGGAAAAGGAGGAACTTTCGCAAAACCCCATTGCAATAGGTGTAACCCCCCCCCCCCAAAAAAAAAAAAAAAAAAAATCGCAAAATACCAAACATGAGGTTTTGGACATATTCTGAAGAAGACTCTTGGCGATTTTCTATATCTTTGTGCTGTTATTGGTACAGTTTTCCTCAAAAACCCGTATTTTGCTATTTCTTTTTTTTGCACTCAAGTCTAGTCTCTCTCTCTCTGCAATTTCTTCACCGTGAAGCAATCTGGAGCCAAATTATGCTTATAAGGGGTTTTTTGCCTTCTGCCCCTCCCCCAGGGGGGAGCGGGGATCTTTCACATAATCACGCCATAATGGGCGTCAGTGTCCTAAAACCAACGTGCTCACCAAAATTTGCAAGTCTATCTCCCATAGAATCGCCACGGCTGTGTTGAGTCAGTGAATCAGTGATTTTACTCTTTTATTCCCCACCCAACCCCCAAAGGGGTAAAAGGGGGGGGGGTCTTTCACAAAATCCCGTTACAATGGGTGTTGGACACACATAAATAAGCCACACACTAAAATTTGTGACCTCAGCTCTTAGATTTCCACGGATAAATTTAGCGCTAAAAGGAGGGATCGAATTTTCCCCCTCGTAACTCCCCCCCAAAATCGAAAAAAATCAAAAAAGAATTTTGGCAAATACCTTCAAGAAGACGCTTGAGTTTTTTTTTTTTTTTTTCTTATCTGAGCTATTATTGCTAGAATTTTACTCGAAAATCCATGCATTGCTAATTTTGCCTCCGAAAATCCTTGTTACCCCCTCTCCCCCCTTAAAATCCAAAATCGCAGAAAATGATTCTTTTGTACTTAAGTCTAGTCTCCCCATCTGCAATTTTTTCACAATGAAGTAATTTGGAGCCGAATTATGCTTATAAAGGTGTTTTTTACCTTCTGCCTCCCCCCCCCCCGAAAATCTCACTTTTACCCCTTACCCCCCCTAAAAATCCAAAATCGCAGAAAATATTTTTTTTGTATTCAAGTCTAGTCTTCTCATCTAATTTCTTCACCGTGAAGTAATTTGGAGCCGAGTTATGCTTATAAAGGTGGTTTTTGCCTTCTGCCCCCCGGGGAGGGGGGGGGTATTTCGCAAAATCCCGTCTTAGTGAGCGCCACGGTCCTAAAATCAACCTGCTCACCAAAAATTGTGACTCTATCTCCCATAGGACCGCCACAGCCATGTTGAGTCAGTGAGTGAATCAGTGAGTTTACTCTTTTATATATATAGATAACAGCATCACTTACAGTTTAAATTGTACAAAAATTTGCTCATAGCTTCTCACAATAAATATTTTACGTATGGAGTTTGGTGCAATTTTAATCAACAGATGCTGAGATATAGGCTTATGAAAAATCATCGGGTAAACTGCAGTGCTGTAATGCTACCTGTTAGCTGATATACACTCAAAATAAAATCACGATAGTGCTTCATAATGGCCGACTCTCTCACATACCAAGTTTTGTGCAATTATACATGATACAATATGATATGAGATACAGCTTTCACGTATTGGGGGAAATTTAAGTATAGCAGCGCTACCTATCAGTCAACATGCACCAAAATTGAATCAGCATAACTTCTCATAATACCCTTCCAACATAAAGTTTCATGTAATTATGCGCATTAGAGCACAAGTTATAGCCTTCCCTAAAATTGCAGAAAGTACTGTATAACAACACCACCTGTTGAGTTGGCACCAAAACTTGATAGACACTAATATATGCCAAGGTGCATTTACATGAAATTCTGTGCAGTAGTTCCTGAGATATAGCCTTCTTATAGGTTGCAGAAATCGCTGTGTGCCAGAACCTGTTGGTGAAATTACATATAAATTTATATGTAATTTAATTTTTATTTTAATTCCAGAACTACTGCGTAGTTGTGGAGATATAGTTAAACAGAATTTTTCTCTCACACACACAAACAGACATTTTTAAAAAGTGATCAAGACAGGTTCTGGACCTCTTAAAATGTGTAAATGCATCGAAAACCAGAAGTTGAAAATTTTAATGAATTCAATACTTTCTTTTGAGACATTCATAAGAAAATATAAAAGAAAGAAGAAAAAGAAAACAAAGCTTCAAACTAGTGTGTTATGGCCATCACAAAACTTTCTTCTATATCACTATATATAACAATGCTACATGCTGTTTAACATGCACAGAAGAAATTTAATCATAGCTTCTCTCAATGCAGAGTTTAGATATGGAGTTTAGTGCAATTTTAATCAAAAGGTTGAGATGTAGCCATGCGGAGAATCACAAAAAGTGAGGAAAAGCACCACCTGTAGGTCAATATACACCCAAATTAAGCCAGTTTTCATTCTCATATTATTTATCTTGCATATCAAGTTAAGTGCAGTTAAATGTTATAGATATTGAGATTTAGTCTTCCTATAGACAGAGTAAATTGCAGCATAATATTGTCATCTATCGCCCAATATGCACCAAAATTGAATCAACATGATGTTTTATAAAAATGGCCCTCTCACATACAAAATTTTGTGTAATTATACACAAATAAATCTCAATGAACTTCCCTATTCACAGGAAAAATTGAAGTATAGCAGCATCACCTATTGGCCGATGTGCACAGAAATTAAACATGTTTCATGATAGCCCTATGGCATACTTTTTTTTTATTATTATTACACACAATAGAAGCTGAGATAGTCTTCAATTAAATGAGAGAAATCACAGTATAACAGTGCCACCTGTTGAGTGACTTGCATCAAAAACTGATGTGCACTTTTTTTCCCCCTGTGTATAAATTTATATGAAATTCTGTGCATTAGTTCTTGAACTAGAGCTGCTACATAAAATTTTTACCAGACAGACATTTTCTAAAATGGTCAAATTGTGTTCTAATCCCCTCAAAATGTGTAAATACACTGAAAATTGCAAGTAAGAATTTTTTACACATCCAGTATGTCCTATTTAATATAGAAGAAAGTAATAATTCAAAACAAATTTATATATTTTTTTCTTTGTATACATTTTATATTCTGTACAGATAAGAAAGAAATTCTTAGATTATTTATTAAAATTTTGTAAATTTCAAACTATAACTTTTCAACATAAGGCATCGAGGGGGGGGGGGTTTAGACCACCCCTTCCAAAAATGCAGTCTTTGTCATACTAACACCCAACCAATGCCAAATTTAAAATTTCGTAAATATAGGACTGTAACTTTTCGTGATAGACACCATGGGGGGGGGGGGTAGGACCCTCTCCCTTCCAACAGTGCTTTCTTTGTCATACTAATACCTAACCACAGTGGCGGATCTAGAACTTAACTTTTTTTAATTATTTATTTATTTTTTTTTTTGGGGGGGGGGCAAGGGGAGAGGGCTAAGATTTTTCAAAGTGTTATTCCAGATCAAAGAAAAGTTTACAATTGTAATAGTCAGTTGTGAATGTTAGTACTTTTGCCCCCCCCCCTTTAAATCCGCCACTGTAAACATCCCCAAATTAAAATTTCGTTAAGTTTGGACCATAAGTTTTCGAGATAAGACACCGTGTGCGTACGTGTTTGTGTGTGTGTGTGTGGGGGGGGGAGAGATTCTCCCTCCTTTTAACAGTGCATTGTTTATCATTCCAACCAACCCCAAATTTAAAATTTTTTAAAATTCTGACCATATTTTTTTCGAGATCAGGCACCATGGGGAGGTACGCCCCTTCCTCCTTTTAACAGTATGTATTCTTTGTCATACTAACACCCAACCCACCCAAAATTTAAAATTTCGAACCATAACCTTTCGACACAAGGCATCAAGTGGGGTGGGGTCAGACCACCCCTTCCAACAGTGCAGTCTTTGTCATACTAACACCGAACCAATGCCAAATTTAAGATTTCGTAAAGATTGGGTTACATTAGGTATTATTAACTTTCAGTCAGAGCATAAAACATAAGCTTAACAGTTATTGTTTGTTTTACACTCAACAGATAATTTTCTTTAAAGTTTAAGAACAATATCAACAAAAGATTATAAAGAACATAATTAGGCCTTTCACGGTTGATTTTCAACCTGACACCTGGAGTCTCATTCATAGCTTTATTGTGTAGGGGTTTAGCTGTTTTCCCAGGTGCCGGCCCCTTCCCTACACTAGACTATGAATTCTTCGACCATAATAAAATGGATAAGTTATTCATCTTTTATAGATTATTGACTTTAAAAATGAGGTCTTTTATCATGTAAACAAAATATATGATAATGATACTCTTACATGTACAGTAACTTGTCATAAATCCTTATTAAAAGGTTTAAGTTATAATAGCTGATAGTATTACAAAAAACTTAAAAAAAAAAAAAAAGTTTACAAAAAACTATCTTTATAAATACATAAAAATATGTTTTTACCTAATAAAATCAAATAAAATCTCATGAAATTCTCTTTAAAATGAGAGTCAGAAACTTTTTTATCTCATAAAACATAAGAATGTGTTTATTTAAGCTTTAAAAAATGCTGATTTTTCAAAAAATCAAATGAAATAAAACATTTTTAAGAGTATTTTATCATTTATTTCAAAAGAAAGAATGATTATCAAATGTTTAATTGAAATCTGAAGCTGATAGGTTAAAAAATTTTTAAAAAATTGGTTGATTTTACAAATATATAACTTTTTAAAGCATGTGTGGCACAAAATAGTCTACCATTAGCCTTTAACTAATTCAATACATATTATAAATTATATTATTAACAGGACTTTGCACAGTACTTTAACTTTTTAATGCATAATTTGCTGCAAATTAACATTTATAGATATTGCATTAAAAATTAAATAAATAAAATACAAGTGGTAGATGATAAATTTGTCATTAAGCTTACTTTTATTTGTTCGTATACTGTATTTTAATATAACAATGAGAATTCATAATCTAAACCTAGTTTTATTATTATTATTATTATTTATTAATTTAACAGCATCCAGCTTCAACTATGCTACGCAGATATATAAAATTAATATTTACAAGAAGATTGTTAAAGACATTTGACAAAATTGTTACATTATTATTGTTTTTGCCTTTTTCAAAATAAAAAAAGCCTTAATAAAATCAATTATAAAACTAATCTTTCTTTTTTTTTTAATTAACAAAGGATATATACAAAATTAAACAGTTAAATATTTAGAATTAAACATGTACAAGTAACAAGCAACATATTATTATTATTAAACCTAAAATTTAATTTATCAGGATACAATAGATAGCTTAATATTAGATCGAACTATCTTACAAAAAAAAAAAAAAAAAAAAAAAAGGCACAGATTACAATAGAGAAAATGATAATGATACTAAGAAAAAACAAATAAATATAAACATAGAAGAAATATATCGCCAACGCCAAGGTGCGCCAAGAAACCCATTTTCGCTAACATGATGGTAATCATTTGTCTTAACCAATCAAAGACGCTGTCATAAAAGAATACAGAGGAGAAATGCAAGAAAGATTTTGATTGGTTCGGCTCCATAGTACCACATTGCATCCACAGACGCTAGTGCTTGAAGCTATTATTTTTTCAAAACAAACCGCTCGTCATGCAGCGCCACCTACGAATTTCAGCGGACCGGGAAGCAGTTCCAATGGTCTTGGTAAAAACATTCAACAAAATGAAGTTTGCATGTAAAATATGTGGTGCTGCCCTCTAGTAGCGAAATATAGAAGTATATTTAGATTGTAAAGAATATACGAAGTGTGATGTGAATTTTAAAATACACTCTTGAGCATTCATGCATTTGTTAAGTTTGCAAAAGTCATACATTAGTTCGATGTAAAATTTTTAGGGTAGCTGGATAAAGAAATGTGACGCAATTTAGAAAATAAAATAAAATAAAAATTAGAAAAGATTATTATTGTGCCTATAATAATTGTTGCAAAAAATTATGCACATTTATATGCAAAAACATTCCATGTTCTAAGCTCCCGTTTAGTAACGAAATGTAAAAAATATATTTTGCACTTTACGAAGTTCACTTATTGTTATTTCTTTTTAGTTCTGTTGTCTAATTTAACATTTTTCATTATGCTTGTAAACTTTCTGTTAAGAATAGCGCCCTCTCTAAATTAATTTTCTATACGTTTTCAGATATTTCACAATGTCTCCGCGTTAATAATATATATATATATTTCATTATCTGTTATTTATTTCTTTTTCTCTTTCCTTTGGCAAATTGTTTACTTTTCATTAAAAATTTCTAATTTTTCCTAAATCGGCCCTTTGGATTTCTCCCTTAATCGAACCGTATCGTAAATACAGTTACCGACATAAGTGAAGACACACTTTCGAATTTAGAAGTTTTAGTCGAATATCTAAAGAAATATTTCGTGAATACTTTAGGGATAAGAAGAACATTTTATACCACATACATTCCAGTCAAAGTTTCTTCTCGAAGACTAAAAGGGGTTTAGTCACAAATTAACCAAAAAATATAACCTTTGGAGTCACCCCGTAAAAGATAATGCTTGAAATAAATTGTAGCTGTAGTACATGATTATCAGCCTTTTTACTTTCCGAACACTATAGTGAGGAAAGTATTGTAATCATGTCAAAAATCCGAATTTGAAATTTTGATGTTTCTATACGTTTCGAGGTGCCCTGAGTCTGTTTTCACTATTTTTGTGATGATATATGTATGTGTGTGTGTATGTGTGTATGTCTGTGAGTGAACACGCTAGCGTCTAAACGCTTTGTTCGAATAAGCTGAAAGTTGGTACGTATATTGTAAGTCACCATAGTACGAACCCTATAGATTTTGGTGAATCTAGCACTTATAGTTTTTTGTACAGAACACAAAGAAAAATTCTTTATCATTATGGCCTATGGGAGCAAAATCTTAAAAGTGCGATAGCATCTAAACGCCTTTTTCAATTGAGCAAAGAATTTATACACATGTAATAGGTCACAAATACTCAATCTGTATAAATTTTGGAGAATCTAGCACTTATAGTTTTTTACAGGGACACAAAGAAAAATTCTTTATCATTATGCCCTATGGGACCAAATTTTTAAAAGTGCGATAGCATCTAAACGCCATATTCAATTGAGCTGAAAATTTATATGAATATTATAAATCACTGTCGCACTAACTATAAGCATTTTTTTGAATCTAGTATTTATAGGTTTTTACAGGGACACAACGAAAAATTCTTTATCAATATGATCTATGGGCTCAAAATTCAGTAGCGTTAAATAAAACATCGTGTAATATATGGACAAAAATACTCAAACACTCTATTATGGTTTTCTCTCTTTTGTTTGTTTAACAACTCCTCTTTCTTTACTTTATCTACAAAACTGTTAATTACTCAATGTTCGGAAAGTCGAGTGGAGTCACTCCAGATTTTTTTAATTGTAGATATAAATTTATACGAGAATTGCATTTGTATGAATGGATATATAAATGTTTCTTTAAAAATACCCACTTTTCATTTTTTTTTTACGTTCTTTTGTTTATAACACGTAGGGTTTTAAAACCAAAGCAATGCCATTTTAAGAAAACTTTACATACTACGTTAGACACACTATAACGCAATCATAATTATATATATATATATATATATATCGATTATCTCATTAAGTATGAGTATTTTTACTAAATAATTTTTAACTGCGCATGCACAACACTTAGAAATTTTCTTTTACTTAATTTATTAACCAAATGTATGGACTAACTGTAAGAAAATTCCCAGGGCAGTATCGTCAAAACTCACAAAAATATCATCTATAGAAAAGTTGATTTTTAAGTACTTTTAAAAGGATGCAAAACGCTTAAGGGATTTTGCCACTATTTTCATTTTGAATCGATATACTGTCATGGAGATAAGTGAAAGTACACCATGCAATTTCTCAAAAAATGGGGAAAATATTTGAAAAAAATTATTTTTACTAAAACACACTGTTTATACAATCTTTAGTATTTTATGTATCGACAATTATAATGTCTAGATACATTATTCCTAATATTACAGTTACGGGGCTTTCACTTTTGTTTTTCAATTTCAGGTTGAAAAGTTCTATTTATTTTTGTAAGTTTTTATTAATTTGAATGCTAATTTAATATTTTGTAGCTATAATATTCAAGCATTAATTTTTGCTGAATGATCCCAAAGGTTATATTTTTTGGTTCATTTGTGACTGATCCTCTTTTAGTCTTCGGGAGAAAACTTTGGCTGTAATGTATGTGGTGGTGTTCTTTATCCCTACAGTTTCAAGAGTATTCCACAAAAACTTCTAGATTTGAAAGTGTGCCTTCACTTAGGTATGTCGGTGACTGCATTTTTATGCTGCGAATTTTCGACCCGTGCTGAAGATTTGATAATATCTGAATCCAGTCCTGAAAACGAAATATATCCAGAACTCAATAAGCAAATGTATAAAAATAATACATTAAATTCGAGTCATTTGATTTTTTCTAAGCAAATTGATTTCAATATTTCTCTTTCAAATCCAGATGTCGAAACCCACTTCTGATGTTCTGGGAAAATCTTTCTTCAAAATCAATAAATCGATTTTGAATTCTCCATACAGCAACAGCCGACAGGTACGTCAAATTCTTTTACTCTGTCAAACCTTTATTTTCCATTTAGAATTTTAATAGAGTATTCCCACAACTTATTATTATTACTTTATTATTTAAATCATTTAGTAACTTTTGGAATACGAGTCAATATTATTGTTAAAGTGATATTTTTTAGAAGTTGTTTAAACTGAAATGTATTATTTGTATTTTTAATTAAAAATGCACCTTCCGATCTAACATTGCTATAGCTAAAATTTCTTTTTGAGTAAGCTAAAACATCTCAGAGGTTTATACACATCGACTCTTATGAATTCGTAAATGTTGCGTATATTCTCCTGAATAGAGCTCAAGTGGTTGGAATATTTACTTATTTTTCGCGCAGTGATAATTCTTTAGAGATCTATAACAATGTGTTTCAAATAGAAATGGGGTGCATAGTATTAATTGTTCGTTTACAGGGTTAGGGTAAGACAAAAAAAAAAAAAAAAATATATATATATATATGATGCATTATAGTCTGCAGTTGGTATAATCATCTAAAGAGCAAATTTTGTTAAGTTTTTTCTTAATCTGAAGTAAATTTTAATCTGTTACGTTTATAAATGTTGTTGTTCTTTAACCCTTTAACGTTCACTACTTAATTTATTTTAAAAATTACTAAACTAATTTTAAAAATAGCTTTTAGACACATAGCTGATCATAAACATTTAAAAAATAAAAAATTAGCATTGTTATTTTTCGAGAAAGTTTTGGTTTGAAACCTGTATAAGTTAACCTTATTAAATTCAAATAATATTTAATTTAATAAATAAAACACTTTGTAAGTAAACATTATCGACTACAAAAACTCGTGAAAGTTGCATAGATGCCAACATTTCAATTTATTCCGGAGTATTTTAACCCTTTGCGAAACAGGGTAAATCGGATCATTTAAATTATACTGCCACCGGAATTTACGAACCTAATTAAAATAAAAGAAATTTTAAATTTTCACGTAAAAACAAGGGCCTTTTCTGTTATGTTATAAATGTAAATTTTTGTTAAAAAATTTCCGGGATGAGTTTTTGCACTTGAGAATTAAAATTATGTGTTCCATCAGAGGGAACACTGCGACTGAAAGGGTTAATGACTTTCAATGACATATTATCCCCTTCTCAATTTTCTATTTGTGTTTAATGGTGTCGGCTGTTTTACTGTTTCCGAGCTGTTTGACGAAGCAAATGTCACGCGCGATTGTTTCAAATGCTTTCTCATGCAATTCCATATTATGAGGACGTAACCGCTCACTGCTGAACTTAGCAGAGAACAAGGTATTCGTCTGAAAGACAAGACCCGGTAGGTGACTGGGATTATTATTCAGCAGTAAATTTTACTATGAATTGTATCCACGAGTTGTGTCTGGCAGAATTCATAGAATTCACGAGTCCTTTGAGCAAGAAACTCATTTTTTTTCTTTCTTTGGTGAATGCCATTTTATTGTAATTACAGTAGACTCTCGGTTGACTGGAGTTCGATTATTCGTAAAGGACCAAAGTGCACCGATGAAAAGATTCAGAATGGAAAAATAATGGAAGATTCAACATTGCAATGTTACGAAGTTTTGAATGAGGGTGATTCACGTTACGCGTGATTCAAAAGCTACAGAACGTCCTGCAATGGATGATGAGAATCTTACACTTTAGCCATGAAAGAAGAGGGGTAAAAACAATACATATAACATATAAAAACGATTTAAAATAAATGGTTTCGAAATTTATCCAAATTTCTTCAGCAGCATAAACAACATATTATAAACATACATATACGTACTCAAAGAAACTATTCAATTTAAAACTTTTATTTTACTTACTGAAATTAAAGTAATATTGAAATTTTTGCAACTTATTGTTACAGGAATTTTTTTAAAATGGAACATTTATATTATTCATGGCAATAATTTATGCTTGCCTACATTTCATACTATTTTTTAAAATTCGGCTAAAAATGTCTCAAATTTCTCTTCTCTTCTTCGAAAAAGGTCTCAGTTCGTTGTCATCTGAACCAGGGCTGTTATGTCTTGCTGCCTACCACATTTGAGCCGTTCCAAGAAGCCAACTACACACTCCGAGTGCTTTCGACGAAGCCCATGCGGATGAAGCTGCTGGATTTCATCCCTAATCTCATGAAGCCTGCCATCATACAAGCCCCTACAACTCAGGACAAAGTGAGCTCCTACGAAGCCGTTTTCTTGCGTCTTGCCGACGAACATAAAACTATCTCTGCGTTTGAATTGCTCGAACTACTGGAAACGTGTTTGCCTAATGGTAGGTGTTTAAAGTACCCAACTTATGGTGATTTTTATTTACCTTGATTATTAACTCTTTTATCTTTTCAATTATACGTCTGAAAAAGAATAATGTTACAGTGTTCAATAAAACAAAACAAATTTTGCCAAGAAGTTTGTTTAGATGATGGTCAATTAATATTACTTTCTGCTATATTCAACAGAAGAAAGTATTGAATTCGTAAATATTTTTGACATCCGGTTTTTGACAGATTTACACGGTTTGCGGGTCAAGAACACGATTAGAAATTTTTTAGAAAATGTCTGTCTGGAAAATATTTTGTATATGTAGGAGCATTGCTTCCCCCAACCATCCTCAGGAGTTAATTTTAAATATGAATATTTTTCAAAAGCATACCTTTAAAACGATGGTTGAACAATATATCTGTGATAATTTAAAACAAAAAATAATTAAATAATGCCTCTTTTTTTTTTTTTTTTTTTGTCCTTTCTGACTTTTTTTTTTCTTTGAAAAGTTATAGTCAGTTGCACTTGGACATCCATGAGTGTCTATAAATAGTGTCCATACCGTTAAACAGGTGGAGGTGTCGGCCTTTTGTTTTACTTCCATAAATTTTAATATAGCAGTTAGAACAAAAATTTCGTAAAAACGCACACAATTAGGATTATGTTTAACAAATTATTGTGAAATTGTAAAATTTTTATTTAAAACAGCAATTGTCAAACTATTGTATATATTTAGATGCATGTCTGTTCCTACCCCTCCGCCTTTCAAGAGTCTAAATTTTCAAGACGAGTATCTTTCAAAAGAACTCGTCGATACCTTTAAAACGAATAGTATAACCATGTAACTCTGATAATTTAAAATAAAGTTATGAATAAATAAATAAAAATGAATAAATAAAATAAAATCTCCCTCCTTTTATTTTAAGAATGTAAAATGGAGTGGTGACTGTTTCGATCTAAATGACGCAAATTTGTTTAAGAAAATACATAAAAAAGTTTTGTGATGACCATAACTATTAGTTTAGATCTTGTTTTTATCAAAACAAATACGTAAAAAGTTCCTGGATCGTATATTTTGCAACAATTTTCATTTCTACGTACACGCACAAAACAATAATTTCAAAACGCTAAGAAAATTTCATTGTAACTTGGTTATATCTTTTCAGAAAAAGACAAAAAATATCTTATCATAAGTAACTGAGTGGAAAAGAAGAATTTTCATCTTTTTTGAATCCGTAAAACTCCGAAACCAATTATTTTCCGAGATTTTCAATCGTTCTTTATCCAACTGAATAAAGGAGATAATAGAAAAACCTTAAGTAATTACAAAATCACCGTGGAATTTTGTCAGTTACATTAGAAAACACCTCTCCAATTTTATTTTAATTAATTATTTAGCCGTTTATGTTCACCATTTAGTTTTATCTGTTTAATTTAGAACAACAATCTGGTGTGGCACTCACACAACTTTCTTTTACCTTGCAATTTTATAAATTATTACAGTGCTAGGTGTGAAATTAGAGGACCTATTTCCCCCCACCCACCCACGTTTGCATCATGAACTACATTCATAAACATTTAAAGTTGCTAAAATATATATATATATATATGAAATTATTCAGACAATTTTCGCTCAGATTATTCATTAAAATTGATTTGACTCATTTTGAATAGCTCTGTATATTGATTGCAAATTTTACATACATTACGCAGTTCACTTAAATTTAGCATAGTATGAAAAACTTATAATGCAATTGAAATCCACGTCAAGCAATGTCTAACTAAACACGAAGATGTTCAATTTTTTTGTGCAGTCCTGTAAAAGGAATGATGAATGCTATTCATGCCCCCCATTCTATATGAAACATGCTTTTGTGGATGTTAAAAATGCATGTTGATTTCACTGTGTTTTATGCACTCTTAAGAGATTAAAATGTACCAAGAAGAAACTTGAACAGTTGCTGTTAGTGTGTCTTTTGTTATGTCTCTGCATTCAAACCTCTCGCTCACTCACAAAGGGAAAAGCCAATTATTAAAAATCAGACTTTTCAGAATCACAGCAATTCAAAACGTGCACATGTCATTTAAATCAGAAACTCTATCACAGTGGCAGATTTAACGGGGGGAGGAGGATAGGGGACTGAAGCCCCCCCAAAAGCACTAACATTCCCAATTGGATGTTACAATTGTAAATTTTTCATTGATCTGGAATAACATCTTGAAAACTCTCAGCCGCCCCCCCCCCCCCCCCAAAAAAAAAAAAAAAAAAGAAAAAAAAAGCTAAGTTCTGGATCCGCCACTGCTCAGCCATCCAACATTTGACTCAAAAACAATACTTTACCCATGAGAAAGTAAAAACTGGTAAATTTTTAATTTTATATTTAAGATCATTCCAGAAGCGGAACGGATGCATACACGGATGGATTATTTAACATAATTATTTATATTAAGTCTATTTCGAGTCTATAGCTAAATAGGAGTCCAGAAAATCAAATGTAACTGCCCCAAAACTGCATGTATTTAATTTCCTAATTATTTTTATTGAGTGTGGCCTACCTTTACTTCGTTTACGTATTACCTGGCCACGAAAAGCCTTATGCTGAGGCGTTTCAAATGCCTTTCTCCTTGCAAATTTTTGCTATCTGGCGGTCGGCTGATGATGTTCGGCCGATGGCCAAGTTCAGACAAAACGCCCACATTACCACCCTTGTTCCCCTCCTTTTTGTTAAAAAAAGCAGTTACCTTAATTCTTAAACAGCTTTCCTAATAAATATTTTGTTCAGAGTGAAAGCTCTTAAGAGCAAGTGCATGTATTCTCTAATAAAATAACTGTTATAATGTCCTAATACACTTCCTTTCCACAAATGACCGGACACTTTCGATTCCAGACGTTTCGTCAAATATATAGAAAAATACTCGGCAAATTATCCTGCAACATTGGCCATCCAAAGAACATGTTATACCTCATATATTTTAGTTAACATTTTCCTTTGAAAGCAAAAAGGAAATTAATAAAAAAAAATAAAGAAGAAGCAAAATGTTTGGTGTTACCCTGTGAAAAACGATGCTTGAAGAGTGTTCTGACTGTAGCATGCGATTTTGAGGCTTCTTTTAATTATCTATAGGGAAGAGTGGGGCACCTTGGGACATCTTAAATTGCAGCTCCAATTTTGTAAATAGGAATTAGTTTTTATACTTCAGTGTAATTTGGAATTTCTCACATTAGCAAGTGAAGATTAATGGACTCTTCCCACCGTCGTCTGCTCAATCACGTGATAGAGGAAAACGAATAATCGAATTCAATTAAATATTGTTCTTAAGAACAAAAATTTTAATATTTAATATAAAATAAAATAAAAGTAATATTGTGCATTTGTAAACAGTAGAATAATTGTATTTGTAAATTTAATAATTTTTAAAAAACATTTAATGTGTTTGTTTATTTTTGCCTATAAGAATCAATTTTTGTATATTGTATTTGCATATTGTAGTGTAACTGTAACATTAACTGATCTAGCAATAAATAACAGCTTCTTGTGGAATGTTTATGGAAATTTTTTCATTTAATTTAATTACATAAAGGTGTTACAACAAGTTAATTAACTTAGTTACTGGTCTAAATGGATTTACGCAGTACGATATTGCACTGCACTGATTTAAGTACCAAAAATCAGAGTATTAAACATGTTCTCCATAAACATCAATAACAAATATAAACAAAATGATGATTGTAAACGTATATGGCAAATAAAAGATGATGAATAATGATATAAAATGGATTAAAAATGATGATTTATAAAAAATAACACAGATTAAATACGATGGATCAAAAATAAGAATAGAAAATATATTATTTCAGCAATCGCTATAGATAAACACGACTTTGTCTGCTATTTGTTTTTCCTCTATCATGTGATCTCTGACGTCAGGTGGGAAGAGCCCATTCAATTTTATTTGTTTTGAAAGATTCTTCAAAGTTAGATTAAGGAGTCATTTCCTAAACAAATTTCTTGTGCAAGAAATGAAATAATTTAAATGTGGGCATGTGAGAATTAAAATATGGACTTTTATGATAATTTTAAGATAAAAAGATACATTGTACTGCTATGCCTAACTTTTTGAAAGTTACATTATAATAATGGTCCAAGTGGGGGGAAGGTTGGGACACATAGTGGTGGGTCAGGTTGTAACACTCTCTCAACCTACTCCACCACTGTGCAATGTAAATAAAGCAATATTTGTATGTGTTATATAAATTTATTGAGATTTTAAATGTGCTTAAATTCCGGAAATGGTTATTATTATTAAGAAAATTGTTTTTTCTTTAGAATTTAGACGAGATCAATTTTCAAATATAAAATAGAATATTTGTTCATGTAATATACTAGTATACTACATATTGTTATTTATTAGGCTCTAAGTCTATAAAAAAAGATTTATTAATCAATTTTGCTTAGTACTTTTTATGCATTGACGTTTTATTGTCAATGTCCCAAGCTGCCCATCCAGTGGGACATTTTAAAGATTTTTAAATTTTATTACTGAAACTAAATTTGATGGAATACTGAATTGGAATAAATTTTAACTGATACAGGAAGGCTTAAACTTTATGTCAAACTAGGTTTGGTGAAAATTGTATAAAAAATAAATATATAAAAATATATATGTATAAAATGAAAATTGAATAAAAAGTAAATTTTCTAAAAATCCTTATCTAAAAAGTGTCCCAAGGTGCCTTTCCTTCCCCTATTCAATTATAAGACTGGTGCATACATTCACAGATGCAAAAAGATTTCTTTTAAAAATTGGATTTTTTTTTTTTTTTTTAATATAACATACAAAATACCCAATGCAATGCCATTTTTAGAAACATGATGTACTGCACGAGATGCAACATAATGCATTCGGAAAAATACCTAATGAAATAGAAGCATTTTTAAAAATTTTTAACTAGGCATGCACAAGTGTGAAGGAAATTTCATTTGCATAATTTATTAGCCGAATGTATTGAGCTACTCATATGAAAACCTCAAGCAAATACGAAAATTCAAAAGAGGTTTAATTAAAGATTAACTGGAGAAGACATTTCAAATTAAAATAAACATAACTGCCTTACTTGCTTTCTCCTTAAGCTCATTGGGCAGGGTGCCCGACCGAATGGATTTAAGGAGAAAGCAAGTAAGGCAGTTATGTTTATTTTAATTTGAAAAAGGTTATTGTTGTTAGGATGCATAACTCTCATTTCCTCTCACACAAAAAGAAAGAAAGAAAATGATAGGAGAGGTTTTTATCAATATTTACTTACAATCGACAAACATGAACACATTATAATCATGCATTGAATCAAAATAAAAATTTGGGGAACATCCCTTTATTTTTTTTTTTATTTTTAGGAACTGAAATTCAGTTTCTTTTATGAATGATATATTTTTCAATTTACATGCTATTTGATCGAGGTTTTTATAAAGTAACTCAACACACTTGGCTAATGAATTATGCAAATGAAACGCAGGCTGTCAAAAATTATTTCGTAAAAATGCTCCTAATTCATTTGGTATTTAATATTTTTACATTCAGATTGCAGTAGGTTGTGTCTTAAGTAGATATTAAGTTTCCCAACAAATGACATTTCAAATGTTACACCCTGCATGTTACATTAAAAAAGTTTTTTTTTTTTCAGCTTTTTAAAAGAAACCTTTATAACCTGGTGAATGCACGCACCAGTCTCGTATAAATGAATAATTAAAAGAAGCCTCATAATAGCATACCAGAAAATATTTCAAGCATTGATTTTTTTAGAGTGATCCCAAACATTTTGTTTCTTACTTAATTTTTTACCAATCCCTTTATGCTCTGGGAGCAAAATTTTTGCTGAAATACAGGGTGATTATAGTAATTAAAGTTACGATTTCAAAACGCTTTAATTTTAAAACGACCCATCAGAGCAATTTCATATGTTACCAGAGCCATCACGAGGCAATGAAATTTTGTATGGGGATGGGGGAGGAATAAAGTAGTTCTAACATGTCCCTATAGAGGTCGCTGTCAGGATAATGTCAGGAGAAACGCCTCAATGGACTCATTAAACAGGAATGTTGTTAGCAACACAATGGAATAGCAGGAAATAATAGACTTCAAAAGTTTACTACAATTTTTTTTTTTTTTTTTTTAAAGGCAAGAATATGTGTTTACAGTGGAAACAGTCCTAGTGAAAAGAGAAAAAGAAGAGCTTCATGAAGCAAATATTTTACAGATAATTAAGGGCACATTTTGGAACTTTTTTTTTTTTTTTTTCTTTTGCCAAACAAAATTTCATTGCCTCGCGATTGCTCTGGTAAAATATCAAATCGCTCTGATTAAAATCAATATAAAAACGCTCTCTTTTAAAATTACAGCGTTTTGAAATCATAACTTTAATTATAGTCACCCTGTATATCAAGATACAACATGTTCTTTTTATATCCAAAATTTCCACTTTTTATTCCAAAATTTCATTTTCATCAACAACTTCACTAGATATTTGAGAAAACATTTAAAATCAACTACTACCTCCGTCACACTACTTTTTCATAGAAGTGTCTGATGAATGGAAAGGTAGTGTAGGTTCCAATAACAATAATAAAGTTTTATATTCTTTTTACAGATTATGTGAAAAGCTGTGCCACTTTAGAAGTCTGCAGGCAAATTATTTTAGCCTTGGATGTATCCTTCATTGCTTTATTCACATTACCAAAGGAAAAACTTGATAGCAGTACACTTTATAATGTTATAAATTAATTTACAGATTGCTTTCTGATATAGATTTATGCACTGCTGTTTTCATACAGTATTTTTTTACAATTAAATAAAGGAAAAATTATTTCTGGTATAAAGAGCATTCAAAGCTCAGACAGAGTACCATCTGTCGGTTTAGTTCTACTTCATTATTTATCACTATGGCGACATAAAAAATTGAATTCATATATCAAATATGATATTTCATTTGAAAACATAAAAAGTTCTATAATTATGCAAAAGTTTTTCTTCTAAAGTTAAATAACCTTTTTAGTATTTCACTTCATTATATAAATGAATTATAAGTAACAAGTTTTATATAGTTATTTGATCTGAATAAAACACATTTCATTGTTATTTTTCATGGTTTTAAATTAGAAATTAACATTTAAGGGGTTACATCCAGTTGTAATTTTCAAAAAACGATTTTTTTTTTTTTTTACATATTTTGAATGTACATATATTTGATAATATTGTCTGAAAATTTCATATCGATCCGGCAATTAGTTTCGGAGAAATTTGCATATTTGTAAAGACGTCTCCTTATGGTGAAGGCCGCACCTTATGGTGACATAGAAGTAATGAAAAAAGAATGCATTGGTCATGTCCAAAAGCGAATGGGTAAACGACTAAGAGAATGTGTAAACAAAACTACAACAGAAACGACTGATAAAAATGGGAAGAAACGTCAGAAAAAGGTACTTGCTGGAAAGGGTAAACTGACTGGTAAAATGATCGATAAATTAACTGTCTATTATGGATTAGCAATAAGAAGACACTGTGATTCTGTTGAAAATATGTCTAATGCCATTTGGGCTTCTTATTATCATAATTGCTCCACTGACGACAATCCTCAACATGGTAAATGCCCGACTTGAGAAGACTCATGGTGTTCTTGGCAGAAAGCACGAGCCTTGGACACATTATCAAGCTACAAACATGATTATCAACCCTTACCGCCTGATGTTGCTGAAGCTATACTTCCAATTTACGTAGATCTGAGTAATGAAAAATTATTAGAAAGATGCGTTGGTGGTTTCACGCAAAATAATAATGAAAGTTATAATCAGCTGATATGGAAAATAACTCCAAAAATAATCCCATGTGGCTCTAAGATCGTTGAAATTGCTACTTATCTTGCTGCCGGCATGTTCAATGAAGGAACAACATCTCTTCTATACTTTATGAACGCAATGGGACTATCGCTTGGGCCTAATGCCCATGCCTATGTAGAAAAAGAGGACGCAGAGCGCATTTTGATCTCTGACGCACGAGCGCAAGGGAGCACGCGCGACGGGAGAATGTCACGTAGACAACAACAGTTGGCTGTACTAGAAGCAAATGATGAAGCAGAGGGTTCCTCTTATGGTCCTGGAAAAGATGACTCGATGTAAGTAGGAAAAAAATTTTTTTAACTTAGTTTAAATGGTTCCCAAAACTTTAAACGCGTTTATCTCGAAACGGTGTTTTCAAAGTCGGTGAGCAAAATTTCTCCGAAACGGCTGGACCGATTGACTTGAAATTTTGACACGATTTTCTTAGATATTTTTGTCAGGTAATGATCGTAGGAATAAGGTTTCTGATAATAATTTCGATTTTTTTCAGCCACTTTCAAGTGTAAATTTTCATGAAAAAAACGATTTTTTTTTTGGGGAAGCCGCCATTTTGTCAAAAATCAAAATTTTGACTATTCCTACGATCATTACCTGTATTCATCTATCCTAAAAATAAATCTTTTGTTTTTTTTCATTTCAGATAATTTGGATCAGAGATATCTTGCTCACCGCCAGACACCTTTTTGTGGAAGTCCTCTAGGAGATCTACTACAGGAACAGCGGAACCCAATATTTTTGTAAACTCATCACAGATTCTTAACATACATTAAATTTGCTATATGTATATGTATTGTATATATTTCTTTAATAAAAGGCCTCTTCACAAAAAAACACGTTTTTTCGTGCATACAACTGGATGTAACCCCTTAAGTCATGTAACTGTAAGTACAATAAAAGAAGAAAAAAAAATCTTAAAAATGATAAATTACCATAAAGCTAGAGAAATGGGCACATTCAATCTGCAAACAAAATTAAAGCATAATAAAAATCTATATATATATTTGGAACAAAGAAAAAATTTTAAACCAGACAAATTAAATAGCATTTTTGAATGAGAAAGCTAAAAAAAAAAAAGAAAAAAAAAAAAAAAAATTCCATGCTAAAAATCTGAAATAAATTTTTTTTTTAAATAATCATATCATGAATATCACTTGAACAAAAAATCTGAAATGAAATAAAAAATATCTTTCCTGCTGTCTAATGGCATCAATAAATAAATACTATTTTATTGAACTTTATTACGTACGATTGAAACCAATAGTGCATTACCAGTCATCCACCCAAATCGAACCTGCAATTAAAATTTTCTGCATTTTTATTAAAATTGTAATCCACTTTTATAGCTCTTGAATGATCCAAGATATCTTTTCAGATGATATTACGAGTGTGGTGTTGATTTTCTATTGGCAAAAGTACTTTGAATGATGTTTTACTTTTAACTGTTGAAAAAGATACATAAAGCGTTCCATGCATAAAAAATGTTACTCTTCAATCAACTTGTGTTGATTTAAGAGTATCATTTTTATTCATCACTAAGTCAAATGTTTGACCCTGTCATAGCAAATGAAGGAACAAGGAACTGATGTCTAGGTATTCTTAGACTTTTCATTATTATATGTGATTCTTGGGCTACGTAAGTTTCTGCCATAGTGTTAAAATACTATAACTGTTATAAAACGCCATTCTTCTGAATGGCTTAAGCGAGTCTTCTAGACTCTTTGAAATATAAAGATTGCAGGCTATTTTCATTTAATCAAATGTCTTATTTAATAATTTCTAATCATTTTGATTTCAAAGTAATAATCTTCAAACTGATATTTTAATATTCTTCTTACCTGTAAAATTCTTCGACGTTAAAAAATGAAGACTAATAACGGACACTTGTTTTTCTAGAAATAATAGCTTCTTCTTTAAGATGATAAAATATATACAGTTTATTAACTAAAATAGTTACATGATGAAAATAACACTATTTACAAAAAGTATTTACATATTCGAAATTTCACGAAAACAATTTTCTATTCGTAACAATTTAATAACTAAGCCACCAGTTTTCTATTTCGTAATGACAATGGTGGTTCCATAAAAATAAATTAGGCCAAAAGTTCTATTTCATTGTGTTGCTCTCTTCACTAAAGACAAACTAAAACCAAAACTAATACTAAATCTATTCTAGGAGCTACTTTTTCTATTTCTTAAACGACAGCTCCTTGAATAATAAAATCAGGCCAAAAAGGCCCCGAGAGCAAAATACTATTTCATGACCAGTTGCTCTCTATTCTAAAACAGAACTAAAACTAATGTCCCACGAGAGTCAACAAAAAATGTTCTTCGAATCTCATCTCAACGGGACCTCTGGCGCCCTCTAGTGAGGCAAAAGTATATCAATACCTAACAATAACATTTTTCTTTAATGGTATGATTATACAAATCAACAACAATTAATCTTCTGCCATTGCAAAAAGACCTTCTGATTGCATAGCAATATAATAACAGCATTTTCCAAGCTGTTGCCAAAAGGATACATTAAAACTAGAAACAAAAATAATTAATTAGTAAATATTTCATTTTTTCAGTTTGCTAATTAATCATCATAAAAAATACAAATGATAAAGCTGTTTATCTTAACCTGTTGCCATTACTCATTTTGATTTTCTTTTTTTTTTTTGTCATATACATAAGGTGTAATATACCTTATTTCTCATTTCTAATGAACTTTTATGTAAAATTTGGTTGGAATTCTATGTCTGGAAATCAGTATCCTGGAAATATATAAAATTGCTTATTTAATTGTAAGGAAGAAGCATACAAAACAAATTTATTTCAATATAGAAAAAAGTAAGCAACTATAAATGACAGTACAGTATGTGATGAATATAAAAATGAAACAAAATTGCTTTCATTTCCAGTTTTTTGTTAAAAAGATGGGTCCTGGATTTATGGCTGATTAATTGCATGAAGGTCCTCATACTGGGTGCAATGACCTCCATAAAAGTCTTTCTTAAGGGGTATATTTGTTTTGAGGGATCCCTGGTTTAACAAAGAATGTTTTTTTTAATGAATGGTTTGTTGCGGCTCTGAAAATTTTAAGTTACTTACTAGTGGTTGATAGACCCCTTTAGTTTCATTGCCACTATTTTGTATGTTTCAGCTGAATGATAATTTCTCGGTAATAGACATCTTTTATTAATTTATTTTTTAAGTTGATATCTCTCATAACACATGACTGCTCCTCTGCAAATCAAAAAAATTCCTACATTTTTTTTAGTCCAATTTCCAAAATATATTATGCCTCTGCGGAACATTTTCATCATCATTTTGGCATTTTTCGATTTAAGTTTTAATTGCTAAAAAATACAATGTTTTCTGTGTTGATATATGAAATTCCCGCTTATGAAGCTCATCGGGGGAAAAAAAAAAAAGAGTTGTTAAATTCTTTTAAGTCACCACTTTATTTTGTTTTATTGCCATGGTGTGAGTAAGTTTTTTCAGGTCTAGTTTGATGTTATATCTATTTTTAAATTCTTTTACTATAAACATAATTTACATTTGGCAAGTACTTTTCCATGAATGTCTTGGTAACTTTTCTTTTTTTTCAGAGCCTTTTGTTTCTCTCTCAGAAATTTCAATCCTTCAAAGAGTTTTTAAGCGTTACATTTTCGCTTTTTTTTCCCTAAAATAAGTTAAACCAGTCATAAAATACAACAAAATGACCCTCATCTGTAGGAGTAACAAAATAAGTAACTTGCGGACTCGTCGATGCCCCTGAATTTCTCTGGAGAGATTGGATACTTGTATCAGAAATTTATTCAAAACTCATAGTATTCCGTTTGAATGAAGTAAAATGAATATTAAACCTTTTTATTTAATCAGACACCAATGCATAGCAATTTTCATTTGAATTTATAGTTATTCATTTTTTAAAAGTTTATTTTCCTTCCCCTATTTGACTTTTTTAAAATCATTATGTAATCATTTAAATATTTTGTCTCAAAATATTTAGCATTCTATCCATTTAAGTTAGTATGTTATTCCAATCTAAAGTGACTTATTCATTTTTAAATCAATGAACGTTGGCCTTAAAATGACCCATTTAAAACTGTGTCATGAATTAAATATCAACACACTGTCCAAGTTATGCCCATAACTCATAGCTCAGAAAGGAGGAAGTGGACGTCTGAAATATCAAGACTACAAAAATCTAATGTGCAGTTTGAAACTGTGGCAGGTAAGACTTTAAAGAATGAAAATAATATATAATAAATAATACTCAAATAATTTCACAAAAAAAAGAAAGAAAGAAAAGAAAGGAAAGGAAATTAAAGCATTTTTCCATTTCAGACAATATTTAGAAGTCACAGCAGGGGATCATCTGGAATTTTAAGAGCTGAAAAACTACGAGGAGCACTCATGGATGTTGGTATGTTTGTTTATTAACGTCCCTCTTCACTTACTGTCGCCGGAAGCCCGAGCCAATGGGGGGAATTTTCTTTACAAATAACTTATTAGCTAATACATATTTTTAAATTCTGTTTTCACATTCAGAAAATTCCCAACTGTTAAACTGACGGACCTTTTTTAAAAAGTATTTTTTTAATTTTTAATATTTTACTTTGAAATTGTAAAGTGGAAAAATTTCACATTTTGAAAATTCGTATTTTGCAGCTTCAAAATAAAATATAAAAAATTAAAATAATTTTTAAAAAAAAGGTCCAATGAACAGCTGGGAATTTTCAGAATGTGAAAACAGAATTTAAAAATATGTATTAGTTAATAAGTTATTTGTAAAGAAAAATTTCCCATAGAATAACATTAGCTTTGGCTTCCGGCAGCAGTGAGTGAAGAGGGCCCTTAAGTGACATAATAAGCATACATGTTAACACAGTGCTAATGTTTTGCAATTTTTTCTTCAATTTGGTTTTCTAAAGCATTTCTCTCTGGCTACTTTTTATTGGCTTACTTTAAACAAAATAGATTAAAAAAATAAGATTTTATACAATGTTTATCCAAGAACCTTGACTATGGCTTGAATTTCTTAAACAATGACCTGAGACTATGTTATACACCCGTTGGTTTGCACCTGCCTAACACTCCATCTTTACACATATTTCTAAATGGATGGTTCCTTGCCAGTTCAAATGACTCAACATTAGTTTACCTGATCTACATTTTTTAAAAGGACATCTTTTGCATCCTAATATTGACATGTTTAAGCATCCAAGCGAATCTAAGAAATTAAAAATGACATCAAAATCCTTTAATTCAAGTTTTATAAAAATATGCCAACTTATCTATATCATTAATTTCTTGTGACGTAAATGAATTCTACCTATTTCATTTGTTATTATTGACCCTCACCTATGAAAATTTAACATAGCAACCAAAAGAATTTATTCTAAAAATAGAAATTGTTTTTTTTCATGGATGAATCACTTCGGGAAAATTATTAAGTTATTTGAACTTTGTTTTCTGCAATGGAAACAACTGTAGTTATGCACTATGCTGAAATATGTTTTTTTAAATAATGTATCTCTGTAAACGAACCAATGAAATTTCTGTGTTTAACTCATAATTTAAATCTTCCAAAAAATATGCAAATAATGAATATATATATATATATTTATTTATTTACCTCAATACATTTGCAATTGTGATGTGTAAGTCTTCATTTTAAAATTTCCTATTTTTATTATTATATTCATTTGAAATACAGACATGGAAACCATGGATAAAATTTTACTTATTTTATGCCAATATATTGTCGTAGCTATGACACCAGTTTTCAGCATTATCCCTTGGAAACTTTGACTTTTATTATTAAGAATACTATACAAAGTTCAATAAAATAAATAAATAAAATAGTCACAGAATATAAATAAATAAAATGAGAAATAAATACAAATGTTGGTGGGATATAATTTGAAGAATCACAAAAAAAAATTTATGTGGCTCCCAAACAAATTTCCAATGAATAAAATGTACTCCCTATAAGACATAAGTGATGTACAAAATGTCAGCATTCTATCATAGAACATTTCAGAAATATGAACTGATATCTATTAAGTAAAGAATAACTAGCCAATGGCTGATTTTATGATTCATGAACAAATTAGAAGTGAAAAGAATAATAGTATGAAATATAAAAAAATAATGCCAGTTAAATAGAACAGAGATATAAATCTGTTGTAAACGAGCTGTCAATAATAAGTGACGGGTGATTCCATTTGGCAATAAAACAGTGGCAATTAATTTGAATACTTTTTTTTTTTTTAAATACCCGTGACAATTTGTACATAATGTTTGTTTTTCATCACTCATCAAATCTTTTTATCAACATGCCACATTCCAAAATTTAGCATAAATGTACAATAAATTTCTTCTGATACAGATGAACCAGATATTATATATTATTATTTTTTAATTATTATATATATTTTTTTTTTCTGTGAAACTTTTTATTGTTTTGTTCTTCATTTTCTTATAATACATGTATATCTTATTTTTCCTAATCAAATAATTAAAAGAAAATAAAACTTCAAAGCATGTTGTTATATTGAATTAAAACAATGAACATTATTTCATTTATAATAAACAATTTTTAGGTCCTTGTTCAGCTATTGCACCCATAGCAAATACAATTTAATTTTGTTGAATAAAATGTTACTGAAACAATTCCGATGCACTTTTCCAGGCTTTCAAGTGAATACAGATGTGTTATCATTGCTCGTACTGAGGTACATGCGTAAAGATGGAACACTCAGGTTTGGAGATTTTGTTCTCTGCATTTTACACCTAATGGTAGCTTTTGGTAAGTATTTACTTTTTGCCCTCAAATAAGGTAATGTATGAGCATAGAGTACTTTCGTATCAACTGCATGCCAACTATTAATTACCATGATGAACTGAAGTGATTAATGAAGTTGTTGGAACCCATTTCCATTAGAACCAGCTTTCATTGTTTATAGCAACCTATGTTTATTTTGTCGCAACCGGTGGTAACCTTACAGCGATCTTTGTTAATCTAAATTCATGGCATGCGGCTAATAGGAAAGTACCAGATACATATTTTTAATTCATCTGATAAAACATAAATCTTTGTACAGTTAGGTAATCAATCCTACATATCATATCCATTACACAAAAATGTCAATAGTTGTGTTTAAAGTGTAATCTGATAAATAAAAGTATTTAAAAATATGTTTTAAATATTAATTTAAAGAGGGTACTCTGAAAGTATTTGCAAACGATCCCACCACAAAACTGTTAAATTAGTAAGTTACAAAATGACCAATATTGATACTTCAGATAGAGTTAAGTAAAATTGCCCTCACTCTTCACGTAGATTAGAAGTCTTCAACAACTTGAATAGTGTACTATTGGCAAGGCATTGGAGAGGGGATAAAGATGGTCAGAAAAAATTCTCATTGCAGTTTAGAATAAAATACTTAAAAATTTAAATAATTAAGTAGAAAAGAAAGATCTTCAAATGAGCATTGCTTACAAAATAAAAATCACTCTGATCTATCTTATGAACAAGCATTTATGTAAAATAAAATTGATCACAATTTTTGTTTTACCCACTGAGACGTGAGCACATACATGATTCAATAACTGTATTAATTTGCGAAGTTTTCAGTAAATTCTTTTGTGTCACTTTTTACTCTAAATATATTAAAATATTTATTTTTTTAATTAGAAAAAAAAAAGCATTAAAGTAAGTACCAAGCTTTATTATTGCAATATTAATTTATTACTTTCATTTTTTTTTTCTTCTATAATAATAAAAGATGCCTGTCTGTCTGAGCATCTATACATTCAGCCCCCACTGAACATACAAGCACAAAAATGGACATACGGGTGCTCAGAAGCCTTCCCGAGGGGATAGTGAAAAAAAAAAATTCAGAAATTTTAATGAGTTTCAGAGATATTAATTAAAACATCGACCTATGTCTAATCAAAAAGTAATCTCAATGACTGAGAATTCAATGTGATAATTGATATTTTAATGGAGTTAAAAACAGAAAAAATGTACCTAACATATTTTATATAAAACTACTGATCAGCACTGGCATACCAAGGGTGGGGTGGAGGGGGTGGTCCGCCTTGGGCCTCTAGTCATGAGGGGCCTCCGAAGGAACTTAATCGTTAAGTATATTTATCTTGTGAAATTGTCATTATTTTAATCTGATTGTGTCATTATTTATCAAGTCATTATTTTAATCTAAAATATTCCCTGAAATCAGCCCTTTAAACCGTCTAATGAGTCTTAATATACAAAATGTGACCATAAAGAGACAACTCCAAAACCAAAAAAGCTCATTTATGCCAAGTTTGACCCATGCCCCTGGCATTCTTCTTGGTTTGGCTTCTGAATAAATCTTAAACTTAACTAACTTTATTGCTTTTTTATTGTAATAAATTCATAAAGAAGTGCAAGGGGGCCTCAATGTAGTAGGGACTCCAGTTGGGGGGCCCCAGTGAGATTTTTGCCCCGGGCCTCGATAGTTGTAGGTCCGCCACTGCTGATCAGAGGCAAGCAAAAGAGCTAAACTGTGACTGGCCTGGCCTGAGTTATAAGGAACTTTTAAAGCTTAACAGAAATGGTTCGAGGAAGGTTATTGGTCTTTTTACTAGTCACTGTACCCGTAAGAGGCATCTGAACATTATGGGCATCACATTCGAATCCCATTTGCCCTGTTTGTTGTCTGGAAAAGAAGACAACTCAGCCTATTTTATGTGACTGTGAATCCTTTTCTGCTCATAGATTTTAGCATCTTGGTCACTTCATAATCCAATAAGTCATAAGACAGTCAGTAAAGGACCTGCAATTTCTGACTGTACTAATAGGAGTCTCAATTATAACAGGAGGTTATAGATCTGAAGTTTTACCTAGTAATATAAAATATGTATTAAGAAACAAATGATAATTTGTTTTCTCGAGCCCTATTATCTTATTTCGCTAAAAATAATTCGGGAAAAACAATATATGAGAACAATTTAAAAATGAAAAAATATGTACATATATGTTTTTTTGAAATTCTAGTTTATATTGTAATGCTAACTTATGTTCATATACCACTTCATATAGTATATGAAGGTAAAAGGACAGCAGCACATGATAGTTAGTCTATTAAAAAAAAAAATACTGGGTAACTGATTTTCTTTACATATCATTCTCAATATGTTTAAAAATATTTGTCTAGAATACTTTCATAGGAATGATAAAATTTTTTTGATTGTCACAAGCATATCTCCAGCATTAGAATGTCTTAGTAAAAAAAACAAACTTATTATTATTTAAGATTAAAAAATACAGTGTTATAACATCCAATAAGAGATATGAAACTTATTATTGCACCATTATATATATAAACTCAAGAAAGTAAGATTTGAGGGTAAAAAAAAAAAAAAAGTTTCACCTTAATGAATGAACTGTATGGATAAAGCAATGTATATTATACATAATTCCCACTGGGCTCAAACGGGTGATTTAGATTTTATGCATAATAATGAAAAATTCATCACAAACTGGGCTGTCTTTTGTTCACAGTATTACTTGGTATTGAAGTATATTTCAAAAAATATTACTCATTAGTTTATTATTTCTATTTAGTTATTTATAAACAATTAGTTTTATAAATATATTTACAATCTGATGAAAAAGTTACTGAAGAGAATCTTTACTGTATTTTGTTATAAAAATAACCCCACAATATTACAAGAGAATTTTTTCTAAGATACAGAAACATGCACATGATAAAATACCATTTCAAATTTAAATGAGGACATATAGATGAAAAAGAAAATTATATAAACAGTGTGTAGGTAAATATACAAACGTATAAAAACTATTTCTATTCACAGCACTGTAAGCTGATTTTTATATCCAACAAATAGTGTAATAAAATGAGTTCTCTTGTAAGAAATGTTTTTAAAAAAAAGATGGGCAGGGTTCGTGAAAAAACTGTGAAAAGTGAGCGATCTAGAAGGGACAACTAGATTATGATTGAGTGGTCCAAAAACATTAAATGGTACATTTAAAAAAAAAAAAAAGGAAAAATATAAAATAGATACATATACATATTCTACACATATGTAAGAATATTTAAAAGTTTTAATTATTATTAGGAAACAATTAAGATGCCTCTATAAGATTTATTCTGCCTATCAATGAATCTTTATATACATATTAATTAAAGTTATAATTATTGATTTGTTTGGTTTTAGGAAGCAGTGGATTGAATAAGTCGCATCTGCCCCACTGGAACACCCCCATTAACACACCCAGAGAAATGTATAATTCCTCCGGACAGTAGAGAAGTCTTAAAAAAAACAATAGAGTTGCTACACAAATCTGCACAAAAAATTCTCTGAGTTTTCTCTGCTTTTTAAACAGTCATGGAACATTAAAATCTAACACATTTACAAATCAACTGAATATATTTATCAACTCACTATAACTGGGGAAAATCCCAATTGAATTTTTTCCTTCATTATAAAGCACTCAATTAAAAGACTTTTATTTCAGCCATTTTCCCAGTTTTTTTAATAGATTTTTCATGATTTTCCCTGAATTCCAGGCATCCTACAATCCTGAAAATACAGTCATTAAGCTTCTATCTCAATTAATTTTTAGTAATAATTAAAACTTTATTTTTTCTTGTCCCTATAGAGCAGAGGAAGCATTATGAATGGGTCAAATTTTGTTAAAACGAATCCAAAAATCAGGATTTCAGCGGCTGGTCTGTGTGTATGTTTGTTATCAGCATAATTTGAACACAAATAATGGCAGAAAATTTAAATGTGGGATTTTTAAGATCCTACGAGGTTACCACCTGAAAAGTTTGGTTGAGGTTTTCAAGGAGTGGTGCAAGTGAAAGCTGTCTGAATCATTTGGAGCAAGTTTTTAAACAACCTTAAATTCTATATATGGGTAGCCATACAAATGTATGTCAAATAAAACAGTTTCTAATTCAATATTATTTATAAACTGTTTTCAAACTGTTTATACAGTATGTTCCTATACATCACTTGTTATCTTACCCCTTATTATATAATTTGTCTTCATAGTATTCAAATGTAGGGTGAGAGGTCATCGTGAGTGTGCCATGCCAGATTATTAATACATACATTTGTGCAAAAACAACATGCATTCTTCAGTGACGAGAAAATAAAAATTTAAACATAGGTTTTTCCTGAATAAACTTAAGAAAATTCATTTTAAGCAAATGAATGAATATAGAAAATAAACTGATGATAAAATAACAAATGAGTTATATAGGAGATAGGAGCTAGAGAAAAGATCCTCTTAAACTAGAGCTTGCACAGTCATTACAATTTCTTAATCCTCTGTAATACGAAATAGAATTAAATAACAGGACGCATTTGTGAAATCAAGAATGCAAAATTAGATGAATTGTAACTAATAACGTTTTATTTTCAGGAACATTTGAAAAGAAGGACCATTTGCATAACGGATTCGTCAAAACAACATTGTCCGAGGTATTATTTGATTTGGTTCAATAATTAAACCCTATAAACCATCCAAAGTGTTAAATGTATAACTGTAAAAAATCTATACTAGTACAATTTAGAATAATACTTTTTTAACTTTTTAATCTGCTATCATTCATAGAATAAATAAATATTGCTGTAGAATTAAAAACTAGATTTGTATAGTAGAATAAGAATGTGTTATAAATATATATTAAAATACCAATTTTTTTTACACATGATTAAACATTTATGTAACTGCAAGAACAAATAAGATACATTTTGTCTAATACCCAATTTTACACTCCAAACCAAAATGGACTCAGATTAAAATTTGAACTGCAGAAAATATTTTAAATAATAAGTAGAAATAATACAATGTAAAAGAAAAATACTTTTTTAATAGATGCAGTATGAATAATTTTAACTTTGTGTTATATGTATGATAGGAATGCTCGATGAAAAGTCCGAATTCATTTTAGCATGAAGCAAACACATAAAAATTTTAGATGTTCTTATTGTCTTAATTAATTGTCATTTTACAAAATTGTCAATTAATTATCATTAAATGTAATAATTAAAAAAAAAAAAAAAAAAAAAAAAAACTGGCAGAGTTATAGTTTTACACTTCAGCGTTTTGGTTCATAATCAGCTAAATATATATAAAAATTTAAGTCATTTCAAAAGGTGTATTTTGTATTGGAATAAAATACATTTGAAAAAAAAAAAAAGAAAAGAAAAGAAAACCTTCCTCTTGCATATATGATAATCTTATTTGCAATTCTTCAAAGTGAGTGGCAAAGATATTCAGTGGAAATAATTTCAAATAGCTAACACGATAGCAGTATCTACAGTATACATTGTATTTAAATGAGTTATTTAGACAATTTTTTTTTTCTTTCTACAATGTTTATGATGTTTGGCCTAAAGGAAAAGCCATGAAAATAATAAATAAATAAAATTATTGCGATCACTGTTATTTGAAAGAAGATACTTCAATGTATACATTTTTGCTTTATTTGTATTATTTTTTTTAATTTTTTTTATATTTGTATTTATGCTATCAAATACTATTTGATACAACCCCTTTTTTAAATGTATAATAAACATGAAAATAATTATAATAAATATTTATTACACATAAAAATATTAAAACTGTACATGCTAATAATTAAAATTTTAAGAATGTAAATTAGAATAGCCTAAACTTAATGTATGTAGAGTTGAAGATTATTTTTGAATAATAAAGTTCTATCAAAGGAGGGTGAAAAGGGGCGATTTAATTAAGAAAATATAAAGCCAAATATTTTGCTAATTTTTTATTTCCCATTTCAGTGGCTGCAAGCTTCACTGCAGTGTTAACTCACAATGGATGGAAAAAAAGTACAACTCACATTCACATCATCACAGTCTTGAATCATTTCTGTAAATTATGTACATTGATATTTATATTCATGCAAAGTATAAAATAATTAATAAAGATTATTTACAATGTACTGAGTGACGACTCACCTATTTACATTAATATAATTTGATTTCACTGTACAACAATAATTATCACAATTAACATATCTTACATGGAACATCGACACATGTGATTTGAAATACATTAATACATATTAACCCCTTAAGTGCCCATAGATATCACAAACTCTTCCATTTGAAACAGCATTCATGTGTGTGTACATCTTTATTAAGCACAGGATGCAATTTTCTAATAATCTGTTTTCAGCTTGTTTCTTTAGAAATCAACTTATTGCAATGATTTAGTTTATTTAAATATAATGGGAAATTCATCAACATAACTTATGAAATACTGAATGAATTCCAACTAAAATGGTACAGAGTGGACACACTCTAGAAATATCTTGGACAAATTCATTAACTAACTAAACTTGATTTGGCATTTTGTTTTCCAGTCCTTAAAAAAGTCAAACTCCAAGAAAAACATAATTATGAATCGATTTACTTGAAATTCAGTAACTACATAGTCCCAGGGATCAATTTACATATCTGGGGACCCCGATACCCTTACAGCTATGGGGACCCCAATCAATTGAAAAAAAATATAATAAGTAAATGCAAAACATATGCTAATAAACATGTTGCTTAAAAAAAAAACCTTCACAAATGTAGCCCTCCCCCCCCCATCTCTTTCTTAGCAGTATGGCAGAATTCATATTGTGAAATCTTATGATCCAACCCAAAGGAAAATGGCAAACTTTTGGTTGTTGCCATGTGTGTGCATGTGTTTTCTTCGATATGTATATATTTTTCTTTTAACTAACATTGTCTAAAATTTAAGGCTGTAATAATTGTAAACAAGTGTTGATGTAGATTTTTTTTTTTTTTTTTTTTTTTGGGGGGGGGGGGAGTTTTATTTTCTGAAAAGAGACTTATTCTTGAGAAAAAGAAGAAAAGAAAATCTTATTCTGTGAAATACTTTTATACTTTGGGATTTAAAAAAAAAAAAAAAAAAAAAAAAAACCAAAAATGGAAAGAAAATAATATTCAGCATACCATAATCTTTTTATTTTTAATAATAATTATATTTTGTAAGTAAGAACAATATTTTAACTAAATTCCAATAATATCAGTAATTTTAATAATATTAGTAATATATGTATAGGTTCTTTTTTAGCAAATGATTAGTATGAGACTCAAATTAGATATTTTTTGAACAGAATATATATAAATCAAATCATAAAAATATTTTGATCAGGAATTTTTGAAAAGTATCTAAGACATTTTAGGGGACCCCTTTTTCAGGCCCAGGCTTTTCCAGCCATTTCCCTTTTCCCCTTTTTCAGCCCCAGGCCTTGCTGTACATCAGTCCCTGCACAGCACATATCAAGGTTTAAATCATGTTTATTAATCTCAACTTGTCACCTTGTTTCAAAATAATGACCATTTAAGAATTTCGAATTCAATATTTATATATATTTATGAAACCATTCTGCTTGAAGCTTGTTATCTACATGGCCCATATCGAGGTTTCAACCAAGTTTAATAATCAATCGGACCTTGTTTCAAAATGGCGAGCACTTGAAAAGGACGGGATCCGGACATAACATTGCGGGACAAAATATTGCGTCGACTAAAAAAAAAATAATGTGATCTATTTCACATGGGGTCACTTGCGAGGTCCATAGTGCTTTATAAATATATACATAATACATAACAAATATATACATGATACATAATAAATATATACATAATAAATATATCATAGAGTGGATTTTCATTATTTTATCTATATTTAATTTTAAATTATTTTATCATTTATTTTAACCATTAAAAATACATTTTTAAAATATTGTACATCACTGCTGATAAAGCTGAACATTGTGTTCACAAATCTAAATTAAAAGTCATAAAATTAATAAGCATGACTGAATTAATTATGACTCATCTTGACAAAAGTTAAGTTAATAAGTCTTTAAACACTTTTAAGCCAAATTCATATCAATTTTTGTGGTCAATATGCATGTGTTGTCATGAAATTTTATATAATATTACTAATAATTACCAACTCATTCAAATAAAATGTTGTGAAATAGGTCATTTTATTTGTATGAACACAAATCACATTCCTTTTGCTTTCTATTCATTTATGGAGGCAATATTTTCTCTCCAACCCGAAAAGGAGAAAGAAATCAACCAACTCCAACTCAACTGAGCCATAAAGATTTTTTTTTTTCATCACTAATCAATGCAAGTGCTTGAATGGGCCAATAATAATGATGACTGTTTCATTCCATACCTCACAGTATACATAAATAAATACTATTATTATTCTTATTTTCTACATTTCTCTCTTTTACTGTACCACAACAAGTTTGAAAAACTTACAAACATTACAAGTGTTGACATTGTGTAATGTTTCTGTGCTTTTCAATCAATAAGTAACTTTCTGTTTAATCTCCGATCATAACATGTATTAAATAATTCATAGGTAACTAAAAATAATTACATCAAACTACTTTAGACAAAATTGAACAGGCTTCCACTAAACTGAGTAAGGTGCTTAAGGGGTTAACATAAAACAACGTTCAATGTATCCTCTTAACGAGGTTTCACGTCAACAATAATGTGTGTATAGAGAGGTTTCAATTCTAATTGCAGAATTTTGTAATCGAGGGTATTCAATCCATCTGTGTCCATCCTTTGCCTTGCTGTTTTCAACAGATTAATCCTAGAAAATAAACAAACATGTTGCAATTTTTAAATTTATGACTTGTAACACAAAAAACTTTAAATCATGCGTCACGATGCAACACTCACTTACATTTGATATTTAATTGTATCATTCGCAAATAAAAGTGAAGTTTGATGTTTCATAATTTATAAAGATTACAATGAATATCAATAAAATGGATTAATAAAAGAATTAATAACAAAATAATCTTAAACAGTTAAAAGTAAAAAAAAAAAAAAAGCATACCAAATTAACAATTTTTTAGTTTTTCTAACATAAAAATAATATTTTTAAAGTGCTGGTTGCTATTCCATAGTGTCCAATTTTCTTTTTTTTTTTTTTTTTAGTCTATAGAAAACAAGATAAATTTTTTAATTATTTTACAAATTTACTAAGTCATCCAAATTCAGGGCATAATTTCAAATCAATAGCCTATTCTGTAACCAAATGCTTCATTGATTTCCAGGCCTAAAAGACAAATTCAACCCTTGGATTTTTTATTGGAGCAAGCTCATGGCTTATCTTATCTTGTCTACTTTTTACTTGATGAAGGGACATGTTTGGTTGAACAAAACACTTATCCTACATTTTTGTTCTTTGTGAGGAACAGAGTTGTTCTTTTCATTTATGAAAGTGAATTGAATACATGGATTAACTGAATCAACAAAGTAAAATAAATTGGAAAGATAGGGACAAAAGACTGGAGATACTAACAAGAGAATTTATGTACACCAGTTTCTGTTCAAAACAAATTCATGAAACAAAGAGGAGAGTGGACATTCCATGGCACAATTTCAATTTGATAAATAATAAACACTAATGAAAACAAAGGCAGTTTGAAACATAAATGGATTAAATTTAAGACACTTAATTTTAATAGCAGCATAATAAAATTCAAATAATCTGATTAAAAAAAAAAAAAAAAAGTATAGTTATGTTAAAAGTAAAACTTTTAACATTTTATTTAAAAAATTAGCAGTTTGAAATATACTCCTCAAGTTTAATCATCATTAATTTTCCCATAAAAAAAATTGGTCAAGGGACATTAGAACAAAATTGGAAATGATTTACTTAACATTAAAAAAAAAAAATAAAATAAAAAATAGTTTTCCAGTAATGAACTCTTAAAATATTTATTCATGAACCCAGAAAATATTTATTGAATAATTTCTAAGATGTAGAATAAATCCAAAAATATTTGGTAAAAAAAAATCTGTGATGCTATGACATAACGCCATCATTTCCTGTTGAGAATTTTCTCCAGGATTCAAATTCCCACTCAACCGGAAGTATTCCAATGCAATTTTCAAAAATAGCATCATTTTTTAATATTCAGAAAAAAAGAAAAAACAAATTAATCTTTTAATAAATTAAAGTAAGCTATTTACACGCACATTAATTTTCTGGCACTTAGGCTTCCAACACGGGTGATTTGGGAAGAACACCGGGCACACTTTACAAGACTTGGACGAGGCAACAGCACCTGAGATTCTCGGCCCACTTAATGGCTCCGCCGTTATCGTCAACCATTGGTGTGGTTTGAGATCACAGGGTAGCCTTCTTATAAATCATCAACATTGTTGTTATCTATTTTTATTTAAGCCATCAGCTATTAAATATACACAACGAATCTGATTTTTGGAAAATAGTGAACGCACTGCTGTTTCCTGATTGAGCAAATAATGCATCATGGATGTTATAATATTCATCTTAAGCCTGATCAGGCAAAGCATATATCAACAAGATTATTTCTCCAAGATCGTTGTTTTAAGTCCATGCAACAGGATCTTTTTTCTTCAATTTGTTCATTCAGGAAAACATTAAGCTTCAATGGAAATTCCTATCTCCACTATGATGGAAATACTCATGAAAAAATATAAATGTGAAACGGCGTATGATTCATATAAGTGATTTTAGAAAACAAGCAACGGCTCTTGAATGAGTTTTGTGAAAACATCCTAATTTAAAAACATTGAACGGCCAATGTCTGCAAAATATTTTTTTAATGTTAACTTACCTTTGAAAGAATTGAAATTTTCAACTTAAATTCCATATTACCAAAAATGAAAAATAAATTGCTATTATGCATCGCTGAGTTGAACTAATCAAAAGATAATCATATTGATTAAGTTAAAATTTCTATGGAAACAGTTATATTAAAAAAATCAATGTTATTTAAAATGATAATCCATAATATTGGTTATTTATAATTTGAATGTTATTAATATTTTGTGCCGGCACTCACATATTCATTTAAAACATTAATAAAGATTTCTTAATAAAAATGATGTTAATCTACTAGAGAGTCATCTTTTATCGTGTGTTCTTTTCTGTTTCTTATTTATTGAAGGTAAGCATTTTTCTATTTTGTTTTTTCAGCTTGAAAACCATGAAGATAAAAAAAAAAAATTTAATTAAATTAATTTTCGCCGCATTACCAAATTTGTCCGTTATACACAACACAATGCCTTTTCCCCTGAATGGCTAAATTATCCGTTTCTGAAACAACACAATAGGTTTTCCCCCCCTCTATTATTTTCAGCATCAAAACCACTATAACTAAATCTTTAATATTTAATTTCAATTTTTATTTTTTCAAAATTTTATAAGTTCGGAGGACAGACACATTTAAATTTGTCCACAAAGTCATAAGAGTTTTTGATGATAGTCAGACAGGGTCGTAAAACAGGCCTCTTCTATATTGCTAACCTAAGTTTTTTTTTTCAGACTATTTTTTCTACACAAGAGAACAAAATTATAATTGATTTTCTATTTCGTAAAGTATAGATTATCATTAACAAATCATTTAGGCAACAGAATATGGATAAAAATCTACAACTCTTGAGTTGGGAACATTACGCTGAAGAAATATTTAAGGCAGCTTCTTTAACCCTTTAACGTTCACTACTTAATTTATTTTAAAAATTACTAAACTAATTTTAAAAATGGCTTTTAGACGCATAGCTAATCATAAATATTTAAAAAATAAAAAATTAGCATTGTTCCTTTTCGAGAAATTTTCGGTTTGAAACATCTATAAGTTAACTTTATTAAATTCAAATAATATTTAATTTAATAAATAAAACACTTTGTAAGTAAACATTATCGACTACAAAAACTCTTAAAAGTTGTTTCATGTGAAAATAGTCCAACTCTTCATTAAATGAAAAAAACTAGACATGAGTGCATCATCAAACCAGCAATTCGCACTCGTGCACACTGAGAAACTTCAAGTGACTTATGCATTTAGCTCCCTTTGAAGCATAATTTGTTAAATTTTGGAATAGTGCTGCTATCTACCGAACAGAAAAGGAACAAAAGTTTAAAACCTGATTAAAATAAGGGGGGAAATATTAAAAAACTGTTGCATAAATTTTTTAAAATTATGTCAAATGTTTGGTTTCTCTGTGAAACCAATGAACGTTAAAAGGTTAAATTAAATTGTAATGACTCCATTCAATTTTACGAATATCTTGTAGTTACCACGTTTAAAAAAAAAAAAAAAAAACTGTATTAGGGTATATTAAAGCAAATACTAGTAAGCATATTCACCATAATGGAGCAATGGGTAGCGTAGTACATCATGGATACGTCACTGATCGATGACAAAGCCATCTGGTGCTGGTGGTACCTGAACTACTCAGGCTGAAACTGCGCATGCTCGAATAGAATTTGTTTACTCGTGCAATGCTCCATATTTTCAATTAAAATAGAATTGTATTCGAAAGGATTCACATCTGAACGGAAAAATTCATGTATTTTTAAAATATTGATATTTCACATATTTTCCGTAGTTTAAGATAAGTAATACATTTTACAATTAATTTAAAAAAGTACTTTTTGAATACTTCTTAAAATTTATATAACTGAAATCTTAATTTCTTCGATTTTTCATTCATTACGGATCAAGAGAAAATCTATGAAATTTTGAATTTGGTTGCTTTGATTTGTTATGAGGTTAGATCAAGTTAGTGTATATTATATTCATTCATTCCTAAACGTTATTTTAGTGACAGATTTGGTTTTAAAGTGATTACAAACATATTTTGTTTAGATGATAAAATTTTTGCAAATGATTTCGTCTGTGTCTGATTGATTTTATGGAACATGACATAATGCTTTTTCTAATAAAAGAAATAATGATAAAGTCATCTTTTATGAGTGATTCCTTTTCCAAAATTTTAGTTTTGAAAATTGCGTATCTTAACATTTTCTTCTTGAATTACTAATACACAACATTAGAAGATCGATTTAAAAAGTTATATTTTACAATTTATTCTGGCTCTAAGTGGACACCCTAGATGTGATTATTTATTTGAAATTATTAGCGAACATCTAACATACTTTGTATTTAAAGTCAAATGTATGCTAATAATTTCAAGTAAATAATCACATCTATAATGTTCATTTAAGGCCAGAAATAATTCTAGTTTTCTTTAAAAACATAAACGAACATTTGAAAAGAAGCAGAATAGGGGCGGGTTTTTTATCTTTCATTTGGGTACCGCAGCCACTGCACTGATGTCAACTTTACTTTGCAACATTTTTTAACACGGTGTGAACAAGCTTAATCTGGAAAGCTTTGGTGTATATATTGTAAATAAAGAAAAGTGACATATAGGATAGGATGTTTGGGTATTTCTCCTTAAGTTTGTAGGTTTGCAAAATGGACACTGTGTATTAAAGTTTTTTTGTGCATCCTCGTAAACAAACTAGAAATGGTAAATATTCTACTTTCACTAATAGCTGTGACATTGCTAAATTCTGAAACATACATCAGTTCTATACTCTTTAAAATAATTTAATGAATTTTACATAATCAGTCTCGACAGGATTTAATATGTTTGAATTTTTTTACGTCTCCCTGTAAAAGAACCATAAGTAATACACGCATTATTTCCCATGATGATCCTACTTATGGAATGTAACATAAATCAATTAACTATTTAAGATTACTATTCACATAATATATAAGAAATTTACATTGTACCTCCTATAATACACCATTGTAAAATAGGAAAAATGAATAAAGAATACCTGAAATACACATATATACACTAAAATCTTCCAGTCAGATTTTTTTTCATATTTGTCTCTTTGTACATAAAAAATGCTTGTTTACATAAAATGTAGCAGACCACAGCACAGTCTTTTTCAAAGTTCTGTAGTGAACTTTCAGATAATAAAACAATTTTTTGTCATACACTATCTCTGGCCTATAGGCAGAATATACATATATATAACATAAACACACAAGGTCATTTGAAAATGATAAAAATACCAAAAATGATTATATAATTATGTTATATTGCATTTAGATAATTTAAATGTACACATTAATGTAACAGGTTTTTGAACAAAAACATAGTTGAAGTAACATTTTGATTTGAAGTTAACAAGTACGAAAATTTAATTATACCGGAACACAAACTAGCACCCATTTGAAATCTACATGTAATTTTAATATCCAGTACAGATTTCATCCTTTCAAATGATCCCAAATACAAATATTACAGTTTGGAAATCAATTCCAACATTTATAAAAACTTAATTTTAAGTTACTTTTTCAAATAAACATTATATACATTTAATAAAAATTTAGAATGTCTGTCAATTTCACAGAGAAACCCTAATTTGTGAAAAAAAGAATATCAAAAGTCCAGTCTATTTCTGTGCTGGCTGTTCTTTAAGTATGTCAGATAGATGTCATTGGCCTATTTCTTAAATTTCACAGACACTGTGTTGTTCACTAGTATTTTCAAAAGTGAGATAGGTCACTTGTTATCGCATTTTAAATACTCAACTATCAATTCAGATTGACTGAGAACAAAAACAATAGTTGGCATAGGTGAGCTCTGCTTAGCTCCCCATCTTATATTTGTCCTCATAAATTTCTACCCTAGAGCCTATAATATTCAGGCTAAGTGAAATGAACTTGGCTGATGTAGACTGACATGCCGTACTTACTCACTAGGCTACCCTACCTCTTATCTGGCATATCTACCTTATCCTAATTTGCTGTTTAAAGAGTTGGTTTCCTATTTGAGTTTTAATGCAATTCCATACAAATTTCTAAACCAATACTCACAATGCCCATTTATACAAAAACTGACCCTATTCTCTCATACTAAGAAAATTGAACATTTTTAATCACTTGAGAAAATTTCAAACTGGAATGTTGCAAATCATTAGGATTCTTCCCAGTATTATAAGTGATATTTGAAAACTGGTCTCAGCAGTTTAGATCATTCTAATTTCTTGAGATATTATTCACATAGACTAACAAACTAAAGAACTAACAGATATTCTAACTTACAGATGGACACCACATTGATTTCCTGATTCTTAGATTCTTCAAGCCTCAAAATATGTAAAAATATCAGAAAAGGAAGATTAAAAACTTTCACAAATACCTAAGTTTCCCATATCTAAGAATCTATAATAAGATGAGAAATAGATACTATTTCAATTAAAATGGAATACAATAATTTAAAACTAGTTGGTACCCGTCAAAATTTGACGGCTTAATAACATTTAAAAGTGCAACTGAAATCCTCTTACAGCACACCAGCTGAGAACCACCATTTTAAACCAACTCTTTTAAATGAAACGTAAAAAGGGTGTGTTGTTTTCTTATGGAGTTGTCATTCTTTTAAATATAATTATAGCATACTTGGAATTATTCAATCGAAGAAAAATAAGTTGAACATTTATGAAATATTTATTTTTAAAAATCTGATATGTAACAACCATATGAATTCCATTACACTCTATACTGTAAACCAGGGGTGAAACTAACCAATATGTAAAAACCTGAAAACTGCTACTTGCATGCAGATGTAATAGCGAGTGGAGACTTTATAATGATATATTATATGTTTATTTATCTAAGTTAAAGTTTAAACTTTTTTTTATAGCTTCATATTTGAAGTTGGTGTAGCTGCTTTTGCGAGAGATGCACTCCGTCATCTGTGCCCTCCTCAGTGGTTGGTGATGCCGGAGCCAAGTGAGGTTTTCCTCTATCTTTTAATTTTTCTTCCAGTAGGTGGCATTACAGTCAGTCTAAGCCAGTTTTTGATTTGTTGCCATTGCAGAAATTGCTATTATTAACTATTTCTACCATTTTACAAAAGAATGCGTAATCAAGGTTATTGTAAATTTGCAATTTTTGTAGTTTCATTAAATTTAATAACAATATTACTATTGTCTTAGTATGTTTTATTTAGGGAGTTGGTAGTTTTTATGCTTCTTAAGTCTGGTGTTTATCTTTCACTTGGATATTCGGATGTAGCAACTTTCTTAGTTGTTAGAATATGTAAACGGGATTTTGTAGATACCTGCGGTCTTGGGGGGGGGGGGGGGGGGGGATCTTTATTGCTACTAATTATTTGATAGATATTGGGATTAAGTTCAACAGGCATATTTACGTTGTATTTTCTAGCTGTATTTCTGATTTTAATTGAAACTTCTATCCAATAATTTGTAATGACAAATACCCCCCCCCCTCAAGACCATAGGTATCTACAAAATCCCATTTACATACCCTAACAACAACCATAAGGTTGCTACATCGGAATGTCTAAGCAAAAGATTGACACCAGAAATAAAGAGCATAAAAACAATATAAGATACAGAAAAATTATCACTACTCTATTTAAAACATACCAAGACAGTAAAATATATTAAATTAAATGAAACTACAAAAATCACAAATTACAATAACCTTGACTACACATTCTTTCGTGAAGTGTGTAAAAAATATAGTTAATAATAGCAATTTCTATAATGGCAATTACTTGGAAGCTGGCTTAGACTAATTGTCACGCCACCTATTGGAGATACAAAAAAACATCACTTCGCTCGAATGTCACCGACCACTCAGGAGAGTGCTGAGAATGGAGGGGTTCCCCTCGCAAAAGTGGCTACACCAACTCCAAACATGAAGTTATAAAAGTAAGGTTTCAACATTTATTTAGTTAAATTATACTTCAATTAAAAATTTAAAAAAAAAAAGTGTTTATTCATACCAATAATAAATTATATTTAGGGAGTTCTTAATACATTATAAGGCAAATAAAACCTGTACAATAAAATTTTTAATAAAAACTAAACAATTTATCCTAATTCAGAGGCAGCAAAATTTAAAAAAATTCTGAATTCAAGTGTAGAAAACAGAGCCAGTGTGTTGGTGCATCAAAACATCATTAGATGTTAAGGTGTCCAACACATCACATTACTCTGTGCAGAGTTTGATACAGTATCGAAGTTTGTCACACTGGTTTCATTCTCCTCTGTGATATTTATCTATACATATATACATAGAGTGATCCGAGGAATATTTTCAACTGCCAATTAACTAATTTACTGAAAGTGTGTTGATGTGCCATGCACACTGGAAATCAACTAATACATACAAAAGGATATTTAAAAGGTAGATAAAATAGTGATTTGCAAACAAACCTGTAAAACCTTTTTTTTTTTTTTTTTTGAAATCGAATGCAGAGTTAAAATTGGACTACGAAATCAGAACATATAACAATTTTCATGCAAGTAACCAATAAAAAGCATCTGCAAGATGGTATATAGGGTGAATTTAAAGAAAATCGTTAAAATAGTTTCTGAGATACAAATAAAAATAAATTGTGACTTGATTTACAACTTTCCAATTTTTTACCAAAATTTGGTAAAAACATCTCTACACCTAACTTGTCTTCATTATAAAAGTTATATTGTTTTTATTTTTTTGTGTTTTTAAGATGTGACAAACAAAAAATCCCCCCCCCCCAATCCTTCATCACATGCGAATTGTGTTCAAAGAATCATATTTTGTAAGTAAATCCAGCATGGCTTCACGAATTTACTCTCTCAAAAGTTTAAGTATGAAAAAAAGAAAAACAATAATTCTTAAAAACAATTAAAAATATCTTACATTAAATCCTTAAAAGATGAGCTTTATATATTCGGTTCCGGTTGGAACAGAATATATAAAGCTCATCTTTTAAGGATTTAATGTAAGGTATTTTTAATTGTTTTTAATGAATTTAATCCTTTCATAAATAAAAATATGTACAATAATTCTTAATCGCTAATTTGAAAATTTTTGAAAACTCTCGTCCAAGAAAAAAAATCAGTGCTCCCATAAGCAGGCAACAAGAAAACTAAAATTGAGAGATGCCTATTCAGCTAAAGGCAAATCTATCTGTCAAGCAGTGTTTGAGCAGTGTCAAGCAGTGCTTAGTGTTTGAGTGGTTTGTGGAGACTCAATTCAAGCTTAGTGTGACAATGGCTCAACACTTTACATAACTTGTGGATGTAAGCATCACGCCGCCACATGCACACACTTAAATGAATAAGGAACTGTTGTTTGCACTGCTTGATGTCTAGTACTGATAAACAAAATTTGTTAGGTTGTAGTTTCTGCATATTGTTTAGAAGAACAATATTTCTAATTGACCATATAGGAAGATAACATAAAAAATAATTTGGATATCAAAGAAAAAACTCATAACTCGGATCATACACCAGTGGAGATCAAATTGCAATAAAATCCTTTTGTTTTGGAAAAAATGACTTGTTTTGGAAAAAACGACGCATTGTTTTGGAAAAAACCACAAAAAGCAGGACACAATTTCATTTGAATTCTGATTAATCTTTTGCCTGCAAAATTATGCAACATGAAGAACTCTACTTAAATCTTGTTTTTTTAGTTGTAATCAAGAGTCAATTTAGGAATTTTGATTAATTAGTATGCAGCATAACTTGCTTTCTCACAGAACTTGTGAGTTATTTGAAACATACTGTGTAATTTGTAAAAAAATATGATAATTATAGATAAAACTTGTGAATATTTATGTAAGTATCTATCACATTTGATTTACTTTCCATTAAATTATTTTTCAGAATTTAATATGAATCAAAGTATTTCTATGATGTACAGATAATTCAAGGTTCTCATTAGAGGGTGAGATTGTGAGAATCTCACAATATTTAAAAAAATTTCACTCAAAAATATATCATGAGGGGGATTTCCCCCTAATTTTTTCACTTGCTCGATGAGTATTTCATCAATTTTTTAGTTCAGTTGGGTAATATATTAATTAGTTCGAAGCCAGTAGTGTTCTTTTTTTTTTTTTTTTTTTTTTTTTTTTTTTTTAACTTCTATAAAATTTCTTGATTAAAAAAAAGGAAATACTATGTAATTATTTCAAAATATTTGTTAATTATAAATATTTACTAAGAGGATATATGAAGTGTTTATTATATCAACAAACAACTACGAAGAGTGAAGGCTAAAAATTGCAATAATTAAATGTTATTCTAGTTACTGCACTCTTTGAGTGCTCAAATTGAAAATAAACTTTAAAACAGATTAAGAATAATATAAGCAATTCCTTTTGCATTTCTGATAAAAATTTAGGTTCTGAATACTGAAGCAGCACCTGTCCTTAGTCAAAAAAAGGGAAAAAAAAAAAAATAATAATAAATTTCCCCTTTTAACATTTGACTTTTTTTTTTTTTTTTTTTTATTGTTTGATTTACAATTGTAATACTCCAAAAAGAAATTTGCAAAAAGTAAATTATGTAATTTCTCACTTAAATTTGAAATATCTCACCTTTAAAAAAAAAAAAAAATAAAATAAAATAAAATAAAATAAATAAATAAAGTGCATACGTATTATTTTGCCTCAATGTGTAAAGTTCACGCCTTTGTATGAGTTCTAGAGTATTGTGTACATTTTTTAGCACTGGAAACTACTTTATTTTTTTTTTTCTACTTTTTATATGTTTATTTAAAATGTTACTGTTTACATTTTTTCTCTCTGCTGCATATGTTATCTTATTAAGTATATTAAAAAAATTATATATGCTTACAATATTTGCAAGATTATACTTGATGGAAATTGTTTTGTGCATCATTATTTCTATATGGCACCGAAAATAATCAACAAACTATATAGAATGATGGTATTTATTTACTCAGCATAGTGTTTTAAAATATGTAAAGAAAAAAAAAAAAAAAGAACTCAGCAGTTTGTATAATGCAACCAAAACATACAATTTACAATAAAAATTCAAAAATAAACTAAATACATAATAGGAGTAACTCATAATAAAAATACTTATCTTCGGTGCAATATTGAAATATTGATAAAGCTTGATGCAATTTTCATCAGGTGCAATCTCGCGAAAATTAACACTAAACAAAATATCTAGCAAAATATTATTACAGTACTCTAGAATTCATGACAAATATAAACTTTAACAACATAAAAGAAATAAGATTATAACAACAACAACAACAAAAAAAACATAATGCATATACACCTTACTGTTTTTAAATATAGAAAATTGTGACATTTTTACCCAATATTAAAAATTAGCATCACCGTAAGCCATGATCTCGAGTCTCGAGAAGGCATGAGCCAAATTCATATTATGATTGGTTCAGGTTTCAAAGCTCGCTTGTATCTCGGTATCCGAAGAGGCTCCCAGCGATTGGCCACTGGTTTCGTCTAAAGAAAGGAACAGATCGCATGCCCAGATCGTGCCATTTTGGTCTTACAGAAAGCCGCTTGTGATTTAATATAATAGATAGGTTCGCACATTTTAATGGCGACATTATAATTAATCTGGATGAGCTAAATAAACCTCAGACAAAATAAGATCTTTTCAGATAATGAACTTTATTGCTTTTCATTTTGAATCAAATTACATATTTTATATATTTTAGCTAGATTAATATTTATTTTATTCTGATTTGTTTAACTGGTATTAAATCTCACTACATATTTTACTCTTTTAAAAAAGTGCATTTTTGTACAAGTCATATTAAATCTATCTTAAGACTAATCAAAATCTGTGTCATTATTTTAGTTTTTCATCATAGTATAGATATGGGGAACTTTAAATATTTGTCATTTTTAATGCGTTTACAATATAAGGAATCTGAAAATCCTAAATTCAATGGGGTGTCTGCTTTTGAAGATCATGAGTGTGTCAGTTCCTTAGCTTGTTAGTCTGTGTGAATGTATTATTTCAAGAATGAAAGATCATACAGAAGTTGGACCAGTTTAAAAATATAATTCATAATACTGGCAAGAACCTTATTCATTTTCAACACCATAATTTAAAAATTTAAAAGTGTTTGAAAATCTATGATTTTTTTTTTTTTTTTTTTTTTTAACCTGAGCAAAATTTCACATAAACTTGCATTATGGGGATTAATTACATTGGAAATAGTAAGGAATTGTGTGAAAAACTGAAAAACATACAAAATTGACCTCATTAAAATTAATCAACAAACTGAGATAAATTTGATTTATTAAAGTAGAAGGAGAGTTGCCTAGTGGGTGGGGTATTTCAGTCTGTGACTGTGCTGGCTGATCATCAGTAGGGTTCGTTTATTTTAACATGACTATAGTATGCTCTATTAGAAGATTAAAATTTTTATCTTCGAAAGACAGATATTTTTAGAAATAGATTCAAAATTAAACTTATGATTGATGATTTTTTTCCTGGATGATGACAGATAAAAAAAACAAACATCAAAACATCAAAAATAATTATAAATTGATTTTTATCTTATTTATTTGATACAACACTGAATTAAATATCTATATCTATATATATATGCAAATAATTAACATAAATACCTCTCTGGATTTGGAATTTCCTTCTTATGCACTAACATTGTATATCGAGAAAGATGAGGAGCCCAGCGAGTTACTTTCAAATCTTTTGCTACCAGCCTGAAACAAAAGGAAAGATATGACATTATTAAAAATCCCGTCTTTATCATTCTTGTAATTATAAAAAATAAATAAATGAAGCATAAACTTAGATATACTGGAACTTTCTCACAGACATAAAAATATTTTTACAAAGGGTGAAATTGTTTTCTTTTATCAGAACTGTTGTTGCAGGGAAAATACCTGTAAAGCAAGACACAAAATTTCCGCTCACCACTGGCAAGTAAATATTTAAAGCTGGCGAGTAAATTTTCTCTCTTGAAATATTGTGTTTCATATAAAATATATACACTCAGATTATTGTGTCTTAATCTACCGGTGCGTGAAAATGTTTTGAAACCAAACTCCGACATTTATATTTCACTAAGAATAAAAAATGCTGCGTCACCTACTTCTCCTACAGAGGAGTGGATTTCTTCCATCTGCATTAATTCCTCCATCCCCCCTCCCTCACTTCTGTAGTGCACCTAAAACCGCGACGGGAAGTTAAGCCTACAATGGGGGATTGGAGCAGATGTGCTGGGGATTTCATTCCTGTGCAAAAAGAATCTGGTTTCATCATCTAATTGCAACCACCTGAAACGTAGTTTTTGTTGGTTTGGTGGTAGTTAATGCTAATTAAACTGGCTTTTTTAGTTCCTTTATTATTATGGAGAAGAAACAAAGTAATATAGAGTCCTTTTTTACTAGAGGGAGAGGTAATAAATCAAGCAAAAAATGTGATAAAGATGCAGTCACAAATGTTGATAATGAAATGTGCATCTGCAAGAACAAAATGAGATTGAATCTGGTAGCAGCAGTATTACTTTTTTCTCACTTTTCAATTCTAGTAAAACTAATAAAAGGAAATGTGGCAGCAATTTCCAGTCGCCACTTTTAGTTAAAAGGAAGATTTAATAAAAGAGTAACTAAGCCAGTTTGAATGGCTTTTGTACGATGATACAACTAGTCTTGCTATGTGCAAAATTTGTCAGCAGGTGCCTTCGAGCAATGTTGATAAAAAGTGGATCAATGCCTTTTCTGGACCTTTTAAAAAAGAATCTTTTGATTGGCACAAGCAAAGCAAAATTCACTGTGAAAATGTTGCCATTGTAAAGGCAAAGATGCACCCATCAGAAACACCAATGGCTATGTAGCATAAAAGCCACTGTCCTCTAAAAACTAAGTCAATAAAAATAGTCATTTTAAAATAAAAGTCAATTCCAGTCTATTTGTAATTAGCCGTGAGGATTTATTCAAGAATATAAAATGACATATGAGGACAAACCAAGTTCGTATCCAGTAAAGTTGAATTCGTTAAAAATGGTGGAGGAGAGAGAGATTTTCACTTTACAAAAGTTTTACATGTTGCTAGTACGGTGATTATTAACAAACTGTCCCGGAATCAAATCCCACAGCCAAATTGTTAACTGCCAGATAGAGATAATATCTTTATATTTTGAAGCCAAGGGCGCCAACACATCTTCTTTTGTGTTAATGATATTCCAATGAGAAATTTTAAAAACTAAATGACGGTTGAAATTATGGCAACCCTTTTTGGCATGAAAAACATTCACCAACGAATACCGTTGGAAAAGACAGGTGCAAGTAATTAAGAAATATTGCGAAAATTCTTGCGACATAATGTCTACATAATGGATCATTAATAGCTGCAGTTAAATAGATTATCTGTATATAAAATAAAACAAAATAATAAAAAGATATAATGGAAAGTTTCCAACGTACATTTACAGCTATAAATATAAATTAGATTTATTGGGAAACATAGTGAAATGGAAATAAAAATATAATTACTTTAAGGGATAATAAAATTAAATTGTGTTTAGATCCCTACATATATATATTGCATTAAGTTAAAAAAGAGATCAATGTATTTAATACTGAATTTGTTCTTAAAATTAGAAAATGATAAGTATTTTAATTTTGAATACATAATTTACTAAAATTGAAATAAGCTTGACCTAAATACAAAGGATTATAAAAGTTAATACTTTTTAATTGTGAATAAATAGATCTTTAATTATAATTGAATAAATTTGGTAAAATAAAAGGATATGTGAGGAACTCCCTCACATATCTCTCCCGGTTGCCATGAAAAAAAAAATAATAGCTCTCTCCACCACAATACAAAACAATAATCCAAAAATATACAAAACAACCATTATCATGTGTGCAAAGTATACAAATACTGTCAATCACATGCAAAATACTGTCATGAAATACATGCGTGTACACATATTCTTCACACAAAAATTTTAAAATGAATGTCTTGACAAATAATTTCTTGATCTTGTTACAGCTGATATATTGTAATACAATTCTTCTGAAAAGTAAATTAATTAGCTTCATAAAATGCATTTCAATGAAATAATCTTTTATTGTCAATCATGTTTAAATCAAACAATTTCTATTTTCTCGTCAAACAATATATTAAATATACCCCATGAAATAATTTGAAGTATTAAAAAAATTTGTGATATAGAAAAAAAATAAAAATGATTTTCTTCTTGAAAAGGAAAAAAAAAATGTGTTGTCAACAATAGAATCTTATGTAATTAAAAAAATAAGTTTAGAAAAAGTGTAATTAAAATTGAGCACCACTCATGCCATTTCACCAAGATAGGGGAAGAAAAATGTGAACCCAGCAAACAGCCAAAATAGCAAGTGGTTTGTGAGGCCACTGCCAAATATAGCATACCGAGCAAAATGTGTGACTCAAAAGAGGCTTGATTTTATGTGTGCATGACTATGCCACACAAGCATTCTGAGAAAAATATGTGTTCGTGTAAAAGAAGAAAAAGGGTGACTATTGAAAAAAATTTGCAAGGAGTATGACCGTGACATCACACTCCTGCAATAAATTTCCTAACTTGATGAAAGAAAAAAAAAAAAACTGACTGAGTGTTCCCAATATACAACATGAAAATAGTTAAAGTGTGTAAAATTATTATCATTATTATCTAAAAATATAAAATGTTATCCTGGATTAACAAAACCTAAAAATCCATTATTATTAGTTAATATTAATAACATAAGATTGATCAAAATTTAATTGTCTGAAGTATATAATTGGAAAGGAAAAAAAAAAAATATCCATAATATTAGCATTGTGACTAATACTTTTTTTATTTCATTAAATTATATTCTTCTTCTTTTCTTTTCTTTTTTTTTTTTTTTTTTTTTAAAAAAAGAAAGATTTTTTTATTAGATCAATAGAAAATTTTAGCTATCTATATCTTGTCAAAACAAAATTTAAGAATACTATTTACATAAAAATCAAAACTTATAATGTTTATGAAATGACAAATATCCATTCACCTCTGGTGGCCAGCCATTGGAAAATAAGAATCCATCATTTCACAAGAAAAAAAAAACAAAAACAACACCTGAGTATTCTTAGTTAACATCGAATACAAAGGATGTTATAATAGGTTATAAAATATTTTTCTTTAACTATGAATCATTATACTTGTAAAATTTTATTATCTGCTTAGTAGATAAACAATAAATTAAAATTATACTTAGTCTTCCAGTCATTTGGTCCCAAAATTTTATTCACTATCCTTTTATTTTGTTTCATTTCATGTAATTAATCTGAAAATAAAGGTATATTAGTGAAGGATATATACACTCCATGCAATATATGCAAACCAGCATCACAAACTTAACCCTACAAAGTTGAACCATAATGAAATTTCTTTGCCCTTTGTCATTTATTCTTATATTAATTTTTGTAAGGTACCTAGGTTTTTTTTGTCTTAATTTTTTTTATATTTTTTTTTAAAGTGCACTTATTAATGAAAAATAAAAATGAATGTCGACATAATAATAAATTTCTACATCAGTGTGTAGACAGGCCTTTTTTTTTTTTTTAACAATTGAGCAATACTTAAAATATATATTTTTTTATATATAGAAATGCAATCACATGCATAATGCTCAAACAAGATCTTTTAAATTTCAGCTCAATTATAAAATTGGCAATTATAAAGCCATGAGCTAGTGCCATAGATATTCTGATCAGAAAAAACTTTATATATATTTTTTAAATGCAAGCTATAGCAATCAAAAAGATAACACAGCATGTGTTATACACATATATATTGCTTATATATATGTATCAGTAAAATTATGTGATAAGAAAATATATACAATGTATTGTAATACAAAAAAAAAATCTATATACATATGCACAATAGCGAGAACAATTTGAAAAAACACAATATGGCCCATGTGTCCATTCATATTTGTTTACAAATTGTATGTGTAGGCAAATTACAATGAGCAAGTGAGAAAAATAAAATATTAATGCCTTATATGTAATAAAAATTTCAATATTTGAAATATTTGAAAGGTATGTATGTGTAATGAAATTTAGAATGAGTAAGTGATAAAAATTCAATGTTTTTATATTCAATAAAATAATTCCAATATTTGAAATAACCATGTGTATAACTCTGTATATTTAAAAAAACATGTATGTGTAATGAAACTCACAATGAGAGGAAAAAAAAAAACTTAATGTTTTATATTTAATAATATAATTCCAATATTTGAAATCATCATGTACACAAATTACGTAAGTTTAAAAGGTATGAATTTGTATTAAAAAAAATGTGTATATATATATACTTCCTTTAATTCAAAAGTTAAGGTTTATTATATACAAACTAATAAACACCAGTATATGTGTATAAGAAAAATATATGTGTGTGTAATTCTTGTAAATAGAAGAAATATTTCCAAACGCACGGCTAGCACATAAGCTAGGTTTACATGCACATATTTCCAAAAATAAAAATAAAAATAAAAATTAATATGTTTGACCAAAATATTGTGTGTGTGTGTGTGTGTGTTATTTTATGAATTGAGAAATATTTCAAAATGCATGGCTAGCACATAAGCTAGTTTTACATGCAATATTTCAAAAAAAAAAAAAATAAATAAATAAAATTGTAAATATGTGTAGATACTTATAGAAAAAAAATAATTGAAAACACTGTATTTTGTGAAAAGATGAATCAATTCCATGATATGGTTATAATAGAGAGTATAAAATTCCTATTTCATGTTTGTGTACATCTCATATATTTTGAAAATAAAAAAAAACTAGAAAAATAAATATTGTATAACATGTAGAAGTGAGAATTGGCAATAAAATAAAATGTAAAACAATAGTATGTAAGCGTAAAAATTGTGTAATAAGAAAAATGTATGTGTGAGAAAATTATGTCACCATGGAATTATATACTCCATACAATTACATAATCAAGAAAAATTAAGTGTCATGTAATAATATCTCTTCGCAATTGGTTATCAATGTTGCAAGTTTTAAAATAATACTGCATTTGAATTAAAAAATTATTTGTTGAAAATGTGTGTGTGAAGTGCACCTACGTGCATTATAACTGAAAGTGACCATATGGCAAGGCTGAGATTGTTAGATTTACATGCCATCACCTTCAAAAAAAAAAAAAATAGTGTATTAAAAATTGTGTTAAATCATTTTTTTTTTTTTTTTTTTTTTTTTTTTTTTTTTTAACAAACATCAGTAAATTTTCAAACTGGCACTGTATGTAACAAAACATTTAATAAATATGTGTGTATATTTTTACGAAGTTGTGTATAAATAGGAAATTAAATGTGAAAACACAAATTTATGCATTAGTTGTAAATGTATTATAACTATATAATTTCAAGAAAAAAAAAAAATTTTGTCAACAATCATGTAAAAATGAGTTTTAAATCCTTCCTTTCCTTTTTTTTTTTTTTTTTTTTTTTTTTTTTGCATTGGGAAATAAAAAAATTGCATAAAAATCAAAACTCAAAAAAAATTTTTTAATCAATATTCTGCATAATTTCAATAGAAAAATGTGACAAGGTTCTCAATATTATTTATTTACCCCTGTCTTAGTGTTATCCCAATTAATCTACTGTTATTATTACATTAAGGAAGTTTCATGAAAACGAATTTATGTATCAAAAGGAAATTCTGAACTAAATGATTGTAAACATTTGTTAAAATAAATTATATAATGTTTCACAAAATAATGTCTCGCTACTCATCATCCTCAACTTTTAAAAAATATATCGGTCCAGCCGAAGTAATTTGTTTAGATAATTAACAGCAAAACACTAAAAAAAAATCTCATGCACCCAAGGACCCTGAGAGAGTGCACAAATTCTTCTTCCGGAAACACTACATAACTTGACAACAAAAAAAATTTGTATATTAAATTTTGACAAACAAAAAAAAAAAACGAAGTGCATGTATTAAAAATTAAGAATTTATAAGGAGAATGAATACCTTAATCAATGATAACAATAATATTTTCAGCAGATTAATTAAAAATAAAATAAAACATGTATATGATAAATTTATAAATGTTTACTTTTGCCAATGGAATTTAAATAACTCTTTTTTTTTTTTTTTTTTTTTTACCAATATAATGTACTAATTTATGAACTAATGTATCAATTCAGCACAAAATAAGAAAAGAATCTGAACTTAAAATATTTGAATATGAAAAACAAAAATAATACACTGAAATGTGATAAATTATTATAACATGTAAATTTGTATATATATTATACATAAAGACAATAAAAATTTCTTTTCACTTTTTTTTTTTTTTTATATAATTGTTATCTTTAAAATTCAAAAATTACCATATGGCAAAAACTTAGTAATTATGACTCTATTATAATGAGTCCCTAAACACATGAAATTTATTTTTACAAAAATTCGGACTGACAAACATGAAATAGTAGATAATCAAAGATTAAAAATTAAATATTTTCAAATTTGAAATTCTTCTTTTAAAAATACACAAATATCGTCATGAAAAATGTGAGTATATGAAAAATACCAAATACTATATAATCAAAAATTTTAAAATTAAATACATGCATATCCCTAGACAAATTAAAAATTGTAAAGGATAATTTTTTTTTTTTAAATTGAAATAAAAAAATATCCAAAAAGAAAAATATATATAGTAAAATATGACCATAAACACTTTTATATATACAGTTTCAAATGAGGAATGCACAGATATTGCTTATATATATATATATATTTATTTTGAAAATTATATCCCCCAAAAATTAAAAATTATTATAAGAAAATATCTCACTTTTAAATACTTGCAACTATGTGTGCATTCCCTTAATTAGAGAAAAAAATATTTAAAATTATAAAATGAATGCAAAATAATTATAAAAAAATATAAAATAAAAATGTCTTATCTGTTTCCGCTATGTCCATAACCTGCAAATCCTTCCAAATTAAACATAGACCTGTTCTACGAATTACCACCGAAAACATTTTTATTATGCTTCTTCTTCCACGCATATTTCCACTTCAAACAGCTGTTCAAAATGTTGGTGTAGTAAAGCAGGGAATTTCTTCCTTAATTCTCAGAAAAGAAATTTCCACTATGAGGGGCGCAACGCACAAGATCGACATGAATAAAAAATCATCTGATACGAAGAAACAACGAGTCAACATCAATCCACCGATAAGTCAGATATATTTGTATTTAACACGATGATAAGAGAGTCCATCTTTCATAACCATGTTTACTAAAAATAGTTATTTCAATCTAGCAAAAAAAGGTTTTGAGATGTATCTGTCGCATAAATAAAACATTTTATATATTTTCGAAAAAATTAAAAATTTGGCTTTTTGAAAAATATTCCTTCCTCTAAAATCCTCTCATTCAAGAGATAAACATAGGCGAGAAAGTCAACGAACTCCAGACTGTCGAGAAAATAAAAACAAATTTTCATCCATCCAAATATCGAGAGGGTAACAATAATAAGGAACCCACCTCTATATTAGTCAAGGCCACATGCTATTACCGAGAAATAAGACGCTCTTTTCTCCGCACATGATCATCGAGAACGGAAGAAAGTGAAAAATTCTATTCGCACACTCTTGGAAGATAAGCATCGAGGATATACGATGACATTCTTAAACTCCGCCGGTATGTTCTCGTGCAGGACGGCGGCATGGAAAAATTAGGTTAATTCACATCATCTTAGGAGTCATGGCAGCACTGTTTTTTAGATATATCTGTCGAATACGGCTGATTGCTCCAAAGTCGAAAAATAGAAAAGTTCCTTTAAAACAACACTCTTGTCATATCAATAGTCAAAAAGTTTTCACACGTACTTGCCGCAGAAAAATGTATTTTATATATTTTCGAAAATAAGAAATTCGCTTGTTGAGAGAAAAAAAATCTATACATTCCTCTCCTCCACCGTAACGAATTCTATGGTCGATGAGCACCAAATTTATGTAGCATAAAAGCCACTGTCCTCTAAAAACTAAGTCAATAAAAATAGTCATTTTAAAATAAAAGTCAATTCCAGTCTATTTGTAATTAGCCGTGAGGATTTATTCAAGAATATAAAATGACATATGAGGACAAACCAAGTTCGTATCCAGTAAAGTTGAATTCGTTAAAAATGGTGGAGGAGAGAGAGATTTTCACTTTACAAAAGTTTTACATGTTGCTAGTACGGTGATTATTAACAAACTGTCCCGGAATCAAATCCCACAGCCAAATTGTTAACTGCCAGATAGAGATAATATCTTTATATTTTGAAGCCAAGGGCGCCAACACATCTTCTTTTGTGTTAATGATATTCCAATGAGAAATTTTAAAAACTAAATGACGGTTGAAATTATGGCAACCCTTTTTGGCATGAAAAACATTCACCAACGAATACCGTTGGAAAAGACAGGTGCAAGTAATTAAGAAATATTGCGAAAATTCTTGCGACATAATGTCTACATAATGGATCATTAATAGCTGCAGTTAAATAGATTATCTGTATATAAAATAAAACAAAATAATAAAAAGATATAATGGAAAGTTTCCAACGTACATTTACAGCTATAAATATAAATTAGATTTATTGGGAAACATAGTGAAATGGAAATAAAAATATAATTACTTTAAGGGATAATAAAATTAAATTGTGTTTAGATCCCTACATATATATATTGCATTAAGTTAAAAAAGAGATCAATGTATTTAATACTGAATTTGTTCTTAAAATTAGAAAATGATAAGTATTTTAATTTTGAATACATAATTTACTAAAATTGAAATAAGCTTGACCTAAATACAAAGGATTATAAAAGTTAATACTTTTTAATTGTGAATAAATAGATCTTTAATTATAATTGAATAAATTTGGTAAAATAAAAGGATATGTGAGGAACTCCCTCACAGGCTAAATGTCTGAAAAAAATGGGACCAACACATGTTTTCTCATTTGAAAAATCTATTCAGTGTAGCATACTATATTACAAAACACGACAGATCATTTAAAGATTTTGTAGATCTTTTGTGCTTAGCTGAAAAATAAATGTGGATATTTTAACAAAGTATGGAAATGAAAAACAATGCAGGTATTTTATTCCTGAAACTTTAAAGTTAGAATTAGAGGAAAAATTTAAAAAAATGGACATATATCATCAGCATTCTGGTGGATGGTTCCACCAATAGATCAGCTACATGATAGATCAGTTGAACATGGAAATGTGTTTGTTCGATACGTGGATGCTAAAGACAATCATATCAAAGAGGATATATTAGGAGTAATACAGCTGCCAAATTCTGCTACATACGGTTATTTCACAGCCTCAATTGACTTTCTAGATAAGATTATAGGCCCAAATGAATAGAGAAATAGGTGTTATATTGAAGGATTAGATGCTGATGGTGCTGCAAATAGGGTTGGACACAAATCAGGATTGGCTGTGAAAATGAAATCTATTTGTCTTAAATTGATAAGCATTCACTGCATGGCATACCGCTTGCAGTTAGCTGTTTTGGATGCATGCGGTAAAATCGAATATCTTAAAAGATTTTATAAAGTGTGTCCCAAAAGTTTATAGACAACTGGTTTTTGGATTTAAGAGCTAATTAAACGAGTAAAAAAGATGAAATAAATTATGGAAATATGTATTGACTTAATACAAATAATAAAATACTTAAAGAACTTTAAACAGTCATAAATTTAATATAAAAAAACAAAAACAAAATAATGTTGCCCCAAAAATATATGGACAAAAGATGTTAAAAGCTGATAGAAGTACTGATCTCCAAATTTGCACATTCCAAGGTCATGAACTGGTGACGCAGTAGTTTTCTGAGATAAAAGCAAAGCTGTCTTTCTTTTTTCGACTGATTGAAAAGATGCCTCGCAATGTGCCTTTATCAAAAATAAAATTTTGCAAATTTATCGTTTGAAAGCTCGTGGAATGAAAGTTGTGAACATTGCAAGAAAAACTGAATTCAGCAGGGCTGATATTTACCAAATTCTGTCAAAAGGTGATTTTTAAACAAAATCATATTCTGGGCGACCAAAGAAAACAACTAAACAGATTTTCAGATTAGTTTTAACCCAGAATCTGTCTGTACGGTCAATTTCTAGAGATGTACCCATTCCAGTATCAAAATCTACTGTGCACTGATGGCTGCAGGTAAGTAAATTGCTTGCTTATCACAAAATGTGTCGTTCACCAAAGTTGACAAAACGGCATAAAGACGCTCGTGTTCAGTGGGCTCAAAATCATATGAATTTGACAGATGAATGGTTGAGTGTTTTGTTTAGTGATGAAAAGAAGTTCAATTTAGATGGCCCCAATGGTTGGGATATATATTACTGGCACAATATTTGCAAGAAACCACAAACTTTCTTCAGCAGACAGCAAGGAGGAGGTTCACTCATGGTGTGGGGAGCATTTTCTTTTAATGGAACTACCAATATTCCTTTTTTCAAAGGTCATCAATGTTCCCAAGATTACCAGAAAATGCTAGAAGTATAGTTACTTCCATTTGGAAAGTTGCTAGGTGGGTACAAATGGATATGTCAGGAAGATAATTGCTCCATTCAGGTGTCAAACTCTACAATGCAATAGTTTAGGCAAAACCAAGTAACTGTTATGGACTGGCCAGCCCTAAGTCCTGACCCGAATCCAATGGAGAACCTATGAAGAATATTAGTTAGAGACGTATATGCTAATGGGCATCAATTTGCAGCTGTTAGAGATCTAAAACTGCAAATTGAAAGAAGCTGGTTTTCTCTAAAGCCAGAATTTCTACAAATTCTTGTTTTGAGTATGCCTGATCGAGTTTATGAATTGATTAGGAAAAATGGCTCAAAAATATGAATGTTAAAGAAAAAAAAAATGAGTAGTCTATAAACATTTGGGACAGTAAATTTTCCTTTTAGTTTCTATCAAAAAGTCTGTGATTGAAAGATATTATTTTTGTATAGTATTATTATTGTCTTGAAATTACTTACAATTAAAAAAATAAAAAAATAAATAAAAAATCGTAGTCTATAAACTTTTGGGACACACTGTGCAGTCATTAGGAGTATTTTTCAATTTTACCATGCCTGTACTAAAAGACTTCCTATGTTAAGACAAACAGCAGAAAATCTAGAAGAGATTCTTCAACTGAGTGATATTCACACTATTATCCAGTAAAGAAAGTGCTGTAAGAGCTCTCTTGCAAACTTGGAATACTGTTGTAACTCATCTTGAACAGGTGGCCAATGGAAAAGACAATGATAGTGCTAAAGCTAAAGATTTGCTAAAAAGTTTGAAGGATTATAAATTTCTTAAAGTTAAGTACTTTCTCTTGGATTTCTACAGGAGATTGAACCCTTTCAGTGTGGCATTACAGAACAAGGAACTTGTCATTTCATCTTTGAAAATAAAAACTGAACATTGCATCTCATTTCTGACAGATCTCGAATCTACTATTGGACCGAGTTTTTGGACTAAGTATCCATCTCAGGTATGATCAAGAATGTGCAGCTAACAAATACTAAAAATGGAGAAGTTTCAGACTTTGAGAGATTAATTAAACATGCAAAGACATACATCGAAGAAAGACTGCAATCCATGTCAACAGATGTGTTAACATCTTTGCACGTATCTGACATCTTGGGTTGGCCTCCCAAAGAAAAAATTCTCGAATAGGGTATAGAAAAAATAAAGAAACTCTTTATGTACTTGAACCCAAGACTCTTTAATGAAAAAGTGGACATTGTATTGGCTGAGTGGGCAGAATTCAAGTTTATGCTTCCTTCAATAACAACGAATCAGACGCTGAAGAAATTTTAAATGAAAGATGTTTAGAAAGATTCCTTAATTTGCTCCAGATTTTAACATTTTTTGCTGTTCTACAAGTGAGCACACCTTCCTGTGAGAGAGGCTTCAGCTGTCACAACAGACTCAAAACTGCATACAGGAACTCCTTGAAGACTAAGACACCGCATGCTTTGCTCAGAATTTCAGTTAATGGACCCACCCCTACAGCTGCTATTGACAAATTGTATTTCAGTGCAGAAAGGCAGCGCTACACAAATATTAAGTGCTAAAAGCATGCAAACTTTTTCTTACACGACTTTTTTAGTGGTATGTGACAATTTCTGGAACATTCTGGTAAGCTTATTTTCAACATTACAGTAAATATGTTTCAGTATTTCAACTTCTACATTCTTTTATGGTTTCGGTCACCAAAAAGTTATCTATGTTACAACATCTGTTAACATTTAAAAAATTATTTATATTTTTCATGAATGTAAAATAGTGGCAAGTGAAAATTTTAGTCTGGCTAGTAACTTAGAACTGAAATTTCATGCCCTGCTGTAAAGGCACGTGAAAAAAAATAGCAGCCATGGAGGTTGATCTTGATAATGAATTGGGTGATATTCTTTGTGACATGGGCGACCTAATTTGGTAAAAAATGATAGTTTAGGGCACTCTAAATTCAGAAGCTTTATCTCAATTTGAAATAGAATTAACTCATTTCTTTTCTGAATTCATACACAGCTTTCTGACATCTAACTTTGGCCGAAGGCTGTAAAAGTGATGATAGACACTCCAGTCAATTCATTTGAGTTCAGATTTCTGAACTAAAGATTTGTCATTGAGAGACTGTCAGTTACTGTACCAGATGAAGGTGAATACACTTGCTCTGTAGTTCGCTGTTTTTATTGACATGGTACAAGTAATAGTTTCATCAAATTGTTTTTAGAATATACATTAAAGAAAAAAAGCATTCCCAAAACAGGACTGTTTATTTACAAATCACTTTTTACACAAGAAAAAGTCAACATTTTCATAACCCTATCATTTAACATTATTTTGCAAATTACAGCTAAAATAGCCACTCAATTCAAGATTAAAATTTAATATAACAAAAGAACTTGCCTTGGAATTTAAATTGGGAAACAAACAGAGCTGTATGTGAATTGTACTTTAAAATTCCGAAATTGAATAAAGAAAAAAGCCAGGGTGCAGTTTTTTTTTTTTTTTTGAGATTGTAAGCAATAAAATTCAAGTAAAGATTTTGTGAATCCAGAAAAATAAAAGTTATGGAGTTGCCAACCTGTCAAAGACAAAAATATGTAAATTTCTCTTAGGAAACAGTAAACCTCCCAGTGTTCCTAAAATTTTATGCTCCTTTTATCTTACTGTCACCACTATCTTAAAACATTCAACAATCTTTTTGGCGACTGTGGTAACAATATAATAAAACATGCATAAAATTTAAGGAATACTGCAAAACCTGAAACAGGAGAATATAAACAAATTATAAATAATGATACTTGTATAAGACATATCAGTATTATAGTAAAAACAATCATGCGTCACACATACATACATTATAGAACACTTTCCCATATTTGTAGTGAAGGAAATAGCCATTATGGCAGAATGACTAAAATCTGTAGAAGACAGATTTCAATTACAGTGACTTTTTAAATGTTTATTAAGAATCTTATTTTAGTCAGTAGCCTTTCCCATGCAGAACATCTGCATCATAGTACCCACATACCTAATATTATTTTCAGAAAAATCTCATAAATAAAATTACTGGAAAATTTCAGTTTCCATCATTAATATTATCTATATATTAATAGGCAAGCATAAAATTTGTAGTCTCTTTTTAACATATTAATTATAGGAGTAGAGGGTTGAAAACCGTATCATTCGAAAGGTATGGTTAGCCAGATGCTGCGAATACAAAAATTATTTTCTTACGATGTCAAGAAGGTATTTAAAAATACTTTTATTTTTTATGCATTTTCCCTATTTTTCCCTTTCATACATGTATTCCTTTACATTAAAAAATAACTAAAAGTGGAAAGTTGTTAAATCTGGCAATTTCATAAAACTCAAATAAAACCATAGACACAATAATTTGTATAATGTGGCATCACTATATGCAAGCAAAGTGATGACGTCACTGGTCATACATGGAGCCACGAAAAAGATTTCCTATGCTAATCGTCCATTGGATTTTTTGTAAAAAGTTATTAAAAATTAACGGAAATTATCTCCCGATTTTAATTCCCATATTTGGGTATAGTTATATATTTAAGTTACTGTCAGAATGAGCTATTTTTGTTGTAAAATTGATAAAATTTTAATTTAAAATTTCAAAACTGTAGGAAAAAAATGTCAAACTTCCAGTTTTAAATGTAAACATTTCATTTCAAAGGGTGATATTTACACAATAAACATCCAACTAATATACTAAATAAAAGGAAAATAGTAAATATTCTATCATAATTTGAAGGTAAATTTGTTTTCAAATGTCTAAATAAAGTATCTGATACAAGATACTAATATGTTGCAGCTTCCAGCGGAATAGATTTGATATCTGTTGTTCTCGGCGGGGAAAAAAAACAAAAATAAATAAATAAAAAGATCGCCAAATTATCTAGTGAACATATTTAATTGCTTTTGAAAATCATGGCTATTATATTAAGAGAGCAATCAATAATATGAAACAATATTTCATACAACAGATATTACGAAAATATACATATGGTATGGATATTTTCGTATTACGTTTTTGATCGCCAAATACAAAAAACGCCAAGGACAACAGGGTTTTGAAATTTAAAATTAAAGTTTTGTCAATTCCCATGTGCAAGATAACTAATTTATAATTATACCCAAATATGGGGATTTAAATCGGGAAATAATTTTTAATAATTTTTTACAAAAAATCCAATGGCATGAAAATGGCTGCTTGGCATGAAAATTGCCCCCAACACCATTTTGGCAAATTCTTATGTAAAATAACCTCCTAAATCTGAATATGACGTCCATTTTGCCCTATCACCCACCGTTTTTTTATTGACGACCCTTTATTTTTATCACTTTCTGGTAATTTTATGGCTATAAATTTGATTTTTAGGAGGGGGGGGGGAGGATTTCTTAGACTGTTAAATATCTTTTGAGGAGCTACAGAGTTGAAAAATTCTAAAACATCAACATTTGCAGCAAGGGCAAAATTTAGAGGGGGGGGGGGGGATTTGTCACTGAAATTATGTATTACATTTTTTATATTTTTTTAATCTATTTATTACTAATGTTATTTATTAAACATTATATATTTTTTTTTGTTTTTAAGCGTTAAATTAATTCTTTTTCATTCTCTGGATCAAATTCATGGACATAAAATTACCAAACAGTCATAACAAATTGGGGAAAGGGGGTGGTGGCCCGAGAAAACAATGGATGACTGGGCAAAGTGGTAGTCATATTCGGATTCAGGAGGTCATTTTACAGAAGAATTAAGAAGAATGGTAGAATGCATTTTTTTTTTCAGCGCAGTGTAGTTAACATAGGACATCTTTTCTTTGGCCCCACTGACAGTCAGAGACGTCACACTACGGTTGCATATACTCTCGACTACAGATTTTTTATTCTAAAAGAAAACAGCTATTAAAATGGCAAAAATTTCAGTGCATGAGTGGTAGATCAAAAGTTTATACTGTTCAAAACAAACACAAGTTAAAAAAGGATTTAATTTATGAGAGTTCTGTTTTTCTTTCTAATTTTATTAAGGTCTAATTTCATTTTTCTTTTCTTTTCTTTTTTTTTTTTTTTTGGGGGGGGGGGATTTACGCAGCTCTAATTTGAAGACAAATTTTCAAGCAAAACATAATGCATTCCAATTAACTGAAATTGACTATTTATTATAATTTTTTTTAAATGAATTTATTATTATATGCAAGCGATGTGATGATGTCACTGACTGTCCATGGAGCCAAGCAAAAATTTTCTATGTTAATTGTTAATCGGATTGATTTTAAACATTAATTGGTTTAATTTTAAACATTAAAGAAAATTATCTCCCTATTTTAAACCCCATATTTGGATATAGTTATATATAAGTTACTGTCAGTGTGTGTCAGATTTTTTCTGTCAAATTAATGAAATTTTAATTTAAAATTTAGAAAAATAAAATGGCAGACTTCTATTTTCGATTATAAACATAAACATTTCAGTTTAAAAGAATGAGATTCATTTCAAAGGAAGAGATTTAACATCTGTCGTCCTTGGCCAAAAAAAAAAAAAGATAACAAATGATCACTAAATTATCTGGTGAGAATATTTAATTCCTTTCAAAAAACATGGTTATTTTAAAAACGTACATTAAGAGAGCAATCAGTAATATGAAACAATATTTCATACAATATATATGTACTACAAAAATATACATCTGACATGTATGCTTTCGCATTTCGTTTCCATCACCAAATATACAAAATGCCAAGGACGAACAGATCAGTGGTGGCTTGTGCACCGAAAATAGGTGAAGAGGCACACTGTATTCATTTATAGAATATAAATTTACATTTAAATAAATATTTTTAGTTAATTTTAGTTAAGACCATGCTTAATAAAAATTATGCATTAAAAATACTTAAATATTATTTTTGAGCTCTTCACCTATTTTTGGTTCACGAGCCGCCACTGGAACAGATAGAAAAATAACTTAATCTAACACATGCACATAACTAATTTGTAACTATAACCAAATATGAGAATTAAAATCAGGTAATAATTTTCCTCAATTTTTAATATTTTTTTTACAAAAAGTCCAATGAACGATTAACATAGGTGAGATAAATCTTTTACTTGGCCCTAACAATGGTCAGTGACATCACACTTTGCTTGCATACTGTATATTTCTGAATATAAGCCGATCCATATATAAGACGAGAGTACGTTTTTCCCTTCAGAAATTTGCCCAAAACTGCAAACCTGTGTATAAGCCGAATTGAAAAAATACTCTTTTAAAGTTCAAGTATATCGCCAAAATGGTGAAAATAATGCCAATCTATAAAACTTTCAGGATAATCTGTCCAATGAAATTGCGCGAAATGCGTGCTTATCCAACTGAATTCCTTACCTTGCTTAGCTATGACATAAAATGATTGCTGTGTGTTCACCAACAGCAATAGTTTTAACTCTGGCAACCTTGTCAGAAGGGAGGCTAGCACAGGCATCGAACAGACGGTCTCGCACACACAGTGAAGGACAAGTGCCGGCAGCTGAAAACGATAGTCGCCGAAATACCAGGGGGCCTAACGTCGATGCTGCTGCCGCTGGATGTTTGCATAAATAAGCCATTTAAAGACCGATTGTGTCGATTTTTTTAAATGACGTATCTAAATTATTTTGTATATTTCTACTTTTGAGTATTTTTACCAGTGCCTCAAGGCAATCTTCAAAAAAAAAAAAAAAAAAAAAAAATGAAGATTTGCCACTTTTTTTGATAGTGTAAGCCTAGAAACATTTTAAACAGAGATGATTTAATTGTATAAATTAAAAATATGATCAGGAGTCCTGTTTTTTCAAGTTTCTCTTATACTATTTCCGAATCAGACAGAGAAGTTACTCCGTTTGTGCAATCTGCCAATGACGTCAGCTATCAGCAGGTCAAAAAAAAAAAAAAAAAAAGAAATGTAAACACACGTGACTACATCGAGCTGCTCTAGAAATAAATTTAAAATTGCTAATTTAAGAGTTTTATAAGTGATAATTATTTAAAAATAAGGTTTAATATCACTATTTTACTTTATATATAGTTTTTAAGCTTAACCACTTCACTGGCCACTGTAGTATGTGAAAGGTTACATTTCCCCCAAGTTATCTCGGGATGGCCGGTGAAGTGGTTAAAATATATACATTCAATCATTGTTTCTAAAGTGCATTTTTTTGCTAGAAATGTGGACTCGTATATAAGATGACCCCCGTACAGCTTCTGAAAATTTTCCAAAATTTCTCGGCTTATACATGGAAATATACGGTATATCTTTTACATATATAAGAAGAAGTATAAGATTTTAGATGTATAAGAAAGTATAAGATTTGGAAAAACTTTTGATTACCGATTTTCAATGAATTTACACATTTTGTGATTCCTTGCATTTCAGTTAACTGAAATCTGCTACTATTTTCTAAAAATTGGATTTATTACTAGCTTCTGCATGTATAAGAAGAAAGTAGAAGATACGGAAAAATTTCGATTTTTGGTTTTCGCTGAATTTACATGTTTTGAGCTTTCCTTATGTTTCAATTAACTGAAAATGACTACTTATTTTTTAAAAAAGTGGATTTATTGCTAGCTTCTACATGTATAAGAAGCAAGTAGAAGATACAGAAAAACTTTCGATTTCTGGTTTTCAATGAATTTACATGTTTTGAGATTTCCTTGCATTTCAGTTAATTGAAATTGACTATTTATTTTTTAAAAAGTAGATTTATTATTATTTCCTCTGCATATATAAGAAAAAAAGTATAAGATTTAAAAAAAATTTAGATTTTCGGTTTTCAATGAAGTTACACATTTTAAGATTTCCCGAACTCAATTCGACCATTTTTGCAAAATATCTGTCGTTTTGAGTTCAAACACTATACTTTACGAACCAATGGAATTAATTTAACCTAATTTGATATTTGGTTGAACCTTGGTTGGACATGGTACTGATTAGCTTTTAGGCTGTATCACCCAAATATTTCCACATTATGATCTCATTTCAGGAAAGGTTCAACATTTACTGCTTAGAGAAACTTAGAGAAATATATTAAGTAAAACTTTGCTGATTCAGTTAGAGTGCATATCAACAAACAATTGCCGTAGGAGTGAGATGTAGTAGGAGTGACCAAAAGAAGTCTGGTCAATACTATGATATTGTACTTAGAATGCTAGAAAAATAGTCTGGAATGGTAAAGTAAAAATTGATAATCTGTTAGAGAGATATTTAATTATCCAAAATTAATGAAAATTAAATTTAAAAATAGGCAGGAAAACTCCTAAAATTTACTTCTAATTAAAAATGAAATTACAATTAACATCAGATTAATAATTATACATGAAAAAGATAAATATTGAGGAAGGAAAAAGGTTGGTGTAGATTTTATTATTATTATTATTATTATTTTATGGCAGAAAATATAAGGAATTATGAATTCAACACTGTTTCATGTAATTCAGAAATACATATCATTAAAATGTACAAACAATACTTTTATACAACGAAAAATCAAATGCTCTCTCTCTCTCTCTCTAAATCTTCAAATTTAAACATATGGTCAGAAAACAAAAACAATAACGAGCTTAAAATAAATATTATATAATAATAATAAAGGTTTTTCAGAAAGAAGATTTACCTTTCAAAGAGATCGTCATCTTCTCCACCCCATCCAAAATACAGATTAGAGTATCCATTCACAGTAGAGAATTGTTCTTTTGTAAAGGCTACAACTCCCCCAAATAACTCTGGATAGGGCAATCTAGGTAATGGTGAAATATTTATAAGAATTATCTCAAGTACAAAAATATAATGTTAATACATATACAATCAACTTCCTGTAATCTGCAGAAGTTTTGGCCGCAGATTGTGCAGATTATAGTAGACCATCGTCTTTGTTTACACTTTTCTTTTGCAGATACAAAGTGAGTTATTATTAATAAATTTATAAATAGACATTAAAATGGAAAAATGATTTCTAACAAATTTTAAAATAAAACATTTATTAAATACTAATTAAACTAATCAATCCTATGTAGGTAAATAATTTTAACATACTCAAATAAATACATAGCAATGAAATATAAACACACTCATTTATTTTAAAAATACAAAAGAAAATATCTTTTAAGTGCAGAAATAAATAGTCATCATTGATTATTTTCAATTTGTTTAACACTGATGTAATAGCAGTTTGTTTCATTCCCAATGTACTTTTGGCCTGACCTGGTGCTGTTCCATAAGAACTGCGGGATAATAAATATAAGAATCTCAATGGATTTTTTTTTTTTTTTTTTTTAATTGTGTTAGAATGATAATGATGATCACTTGGTGATTATCTTGGTGTGTGTCTTAATTAAATGTTGCATTAGAATCATTGATTTCATCTAACAAAAAACACAAGCCGTCCTATCTATTGCATCATTTCAGAAATTAAAACTTGCAATTTAATTAATGGTTGAAAACAAGGACTAAGCTGAAAATTTCATTAAAAAATGAAAAGACAAAAATATAAGAAAAGTTGCCTTTTTTTTTTTTTAATCTCGGCCATAAATTTCTTTGTTTACATTAAGAAATCAATTGCGAATAAGAGGATTTTACAGATTATAGGTGCGTGTATTAACAAGAGTTGGCTGTACATAGTGAAGTGTGATTACTCACCCCTGACTAAAAAACAAAATAAAATTAACATCTAAGCTCATTTAACTACTCAGAGAACATAACTCAAAAATAATATTTAAAAAAAAGTGTGTCTAATTCATTAAATATATAAAAAACTACCTTACATAATGTCCTTAATTTCTTTTATCTGCACAATACGTATTTCGAGTGTGTCGCACTCATCATCAGGTGTTAAGTGATCTCTTCATCTGTCTCCATTGTTGATTCTCGTCGGTTCGCTCATCCTCTTCGCTTCATTTCAGTTATATTTAGGATTGGTTGCCATTCTTTTGGTATTGCGGAGTGTTCTCTTTCATTAATTGCGTAGGGGCTAGTCAAAATTCCGAGGGCCTCCCGTTTTAGGGCATAACTGTGATTATTATATGGAGCAAGTTTTTTAGTTGTAATTGAGTTAATGTTGATAGGGTTATTATGGTGGGTAGAGGAGAGCGCGGTAGATAGCCTATGATGTTTTAAGTCTGATTTGTGTTCTTTTTCGCGATCGGAAATTTTCCTTTTTGTAACACCTATATTAACAGGGCTTTTTTCGTTAATATAATTAAAGTCAATTTTGTAAATACCTGTGGTGGAATTATTGTCTATTTTATCCTTTTCGTTTCTAATAAGTTGGAAAATATTTCTATTGGGTTTGATGGGGATGTTTATATTGAGTTTTTTTGCTTCATATTTTATTTTTATGCTTGCGCCGTTGCAAAAGGGGATAGAAGTTGTAAATTTAGGTATTAATTTTTGCGCGTTATTAATTTTATTGAGATCTTTAATACGTTTTTCATAAAGTTTATTGATAAGAACAATGGAGACAGATGAGGAGATCACTTAACACCTGATGATGAGTGCGACAAACTCGAAATACGTATTGTGCAGATAAAAGAAATTAAGGACATTATATAAGGTAGTTTTTTATATATTTAATGAATTTATCGTCCTTCACGTAAATAAAGTGATTAATGAATAACTATTGTATAAATATGTATAAATCTTAAAATATATATATATATCTATATACATATATTTTTTTAGTCTTGTTAATATAGTTATTCCTCAAGAAATAAAACTTGTATATGCAGTGCGGCAAAAATAAAGTGTTGCCAAAGACAATGAGGACCTAAACTAGGTATGGTGGATCGAAGATGCTAGTGAAGATATAAATTGAGCTTCATTAAATTTTTTTTTTTTAATTTCAAAGAGCTTATTGACACATTCAATGTTTTTTTTTTTTTTTTTTTTTTTTCAAAATTAGATGCTTGTGAAAGTAGTGGAGATCCGAATCAAAGTTTTGATAAATTCCAATGAAAATTATTTTCAAGATTTATATACATATTTTTTAAGATTTATACATATTTATACAATAGTTATTCATGAATCACTTTATTTACGTGAAGGACGATAAATTCATTAAATATATAAAAAACTACCTTACATAATGTCCTTAATTTCTTTTATCTGCACAATACGTATTTCGAGTGTGTCGCACTCATCATCAGGTGCTAAGTGATCTCCTCATCTGTCTCCATTGTTCTTATCAATAAACTTTATGAAAAACGTATTAAAGATCTCAATAAAATTAATAAGGCGCAAAAATTAATACCTAAATTTACAACTTCTATCCCCTTTTGCAACGCCGCAAGCATAAAAATAAAATATGAAGCAAAAAAACTCAATATAAACATCCCCATCAAACCCAATAGAAATATTTTCCAACTTATTAGAAACGAAAAGGATAAAATAGACAATAATTCCACCACAGGTATTTACAAAATTGACTTTAATTATATTAACGAAAAAGCACCTGTTATATTGGTGTTACAAAAAGAAAAATTTCCGATCACGAAAAAGAACACAAATGAGACTTAAAACATCATAGGCTATCTACCGCACTCTCCTCTACCACCATAATAACCCTATCAACATTAACTCAATTACAACTAAAAAACTTGCTTCATATAATAATCACAGTTATGCCCTAAAACGGGAGGCCCTCGAAATTTTAACTAACCCCTACGCAATTAATGAAAGAGAACACTCGGCAATACCGAAGGAATGGCAACCAATCCTAAATATAACTGAAGGGAAGCGAAAGGGACAAACGAACCGACGAGAATCAACAATGGAGACAGATGAGGAGATCACTTAGCACCTGATGATGAGTGCGACGCACTTGAAATACGTATTGTGCAGATAAAAGAAATTAAGGACATCATGTAAGGTAGTTTTTTATATATTTAATGAATTTATCATCCTTCACGTAAAAAAAGTTATTAATATATGTGTCTAATTGTTTAAAATACATTCATAAATGGCTATGTAACTCAAAATAAATTTACAAATCATACTTAGAGATTGTTTCAAGATATAATTTTTAGTTTAATTTAAATATCTAAAATAGATTCTAAGAAAAATAAATAAACAAATAAATTAAAATTAAAATAAAATATAAATTTTGGTGTATTTTAAGAAGCATGATTTTAACTTTTTTTTTTTTTTTTTTTTTTTTATGATATTCTTGTAAATTATACAGACTTCAAAAAATACATGTTGCTAGCATCCACAATGCTTAACATACACACACACAATATATATATGATATATATACATATTGCTATGAAAAAGTAAGTTATATAATTTTTCTCATCAAATTATTCCTTTAATAAATTTTGAAGTTTTTCTGAAAAAGCATTCTTGAAGAACCTGTTTTATTTACAAATAAATCACGTATACTATTTTTATTTCTTCTCTGCAGAAAAGTTCCAGAGAAACTGTAAGGTTAAATATCTTATTTTTAATTATTTTATTTCATTTATTAATTTTGAATATTTTAATTGTTGAATTTTATTATTAATGTTGAATTATATATTAAATAATTTAAATGTTAACTTTTTAAATGTCAAATTTTCATGAGGCAATGTTTAACATGCCAGTACAAATTATTAGAAAAGTCTACATGTTTTTATGCTTTGCAACTCAGCTGATGATCTATGAAAAAATGTAATTTTTACAAATGCTCACAAAAATAAAATATTTGTAATGAAATAAAAATTATACACAAAAGCAGATATTAAAACGATCCCCAAAATAGTATTTTTTGATAAAATATTTTATATATATCATAGATTCTTTAAAGTCACACAATTTGTAGTTGATTTAAAATATTCAACTGTTTGATTTTAATATTAAATATTTAATTACATAATTTTTTAACTAACATAAAATTGAATTGTTTTGCGACATACTACATTAGACAACCTAGTGCAATTAAATATAAAAATGTTAAATATCTGATGAAATATGAGCATTTTTATTAAATTTTTAACCACTCATGTGCTAGCTTTAATAAAATTTTATTTTCTTAATTTATTAGTTAATCTTATAGAGTTATTGTTTAAAAAAAAAAAAAAAAGCAAATATTATGAAAATTCACTATTTTTAGGGTGAATGAAAATTTGAATTTCAAGTACTGTCAAAAAAGAAGCAAAATGAAAAAGGTTTTTACTTATACTTTTATTTTCGATCAATATACACTATACTGTTGTTGATTCAAAATAAAAAGTCGGTAAAATATTTTATCATTTTGAAAAATATTGAAATTAATTTCTCTCTCTCTCTTCTAAAAATCAATTCGGCCAATCTATTAAAAATCTCTGATATAAATAGTTAAAACTGGACATTCTTTGAATAATCTTAATTATTAAAATTTAACATTTTTAGCAATTAAAATTGACAGTAAAAAACTCAAAACAAAAATTTTAGATAAACATCACAAAGTATTCCATTAAAGTTGATATAGCTTTAAAAAATAAAATAACAACTTACACATATCTGAAAGTGTCCAATGCAGAGCACATGTGGCGAGGTTCTTCAGAGCAACCGTATGTATGCTGAGGACTTTCGGGAAGAATGTCGACATCGTGAAATATAAAACAGCAGAAATCAGGCTCTTTGGTTGCTTCCAAGAAACCTATGTTGAACAGCTTTCCTCTATTAAAAGCATACTTTTCACTCTGAAAAGAAAAAGTATAAATATTTCATGAGATAAACTCATGCATGTCATTTATTTAACTGTTATTGCAAGGTAGGAGGTAATGTTTAAAACTATGATTAAGTTATTCCACAAAACAAACTTTCAGTTCTCAGGACAAACAGCAAATAAGTAGTTTTTAATGTCATTACTTTTAAATATGATTTTTTTTAAATGTAAATTTTAAAGTAATCACTTTTAAATTCAACTTTTTAAAAAGCATCTAGATAATTAAAAAAATTCTTTTTGCAAATAAATAAATAAATAAATCAAACAAAATAATTTTTTAAATAGATTATTTATTCTATATATTTTTAGATTAAAAATTACATATTATACTTCTAAACTATGTTCTTTTTTACTTTATTCTATATTCATTAGAAGAAAATATTGAATTCATAAAAAATTTCGACTTCCAGTTTTCAGTGGATTTACACGTTTTGAGAGATCCAGAACACAATTTGACCATTTTTAGAAAATGTCTGTCTATGTGTGTGTGCGCATGTGACAAAAATTTTGTGGCGACTGTATCTCAAGAACTACTGCACAGAACTGCATATAATTTTATATGTAGATACACCTTGACCTAAATAAGTGCCTATCAACTTTCGGTGTCAACAGCTCAAAAGGTGCAGTTATTTCCACAATTCAAGGTAAGGCTATATCTCAAAAAGTACTTCACAAAAATGCATACAAATTCATATATAGAAGCAACATAATATAAATTAGTTCCTATCAACTTTTGGTGTCAACTGCCTAACAGGTGGCACTACTATGCACAGATTTTTACAATTTAAGAAAAGGTTATCTCTCAGGAACTACTGCATAAAAATGCTTATAAATTTATATGTAGATACATCTGAATATACGTTAGTGCCTATCGATTTTTGGGGTCAACTGCTCAACAGGTGGCGCTGCTGTACATCCATTTTCATAATTTAAAGAAGGGTTATATATCAGGAATTACTGTGGAAAATTGCATAAAAATTTAGGAAGTGGATGCACCTTGACATATGTTACTGCAAATCAACTTTCGGTACTAATTGCTCAACAGGTGGCGTTGTTGTACAGAGATTTCCTCAGTTTAAAGGAACACTGTATTTCAGGTTCTAATGTGCAGGTATCATTTAATTTTTTTATTACAGTAATAATATAATTATATATTTATATAATTATATATACATTTATGTCACATTTACTTTACCATTTTTTAAAACAAAATGAAAAAATAAAATAAATAAAAAATAAATGCTGGTTTTTTTTTTAATATTTTAGCTGATCTTTTTTAAGCAATTTAAACCAAAAAAGCTAGTATTTTCGGCCTGGCTAGTATTTTTGGCAGCCCTGCTTCCAAGCCAGAACGGACCTGAAATTAGTTTTAATTAAGTTATCATGTTAACAGTCAAATGATGAACAAAATCAACTCTTGCCATGAATCAATATTAAAGAATATAATATAAAAATATTAAAAATGTATTAACTTGATTAAAGCATGAAATACAGTGACTGATACTGATAAAATTAAATGTATATATGATTATTTTTACTTTACGTGATTTTTCTTTTTTTCCCCACAAAGATAGATAGAAATTTCACAAAAAGAGGTTGCAAAAAATTAACATTGAATGTAAGGTATAAAGTTTCATCAGAATTTCCTATTGCCTTTTCAGGAAACGAGAAAAGATGAGGTAGAAGATTCATCAGACCTATAGGTGCAAAGAACTTTAATATGTATAATCTTATTGTGTTGTATTTTAGGTTTTGCAGACATCTGAAATTAAATATGAAAGATCAAAGTTTCCTCCAGATAGTTTCAGGAGGGTGTGGTGTCCCGCTGGCCCTATGGTTAAAAAAATAAAAAAGTTTATATTATAGTGAAAATTTAGAAAAAAAAACAACCTACAAACACAAAAAAAAAAAAAAAAAATTAGACATACTTAAGAGGGGACAATACCTAATCTCGCCGGCAGCCTTCGCCCATGTTATTCTATGGGAAAATTTGTTGCGACAATTACACATTACCTAATGAATATTTTTTAATTCTGTTTTCGCAGTCAGAAAATTCATAACCGTTAAATGAGTACTCATTTTTGAAAAATTCATTTTTTTAAATTTTTACATTTTAATTTTGAGTTCAAAAATGCGATTTTTCACAAAATGCATTTTTCTCATTTTCTAGTCGCAAAATGAAATACTAAAATTTTAAAAAATCAATTTTTGGAAAAGAAGTACTAATTTAACGCTTATGAATTTTCTAAATGTGAAAAAAGAATTGAAAAATATTCATTAGGCAATGAGTAATTATGTGAACAAATTTTCCCATAGAATAACATGGGCGAAGGCTGACGGCGAGATTAAGTATTGTCCGCTCTTAAGACAAAGGATAATATGCATAATAAATGAAACTACTGTATATGATTATCAACATTCATTTATTCATTAGAAATAAATAAAACACAAAAATAATGAAAGTTAAAAAATATATTTATTATAAGCATACTAATATCAGAATTTTTAAATAAGTGTGGATATTAAATGTTGAATATGCCCTCAAAATTTTTTAAAAAGGGCCCTTTTTACTAGCAGCACCATTTATTCTCTTTTATAACTCTAGAGTAAACTCTAATAAAATATTGAGTGGTTTAAAGAAGGAATTTTAATTTTTCATATAGAAAAATTACAGGTACTAAATATACAAGTTTTTTTAGATAAATTGGAGTGTGAGGTTTATTTTTATACCAACTATGTGAAATATTCTAGAGCTGGGATTCGAACCCAGGCACTTCGCTTCCAAACCCTTTCACCATGCAAATGCTCTATCATTGAGTCACCCTGGTTGATAACCAGTTTGTCATTCCTTGCACAAGTGAAGTGCTCGGGTTCGACTCCCGGTTCTGGCTTTTTTATTCTACAATAGATAAATGTTATGTTGTGGTAACACAAAACAATACATAAGCATACACTATCATTAAATGATACTACACCTGTTCTATAACAAATATTCCATAATCAAGCTGCTGAGTTTGAAGGAAAGGATGCATATTCTGCAAAAATATCTGCAGCTGTTCTTCCCGATTACGATACGGAACAATAACAGCAACCCGTTGCCATGATGCACAATGCTTTGGAAACCAGCGTCCACCTGGCTCGAGTTTGAGTTTCCCAGGCATTTCTTTCAAAAGAGTTGCGTTTAATTTGGTATTGGGATGCTTGAAAGTATCTAGAAATTTTCAAAAGAGGATAAAACAATATAATTTTAATAACTCCTCAAATTCCTTCAAAACAACACACATACACATCAAATATATTTGCATTACTGTGATACACATATGTGGCAGGGTTAGAAATAAGCGGTTGTTAGTCGCATTTTGTGACCAGTTTTTTCATTTTGACGCCTAGAATTCCAATCATAGGTGCCATATCTGACGTCTAGATATTTTTATCATCATACCTTGTATTTCAGTCAATTGAACCTAATAAAAACTGATTTAAGAAATCATATCTCTATGAAAGTAGTTGACGATTTCTTAATGATTAAATTAAACAGCCCTAAATTGGAAGATTTCTGCCCAGAAAATGCTATTAAATTATGGTGGAATGATGTATCTTCGGGGTGAAGAATGAATTTGTGATTTTAAATATGTATGTTTAATATTGTCAATGTAATTGCATTCATTACATAAATCTTTTTTATATAATCTTGCATATATTATTTACAAGTTGATACTTTATTATTATTATTATTATTATTATTTTTAATATACATATTTAATTATAGATGGCACCTAGATTTTTCATTTTGACGCCCAAAAAATTTAATCCAGGCATCATTTTGACGCCTAGTTTCAAAATTCTTATTTCTAACACTGATATGTGGTATTGAAATACCACAGTCTTCTAAAAATAAAGTCAGAAAAGTAGACAATAAATAATAAATCTCCGTTCAACAATTTTAAGTACATGAAGATTTTTATTGACAAATAAACATCAGAGGTCTACCCATAGCTCTAATCCTTCTTAATAAGAATTCGCTGTACAAAAGGTGGTGGAGGAGAGAGGACGAGAGTAAGTTCAGAGTAAGTTTCTTCATATTATATCGTAATTATATATTGAGAAAATTAGGTACTTTACAAAGAATACAGTGTGAAAAAAAGGCAGGTACTATCAACATTTTGAAATAAATTTTAAACGTTGACAGCTATGAAGCATTTTATGGCTGCACAGATAAATTGATAAATTTCATATTTCAGTAATCAGCAAAAAATTACAGTTTAAAAAAAAAAAGGGGGGGGGATATGTTCAAACAGTCAGACATCCTATATTTCAGGTATCTAAACATTATTATTTTTTGTAGTGAAATAGTAATCATGTATTTTAGCAATAGCTTTTAAAAAAGCTTGAATTTATCTACTTAATATTCTATTCGCTGTAAATTTCTGCTACAGGAAAAAAAAAATGCATATGATTTGTTGATTAGTTAAAAAAATATATTATAAAAACTAAGCTAGTCCTGAGTAATTTATTACTTAATAACAAACAATTGAATGTTCCACTCTAATAATTCGTAAGAAATTATGATTGCATGAACATATCCACTAATCTACTATATAAATATTAATAATACCAGGATTCCTAGAAACTAAAGGACAAAGTTTAAATTCATGAGGACGTCTCGTTACTAAACACATCTGCAAGTCATCTTTAATTTCTGGAAGATTCAAATATGAATACCCTCTGAATGTTGGACATCGTAAAGGAGCTAATATTCCTAATATGAGGGCTATTATAAAACTGGTTTCTACGGGATTAGATTTAATAAACTGAAAAATTTTAAATAACCGGCGTACATTAAAACGAAATAGAGACATTAGTTAGAAGACAAGTCAGTCATCTATTTTTAAATGAATCATTTAAGTTTGGAAAAATTTAATTAACGAATATCACAAAAAACACAGTAATTAATGTAATTTTAAACAGATCTATTTAATCACATTTTGAAGCTGACTAAAGATCAAACTCGAACATTGTTTATGTTATGTTTACATACGAAAGTCGTCTTAATATTGCAACAGCCCATATCGATTCGATGCCATATCCGCATGTTAAAAAAAAAAAAAAAATTGGCTCACTGGACATGACCGTTAAGCTAGAATAGTAACTGGAGCGAATGCTGCACTAATATTTGCTTGCGCTCTCTCCTTTGCATTTTCCAAATGAGTACGGCAAAAAGTACTCGATAGATAGGACGATAGGTAGATAAAGTAACATTGGCGTAACTAGATGGGGATCAAGGAGGCCTGGAACCCCAAGAGCTCCAGCTAAACTCCCCCCCAGAATTTTTAAAAATCTGAATTACTATTTCTTTCCCTTTTTTTAGCTAAAAGACATAAAACGTGCAGTGAAAATAGTACATACCTACGCACGCACATAAAAAAGAAAAGAAAAATGATAAAGAAATTGCAACGATTGCAACATGCAGACATACCAGAATTTGTTTCTTAAATACAGTGTTACGGAAGAAAGGGTGAAATGCATAGGTAGTAGGCGGAAAAAAATAAAAAATAAAAAAATAAATAAAAACTGTCCTCTCTCTGGTATAGGAAATTCTGGTTAATTGTGAACAAAGTGTACTCTTGATTCTCGGAAGCAAACAGGGGCGAATAGTCAGCTGCATTTTGGAGAGGTCAGTTCCACAAATGCCAGAGTTTCAAAGTAAAGTCATTCATTGTACAGTCGGTAACAAAAGTGTCCGAACACTAGCAAAAATTCCTATGTAAAAAAAGTACGCTTAATACAGTTTTGCTAAATAAATCCTTGTCGAATCCTGTTCTTAGACTGACTAAGAACAGGATTCGATAAGGATTTATTTAGCAAAACAGTATTAAGTGTACATTTTTTTACACAGGAATTTTTGCTAGTGTTCGGACACTTTTGTTACCGACTGTACGTTGTTGGACCACATCTTATTATAGATTTAGAACCAGTGTAGTGCGTGTTTGTCATTTTCAAGCATCCAGAATAATTTTGGTAAGTTATTTTTAACAAGATGTTTATACATTTTAATTACTTTTTTTTTTTTTAATATATAAATTTTTATTTATGTATTTGATGATTTCTTGTAGAAAGATTTTCTTATTTTCCAAAGCCCAGCAGGCCCATGCGTTAATCAGACCCTATTTCTTCTTTCATTCTTAATTACAATTTTTAAAGAATTTTTTTCATAAACGAAGCAAAAAAGCAGTTGCATGTGAAAATTGAATATCGTCTGCTTTATTATTTTAATCTCATGATGAAAATAATTTTTAGATATTGATTTAAATTAAGAAAGTTAAAATCGTCTGCAAAAAAAAACTAAAAAAATAATTATTTAAAAATCGTCTGTTTTTCCGAATATTTCTTTTAAATATTGCTTTAAGAATCATATAGAGCATTTCCTCGTGACGTCTGGTGGTTGGCAAAAAAGCGCGCTCGACTTTCCCGCGCCCCCACCCACCATTGATTTTCCGTTGGTAATCCGCCATCGCTATGCTTTTCCCAAGCCTTTTTGCCAACCACTCATAAAATTTGAGATGTTTGTTTACAAACAAGGAACTGCCCTATTGTTATTTCATGCAAGAAACGAAAGCGATATTAAAAGTATCAGTTTCTAAGTAGAGGTGAGTTTATTCTAAGTTAATTATATGAGTAATTCTATTCTTATAAAATAAATTTTATCTTTTTGTTCAACTAATTTTATTTTGAAGCTCATGGTTCGTACAGGTGCTTAAAAAGTCCTTATTTTTTAATCTGTTTTTAGGTTCTTAAAAACTCCTTACTTTTTATACTTGTACCTTAAAAAATACTTATTTTTCTCTTATAGTATTTGAAACTTACAAAAAAAAAAAGGAAATTCGTTTTTTGAACTGACAATTTTATATTTGGAACGATCGAAAATCGTCGAATCTGAAACACGTAACAGCTTAGGAACAAAGTTGGAAAAACATAAAAATCGTCTGCTTTTCATGCACTACTAAAAAGATGTTCTACAAGAAAAATGATTTGGTAAAACAATGTACATTTTTTTACCAAATCATTTTTCAAAACAAATCTTAAAAAAAAAAAAAAAAATCATTTTAGGTGCTTTTTTTTCATTAATACTTGGTATTACTTTAGGAAAAATGATAGGCTTCCAGAATAAATACACTAAGCGACAAAAAAAAAAAAAGAAAAGAAAGACGCACTACAGAAAAATTGACTTATACCTTTTGGGTTTGTAATAATTTAAAAACTGATGATTGCAACAAATAAAATTGTTATGTTTGTATAATACGGAAGTCATAACATGATACCTGTGTACATTTTCGATTTAATAATTCATTTTGTTACACTCTACGTAGTAATTTAATAAAAATCTACATAAAATTTTCTTTTTAAACATAATATAATAAACATATATTTTGTATTCTATCATGATTTATTATATTAAATAAACAAGTGCTATTTTAATGTATGAAATAAAACTATTTATTTGTTAGATCTAAACAATTATTAAATAAAACTATGTATTCTGGATTGGATAATTCCGCCTTTATAAGGAATTACTGCTTTATTGTGCAAAGGCATAATATTTTACAGTTTTTTTAACATGAAACTCAGAAATTTCACTGTGCAAAATATCATAAATATTTTTTTCTAGTTCTTCCAAAGTTGTAGGCTACAAATTTCTAATCCCCACCTCTTTTATAGACTAAACATTTTCGAGCGGATTGAGATTAGGACAGTTTTCAGGTCTAATAAAGAAGAAATTCTGCGATATTCTTTGTGAGATTTAATTTTAAGTAAAAAAAGTTATGATAACTTATAAAATTATAGATGCTTATGAGAATGGATAAGTAATTTTAACAACTTGAATCAAATAAATGTATCACAAGCGCCATATAACAGGGTGCATTATCATCTTGAAATGCTGATTATGGAAGAGTCTGAAATACCCCCAAAATAGTCGGCCAGGTATAAATTTTTTAATGGCCAAATTTTATTTCGGGTTAATTGATCCCTTGAACATGAAAATTTGCCAGACTCACCGAAAAATTATGCATTTTCGTATCGTAATGTCCATGGAATATGTTATTGTTTAAAAGTGCGATTTCCATTAAGTCAGTCACATATTCGTGATCAGATCTGCTTGTTTCCGTCAGTTTGAAATAAGTTAAACTTGACTCATCAGACAGAACAACTTCAGCCAAATAATTAATTGATCCTTTTTTAATTTTTTTTAACCCTCTAATTTCTTGATTTTCTAATTCTTTTCCTTAAGAATTAATTTTTTTCAGATTTTCTGGCAATTAAACCTGCTTTGTTTAATTGTTATTTCACTGTATTTAGATAAATTATGTTACTAAACACTTTTTCTGAATCTCTGATGTGCTCTAAATGTAATACAAACTGATTTTTTAAGCGATGGCTTTTTAATTTGCGGTCATCTCGACTGGAGGAATAACGTGACCGCCTAAGGACAAATGTGCAGTTTAAACAGCCAAAAAATATTATATCTTGCTAAAAACTAAATCACTAATATTTTGTTAACATTTAATCATTTTGACATCCCATGTATTAAAATATTTTTTGATTTTCGCTCTAAAATTCATATTTTTTGTGGTATCGTTAATTGCTTTATTCTTGACATTTTTGAAACACTTTCTAAAATTACAATTTTCTGATCAATTGCATCTTATTTTCACTTGGCTCAATCCTAAATTGCACACGGAACACAACGTAATAAAATCTGTTAAAAAATTTACTTTTGAAACAATGAAATTAGCGATTACAGAAAGAAAAATTAAAAATATCCAAGTGCGGCTTTTTTTTTTGTCGCTTTTCTCTCTCAGATGTCTTTCCAGCATTTGTGCTAATTAATTAGTTGCTACAAACTTCTGATTACTTAGGTATATTTTATGCTTTCTGACCACACTATCTTTAAACCGAATTTATGTGTAATAGTAAGCATTAAAAAATGTTTGTTACACACCAGATTTTTTTCAGCATACTTATTTTTTTTTTCTTTTTTTTTTTTCTTCTCTCATTACATATAAAAACTGTATCCGTAAATTTTTTCAATCCCCGTTTTCTGACGGATTTAACTGTTTGTGATGTCCTGAACACGATTTAACTATTTTTAGAAAATGTCTATGTGCATGTATCGCAAATTTGGCCGACGCTGTATCTCACAAACCAATGAACGAAATTTAACCAAACTTGATATTTAGTTGGACCTTTTCCTAAGCTGGTGCTTATTATATTTGAGGATCAATCACTCAACAGGTGGCGCTGCCATACTTTTCTTCCCTAAATTTTTAACAGGGCAGTGTAGGACAAAATTTTGGATAAATATACATAATGAGTGATATTTTTAACGCTGATTGTGAAATTAATATGAATTATTGATTATACTAGTTGTAAACTAGGGGGATAAACTAGTTGTAAACATTGTTGTATTTTTCATTTTTAATGGAAAAAAGAAAAACAGAAAAAAATGCTTTTTTTCTGATCTTGGTACAGAAGAGACTATGTGCTTTCGGCATTTGATGTTTGATGTTATATTTAAAAATCGTCGGCATTTGTCAGGAAAAGTCGTCTGCATTCATGATGGGAAAATAATTTTAGTGAATAATAATTTAATAAATAATTTGGTATTGCAGGAATTTTATAAGATATATAGAAGAAAGTCTATGCTTTAATAGCCACATCAAACTATTTTTTTTTTTTTTTTTAATGCTGCAATTTTTGTATGGATTCAAGATTTGTTTGTGGAGGCAATCGAAAATTCGCAGTTTATGCCATCGAGATGGCAACATCTGTGCTGAGGATGAGAAGGGGAGGGACATTTAAGCGGGAAAAAAGTTGATGCATATAAAAAAATATCATTTTCCTTTTTACTTTCAATTGTTTTTGTGCTGTCCTGCATGCCTTATGTTCCACTAGTTTCAACTTCATTAACTTTTTTTTTTTTTTTTCTTTAACATTTGAACTATACATAAAAAATTAGATATGTTTTTAACTTTACTGAATTAAACAACATTCCAGAATTATCTGGTGAGTAACTGAAAAAATTATTTTATAAATTAAAAAAGATTGTTTCTCAATTTTCCTTTTTGAATTTGTATTTGAACTTAAGAAATATTATTTTATGTTGTGTTAGACTGTAATGTTAGTTAACAGTGCTCCTTTCCTTCTATCGACCTATACATATATATATATATATATATATATAGGTACATTTCGGGGGGGGGGGGGGAATTATATATATATAATACATAATGTATAAATTATTATTTTACGTAGTCCTTAAAAAATCTTCTAGAGGTCCTTAAAAACTCCTTACTTTTCTTTATCATAAATGTGTACGAACCATGAAGCTGAAAAATCCTTTATATTTGCTAAATATTCTTTCGTATTCCTTTATTTATTTATTTATTTATTTTTTGTATTTTTCAATAAGTATTAAGACTTTGGTTTGTCTGTCTGTCCGCGCTCTTCTAACTCTCGTAATTATACATGGAATTTCTTGAAACTGATATATATGTTATTTAAATTCACTGTCGGGTGTTTTGTATTAAAAATAGAGTAGTATAAATACTACTACTGGTTTTTGTGCAAGTATACCCAAAAGTATTGCATTCTATGAGAGATATTTCTATAAAACATTTTTTTCATAACTTTACACAAATCTTAATGAATCTGAAATATGCACAAAAAATTGCTTTCTATGGAATGAGGAGGAACCTTAAAAACAGCAAGTTTTCTATCATCTGACGATTTCCGAAGCTAAATGCATGAAATTCGCAAATGTTTTTATTTGTATTCTAAAAAAAAAAATATTATTTTTAGTAATGAAATCGCATTTATTAGAAAAAAGTGCCAAAGTGAACAAAGACAATATTTTGGTCTAAACTGTGAAACGGTAATCGTCTTCATTCATCATGGATATGTAGTTATATAGAAATAAATAATAAGAAATAAATTTTAATAAAAAATAATTTTTTAAGTTATTTTCAGTGAATGAATTCGTATAAGAAAATTCGTATAGAAGAAAGTTTTATGATGACCACATCCTACTAGGTTTATATAATTTCTGGATGGTTTTGAATATTTACTCAGAAATATGAGTCGTTAGCTGTTACCTTTATATGCATCTCCAGTAAGGATTTTACTTTTTTTTTTTTTTTTTAAAGTTTTTCTTGACGAAAAAAAATTGATATTTATTGAAGTTATATATATAAGTCGAAAGTAGTAAGTATCTTTGTGTATAGTTTTCGTTAAGATCATAAAATTAAAATAAATAAATAAATCTTTTGCATATTTATTTATCACATAGTGTTACTGAGTGCATTTATTTACAACTACATTATCGGACAGTAATACCTTCAAGTCATGTCTTTAATAATAACAAACTTATTCAAAACATAAAAATGAAGTAATTATTATTTGACTTCGACCCATTTTTTGTTCTTTTACTATGTCGAAGTTGCCGATGCCAAAAGGGAGGCATTTCGAAGAGAAAAGAGACCAATGATTTATTTGCGTTAAAAAAAAAAAAAAAAAAAAAAAAAAAAAAAAAACGCACAATTTTATTGTTTAAATCAAATAATTACAATTGTGAATAGATTTAAACTAACTTACTAATATAAAGAAAAAAAAATAGCCTTAAAATTTGATTTTGTTTTTAAAAAAATTTCTTAATTACTTAATGTATTGTAAACTATCTTGAAAATCTCATGATAATAATAAACTATTGGTGTACAGTACAAGGGAAAAATTGATTTCCAGTTTTCTACACAAAGTGCAAATGTACTAGTATGTCTAGCAAAAGATGGTGCTTAATATTTTAATGTTTTATTACTCTAAATTTTCAAAAGAGGTAAATAAAACTAATCATAGTTGCCAACTTAGCACCTTTTGGCTACCGGAAAAATTTAATAGAATATTTATTTTGTTTAATCAGTGAACTGTAATGGTTTTCACTGATAAAATAAATAAAAAATCTTATTAAAATTTTCTGGTAGCCAAAAGGTGCTAAGTTGGCAACTATATCCAAAATATTAAAATTGAGCCACAAGATGTGAATTTTGGTATATCAGAGATCGACGTGGTGATTTTTTTTAATACAATTTTTTTCTTTTAATGAAAAAATTAGCAATTGTTTACAATGTAAATAAATAGTAAGAAAATTGCCTTATAATAATACTGGTATTCAAAAAAGTATTTCGCGTACACATGTACTATATATTTAACTTTTTATTTCGAATTTTTTCTTTATTGGCCCTACTATTTACAATGTATAAAACATTACAAATACTAGCGAAGAAATAATATTTTTTCAGTATTTTATTTTACTGTGAATATATTTATTTAAAATATTAACAATAATTTGAAAATGTCTGCAGGTTTGCAGACAGAGTTATTGGAATATTGGAATGATTTTCCATTTCATCTTTTTTACAACAATATATTATGCCAATCACGATTCGAATGACAGAAAAAAAAAAAAAAAAAAAAAGAAAGAAAGAAAGAAAGAAAAGAAAGACAATATTCATAATTGCACTTATTGATAGTCCTTATGCTGAATCTAAATCTCGTCTTTCTATTCAATGAAATAAAGAAGATTTAAACATATGCGTAGAAACACTTTTAACACAGTCCTTTATGAAAAAGGGTTGATACTGGTATTAAAAACTATAATGTAAATATTAATTATAAATTTGAAAATCGTGAGATAAAGGGGGCCTACCCCCCCCCCTCCCTAGAAAAATTTTCGAGTTACGCCAATGTAAAATAATGCAATCTAATGCATTATTGGTTTCATTTCAAAAATATTTATGAATTTTATCGATGAAATAAGAAGGAAAAAAAAAATTATTTATTTACATAGCAACATCTCATTAAAAGTGAATTTTATTGAAAAATGAAATATATTATATGTTTGTTCATGCTCTCCAAGTGATGTCATTTATTTTTTTTATAATCTATGAAAAGGTATTCATAATATATATACATATATATACAGGGTTGTTGGTTGTTATAATTAAAGTTCGCCTATTCAGAAGGTTCTAGAGCTCTAAATGAAGCAAAATTTCACTAATATGTAGTACAAGTGATGCGCTCTGCGAAATAAATAATTAAATAATAAAATTATATGTATATAGTTTAAATTTTCGTCAATATCTAAAGCGATTTTTGCAGATTTTTCCTAAAAACAAAATAAAAGAAAATTTACTTCACAATTGATAATTTTTGCAGATTCATTAAATCAATTTCAGTCAATCCAGACGAAACACACAAAATTCATTTTGTTTTCTACAAAAAAATTTGCAAAATTCGCCTTAGATATTGGCACAACGACACCCTATTGACCAAAATTTTAACTTTTTTTTTTTCTCTCTCTCTGATTTTTGCAGAGTACTACATACTTGCGAAATTTTGTTTCGTTTGGAGGCATTGAAACTGGCTCTAGAGCCTTCTGAATAGGCGAACTTTAAATATAATAACCTTGTATATATACCATCTTTGATTAATGCATAAGCAATGCACATTAATTAAAAGAAATCCTATTTTTTTTCTTTTTCGGCAGAAATATTCCATTTTGAAACCTAACCTACTTCATTTCTCTTCATTCTTAAACCTCTAGGACACAGACGATTAAAGAGTGGATTCTGCTCATTACTTTGGTCAAAATTATTTTCATGTAATTTTTTTTATTTAAATTTGCGTTTTCTTCTGAACTCGGTGAAATTTTTATATGTTGTCAACACTTTTTTTTGTGTCATCATTAAATGAAATTTGTTTATGGACTAGCATTCTGTTCTTTAATGTCAATAATTTCTGTCGATGAGTGATCCTTTTCCCTGACGATAAAAGAAGTTATGACATGTCTCCGGACCATCCTCAGAAATGCATTCCAGACTGTCACCAACCGCCCACAAGGCAGATATAGTGCGGCGTTAAATCCACCTAACCGTAATCTTTAAAGATACAGTCGGCAGCAAAATTATTGGAGCACTACCCTTGTAAAAAAAACGCTAGCCTTATAAATCGCTGTCGAGTCCTGTTCTTATTGAAAATTCCAACTTTTAATTTTTCTGGGTCGGCCTGGACCACGTTTAAAAGGAGGATTGTTTTGTCAATCCCTTCCTCTTGTTTACATTTACCGTCAGCACTCTCCCCCACTCCACTCATACCTTCCATGTTTCCCCCTTCGGAAAGAGAGTCGCTCGTTTCCCCCCCCTTTCGAAAAAGAGAAAATTTCTCCGTTTGCGTGTTCTGTTTGCGAGGGGTTGGAAATCGATCCGCTGTTTTCCCCCCTTTGATCGCTGTGGATGTCTGCGCTTTGAGTAGGGAAAGGAGTTTCATTTTTAACAATACAATCATTGCATTTATTCTCAGACGAAAATTAATTCTAATTGATCAGTAGTGGCTGAATCATTTGTTTGAAACTCATCTATAAATCGAACATCACGACTTATGACAATTTTTCTGGTATCCTTATTCCATAATCTGTAAGCGCGTGATTCATTTGAATAGCCAACGAATATATGTTCGTGTGACCTAGCTCCAAACTTCACCTTTTGATTTTTTATTTAGAACAAAACATTTCTGTTCGAAAATTTTAAAATAATTACCGGTTGGCTTATAACCAAAGAACAATTCAAAAGGAGTTTTATTTTCTTTAATTCCTTTAGTGGGACACCTGTTTCTAATATATGCAGCGCAATTTACTGCTTCAGCCCAGAATGTATTTGGAAGATTTGATTGCATTAATAAACACCTCGCCATTTCGCATAATGTACGATTTTGTCTTTCAATTCTAGAATTTTGCTGAGGCGTCATCGGAGATGAATATTCGCGTTTGATACCGCATTCTTCAATATATTTATTGAATTCCTCGCCACAATATTCCAAACCATTATCAGTATGCAGTATTTTAATTTTTTTTAAAATCGATTTTCGACTGCCCCTTTATATTTTCGGAACGCGTACTTAGCTTCATCTTTTGTTTTTAGAAAATTTACTTCAATGTAACGAGATTTATCATCCAAAAAAGTAATAAAGTAACGTGATCCGCCATGGGATTTAACATTTATAGGGCCACATAAATCGGAATAAACTACTTATAATAATTCCTTACTATGAAATTTGTTTTCTTTACAAAATGGCTTCACAGTTTGTTTAGACTGGATGCATACTTTACAATCTTTTAAAGAATCTTTTTCATTACAATTTAAATCTCTCAACATATTTTCAGATTTTAATAATTTTAAATCTTTTTCATTTAAATGTCCAAATTTTAAATGCTATTTATGAAAGTTGCTTACCTGAGTTGTTGCGGCTATATCCACCTGCGGCTGAAAAAAATACAAATCACCTTTTCTCGTAGCACTTATAATCGGAGAGCCGTCCTGCTCAGTAATTTTCGCACCTTTTTCGGTAAATACAACTCGGCAGTTGTTTGCTGTAGCTTTTGACATAGACATTAAATTGCATTTTAATTTTGGAACGCACAAAACATTTTTTAACCTTAAATTAGTTACACCGTGATTACCGGGAACTTTTAATTTGACTGTTCCAACACCTGTGATCTCCGCTGTTTCATCTAAGGATAATTTTATAGATAGGCCACTTCTGGGTTCGAATTCTGTAAACAAATTCTTGTCATGAGCCATATGCGATGTTGAGCCGCTGTCGAGACACCATTCGGAATGTTCTTGGAAAGAGTTACTGGCAGCCATCGTAAACTCTGTACTGTCTTCAACCATAAAAGATCTTTCTTTGTATTTATTCGATGAAGTGAATTTTCTGTCTGACATCTTCTTTCGGCATTCTGATGCTTTATGCCCTACTTTTGAACAATAATTGCACTTAAAGACTGCATAATTTCTCTCTCCACACGTGTTCTTGTTCTGCACAGGCTTTAAGATTTCTCTTTTGTTCTTTTCGGGAAGATTTTTCTTGTGAGTCGTAAAATACGCATTTGACGATTCTTGATGCTTTTTATTTTTTCTTGATTCATATTCTTCCATCATTTTAATTTTTAGAGCTTCAGGCTGCGGCAATTCATCTCTTGCTTCGATAGCGCATCTAAAATTTTCATAGCTGTCCGGGATACTGTACAGGAGCAAAATTGCTAATAAATCTTTCGCTACTTGAATGTCCATTTCTTTTAGCTTGTCCACTATATCAAAGAAAATATTGCGGTGATCGGACATATTTTCACTATCAGTCATTTTCTTAAAGAGCAGCTACTTCAATAGGGTGGCTTTCTTTGCCGGTCCTTTCGATTCGTAAACTTCTTTTAATTTATTCCATACTTCATTTGAGGTGGTACAATGTTTAATATGACACAATTCACTTGGATTGATTGCGAGGATTAAATCTGCTCTTGCTTTGCGATCATTTTCGAGCCATTTTTCTTCGTCTTCGGCGCCTTCATCGGGCTTAATTTTCGTTCCGTTAGCATAAGTCCAGTGATCATTTTTGATTAAAAGATCTTCTATCTGCAGCTTCCATGTGTCAAAGTTACTTTTTGATAACTTTTCTATATTTAATATTTGCGACATATTTAATCAGCTATAATAGCTTCGTTATAAAAATATAATCAAAAGATAGTTCACATGCACTTTCGATTTCAGCTCTTAGGCTTAACAGTAAGTCGCACTTTCGTTTTAGTGAATGTTAATTTAAATTTTTAAAAAGTCCGCAGTAAGATGCGTGTCTCTGGGACCATAACCATTGTTTGTTTAAATGGGACCACAGAGTAAGTAGAGTCCTTTTAAACAGTCACAATAACATTTAATAATATAGAAAAGAAGAATAACATAATGCTGGCATTTCTATGCCGCACGCTTAGCACAGCTTTCTCGTACAGACTCATATAAACCTCTCTCTGAGAAGCGAAGGATGCGCTGCTGATTACGTAATACAGTTACGTCACATCTGACGTCATGACGGGTGTGCGTTAGTTGACAAATGATATGAGGAAACATGCATTGAAAATTCCTACAGTATGTAATCCTTCGGAAGCAAAAAGTGTACTAGTCCGGGGTCTACTCTACAGTCGGCAGCAAAATTATACCAGCGCTAGCAATAATTCTTATGCAAAAAAGTACACTAAATACTACTTTATCAAATAAATCCTTGTCGAGTCATGTTCTTATTTAGTCTAAGAACATAATTCAGCAAGGATTTATTTAAAAAAAAAAAAAAAAAAAAAAATCGCAAATGTACTTTTTTTTTATATTGGAATTATTGCTAGCGCTAGAATAATTTTGCTGCCAACTGTAACATCTCGTCGATCGATATACATTTCGCGATGAAAATAATGTAGCACGTTTAATATTTAAACACTTATTTTCTTACATATAAAATCGTTGTTATTTGACCATAGCGTAATACTAGTGCAACACAAAACCCACTTCCACTCACTTACTCTTCCATATAAATAATATTTTTTTTGGGTGTTTTGGGTGCTCTAGGGACGAGTGGACAAGGATAAAACCACCCCTCCAGCGGAAGCCTCTTAATCACGGGGTATCTGGCTCGATTCTAGGGGGTGCTAACGCCCTGCGTCTTTCACCTTGAAGTTCGTGTCGTAAATCTATTCCGTGCTATCTGTCCTCATGTCGATGAAGATAAGTGGTAGCCAAAGACCAAATCTAAAGACTTATAAATGTCCATAAATAGTAATATTTTGTAATTAATACTAATAAATAGTAACTATTAATTGATATTTAATTTTTTCATTGATTTTTAAAGATAATTTTGAATTATTTTTAAAAGGAAATTTTTTGAGTCCCTCCCATGGGTTTTGAATTGTTACGCCCCTAACTCACTCACTCACTCTTCCGTATAAATAATATTTTTTTTTATGTGTTCTGGTTGCTCCGGGGGACGAGTGGACAGGAACTAAAGTCCTGCGTCGGGTCCGGTAACCCGATTTTACCCGAACCCGAACCGACCTGCGGTTCAGGTTCGGGTCGGGTCGACTAAATGTTTTTCTCTTGCGGGTCGGGTTGACTGATTTATTTTTCATGCGGATCGGGTTCAGTTTTCAACGAATCGGGTCGACTTGAAAATATCTTTAAAAAAAATTTCATCTTAATAAAGCAGAAATTTGTCTGTTCTATATACACATGATGAATATACTCTTACCCAAATTATCATCTACATATACACACACATATATATATATATATATATATATATATATATAAACAAGTAAGAGATTTCTTTAAACTCTGTCTGTGTGTGGACACAAGTTGTACCTAATTTTCATACTTTAGTTAATTAAAAAAATCGAATTGTCCGATCGATAAGCTGTTTAATCCGACGGATTCAGAAAAATCGCCCCTTTTATTTGGTACCTTATTTGTAACGAATTTTTGATTAGATTTTTTTAAATGAATTAAAATATGAAAATAATAACCTGGTAATAATAGCTTTAACATTGGACATTCAATTTTTTCATTGTTGTATTCTGATGTTTTCCTTGCTACTTGGATTCTATTTCATTTGCCTACACAATGCTGTTGACAAATTACATTTCTTAACTAGGTATCAGCCCAATTTTGGGTTGTTGACTATTACACTAATAATAGATTAAGCAAATTACAGTTGATTTTATTAAATAGTTTATCAATTAGACACCCAAGGAGATTTACTTGGTTTTCGCCCAAACAAGACTTTAATTTAGGGGGTTATATATAAAAAAAGGTTTCTGCAAGTAACATAAGAAAACAAAAGACTTTATGATACGCCTTGATCATACTTTGCTAATTTATTATCTTTTATTTATCGAACCTTTCAGTTCCAAACTAAAATTTTAAAATTTTTAAAATTTTACTTGCTTTGTGTAAAAAGGGGAAAAAAAATAAACTCCAGGGTAACAGTACTTGTGAAGAACTTGTTGAATTATACGATCCTACTAATCCTATCTTAAAACATTCAAAATTCTGGACAATAAGAGTCAGTGCTTAAATTAAAAGGTAATTAAAAAAATAAATAAACAAAGACAAATAAAATAAAAAGTAACCATTGACATGTTTATTTATCAACTACTTTTTCCAGCGAATGACTTCACCTGAAAAGGAAACTTGTAAGGCCAACTTTTCCCTGGAATTGTTGTTACAAAACAATGCAATTTTAGACTGTTTTTTGGCACAAATCTCATTTAAATTTTGTTTCTACAGAAGTGAAACCAATAGGAAATGAAACACAATTCCGAAATAAGTTGGACCTACTAACTGACTCTTTCTGTCATATCACTATTACTTACTAGAACTTTTATTTCGATAGTAATAATTCTGTAGTTATAGTTTACTTTAAAAGTTTAGTAAAGGTCAATCTCTAACCCCCCTATTTCTTTTCTGAGATTAGGACTATTTGCTGTTCTGGTAAAGAAGATATTTTACGATATTCTTTGTGTGATTTGACATAAAAAAAAAATTACTTATAGAATTATAGATGCCCATGGGATTGGATAGCTAATTTTACGATTTTAATCAAATAAACAAGCCACAGACGCCTTGTAGCAAGATGAAAAATCTTGAAATGCTGTTTCTGGAAAAAATCTGAAATAGAAACAAAATAGTCGGTCAGGCGCTACTTTTATAATGGCCGATTTATTTCGAGCTAATTGATCCCTTGAACATGAAAATTTGCTCGATTTCTTCAAAAATTATGCAACTCCGTACCATAATGTACGGAAACTGTGTCACCGCTTTAAGAGAGCAATTTTCATAAAGTCAGTCACATTTTCGTCGTCCTACAAAATTTTTTCACCAGTTCGAAATAAATTACTTGACTCACCAGAAAAAACCAGTTCAGCCCAACAATTAACTGATAATTTTTTTTGATTTTTTGGTCTTCTGAAGACTGGTTACTTTTAATTCCTATCTTTAATAAATGCTTTTTCTGCAGATATTCTGGTTTTTAAATTGCTTTATTTAATTGTTGCTGCACTGTTTTTTAAGCAATTATTTTGATAAATGCATTTTTTAAAATCTTTTCTAAGTTTTGAACATGATACAAATCGATTTTTTAAAGATTTGCTTTTTAACTTGCTGTCATCTCACTTGTATGAGCAATGTGGTTGTCTAAAGTCAAACTTCCAGTTAAAACAGGCAAAAAATGTTATATCTTATTAAAAACCATCTTAACAATATTTCGCTAACATTTAATTATTTTGCCATCTCACGTATTAAAACATTTTTTGAGTTTCATTCTAAAATTAATACTTTTTGTGGCATCATTAATGGTATTATCCATGCCATTACTGAAATACCCTCTAAAATTACAATTTTCCCGACAATTGTGTTTTATTTTTTAACACTTGGAACAATGGGCTCTTCCCACCTGACGTCAGAGGTCACATGATAGAGGAAAAACAAATAGCAGACGAAGTCTTGTTCATCTATAGCGATTGCTGAAATAAAGTATTTTCTATTCTTATTTTTGATCAATTGTATTTAATCTGTGTTATTTTTTTTTATGCATTATCATTTTTAATCCATTTTATATCATTATTCATCATCTTTTGTTTGGTGTATACATTTACAATCATCATTTAGTTTATATTTGTTATTGATGTTCATGAAGACCATGTTAAATACTCTGATTTTTGGTACTTAAATCAGTGACAGTGCAATATCGTACTGCGTAAATCCATTTAGGCCAGTAACTAAGTTAATTAACTTGTTGTAACACCTTTATGCAATAAAATTAAATGAAAACATTTTAAAATTTCAAATTATAATCCATAAACATTCCACAAGAAGAAGCTATTATTTATTGCTAGATCAGCTAATGTAACAGTTACACTAGAACATACAAAAATCGGTTCTTACAGTTGAAAATAAATAAACACATAAAGTGTTTTTAAAAAATTATTAAATTTACAAATACTACTATTCTACTGTTTACAAATGCACAATATTACTTTTATTTTATATTATATTAAATATTAACATTTTTGTTATTAAGAACAGTGTTTAATTGAATTCGATTCTCAGAATTCGATTATTCGTTTTCCTCTATCACATGATTGAGCCGACGAAACTGGGAAGAGTCCATTCTAAAATGTACATGGAGGATGAAGCAATAAAATCTGTTAGAAAATTTGCTTTTTAAATGATAAAATTGGCGGTTGTAGAAAGAGAAAGTGAAAATATCCAAGTGCGGCTTTTCTTTTCTTTTTCTTTTTCTTTTGGTCCCTTACGTTATTTCCCAATTTATTCGATTATTCCGGTCGACCATAAAATGACAGCAATTTCACGTCAAATATAATATTACAATATGTTATGAGGCACCCAACATTTTGTGGCTAAATGTATTTCAGAGTTAGTTAACAGTGGTTGGTATATAGAAAAATAAATAAATATTTAACCTGATCGTGGTACAGGTTTGTACAAATGGCTGATTTACTAAATGCATGTAGTATTTCGTATAATTCAAAAAACAATTAGTATCAAGTTTCTATTTGAGACTTTCAGAACATCTAGTTGGGCATCCCCGATTTAGTCACACACGTGACAGCTTACTATAGAGATGTTCATGATTTTACAAGCTCTTTTTGTGGTTTGAATGTACGGATGTATGTACTGAGCATAATTTTAAAACAGTTAACAGTAGTTGAGCTCGTGCCGCAACACGAAATCGTGTTCAACTCCTGTTAGTTAGTTTTTCCCCATAGCACATTTATCTTTAAATTTTGAAACTATTATAAATAGCTCTGGAAATAATTAATGTATTTTATACACACTTTCATATGTACTTTTGTATTTCAGTATATATAAAATGTTTACTAAATTTTTGAAATTATTCTCAAATGATCTCAAATTCGTTTTAGTATTTATTGATTTTATCTCCATTAATATTTACTAGCAGGGTTCGCCCGCTTTGCTGGGTACTATATTTAAAGGAATTTAATTGAATAATTGAAACGTTTAAATAAATATATTTCGATTGGCGACTATTTTCTTCACAGTTTTAGCAGGGGATCTCTTTGACAATATCAAACATTTTTTGAACCTCGAATCTGTGCAACAAAACTATTAATAAAACGAATATTCTCGAAAACAGTCAAATAGAAATGTTAATTCTACGAATATTCTGGAAACAGTTGAAGCAGTTACTCGTACAGTAAAAGTCACTATTCGATGTATGGTCGAATCAGAGAACGCATGTAAGTCGTTTTCGCAGCAATCACTATAACGCACGTATGTACGCTTCACGCACATGAAAAAAAAAAAAAACTCTGGAAAGCCCTACATCGCTGTGCATAAATCTCAGAACACACGAAACTCGGTTTCGCGGTAATCACTATCGTGCATGTTAAAACCAAAGAACATCACTGGACACCCCTACCTCGCTGAGCATGAATCTCAGAACACACGAAACTCGGTTTTGCGGAAATCACTACTGTGCATGCTAAAACAAAAAAAAAATCACTGGTCACCCCTACCTCGATGTGCACGAATCTGAAAACGCACGAAACTCTGTTCTGCGGCAATCACTATCACGCATGGTAAAACCAAGAAAGAAAAAAAAAATCACTGGACACCCCTACCTTGCTGTGCATGAATCTGATAACGCGCGAAACTAGGTTCTGCGGCAATCACTATCACTCACGCTAAAAAAAAAAAAAAAAAAAAAAAAAAAAAAAATCACTGGACACGCCTACTTTGCTGTGCATGAATCTGAAAACGCACGAAACTCGGTTCCGCGGCAATCACTATCACGCCTGCTAAAAAAGAAAAAAGAAAAAAAAATCACTGAACACCTCTACCTCGCTGTGCTTGAGTCTGAAAACGCACGAAACTCGGTTCCGTGGCAATCACTGTCAAGCATGTTTAAACAAACAAACAAAAAAAATAAAAAATAATAATAATAATAATAATAATAATAAATAAATAAATAAATAAATAAAATAAATAAAAATCACTGGACACCCCCTTCCTCAAATCAATGAAAATCAAATAAACCAATCAAATCTCTCGTAATTCCTCAAAACGTAGCTCTAGTTCAACGAAAAATACACTCAAATCAATGAAAATCAAATAAACCAATCAAATCTCTCGTAATTGCTCATAGTCATAACGTAGCTCTAGTTCAACGTAATCACTCAAATCAATGAAAATCAAATAAACCAACCAAATCTCTCCTAAGATTATCTATTCTGCGTCATTATAGAAATGGGAAGTTTTATTTTCATATTTGTATTAATAAAAGAAAACTAATCAAAAATTCGAAAATCTGACTTCGATGTGCACAATGACCCTTCGTGGGGCACCTTTGTGTTAAATCACGTGACTGTCCGAGCTACCGTTTTCGAGAACAGTGAAATATACATATATATATATATATATATACAAATATTGTTCACTTAATAGTATAAGATTTAAGCGACATGTATGAAGTTTAATAATTAAATTAATTGTTAAATATAATATGTATAATGCTTAACTACATGCATAATACTTACTTATTAATTAACTACTGCTACTAATTACTCAATTGTTGATTAGTTACTGCTACATGTATAATGCTTATTTATTAATTATTGATAGCGACTACATGTATATGCTTTTATGTAGTATCAAGTGACCAAGTTGTACACCGTTTATTGCATAATATGCAAGTTGAAGGTTATTAATGTATTTCTTAATTTTCTGAAAAACCCCCAAAATGAACGATGCTTTCTTCAAACTAATAAAACATCTTTTATTAGCTTCGACTTTTTAGAAACACCGTTCCTTTTTTGACACTTAACGATGATGGAAATGCAAAATCTCCATTTCTCATCATCGAAAGAAGCAAAGCAAATTGCATTTTTGAAACTTGTAGGAGAACGAACTCAATTTTGCGACTTTTACATATCATAAAGCAATGTCGAAGAAGCCTCAAACGCTATTGAGAAATATATTCATGGAAAATTCAGAATTTATCTTTTCTTTTCTCTTTTTCACAGCTCTTGTAATCCAAGCAAATGAAAGATAGATTCAAATCCCGAAGTTGTATTTCCTTTGATTGATTCGATTCGCTCTACTGAAGTGCATCTTAAATCGACGGTCCGTATAGGAAGAAAATGAAGTTGTCAAGTGGTGGAATAAAATAAGAAGAAAGAATGAATGAAGATTTTGGAAGAAGCGACACAATATTGAATTTTAAAAAATAAGAAGTAAAACCGAAAACTGCTTTTCTTTCCCTTATACTGTTTCCTTAAATAATAATAAAAAACATAGTAACCTGAATGATTTATGAGGGAAAACTTCAATGTAGTTCATCCAATATAATCCTTTCATAATCAATTTTTACTTTTCGAACATATGTTATGTATGTAAGTAAAGTTTTGTAATCATAAATAAAAATCCCATTTTAAGATTTTTGAAGCTTACACGTTTGCAAAGATCGTCAATTCATTGTGATTAATAGGCCAACAAAATTTGACTCATGAAAAAGTGTTTGCAATGTAATGACTGATTTTTATATTATTTGGTGCGCTAATTTCAAATAGGGCATCCATTTTTTTTTCAATCACGTAAGTTATTTTTCACAAAATGGGCTTAAATGTATTGGACTAGGCCCAAAAGTAGGAAATCGGTCACTATATAGTGCAAGGAGAACATTTCCTGTAACAATTGAGGAAACAGCGTTTTTAGGATATTTCGACCCCGCTGAATATGAATCTGTCTGTTGCCAAAGCGAAATTTGGACCGGAAGTCCGGTATTGAAAATGGCGGTTAAAACTCTGTTGCCCTATATTTCACCTGTCCTTTGGCTTTCCATTGTCCTTTATTAAAATAATGATTTAAACGTCTACTCATGGGTTTTCTCGGATTCAAAACACACTGCAATGCTCATAATGTGCTCAAACCTTGGAGTGCATGGGTACCAAGATGATGCCGAAGAGGGTCGTCGAAATTTTGTTGTGTTTACGTGTGCTCCGTGCGTCTTGTTGTATTTAGAATATAGAATCCGTCAGATATAGAGTCTTTAGGGGTTGAATGTGTACTATGTAAAGTATTGTTTATTACTTGTTTTTAAGTAATGTTTTATACCTCACGAAATACAATTTGGTAAGAAAATTGTGTTGCTGAAGGTAGTCACTTTTAGTATTTTTAGTCATTTTTGTAATATACTGTCGTTTTTTGCAGGATATGGGATCAACGGTGTGCTCCTTAGTGGATACGGCTCGAACGTCCGACCACAACCTATGAATAACCCGACAGAAGAGAAAATGTTCGAAGGACAAATTAACAGATCTGACGGATAAGAGCTACCCACCGTTAAGTTCCACATTTTTACCTTTACCTTATCCTAGTTGCTATTATTATTTTTTATTAAGGTCAGTTCCGCAGTTTAGTTTCCATGCATTTTCATACAATTTTCAATGCAGCGTTCCCAAAATCAAGTTTATATGAAAGTTTCATCTCTATTCTGCTATGTTGATAAAATCTTAAATTTGGAATAACTTACGAAATTTTCAAATTAGAATATTTGCAGTCTGTGATGCTCATTACAGAATCCTAAATGATATTGTAAAAGTGGTTTGACAATTTTATGATGAAAATATTCTTAAAAATTGCCGTTTATGGGAAATTTTGCCCTATTCTGCCATGTTAATAAAATCGCAAATTTCCAATAACTTACTAAGTTTTTAAGTTAGAATGTTGCAAATAAATAGGGTTCTTGTCGGTGTCATAAGTAACTTAAAATTGGTTCAACCTCTCTGCGATCATTTGTTCTTATGATATCGTGTACACAATCTAACAAGCTAACACACTAACACGCTGAAACACTAACAAATTAAAAAATTAACAAACTAATAGACATCTCAAAAGCTGACACAATGTCAATTTTACTATTTTTGGATTCCTCATATCTCAATACATGAAAAAAAAAAAAAAATTCAAAAAATTGATGTCAAAAATTGTCACGATTACCCAAATTCCCCATATTTACAATACTATGGGGAATTAAACACTTAATGTTTGTTTTCTTACCTTTGCAATCTTAAAATAAACAATGATTAAACACTGAAATAGTCATTTTCTCATCTTCCTTGCTTACTTCCGAGCAACAGAGTTTCAGCGGTCATTTTGGGTGCTACCTTGAAACTCATGCTCTCTAATAGTCCAGGCAACGAAGGCCAAAATTTCACGAATAGAGGAAAAAAATCGTGTAGTTTTGAAATTTTACATACTCATAGCCGAGAGGGTCTTGAACAACATACTAAAAGTCCCCGCCCGTGGGGGGTGAGCGGGGGGCAGGGGGGGCATTTAAGGGGGGCACTTTTCAGTTTTTATTAAATATCTTAAAAACTATCGCATTTATAGAAAAAATGTCAATTACAAAATTAATCTACGTAAAATTTCCTACAAAAATGTATGCTACATTTTGTTTGTACGATCATTAGTTTAGAAGATATAGGGGGATGCAATAACGCATTTTCTTGAAAAATTCTTTTTTGCAATAGTAAAATCAACCAAAGTGTGCAATTAAAAGGGTTCTTGTCAAATATTTTCTAATGTACAAAACAAATGTATACATAAGGAATATGCAAGGATAATACAGCTTGTTTTGTAAGTTTTAAGTAATTTTAAGGCTAGTAGGCGCAAGTGGCGGTTTGAGTAAAAATCCAGATAACGAAGAACCAAAACCGATCAACATTAAAAAAAAAAAAAAAATCGTGTAGTTTTGAAATTTTGCATACTCATAGCCGAGAGGGTCCTGAACAACATACTAAAAATCCCCGCCCGTGGTGGGTGAGCTTGTGGCAGGGGGTGGCATTTAAGGGGGACACTTTTCAGTTTTTATTAAATATCTTAAAAACTATCGCATTTAGAGAAGAAATGTCAATTACAAAATTAATCTACATAAAATTTCCTACAAAAATGTATAATACATTTTGTTTGTATGATCAATAGTTTAGAATATATAGGGAACGAAGTGATACATTTTCTTGCAAAATTCTTTTTTGCAATAGTAAAATCAATTAAGTTAAATGGGTTCTGGTCCAATATTTTCTTATGTACAAAACAAATATATGCATAGGGAATATGTAAGGATAATACATCATGTTTTGTACATTTTAAATAATTTTAAGGTTAGTAGGAACAAGTTGTAGTTTAGGTAAATTTGCTTTTTAATCCCTGACTTAAAAGAGGGGTGTTATAAATTTGAAGCCTTTGTTTGTCTTTATACTTCTAGTCATTTCATTTTAACATTTTTTTTTTTTTTTTTTTTTCTGGGGAGTCATTTTAGGCAGTGCAAGAGAAATGCTTTTGATTCATAAATAACCTTTTTTATTATTAAAAATAATTATTTTTCAGAAATTTAAAACACTGCAAAGGAAATATTCTAAAACGAAATTCTATTTCATTTTTATATGTCAATATATAAAAATGAAAAATTGTCATATAAAATCAGTCTTTGAAATCACAACTAATCGTTTTATAGGCAAATCTGTTCTGTTTTTTTTTTTTTTTATGTAACTTTTTATGATATTTACAATAGTCACATAAACTATAGTTCGTAATTAAAAGGATTCGGATTAAATATTTTCTACTCATACAAATAAATATCCATATGTGCATGTGCGCGTGCAATGCACCAAGTTTAAAGAGTGGAAGTCAAAATATATAAATCGAAAAACTCCACTTTTCTGTAAGATATCCGTAAGATACAAAGCAACCTTTATATTTTCTTAACTATTGATCATACTAAGAAATGTAATAGGCATTTTTACGGGAAATTTTACGTAGTTTAATTTTGTGATTGACATTTTTTTATCTAAATGCGATAGTTTTCAAGATATTAATAAAAACTGAAAAGTGCTTCCTTTAAATGCCCTCTGCCCTCCACTGCTCTCCCCCCATGGTTGGGAACTTTTAGTATGTTGTTCAGGACAGGACACTTAACCTTATAATTGTGCTCAGTTTCAAAGCAATATGATTTTTTTTTTTTTTTTTTATGTTAATTGGTTTTGGGTCTTCGTTATCTGGATTTTTACCTAAACCACCACTTGTGTCCTACTAACCTTAAAATTATTTAAAATGTACAAAACATACTGTATTATCCTTACATATTCCCTATGCATATATTTGTTTTGTACATTAGAAAATATTTGACCAGAACCCATTTAATTACACACTTTAGTTGATTTTACTATTGCAAAAAAGAATTTTTCAAGAAAATGTATTACTTCGTTCCCCTATATCTTCTAAACTATTGATCATACAAACAAAATGTAATATGCATTTTTGTAGAAAATTTTACGTAGATTAATTTTGTAATTGACATTTCTTCTCTAAATGCGATAGTTTTTAAGATATTTAATAAAAACTGAAAAGTGCCTCCCTTAAATGCACCCCTGCCCCCCGCTCATCTACCACGGGCGGGGACTTTTAGTATGTTGTTCAGGACCCTCTCGGCTATGAGTGTGCAAAACTTCAAAACTACACGATTTTTTTTTCTATTTTTCCTATTTTGACTGGACTTATCCAGATTTTTACTCAAACCGCCACTTGCGCCTACTAGCCTTAATTTTTTTTTAAACTTACAAAACATGCTGTATTATCCTTGCATATTCCCTATGTATATATTTGTTTTGTACATTAGAAAATATTTGACAAGAACCCTTTTAATTGCACACTTTAGTTGATTTTACTATTGCAAAAAAGAATTTTTCAAGAAAATGTGTTATTTCATCTCCCTATATCTTCTAAACTAATGATCGTAGAAACAAAATGTAATATACATTGTTGTAGGAAATTTTACGTAAATTAATTTTGTAATTGACATTTTGTCTCTAAATGCGATAGTTTTTAAGATATTTAATAAAAACTGAAAATTGCCCCCCTTAAATGCCCCCCTGCCCTCCGCTCACCCCCCAAGGGCGGGGACTTTTAGTATGTTGTTCAGGACCCCCTCGGCTATGAGTATGCAAAATTTCAAAACTACACGATTTTTTTCTTCTATTTTTCCTATTTTGACTGGACTATAAACTTAAGGTAATGAGCATTACAGTGTGTCTGGCATCCAAGAATACTCCTAAGTAGACGTTTAAACCATTATTTTAAGGCAAGGGACAAGGGAAATAAAGGGCAACATAATTTTAGCCGCCATCTTGGATACTGGACTTCCCATTCAAATTTCGCTTTGGCATCAGGCAGATTCATATTCAGCGGGGTCGAATTACCCCAGAAACATTGTTTCCCCAATTGTTACATGAAATGCTTCCTGCATTTTTTTTTTTTTCCGAAAATGTGCCTAGTCTATATGGGCAAGAAAGTTTATTGTACATATTCTGGGAAAAAGAAGGTCTTTTCAAAATATTTTTACCTGCTTTATTTGCAAATTAATTAATACATCAAGCAACCGGAAATGATATGTTAAATATATATTGATTTTATATTAATTAGAACAGTTAATGGGTTACCATTCTTTAATACATACTGAATTCATATATCCGTAATATTTTCTTTTGCTCTGAAAATTCCTTTAGGGACTTAGTTTGTTGTAGGCAGTACGTGGGACTTCTCTGTGTAGCAACCAATCAGCCGCCATCCTATCGCGACGTTCCATCTACCTTGGTATCTACGCTCCATCTCTTTTTTGTTTTCAATTTTTTGAAAAATTGGTACGTCATAGAATTTGACTATTTTTCCTGAAATCAGCGTCCGAAAATCTATCAGTATCAGCTATTTGTTTTTAAACACTTTTTCCGTTGCAGGCCTGTGTTCTTGTATGTATGCACAATGCGTGCTCCAGAAGAAACGAGACTTTCGCCGTAGCATCTGTATTGCTTATTGTAAAACATTTTTAGCACTGCCCCCCACAAAGTAGTTCTCTCTACTGCAGGAATGAGATTTTTCATCGCTGCTACTGGCAACACGTCGTTTTCATCGTTTTTTTCCATTTTAAAAAGGCAATGGAATGCACTTTCTGTGAGGGCTCACAGATCTGTTGTTGTATAGTCTTGACTCTAGGGTTTCGGACGGTGTCCTTTTACGGAGTTTTAAGCTTGGGAAACAGAAAAATGCCTGTCGGGTAATTCTAGTACATTTGACGGATGCGCAGGACGCAGGAAAAGGTCTGGAAGGCTGCAGATAAGGAGCGATGCCTGCTTCGTCCAGGAAAAAATGACCCCTTATTATTAGGATAATTAGCGGTCACTATCCCTTACAGCACAGTTACATCCTCATAACGCAGAAAACACATCGCAAGTGATGACATTGCAGGTACGACCCGCTGCTCCCCATAACATCTCAGGGATGTTGTACACACGTTTAAATATCCTCCATTTGCGACATGAAAAGTAATATCGCAGACACCGCACTGGCACATGCATGGTACGTTGCATTAGTATCGCTGTTTCACGAACGTACTTTTCACAGCACAAATCGACGACATGACTGAAAGGTAAAAAATATAGCAAAACTCTATTGCAGGGGCATTCTCTTCACACGGTGCAAAGTATGTGCGATGTACTTAGAGCCAAGTGTGCTGTATAGGGATAACCTGCACTTCACCCGGAAAAAATACGGCAGAAACTTGATTATCTTTGCTATCGCTGGAACGATTTTGAAAAGAAAAACTAGGGTTAGAAGCACTTTCGAAATGAGAAACCGATCTTCTCCAGGAAGATTAACATTCACTGTGTGAGTTAAAAATCTTCCTCTTCATGTATAAAATTACTTCTCTCTCATAAACATTTATGTACCTCTCTTACCTCGCCATTTTATCTCTACAGAGAGCATACACGTTAGCTTCACACAACTGTTCCATTCATATTCATTCCCTGCCTTAATTTTTTAGCTATTGTAAAACGGCAACACCAACCCACATAACTCAGCAAAGTGATCTATAGTACATGCACACCTCACAGACTCTGATTAAAAAACAAAACAACAACAACAACAAAAAAAAAACAAAAAAAAAAAACAGTAAATATATGCATATTCAAGATTCAGTTATAATAAGGAAAATATGACTTTACCATCGCATATATATTCTTCGCTATTTATTTATTATTTTATTTATTTATTTTTATTTATTTATAGCTCAATTCTCCACAGGGGCTGAAATAAAAAAATCTTCTTACGAAGAGCAGTCACGAGTACATTATTATTATTTTTAATTATGTAAAATTTATATTCACAATGATATTCGTATCTACTCTTCAAAATAATTTGAACATACACAAATACTCCAAATAATTCTTGTACCATATTTCTATTAATGATTAAATTTTATTATTATTATTATCATTTAATATTTCTTTAATAATAATAATAAAAAGCAGATATCAAAATTTGTACCCTTGACTACTTACACTTAATTATTTTTAAACATTAAGGTCAATTTTTCTTTCAAAACATTTTTAACTTGCGGTTCGAACCCGTTATCAGATATCTAAATTTCCTTTTGCATGTAATATGACAGCACCGAATAGGAAGCTTCTTTTCCTAGATGTTCCCGTACCAGCAGTTAAACAGTTATATCTCTAACCATTAGATATTTATAAAATAAGAAAGGTAGAAACTGTGACCAAGCTCTTTGAAAAACTCAAATTTATAATGAGATATCAATTACCCCACTTAAATGAAAAACGGGCTCATGCAGTCATCAGTGTCGTTTTTTAGGACACCAGAAAAGTTCTCTCGTATATTGTTGTAGGCAAATAATTAATTTAGTTATTCGACGAATCTTTCGATATTGACTGATATGACGAAACTTTCGGTAGCACATGACTTCTCTCGGTTTTTGTTGACAATAATTAAATATTAAAAGTCAACATTTATATAGCATATCATCATTTCACCACTTCTTGCAAATAATTAAAAATATTATAAATCATCAATACTTTCACTTTACTATGCAATTTTTGTTTTCAATTCCACATTACAAAAACTTGCAGTACACACAGTAATACCCTCACTCCACCACTTCTTGCAGATAATTAAATATCATAAGTCATCAATCCTTTCACTTTACTATAAATTATATATATATATTTTTTTAAATCGACACGATTAAAACTCTCGGTAGCACATTACTATATCGCATATCACCACTCTGTTATTTGAAACGGATCTCATATAAAACGTTCCTTCTCTTTGAGAGCATCATCGGATAATTTTTCGTCACAAGAAAGTGCAACATCTTCTTCTTAGACAAAAACCCTCATATCAGAGAAAGACGAAAAAAAAAATAAATAAATAAATAAATAAATATATATATATATTTATTTATTTTTAAGTCCTATTTTTCATCGCCAAAAATTGTGGGTGGGTGGGTGGTGGTGGTGGTGGTGGGGGGGGGGGTTAAAAGCTAAATATGTGTTTGGATTGGTTAGTAATCTTTTTTACTGTATCTCCAGTCACGCGTTCGTGGGCGTTGTTTATTATACAAATTCGTGTAATTGTACAAGTTTGGATTTTTCTTATTGGATCTTGCAACCTCATATTTAAGTAGGTTCTAACGACAATTTCGTTTTTTCTTACGGGTTCAATTCTTGGAACAAACGCATACTTGCCAACCCTCTCCTTGATAAGCTTAAAATTGTTAACGCCCCTTAAAAAAACGCTTTTTTCCCCACACCACTTTATTCTTAAAGTAAATTCTCTTCAAATGGTGTTACGATTAAATAAGAATAAAATTATTCCAAAAAATGACTGGTGTGGAAAAAAAAAAAAGCGGGTACTAAAAATTTTACGCTTTATAACAGTCTTATCTTATTCTTAGCATCGAATTCTCTCCTACATTTTAACGACAATTTAGTTTATTGTCACGGGTTCAATTCTTGGAATAAATGTGCTAAGTTTGTTTCTTTTCTTTTTAAGTAACTTATTTTATCCGAATCTACAGATCTTCCCTTCGTTATATGATTTCTGTTTTTATGATCCATTTTTGCTATTTTTACTGGGAACTAATGGTCATTGTGATATTCATCGTTTTGGGTGGCCAGAGTTTTATTTTTAAAGGACAATAGTCTTATCTTATTCTTAGCATCAAATTCTCTACAAGCTGGTAACTCGTGTTTTGCCTGGAACAAAATATAGAGTAGAAACCTGGTTTTCTCGGAAACTGCTTGAACGATTTTGATAAAAACTTATAGTTAGGGGGTTTGAAATGATAAATCGATTTGAATTTTCTTATCTCCGGGAAAATTAGCTTCCACAGATAATCCGTGCTCTGTCAGGGACAAACAAATGAGAAATATATTTTCTAAAAGGAATCACTGTATTTACGCTTCGAGTGCATCTTACCATGAGGCCGAGTGGTGAACTCTGTCATTCAGGTTCTCAACCATTTATACGAACTCGATAAAAGGTTTCAAGTAGAATATCGAGTTTGAACTTCCCGCTAATAATAGTTCTTGAGTTATGCTGATGACAGATTTATACACAGACACTCAAACGCACATACTAATGGCTAGGAAACTGATTTTTGTATTCAGGTTAGCTTAAAACGTTTTAATTGACTAAAAATTTCAATTTGGAGAGTTTGGCTCGAAAACAGCACTTTATTATCAAAATGGGGTAAAAAAAAAAAAAAAATTAACAAAATAAAAAACAATATAGAGAAACTAACTAAATAATGGAAAAGTTATATTGGGAAATACCCGTAAAAAACAGCATTTTAAAAATCAGGTATAGACATCCTCTATTTTTCTTTTTTCATTTTTCTTTTTAAGTTATTTCAAAAGTTTTGAGAATAGCGGAATAAAAAATATTCCTGAAAGTTTTTGAATTTGTTTCAAAGCTTCCTTTTCATATTTGCAATAATTCGCGCAAATGAAACATAGATTCAAATTCTAAAGTTTTATTTCCTTTAGTAGATCGACTCGTTTTCGAAAAGTATATATCTTATATCTAGTGTGTATTTAAAAGAAAAAAGAAAAGAGCTATCATAGAGAAAAAGATTGTTCGGGCGAAGGAAAAAAGTAAATTGGACAGGGGAATGAATTCTGAAGCAAATAAAGAATTTGGTAACAGACATTTTCTCGATGCTTATTACTTCCATTACCCTACTACCGTAGGTAATGGAAGTATTGTATTCGGTCTGAAAATTCGATATCGGGTTTTCACCTGATTTACACGTTTTAAGGTCCCCTGAGTCCAAAAAAGTGGTTTTTGGCAATTGGTCAGTGTGTATGTATGTGTGTGTGTGTGTGTGTATGTATGTGGAGAATCTTCTGGCTATTATAGCTCAGAAACTAATAAAGATAGAGCTACGAAACTTTAGAATTGAAATACGTCTGGTCTACAGATGAAATTTCCAAATTTTGGTTAAAATTGAAAAACCGGAAGTGGGACATCGGAAACCGGAAGTGGGACCGTAAGTCCGTATCTCAAAAACGGCTCTAACGATTTTCTTCAAACTTGGTATATAAACACTCTATTGGATGTCCTTTCGAATGATATAGTTGGTTAGTTCAGGAAAATTGATAGACGTCCTATATAAATAGCTCAATTTCAGGCCTCGCAAAGGCGTTCCTTTAAAAACGGTTGTACGGATTTTTTTCAAACTCGCCATTTTAACTCACTTTTAAATATGCTTTTGTATGTAATTATTGTTTTCCTGTCAATAATTGAGTTTAACCGGAAGTGGGGCATCGGAAATCGGAAGTGGGACCGTAAGTCCGTATCTCAAAAACGGCTCTAACGATTTTCTTCAAACTTGGTATATAAACACTCTATTGGATGTCCTTTCGAATGATATAGTTGGTTAGTTCAGGAAAATTGATAGGCGTCCTGTATAAATAGCTCAATTTCAGGTCCGCCCATTATTATTTTTCTAATTATTATTTTAAATAACTTATTTGACGGATAGAGCAATTTTGTTACTTATTTAAATCAAAAATGTATATAAAATGTTTATAATGTGTGTAGTACTGTGTAATGGAAGTCGTGTGGCTGTTACACACCAGATTTTTTTTCTTTTCGCAGACGATTTTTCAGAATACATCCCTGCTGAAATTTCTAAAGTACATTAGTGTGTATAACAAACTAAATTTATTTATTTATTGGCTCCTCAAGTTCTTCACCTTTATACTATTTGAATCCGATTGTATGTGCGCTCGGTTATTTCCTTACGAACCGCTGAACGTAAAAAGATGCAGAAGGTACCAAAAGATGTGAAATGACTATTGGATCATTTAAATAAAATTATTCCAATTATTTAGTTAAAAATATCAAATTAAAACCCAAAGCGAGTGAACAGCGCAAAGTCTGCTAAAAATATGCTTCCCTACAGCAGCGCTCACACTGTCTAAAGTGGTTGGACGGCAAAATACAGCCAGTGGCACCAGAATTGGTTAGAGAAACCTCAAAGTCCAGAATTATATGTAATTATAAACAGTAAAACTTATATGTAATCGCCCGAAACGAGTTTTTGCGTGATTTCAATGGAATTTTTCGTTAGTGTTTATAGATATAAAAACAGCAATTCATATATATATATATATATATATATATATATATATTTTGTAAATTCATTTAAATATAGTGATTAGTGAAGCGGCCAAAGCCTGGTTGTATTATTATAAGCGAGGGAAACTTTGGTATTGGAGAAAACTTTTGAGATCAGTTTTTTATGTTTTGACAAGTTTTGAGACACAACACACGAAAAGTTCAAGATAAAAAATTTGACGTCATGTCTGTCTTACAAATGAGCCCTCTAGTTTACTATCGCGAGTTAACACAGGTAGAACATTTCTGATTCAAATTATTATCAGGAGTTAGATTTTTTCTCTACTTGCCTCTTTTTTACCGTTTTGAATGCTTGTTGAGGAAGGAAGGTATATTGAATATGATCTACAAATCTTATAATTTTCGGAGAAATAAATTCATATTTGTGTTTAATTCTATTTACCCAGTCAGTGAATAATTTTTTCATCCAATTTTCCCCTTTCTCATGTTGATCTGTAAACACTATAATTTGAGGGATGCCACTGATGGACAAGTAATAATCTTTACAATTTCCTCTCGTTTCTTTATTCACAAATCTTTTAAACCTCAGAGAGACAGTGTCGGATTTGCGTTAGACTATTTTACTCAAGTAAACAATCATCTAATCTAATCTTTCTTATTCACATTTCAGTTTCTCGTAGAAAACATAGCACAAAAAAAAAAAAAAAAAAAAATCTCAAAAAGTAGATAAAAAAAATCAGCAAACAGAATGTACAAACCGATACTCTAATGTTTCTTTCGCAAACGGATCCAATCTTCTAAAATATTTGATGTTCTAAGAATGCTCGTTGAAAATAGTTGTTTCTTTTATAAAATTGTTCTAGTGTAAGGTTTCTTTGAGCTGAAACTAAAGCAAACAAATAAAAGACCACATTTTTCAGAAAATAATAACAATAATATTAGAAAACAAATCCGTAGCATGATACATAGAGTGTTTGATCATTGTAATGACAAATTATACATAAAGTAACAAAAGAAGTAGAACGTGAAAATTGAACAGATGATAAATTGTCACCCTAATCCACAAGAGTTTGAATAAATTATTAAATAACTATAATAAAAATAACTATTATATACATAATATAGTAAAGATAATTAGAGGAATAAATGGTTATGTAAGTTTATGACAGATAAATAATATTTATTTATAAATTAATTCTGTGCTATACCCACTTTCGAGACAATACGTTTGTGAATGCTAAAAATAATTGTTAATTTCAATATAGAATATAGCAAGACTTAATTCATCAACAGATTCAGATTTTATTGTATGCAGACATTCATTATTTTTATTATTTTAACATACGAATATCAATTGAACAAGCAAGAAGCTAAGTAATCGAAATTATAATTTTAAAATTTGAATGTACTTTACCCAAGATCAATTAAAAAACAAATTTTCCAAAATAAATAAATGAATAAATACAAATAAAATTTACACTTAAAATAAATTGGGGCTAGTTGGCCGGGTAAAATAGCTTGGTTTTCTTAATAATTGCTTGAACGATTTTGTTTAAAAAAAAAAAAAAAAAGTTTTGTGGGATTTTTCAGATGACACTTCTATCTGAATGACTCCCATCTTCAGAAAAATGAGCGTTCGCTGGCAACCACGCTCCGCCGGGGGCAATATCTGAAAATCATGGCGGCAGAAATCAGGATTTTTTTTTTTTTTTTTTTAAACGGCCCAAACGAGTTTTATGAAAATCTCGGATAAGGGGGGATTTTTGAAATTTAAAACTGATTTTTTTATTGTCCTTCTCTGAAATGTGAGTACATAATGAAAAAATTCAATCAGGAAAGAAATATATATATATATTTTTTTTATGAGGATTTCCGAAATTGTATGACTTTATTTATTCTGAAAATGATTTTTACAATGATTTTCTGTAAAATTCGGCAACCAAGATTCAAATGCATTATAAAAGAAATTAATAAAAGGAAATAAATAAATGATGTCCTGTGTTTCGTCATAAAATAATTGAGTTGTACTTATTTTTAGTTACTCCAAAATTGTATAACGTAAGTTTCGTATAACAAACCCTCCCTCTTTTTTATATGGATTATTCCGTCACTATTCCCGAAAAACAAACTTCACTTAAAATTTATGGATTAACTTTAGGGTAAAAGTTGTTATTCAAAACAAGTGATAGAGAATAATGTGGACTATATGAATCATGCAACAGAAAACGAAATGAATAATTATTTAACATTTTAAATTATTAAAAAAAAAAAATCTACAACTATGAAATATGCAACTAATATTAACAAGGAAAAAAGAAATATATTTAATATTAGAGAATTAAATGTTAATGTACAATTTTCGATTCATTCGGCAAATAAGGAGCTGTCGAGAACATTTGTTTTTTAAGACGGCTTGTTTTCTTACTTGAGAAAACAAAAGAAATCAATAAATAAAAATAATAGAGCGAAAATATTTCTTTTCGCAAACTGATCAAGTACTTTTAAAATATTTGTTACTCCAACAATTGCTAAGCAGTATCTCTTTCAAGATTGTTTTAGCGTAAAATTCTCAACGGAAATAAATAAATAAAAACGACTGTGTTTGTAGAGAAATTCTAGGAAATAGTTTCAATTTCAGAACAATTCTAGGAAATAGTTTATTATTCCCCTAATAACAGAATTTAAGTATATAAACCTTGTTATTATATATGTATATCATATTAGTCCCCACAAAAAATATATTAAATTTTTATTGGAAGAACACATCATTTTTAGAGGAATAATAATAATAAATAGAGCAGAATATTATAGGGAGCAATATATGAATGCACAAAATTCTGTTTTCATTCTACAGATACCTGAGCGTACATTTGTGCATACAATTTTAATACATGCAGCCAACAAGCGGCCGAGCGATTCTGCGCACAAAGCTAGTAGACGTGAGTTACCAGGTTCGATTCCAGGTCGCGATCGTCGGCCTAATCATTCGGAGTTTTCCGTGTAATGGGCACGAATACAGGCTAGGATTCTTTAGAAAGACCCCCACGGACGTGACTTCCCCTCAGGCTTACGACCCTTGTGCAGTCAATCGGTCTTAATTCCCACAACCCAACCCCATGAATACATGCACACTTTATGTATGAATTATGTACATTACGTGGCGAAATTACATAAATGGACGATAAAAATAAATTGAAAACATATCGACCGAAAGGATTGATCGAATACTAAATTAAACTAGTATGTTTTGGCCACCACAAGACTTTCTTCTATATTTTCCTATACAAGTTCACTCAGTAACAATAAAAAAAATATATATAAAATATTTGTTTTCAATTATCACATATTTATAGTTCAACCATTCGTTTTAAAGGTATTGACGAGACCTTTCGAAAGATACCCATCTTGAAAATCTACCCCCCCCGGGTGTGTGTGTGTGGGGGGGGGTACTTCCCCCCAGGAGGGAAGCTATGCCCCCACATGCACATTTTTTTCTTCTTAAATAACTACTACTATTATCAATAATACATATTAATTTAATAATCACAGGTTAAGAATAACTCTCATTATGTACATTTATACGAAATTTTGTCCTACACTGCCATGTTAAAAATTTAGAAAAAATACAATCACAGCGCCACCTGTTGAGCGATTGATCCCCAAATCTAATCAGCACCAGTTTATGTCAGGGGCCAACCAAATACCAAGTTTGGTTAAATTTCGTAAAAAAAAGAAAAAAAAAAAAAAAAATACGATTTAAATTTTTTTAGTTTTTTTTTTTTTTTTCGGTAAAAGTAACAAAAATCGATAACTTTGTTTTAAATTGTCACAAATTTATAGTTTAACCATTCGTTTTAAAGGTATTGACGAGACCTTTCGAAAGATACCCATCTTGAAAATTTACTCCCCTCGAGAGGGGACTTCCCCCCCAGGGGGGGGGGGGTGTGGCGAGGCTCCTACACATATAAAACTTTTTTCCCCAGTTGACTATCTCTATTATAAATAATTCTTGTAAATTTCATAATGATTACTAAAAAATAATTATCTTTATGCACATTTATACAAAATTTTGTCCTATATCACCATGTTAAAAATTTAGAAAAAGCGGGATGGCAACGCAATCTGTAAAACAATTTTTACCAAAAGTTGATAGGCACTCATTTATGTCAAGGTGCAACTACATACCAATTTGTATGAAATTCTGAGCAGTATTTCCTGAGATACAGTTGCCACAAAATTTTGTCACACACACACACACTGACAGACAGGCAGACAGACAGACAGACAGACATTTTCTAAAAATGCTCAAATCGTGTTCTACAGCTCTTAAAACGTGTCAATCCATCAAAAACCCGAGGTCGAAAATTTTTACGAATCCAATACTTTCTTCTATTGAATATAGTAAAAATCATTAGTTAAAATGAAAAGTACGTACATTCAACTAATCGCAAAAATTTTCAAACACCGTCAGATGATAAGAATTAGGAGTAAAAAATAAAATTTAATTAAAAGTGAAATCTCTTCTCAGTCATTCCAGTATTGGTAATTACTAAATGATATTGGCAATCACTAGAGTTATGCTAGACTTTTTCTTAACTATTTGAGCCAATCTTGATGCACATTCATTTGAAAATACACAAAAATTAATAGTTCGGTTAGGCACCTTTTTACCTATTATCATCAGTACTGCTTTTGATATAATAATGCTTTAAATAAAGTAAATTTTTCCAATTCGTTATTAATAAAAACATGAAAAATTTCCCGTTCATCCCCACTCTTCCCAACATATATATATACTCAAAAATGTGAATGAAAATTTACAAATTCACTGAAATTTTTATTAATATTATTAGCACTTATTAACTATAACAGTTCATCAGCATAGTAATTTTCAAATAAGATAAATAGCTTTTTTTTTTATAATGTACTGTGAATAATAACTAAATTCCAGGGCGAAGAACGGGCACAACAGTTAGTATATATACAAAATTATATCTAAAAAATAGATTTATTATATTAATTATTATATGAAATTATATGTATAATTTTTCTCTCTACCCCCACTTTTTCCTGTGTTACTCATTATTTTATCTTGCGCAAAGCTTATATATGAATATATGTCTGTGTGTGTGTTTATAAACGACATAATTCATGTATGAGCTAAGTTTTGGAAAATTAACTTATTTTATTATATATATACATTAGAATCTCGTACAAAGCGCTTCCACAAAACGCGATGAAAAATCTACGACTATTACCCCATACAACGCGATAAAGAGTCTCGTATAACGCGTGAAATAAAGTAAGCACGTGACGACATCTTTCTACTTTCAACCTGTTCAAAGAAGGATTGCTCCGTTACTATGCCAAAACCCGACGCTTTTGGTCTCATTGCGAATGAAATCGTCTGCTCAATGTATGTCTCCTAAAACGCGATTTTCTATTACGCGGAACGTATCCCCCGCGTTATACGAGAGTCTACTGTATATACATAATCAGTTTAAGCCTTTATCAATCCACTTCAGGACAATGGCCTTCTCCATTCTGTCTTCCAAATTTCACAATTTCTTCTCTCTAACGATACAGTGGTCTCTTTCTCTGTCTTTTATTATGTGTCGGTATCCAAAATAGGACTTTGATGGTCCATCTATCATTTGTTCTCGCAAGGTGTAAATCGGAGCTCCATTTTAACTTCTTAACTCTAGAAATAACATCAGTACTTTGGTTTGCTCCCTAATCCAAGTGTACCGTTTTCCGTATCTTCAGGTGAGTCCTAATATGCATCTCTCCATGCTTCTCTTGGTTGTTTGATGTTTTTGAATAGTTTTACACTTTAATGTCCAAATTTCTGAAGCATAAGTTAAAACTGGCAAAATGCACTGATCAAAAACTTTTCTTTTCAAACGAATTGGGAGGTCGCTTTTGAATATGGCGTTATTTCTTCCGAATGTTCTCAATGCAAGCTTAACTCGGTTAATTTCTTCTATGATGTTCCCGTTCATCGTAAGAACTTGTCCCAGATAAGTATGACTGCATACTGTTTCTAATTCATCCGTATAAACAGTGATCTTCAGTAGAGAAATAAAGGAATTTGACAGAATTTTTGTCTTACTGAGGTTCATTTTCAATACAGTGAGCTTTCTTTCTTTGTTTAGTTCCTGAAGCATGTCTTGCAAATACTATAATGAGGAAGCAAGCAGCGCAATATCATCAGCAAATCTCAAATGATTTATAAACACTCCACCCATTTTTATGCTTTGCTCTTCCCAATTTAATTTTATAAAAACTTCTTGAAGTACTGCATTGAAGAGTTTATCTGAAATTGTGTTCCCTTGTCTTACACCCTTTCTGTTTTTGAAACCATTACTCGTATTGTTGAGTTTTATTTGGGCTGGTGCTTCTTTATAAAGGCTTCCAATAAGGCGAGTATATCCTGAATTAATAATAGTATTCCTTAATGCATCCATAACTGCTAGTGATGATACAGAGTCAAAAGTCTTTTCGTACTCCACCAAAGCCACACAGAGAGGAAGTTCGTATTCATTACTTCTTTCCACAGAGAAATATATATATATACGTTATATAAGAACTGATAACAGTGTGCAAATAAGGACAAAATAAAAACATTTAAAATATAAGTAATATAACAAATGAAGAGTAAACCAAAGAAATTAGGAAAATTGGAAAATCATTATGAGAAACTTTTCCTCTTACGACATTGTTTTCAACATCAAATTATTACGAGAGTGAAAAAAAAAAAAATATATATATTAAGATGTTTCTGATAATAGCGATGGATTAAAAAATACAAAATATCGTTAGATATATAAAGTTAAAATTAAACAACCCTTTTAAAAATCACCTTTTAATATAGTTATTAGCTTTTAAAGATTAATAACTATCACTTAATGCATTCAATTATTGCATTTCAGCAGCACCTAAATCGATTAATCGTTTCTTTACCATTAATTTTTTCTTTTTACTAATGTTCGTTTGGCAACCTATTTATTTCTACTATCTCCGTATGTATCGTTTAACATGTGGATTTCTTAAAAATACTTATTCCTTGTATCAATTTTGGTTTGTGTTAATGTTTGATCTAATTTCCTTTTTTTTATTTTGTTTTGTTGCAAGATAGAGACTTGCAGCTGTATATTGGCTTGAATTAGCTATACAGTTTTCCGAAATCTTGCACTCTGCTGATTGAAATGAAAGTTTCCTAATGAGTGAACATTTCTATTTTTCAGGGTTTAAAATTCCAATTTTCAATTAATGAACTCTCTTTTTTTTTTCCTTTTAACGGATCTCTTTGGTAATTTTATTCTTTTCTCTTTTATATAAAATGTTGACTGTTTCTATTACTTTAAAGTTTGTGCAAACTATTATCTCATCGTTAGGCTTATGTGTTATGTTTGTGTCATTTCTCTTCTGCGGAAGTACTTTAACTTGTTTTTACTAAACATTGGTACTCAAATTAAATTATCACCGTGGCAATAATTTTATTCGAAATAAATCTCATTTAAAATTTAATTATATGTTGGTATTTTCATCTATCTTTTGTTTGCTGAGTGTTACAAAGGTATTAAATTATTCAAATTATATATATATATAATTTGAATAAATTATATATATATATATAATTTGATATTATTTATATATATAATATCAAATATATCATAATTATAATTATATATAATTTGAACAAATATGTATATATATATATATATATATATATATATATACATACATATTTGTTTTCAAAACGATAAATTTTCGAACAAAAAATAAATTTAAAATTTTATGAATTTTTGAAAATCAGAAATCATAAATATTCAAAATTTAATTTTCATACTTTGGCTATTATTAAAAAATACACAAAACAGAACAAGATGGAAAAATTTTGCCTTGATATTTTTTCATTTTCTATTGAATATATGTGTAAGATTTTTTTTTCTCTCACTAAAAAACTGATTTTATCACTCGCACAATTCGATAGAACCACGCAATCATGATATTTATTTTATGAAATACCAGAGTTGTATTCTTTTTTATCGGATATTTTAAAAAAGAACAAAGCAAACAGGTATGGTATTTTCATATAGTCAAACTCAAACTCAATTTAAAGGGAAAAATCATATTCAATATCGAAGATGCAAAACCTTTTCTTGTAAAATGTTTCCCAAAGAACTTGGACTTCGTTCTTTCTTTTAGATTTTCTTATTTGTTGTGATTTAGATAAATATTAGAAAGATTCGAGTCAAAGAATCTTTTTCGATTTAATATCCCTGCATCTTTTTTAAGCATATCTTGAATAATGGACTTTTATGCAGCAAAATAGAGCCACCATACAAAAAGAGATTCTCAAAAGATGAAAATGAATTCTAAATAGAATATCGATTTTAAAATTGGCAGAAATTTACAAACTGAGAAACTATTGGATCCACACAAAGAATGCTTTTGCGTTAAAATGCAACATTTAAAATAAAAGCAAGCCATTGGAAGTTCAATAAAAAAATATTCTTAATGTAAGAAAAAGAGATATATAGAAGATAGTATAAAAGGTATGCGAATGTATTAAAAATACAAGAAAAAGCTTAACCCGAATCACTTATTTCATTACGATTTGTTACCTAAAATTTATTTTGAATATTTTTCGATTAATTAATTTTGCACAGACTACAAAACTTTTCTACAAATTTTTTCTACACAATCAATCATCTCTGTTTTGACATTTTATTTTTGTCAAACTTTACCTCTTCTCTACTATTTTAACACTAATTCAATCCTCAAACGTCAGTGTTTAACTTGTTTATACATTAAAAAGAAACAATTAATAATTTTTTATTAAAAACAAAGGACATAATTGGATATAAATGAGGATATACTCTCTGATGAAGATGATGATAATCGAATGAAAAAATACTCGTATATTTTACAAACAGTATTGAAAGAAAATCAAGACTGCACTTCATTGGACAAAAATAAAAAAATCAAGCCAATACTTGGTAGACTTTAGTCATATAAAACAAGTATTTTATGAAAGAAAGAGAATAAAAAATCATTGTCCGGAGTTTCAATTGTTCTCCAGTTTTAAAATCTATTTTCATATCTTATTTATAAAATGTTCTTTTCCTTTCTTGAGAATAGAAAGAATTTTTCCACATGAAAATTCTTTCTGTTGCTATTTTCCGCAGATTTAAGGTGCACTTTAAGAAAGTAAATGAAATCAATGAAAAAATATTTCTTTGCTCTGAAGTTTCTAAATTTTATTCAAATAATTTCGCATAAGAAATTTTTCATGAACTGCATTGCTTTTCGATACTTTAGTTCATGCTTATTTGATACCTCGTTTGAGATTTTTAATAGCTAATAGTTGTTTTTTCTCTTCCAATTTCTAAAAATATCTCGTAATTTTTTCTACGCTAAAAGAATCGTTTCAGAGAAAAAATATGAGTATACTCCAAAAATATTAGTAAGCACAACTATCATAGGTATTCTCCATCCTATATTTGTATTCATAAATTTCTATTACTTGTCATACTAAGAGCAATGAAGTTAGCCGATCAGCCGGCACGGTTGCAGATTGAAGTGCCCAACTCATAAGGCTACCCTTTTAATGATTAATTATACTCATCTTAATTTATTCTTTACTTTTATTGGGACCCGTTGCGACATCTTTGTTATATTTCCCATTAATACCATCATCACTCTAAATTTAAGATATGATATGAGAAAATTCTTATTAAATTGAGAATTAACAATAATTTATTAAAAACATAATAATAATAGTAAATACTGAATTTAAACGCTATAAAGAAAAATAAAAGTTTTAACGAAGTAAATATTTATAAATAATAAGAAAGCACTACAGATTGGCGTTTTAATTGCAGCATTTGACCCTACTTTGTCTGCCTGACGAAGGGTCGTCTACTTTTTCGACTTGAAACAATTGTTGCGAGTTTATTGCACTTTATGGTGTTTATTCAAAGTTTTGTACTTATTAGCGTAAACGTTTAACTCACAAACTATTATATAGATGGAAAAAAGAAAATAGTTATACATTTGTGACAAACCTACACGTGAAAGAAATAAACTTTGTATATATAATTTGTTCAATATATATGACCTTTTTAAATTTTTGTAAAAGTACCGCGAAACATTTTAATTTACGTCACAAGGATAACGAATTTATACAACGTACAAAAAAATTAATTGGCTGGCTTTATTACCAAATTTGAATGCAGCTCTTCTAACCGTAGACAGTAGAAGGCAGCATTGATGGTTTGGTTGAGTGGCAGGACCTCCCAGTGAATTATTCCCTGCACATCCCACCACACATTCAATAACACCTTCTTGGGATGAAGTTCAGCTTTCGAAGTCGATGCAGGTGGATCAGAAGGGTGACACACAGTCCTACGATGCTTTACGTTACAATACATAACACACTTCCCATCCCCTGTCACAATTCGTGTCAAGAACGAGTCATTTTTGTACCGGGAAGGGAAGGAAACACAGGTGGCGATTCGGTCATCCCGTTGATTAGCTGTCAGGTTATGTGGAGCCCAGCGATTCAACTTTCTCGTAAAAAACCCAACTTAAGCAGCCGTCTCTCGACCGTTGTCCGGTGTACGTTGAAGGTCTCCGCAAATTCTTGCACGGTTGGGTTCGGGTTGTTCCTTATGGCTTGGTCAATATCGTTGTCTCCAACGTGTGATGGCCTAGCCTGAACTTGGCAGCTTCTGTCTCCTTCCCTAAATTTACGAAACCATCGACGACTTGTGTTTTCGGCTATTGCCTCCTCACCATAAACTTGACAAACATTGCGACATGTTGCGGCTGCCGTACTCTTTTTATCGAACTCGTATAACAAACAATGTCTTATATGCTCCTTTTCGCTTTCCATGTTACACACTCTAATATTTTTTTTGAGATGATTAATTTTGTGAGACACGTTGCATTTATATTTAAGGCTTCCACACGTTTTAGTGGCCGACGATTTGCGTCATTACAATTTCATGTATGACGTTAATTCCATTGTATATTTACATATCCAAAAACGGGTTGAACTTTCGCACTCACCCAATAGAAATTTTTATGGTACATTTCATATTTCCAATTATGGCAAGAAAAAATTTTACCATCTAAAACTCTTATAAAGAATCGAGTAAATTTTATTTTTCATTATTTTGAGAATTAGGTAGGAGAGAATTAAAAATTGAAGCTGTAGGAGATTTTTCCAAATTAAAATGATAATAATAATAAACTTTTTTCGTTTCAGACATTTTCGAATGTGTAAAATTATTACCTACCTGTACATTAGAAATATATATATGTAGTATTATGTACTACCCTAAATTAATTAAAAAATTGAATGGTAAAAGGTACAAGATTTTTCTTTTTTTTTAAACAAGCAATCATACCAAAAAATTCTTCGCTAAATAGTGACAAAACTTTAAAAGTCGCCAAGAAGGGGGGGGGGGGATATACTAAAGCTGTAACGCAAAATGGTCTAAATATTACAAATTTATTTCTATTCTGAAAAAAATATTGATTTTCAGCATAACATTTCTTAAAAATTATATATATATATATATAAATAAAAGTGGTATTAAATAAAAGCGGCATTTCAATTTCAAATTGAATATGGTGATTTCTATAACATTTTTCTGCTTTTGTCTTCTGTTTTGCACCATTAATATTCCTATTCAGAAAAAGGCAAAGCTACGAATAGCATAGCCGCGCTGGGGTTAATTAGTGAAGCGATTCGGGGGGAGGTGAAGCCTCCCTCGGTGGTTGGTAAGCGGAGCGAGCAGGGGGCAGAGTTCCCTAGTGATAAAAAAAACTCAAAGTAATTGAGTAGTATTAATGATACAAAGTTTAATAAGTGGTAAAGCAAACTATAAAAGTATTTTTGTTTTTCGGTATGTAAGACTACTAATTGTTCAGACACAAGTATGAAAGAAAGAATAAATTAATTACTATACACAGTTGTGATTAGGTGTAATTTCACAGCAATGCTTTGTTACTGAAATATTTGTCCTTCAGTAATAGTAAATGTTTAGCGGCTTCGACAATATGTCAGTATTCGCTTGTAGTGATGTTAATACAGTGAAACCCAGATCTATCGTTCCCGCATCCATCGTTTCCTCGAATTGATCGTTTTATTTCTATGGTTCCTGCACAAATTGTATTTAAATAATGTTAACGAAACCCGCCTGTATCGTTCTTCAAAAAGTCGTTTTCCCGCATTCATCGTTGTAAAATTTTTCTCCTGAAGGTCAAGCGATTCCATATGGCATACAAACTGGAATTATTTCTTTTATCCTAAAATAACTCTTTTCCTCATTCCCATGGAGGATCAAAATTGTGATGCCATGTCCCCGGACCATCTATTCATTCTGTAATTCCAGCATGACAGGAAGAACCTCTTCAACAATCCAGAAAATTGTTTCGTGAAATACGGTTACGTGCGAAAAAATAGATGAAGAATATCAAACAGAATTGCAAGAAAATGATGATTATGAGTATGCTGATAATGCAGATGAAGAGTGGTTGCGTGTAGCTTAGGATGCGCCTGGTACAAAATTTAATGATAATACAGTAAAACCTCTCTAAGTTGGACACCTACGGTTCCAAGAAAAAGTGTCCAACTTAGAGAGGTGTCCAACTTATAGGGGTTAGACATAATGTTAATGGATACATTCCGTTCCGAGAAAAAGTGTCCAACTTAGAGGGGTGTCCAACTTGAGAGGTTTCACTGTATTTGCATTGATCAAGACGATGTGACTGACATTCGGTATCCTAAAGCATAGAAGAAATGTGTGATTTCAAAAAATGAAAATAATGACGGAGAAACAGAGAATAATTTTCACTCCGATGACGTAATTAGGGTGTTTAAAAATGCATGAACATTTATATAAGTACATAAAATTACAGAAAAGGACCAGAAAAATGTAAATCTGAGATAATTCCTGTTTAATTCATAAAAGGAACAAAAAACCCAACATAAAATTACTGATTTTTAAACAACATTGATTTATTTCTTTGACAGTTTATTGGAAAGTAAAAAATTGGTTTTTATTAGTAGTGTACTGTATACATCGTGTACATTAATTCATAAACATTGTTTTATTCATGTTTCACTTTAACCCACATTCGTCGTTTTTCCGCTTACATCTTTTTTTTTTTTTTTTTTTTTTTCACGCACCCGGTGAAAAACGATGGATCGAGGTTCTACTGTGTAGGCAGTAGTCGAGTATTACATATTAGTGGGAACAACCATTCTTGTTTATATGCGTAAAGAACGATTTTATGAATAACGAGAAAGTATATGTATATATATATATATATATATAAAATGGAGGAAATTGCAAATGGTAACGGAAAAAGGCTTGAACCAGGAAAGTTTTTGAACAGACAAAAGTAGAAACCCACTACATTGTATGGTTTCACTCCAAATTTTCTAAAACTGAATTTTTGAACTTCCGAAAGCATAAAAAATAAATAAATAAATAAACAGATCTATAAATACAACACCCAGACATGTATGAAATTATTTGAACTTTATAGGTGACATTCCCGACACCAGTATGTACAAGAAATAATGCATACCATTTAAGAGTGAGCTTTGAAAACGGAAGACGAACACGAGAAAGTGTTAAGCACAGTAGAACACGTTTATAGTAGAGACAAGCCAATGATTGTTGCAGCAGAGCTCATTGCAGTAGCGCACCTTCCTAGCTCAAGTATTATTAACAGATAACAAGGTCTTTGAATACGAGAGTGTTTCAAATGAATTGTCAAGTGTAAGTAACCTCAAATTTTTACGCAATACCTCTAGATGTACAAAGATCAACTGTCAGTAAATAGATGTGCATTATAAATCATTTCTCAATTATCATATATCTACGAACGAAAACAGTTGATAGCATATGTTATATATATATATATATATTTGTAGAGGTTTTAATATGATTATTTCAAGGATTAGAATTTATAATCGATAATGATTTCAGCATGGTGAGTTGTTTCCTTTATCAGCACTAGTCTGAGCTGTTAATTTTATATATTTTTTTGGAGTATGATAGAGTGGACTTGATAGATGCGTCCGTCGGTCACTAATATCCCTTTTATCCCTTTCGTTATTTCCTTTAAGGATATATGAATGTTCTCGCCCATAAAAACTCAGTTGACACTTTTGAAAACATTATAGACCGGCAATCGCAAAGGTATTCGAAATACATTGAGATTTGATCTCGCAAAACACATAATTTTGTTGGCAGGCAAAATTTTCATTCATTACTGTTATAAATTTTGTTTAAAAAATTCTTGGCCTTGACAATTCCAGTAAACAATTTATCTTTCTATTTTCTCTACTTACTGCATCAAAGCATAATTACATCGCTCCCATTCATTCATTCTCACACAAAAATATTTTTTACAATGTTCTTTATCATTTCTTAAAAAAATATATAGTCAGTTCAATATAATCCTATATCCACATTAAAGATCTGTGAGAAAGGAAAGGGGAGAATGAGCGAAGTTTTAACTCTGAGGATAGTTCTTTGATAAAAGTCGCAAATGAAAATCTTGCTTGAGTCTAATCAGACAGCCTGTTTGAGATGAAAATTAGTTCGTATCCCAAAAGGTATTTCTAAACAAAAAACACCCATACCGGAAGGCAGGCAAAGTAAATTGTAATGTGAAATAAAAATTGCCGTTTAAATTTGTCAGTAAATTCAGATGATCTTGCCTCCTCTGAAATGCATGAATATTCTCTTGATTGAAATATTATGTAATATATATATATTTTTTAAATGTTTCATTGGTCAAAATATTCCAGAGTTTATTATATCACCTTGAGAAAACCTCATAAACTATCTTATATTGTCATACGGCAATTTTTGAGGATATTTGGGACCCCTAAGATAGAATGCAATTATGTAGATGGCATGTAAGAGGTTCTCCATATGTTCGATAATCACGTGGAGTGTATAGAGTAATAAACTTAAAAGGTATTTCGAATAGCGATTTTATAGAAATCTTAATATAGAAAATCAACTAAATTTTGATTCATAACGTCAGTCGGTCATTCATTCAGAGAATCAGAGTGTATGGGTTCTAGAATACAAATGCCTGATCAAGTAATGCACGTCCAGTGTCTAGTTTGTACAGTCTGAGTAACTGATAAAATTAGTATTAAATTGTTATTTTGTTCCAATTCGTTATTAAATGAAAAATGTTGACATCACAGTGATTTTTTTTTTTTTTTTTTTTTTTAAATTCGGTAAAGACAACATTAACAAATGACTATATAGTTTTTTCATGGAGCCATTAACATTCTTTATTATCCAATATTTCTTATAAAAACACAAGTCGAGGCAGACTTTATTCAAGATTGAAAAAAAAAAAAAAATTAATGGAAAGAAACACAATTAGGTAACGTATTGACTCCAAATTTCTATTCGCTCATTTCTGTCAAAAAGAACCGTTAAAGCGTCAATGAAATAAATTCTTGTTTATGTTCTGTCCTGTTTACACAGAAAATTAAATTTTGAAATCTGTTCTGTCAAACATCACTTTATCTGGTAAAGGAAAGAAAAATAAAATATCAATAAACATGTTGGGGAAAAAATGAAGCTTATATCTGTTTGTACACTCGTACATTCTTTTAAAATGTCTCATACTCCAAGAAAAAAAATTTGTTTTTGGTAAAACTCTTCAAGCGTATAGCTTTTTCATCTTACATATTTTTTTTATATTTTTTATAAGAGAAATATAAAGAGTTCTGAAAAACAACTTTATAATACGATTCCTATTCTAAGAAGGAATGTTAAGGAAAAAAAGTACTGTTTTTATAGGCGTGTTGGTTGTATGTTTTCAGAAAACAAGACAATTTTTTTAAAGATACATTTCAAATAAAAATAACCAGTTAAATTAGATTACTTTTAACTGAACTCCTACTGTAACTAAATACTAATAAAGAGCTTACTATTAAATAAGCGTTTACACTTAAAATGAAGAACAACTAACGCACACTTAAAATTAAGAAAGTAAATTGAAATAACTCGCTAAATCTATTATTTCTCCATTTGACAGTATTAACAAATGTATTTAAAAGCACAACTATTAAAAAGACTCGGTTTTTATGGAATTCAATGACATACTTGCCAAACTAACCCGGAAGATTGTTAGTTCCCACCCCCTTTTTGTACACCACTTAATTTTTAGCGTAATTCTCTTCCATATGTTTACGATTAAATAAAAAGAAAAAAGCTTTAAAAAAAGACTGGTGTGAAAAAATAGGCGGAAAGGGGTGGGACTAACAATCTTTCGGGTTAGGTTGGAAAGAACGCAATAATTTAAATAAAGGATAATCCTGTAGGTTCAGAAAAATGACAGTGTTTTACAGTAGATGTTTAGTTGGATTTATACGCAAATTTATGAGACTTGATTGCGGCAAGGAGAATTCAATTTCAGAAGACGCATACAAGAGATTAAGTGATACGCCAATGTAGCAAGGAGGAAAATATATATATATATATATATATATAAATAAAAAAAAAAAAAAAAAAAAAATGAAAGAAGACTACTGGACTATACAGTTATCAAGTAAGAAGCCCTCCTTCTGCAACGACAACTTCCAGATAGCAAGCCTATTTGCAGAAAGTTTGATTTTTTTAAAAAAGTATCTTGCAAATTTGACCCGACAAATTTGCTATGAAATTGCCGCAAAGTAGACAGAACATATATCCATCTTTCGTTTTAATTAATATATATATATATATTTTCCCTTTCACACCGTTTGTGCTGCACACTAAAATTGCTATGTAAGTATTTGAAATTCAGCAATCGTATCTGATACTGAAGCAGTTCCGTAACTTTGTGTTCCTCGTGTCGTGTATTGGAGGAAGAAGAGTGACACTGTCCACAGGGCTTTCAAAATATTTTAAGTCTTGTATTGACAAGGCTTCTGTGAGATACGTGCTATGTTTATATGCAGCAGTTTTGCTGCAAACTAAAATTGCTATGTGGGTTCCTTCTTATGACAACGAAGTCCTAGGCTCAAAAAAGGTTTTTCTTTCTAATAAGAAAGAGAGACTTTGTTTTACTGAGCTGTGAGGATGGTTTGAAAATTTGTCCGTGAAAACTCACATACTCCGTTTGGCTTGAATGCCAAAATGTTTCATCTATGTGCCCCTAACAGTATTTGGAAGGAGATACCTACCTGCCTGCCTCTATTGAGATGACAAGAAGAATAAGAAATGAAAAAGTATTACTTGATCTGTAAAAAGATTTTTTTTTTTTAAATATGGAAAATATTTATTGTTAATTTCTTAATGATGTAAATTTCTTACTGATTTAACAATTTTTAACTGGATTCATTTGCTGTTTTAATCCCTTATGCATTCGTTAATTCCTGATAAATTAACTTACGAGATAGGGTTAATCTTTATTTAAGAAATGTCAGTTTTAAAGTACAAAAAAATTTGTGTGTCGAATTTACCTTTCAGATAAATAAGTAATTAATAATGTGTCATTTAAGTTTGAAATTTTTTTAATTAATGTATTTTCTAATTAATTAATTAAGTTCAGTTTTTTCCCCCAAAAACGAACCAGTTTAAATATTTCTCGATTTATTTTCCGTAGAACATTGTTTCATTGTTCTGCACACTTACGGATTCTCAGCACAAATTTTAGTTTTTTTAATTTTTTTTTTATAAGTAGAAAATTTGATATGAATAACATCCCTTTGCGCTCTAAAGTGCTCTAAACAGTGTTGCCAAATTTAGGGACTCTTTTATTTAACTACCACCCATAATTTTGAGGAGTGATATTAGATATACATAATGGAGGAATAACATTCGAAGTGTTTATTAGACAATCGTTATAGTTAAAATTGAGTGGTTGATATTGAATAAGAAGTCCTTAAATTTAGCAACACTGACCGGTGAAGTGAAATTAAATTGGAGCGGCAAAGGGTTAAACTTAAACTATTCTGAAAAATCTACTTTGAACTCTAAAGTAACAGATACGAGGGATGTTCCAGAAGTAAGTTTCATCATGCTTTTTTCACAAAGGAATTGTATTAGAAACAGAAACATACGATGTCATCATAAAATACGAACTTTTGACTCATCTTCCACAAAGTTCCCCTCTCTCCCCCCCCCACACACACATCCTTACAAAGATACATTTTTTTGTATCGTAAAATCAATTTCAAGAATCTATCCTGAAAAAATCGGTAGTGAATGATTTAAAAAAAGTACCTGACAGCGCCTGTTGCATCTTTCTATTCCTTTGGAAGTGTCCATCTTAATGACGCGGAATCTTTCCTAATCATCCGTAATGCAAAAATTCGTAGCACTGCCGTCCACAGGGAAAGTTATGCTGACAGTGTTTTGAGACGTAAAGAATGCTATTTTAATTGATTTCTTCACTTCAGAGACTATCTCTACGGTACGCTATTGCCATACTTGTGACTTGTCGAAGGGTGGACATAGAGCAGAACTTCACCATTCGATGCAAGATAATAAAAAATTATCGATGAAAATGTTGTGATGGCCGTAACATACTAGTTTTGGTTGTATCATGTGTTTTTCCTAAATTAGGCAATAATGAATTTTCTTTTTTCTTTTTTTTTTCCCCGCATGTATTATGTTGGAATGTAATATTATAAATTAAACAGATTGTTGTTTAATTTATAGAGTTAAAGCAATTCACTATTTAATAATTATAAGATAAAAAAATTTTTATAAACCCTGTTTTTTAATTTTCTGTTGAATCATATAAACGCTACTGAAGGCAGCCGGAACCCCAGCAATTGGATAAAAGTATTAAAAAAATTCCTTGCTATCGTCTTTTGAGCTATTATAAAAGTTTCAAATGGCTATCTAGCCGGGAAGTTAGTTAAAAGTTGATTGCAAGCTTTGTAGGGTCCCAAAGCAATTGAACAAAAATATTTTTAAAAAGCATTTTCACCGTATTCTGAACTGTTCCGAAAGTTTCAAATGGGGACTCGGGAAAACAAATTCTACTCGGGAAGTTAGTTAAATGAATTTTCTGTTGAATCATATGAACGCTGCCGAAGGCAGTAGGGACCTGAAACAGTTGACTAAAAGTATTAAAAAAATATATTGCCACGGTGCTCTGAGCCATCCTGAAAGTTTCAAATATCTAGCTAGTCGGGAAGTTAGGGAAAATCGATTGCAAGCTTTGTACTGGTAACGCTGCCGAAGGCAGCAGGAACCCGAAACAGTTGGCTAAAGGTATTTAAAAAAAATGCATTTTCACCGTGTTCTGAACTATTCTGAAAATTTTAAATGTCTAGCTAGTCGGGAAGTTAGTTAAATAAATGTTCTGTCGAATTATATAAGCGCTGCCGAAGGCAGCGGGACCTGAAATAGTTGACTAAAATTATTAGAAAAATGTATTGTCACCATGTTGTGAGCTGTCCTAAAAATTTCAAATGTCTAGCTAGTCGGAAAGTTAGTAAAAAATCGATTGCAAGCTTTGTACTGATAACGCTGCCGAAGGCAGCAGGAACCCGAAACAGTTGGCTAAAGGTTTTAAGAAAATGCATTTTCACCGTGTTCTGAACTATTCTGAAAGTTTCAAATGTCTAGCTAGTCGGGAAGTTGGTTAAATAAATTTTCTGTCGAATCATATAAGCGCTGCCGAAGGCAGCGGGACTTGAAGTAGTTGACTAAAATTATTAGAAAAATGTATTGTCACCGTGTTCTGAGCTGTCCTGAAAATTTCAAATGTCTAGCTAGTCGGAAAGTTAGTGAAAAATCGATTGCAAGCTTTGTACTGATAACGCTGCCGAAGGCAGCGGGAACCCGAAACAGTTGGCTAAAGGTTTTAAGAAAATGCATTTTCACCCTGTTCTGAACTATTCTGAAAGTTTCAAATGTCTAGCTCGTCGGGAAGTTAGTTAAATAAATTTTCTGTCGAATCATATAAACGCTGCCGAAGGCAGCGGGACTTGAAATAGTTGACTAAAATTATTAGAAAAATGTATTGTCACCGAGTTGTGAGCTGTCCTGAAAATTTCAAATATCTAACTAGTCGAGAAGTTAGTTAAAAAATCGATTGCAAGATTTGTCCCTGACAAACACACAAACAAGAATCGAAGTTAATAAAAACATGGTACAAATTATGATGCAAAATTTTACAAACTTTCGAAACTCTGATTTAATAGTAAAGTTGAAAATGAAATACGAGCAAAGCAATATAACTGATAACAAAATCGTAGAATTGCCTTTCCCTTGTTTGTTTACAAAACCTTCTAAATTCAATTGAACTAATTTTATTGAAGCTTTTTTAAAGTTAACAGCAATTTCCTTTAATTTATCATTGAGTTGCTTCGAGAGAAAATGCATGCGAGACTAATAAAACAGCTAGGCCTGAAAATTGCACCTAACACTATTTTTACAAATTTTTATGTAAAATGACCTCCTGAATCCGAATAGGACGACCATTTTGCCCTATTATCCACGGTGATTTTGGAGACCCCTCTACCCCTATTTTTACCACTTTATAGCAATTTTATGGCTTTAAATTTCATTTATAGTGGAGAGAAATATTTTAACTGTTAAATATCTTCTGAGGGCCAAGAGAGGTGAAAAATTCTATAACATGAACATTTGCAGCAAGAAGAAGATTTAGGGGAGATTTGCCACTGAAATTATAAGTTACATTTATTATACTTTATTAATCAATTATTATTATCACTCATTACACATTATATATGTTTTCATTTTTAAGAGTTAAAATAATTATTTTCCATTCTCCAAATCAAATTCATGGCCATAAACTTACCGAAGAGTGATAAAAATTGGGGGCGGAGGTGACGTCCCGAGAAAACGGTGGGTGATGGGGCAAAATGAAGGTCATGTTCGGAATTAGTAAGTCATTTTACATAAGAATCAGCAGAAATAGTATCAGGGCTCGAAAAAAACTTTTTTTTTTTTTTTTTTTTTTTTCAGCGTTGTGTAATGCTCGTATAAGAAAAATAACACTTGACTGATGTATAAGTTTCGACGTAAATCAATGTATTATAATGCTTGAAGTTTAAATTAAATAGTTATAGTTTCAAACTAGTATGTTGTGGCCACCACAAGACTTTCTTCTATACAAATTCACTCAGTAACAATAAAAAAAAAAAAAAAAAAAAACTATTTTTTTTTTCTTTTTCTTAGTTTTTTTTTTTTTTTTTTTTTTTTTTTTTGTTAAAAGTAAAAAAAAAAAATATCCATAACTTTGTTTTAAATTATCACAGATTTATAGTTCAACCATTCGTTTTAAAGGTATTGACGAGACCTTTCGAAAGATATCAATCTTGAAAATTTACCCCCCTGGGGGGTACTTCCCCTCCAGGGGGGAACCGATGCCCCCACATGCACAAATTTTTTTTCCTAGTTAACTACTACTATTATCAATAATTCATATTAATTTTACAATCATGAGTTTAAAATAACTTTCATTATGCACGTTTATACGAAATTTTGTCCTATACTGTCATGTTAAAAGTTTACAAAAAATGCGATCCCAGCTCCACCTGTTGAGCGATTGATCTCCAAATCTAATCGGCATCAGTTTATGTCAGGGTGCAACTAAATACCAGTTTGGTTAAATTTCATTCATTGGTTCGTAAGCTACAGTGTCCAAGAAAATCGTGATACACACAGACAGACATTTTCAAAAAACTATCAATTCGTGTACAGGACATCCCAAAACGCGTAAATCCATCAAAAAACGGAGGTCGAAAATTTTCGCGAATCCAATACTTTCTCTATAGTACACATAGAAGAAAGTAAAAATGCTGCCTAGATTATTTCGTAGAGACAGAGCGATGAATATTGCGAACGAGTACTGTAATTTATGTAATTTATTCATATACATGCTTTTTAAATTATGTATATGAATAAAATTTTTGAAAAGTGCCTTTTTTAACTTTAAAAATCACATGAGCTTCATAAACTGCATGATTAAAAAAAATAATAATAATAGTAAGATATTTATGGCGCTTCTAAAAAGTAAAATTCTATTCACTGTTTATAAACAGCAATTCAAATTTTCCCAAAAGCATTGATTTGATGCATATAAATCTCTTGGGGGTTTAATCCAAAGTGATATAATTAAATATCATTCAATTCAAGTGTTAACAATTTACTACTTGTTTAAAAAAAAATCTGGAAAATTTAATTTACGTTTCTGAACAAATAAGCATTTTTTTCGCCTTCAATTTTTTAGGTGTTTTTAAAAAATACACAAAATGTCAATAAACACACACACACACAAAAAAAAAAAAAAAAAAAAAAAAACCCGTAAAGAGACATAACGTAAAAAATAAAAATACTATTTACTTTAACGAATTTTGAACACTTAAAAGGCTTTTCAGTCAAATGTAAGTTTAACTTACATTTAATTTATGTGTGTAAGGCAACTTAAAAAACTCTGCTAAAAATAGATATTACTCGTATTTCAAGTTTATTGCTTGCTTTTAAACTTAAATGAAGCAACGCAATTTCATTTAATCCGCGATTGTAATGAAATGCTCGCCCTCTGGTGGGCTAAGGTGAAATTATCACACCACTGCATATCCTCATATTATGCAATCGACTTTCCATGATGAAATGGCGGAGAAAGAATAATAATTACACGTGTCTGTTATATTTACTAACAACTGCAGTGTTCAGAGAGCGCCATCTATCGATCATTACAAACGCGGATAACCATCTAACTAGTTTTTGCTTTTGAAAAATATTTTTCTAGTAACTACCCTTACTGTTATTTCACTTCCATATGATTCTTATGCAAATAAATACTCCAAAAGTTTTTTTTTTTTTTTTTTTTTTTTTTTTTTTTTTAATACCAGTTTTAAACAATATTTTTAAAATTAATTTTTAGCTTTTCAAACTAGCAGCTCAAAACGAAAATATTTAGTCTCGAATAGAGTTCTAACAGATGACGTCACGAGCAGACGATATTTGTTTTCTGAGGGACAGTTGACCCCACTGACACATTGTTTATCATTGCGGAATAGTGTTACAAATTTATTGTAACACAGTGTTGTAAATGTATTTGTAAAAGCATAAAAACATCCGAATACTACGCTTCCAAAGGCATGGAAAAATTAGCGTTGTCCTTCAGCAAAGTACGGTTGCTAAGAAGAAAGTCACGTGGTTGTTAGAACTCTATTCCATTAAATATGAAGACAGTAATTATTTCATAATAATAACAAAGCAACTGATTATAAAAATTATATTTTTCATAAATTACTTGAATATAACTTATTTATGAAAACTTATCCAATTTCTTTTTATATATTTATTAGAACACTTAAAAGCCGCGCAATATTTCGGCATTTTTAAAATTCATTAACATTCTATTCTATTCATGGAGCTTTATATGATTCTATTACTATTTTCGAGTTTTATACTCTCTAATGGCTGATGCCAAAAAAACTTTTTCGGCATAAAAAATCTTTGCTCGTTAACATGGGGATGATAGACCTATCCGCGTTTGTAATGATCGATAGACGGCGCTTTGTGAACACTGCAGTTGTTAGTAAACATTGCCACGTGTGTTCCATTAGTGTTCTTTTTCTTATTCTACTTAATATTCGTACTATAATTTCTCCGCCATTACATTATGGAAAATTGATTGCTTTTGGAAAAAATACTTCAGTTTATTCAAAGTTCGATCGAAAGTAGATTTTTAACTGAAGTTGAGCAAATATTAGTTTCAAATCATCTGATTAATTCTTTACTTCCATTAGCCGAAGCAACTGAAATTTTAAATTTGTCATTTGGAAATAAATGGAAGCTCAATTCTGGATTTCTTGATCCTTTGGAGTTACACTGTGGCACACAAAAGTATGTGTTATCTTTTTTACCGTATTTATTCATTTTTATTCAATAAATATATGTGAAACTAAATATCGTGAAGCAATGGCGGCTGTATGGAATTCGAATTAAACCATGTTTATTGTAATTTCACCTTAGCCCACTAGAGGGCGAGCATTTCATTACAATCGCGGATATAAATTACTATATCTATGATTACTATATCTGTGGAATAAATATATTTTAATTTCGATATCGAAAAGAGACATTGTTTCTATGGTGACGGGTCTTCTTTTCTCCTCTCCAGCTGTTTATGCGCCTGACGTCATTTTTTATAGTGCAAAATTATTTAAATCGAAGCTTTTTAAAACATGTCTAAAAATGTTTCTTCTGCTAATTTAAAGAAAAATAATTATATAATTATGTGATTAATTTACATATTTAATACACAGTCAGCACTCCAACTTAATTATTTAAGCTTTACCTACCTAATAAACGATTTTATAGAATCCGCGATTGTAATGATCGATAGATGGCGCTTTCTCAACACTGCAGTTGTTAGTAAACATTGCCACGTGTGTTCCATTAGTGTTCTTTATGTTATTCTACTTAATATTCGTACTATAATTTCTCCGCCATTACATTATGGAAAATTGATTGCTTTTGGAAAAAATACTTCAGTGTATTCAAAGTTCGATCGGAAGTAGATTTTTAACTGAAGTTGAACAAATATTAGTTTCAAATCATCGGATTCATTCTTTACTTTCATTAGCCGAAGCAACTGAAATTTTAAATTTGTCATTTGGAAATAAATGGAAGCTCAATTCTGGATTTCCTGATCCTTTGGAGTTAGATTGTAGCACACAACAGTATGTGTTATCTTTTTTACCGTATTTATTCATTTTTATTCAATAAATATATGTGAAACTAAATATCGGCAAGCAATGGCGGCTGTATGGAATTCCAATTAAACCATGTTTATTGTAATTGAACCTTAGCCCACCAGAGGGCGAGCATTTCATTACAATCGCGGATAGAATTCTCACTCAATTAAATATCGTCTGCCTGTAATTAATATTAATATAATTCTGATCTGAGTATCAGTTGATTTCATTTTGACTGAAATACTTAACAATGGAACAACGTATGGGAAAAATTGAAACTTATGATAAGAATTTCTGGAATAATTTAGAAAAATTAAGACACATACTAATAATTCTTTCACCAAAGAATAAAGCTGAAACAAGTAATTATTCAACCAGTTTAATTGCTAATAATAAAGATGAAGTTAACATGGATTACATCCCTGATGCAAGCACAAGTAATACGCAGTATTCAAAGTAAGTCTGTATTTAAAAAATATTTTTACGAATATTAAATTCAGTACTTTTAAAGGTGTGCTTTTCAATTTTTTTATAAAGAATATTTCAAAAAGAATATGTATTTTTTAATCAGCCATTTAAGTTTATAGTCTGCAGTATTACTTTCACTTTTGTCAACAAAATCTTATTGACTCCAGTAATTGGAATAATAATACTTTATTGTAAGCTTTACATTCTGAAGTTTCACTCAACACAAAAACTGGAATATTCTTCAAATATTTATTAAGCAGCCGGGTACAAATAAAATACATATAATGTAATATTAATAATGTTGATATATTTGCATTTTAGTAAGAATTTTCCGTATTGTAAATTTATGTTAGCTGAAATAGTATTAACATTTCATTAGAAATATTTTCATTTTGTTCAAACATTTTACAAAAATTAAAATTCTTGTGATAAATATTTTCGAAATTTCGGCGCTGTTTTACTAATATTACAGAAATAACAGAAGTTAATAGTGGATAAATATTTTCAAAATGCAAACGCAAATGCATATATGCTCGGAAAATTAAAAAAAAAAAAAAAAAAAAAAAGAAAAAAGAAAGAAAGATAATACGTAACACTTCCCAACAATATTTATCTATTATATCATTTAAATTTCATTATATGTTTATTATATTACCATTATGATACTTTGAAACATATTTTGCTTTTAATTTTGAAGGAAAAAAAAAAAACCCTTTATTTGTAATTTTATTTTTAAATGAAAATAAAAATTAGTTGCTCCTGTGTAGCCCCCCGTACGTTGTCTAAAACTTGCATAAAACTATTAGTGTACTAAAAACGTAACCCAACTGAAAGTACATTTCAAGCAATTTCCAGTTAAAGATCACATTACGTATATGAACATTTTTTGAGAGGCCCTTTAAACCAATTATTAATGCTAATCGTGTCATATTTTTTATGAAACATGTTTTAATGCTATTTGAATTATGTATGTAAATGCATTATGTTTTGTTCAGTAATAAATCATCGTTTTTTTTTTTTTTTTTTTTTTTTTTTTTTTTTTTTTTAATATTGCACAAATATCAATTTCAGTGAATTTTATAACATTATGTTGCAAAATTATCAAATTTAACGATCGAATGATTAACTTTCAAATTTTATTTTCTACATAATAATGAATATTTTATTTAATTAAATATGCAAAACACAAGCCAAGAGGTTAACATTTTTGTAATGCTGGCTTTCATTTCCATTTGTTACTTTTATATGAAGATGTCAGGTTTTAGAAAACAAATTATATAAACATTTCCGAATTTTAAGAATTTTTTTTTCCTCACATAAAAAAAGGCTTCTATGCGGTGGCTATCCCAAAACGTTCTTCGACATCATTCTAATATAGTAAGCGGCAGGAACTATAAATAAAAAAACAGAAAAAGTATACATAACAGTGTCACCCTCCTCCAATATGCACCGAAATAAATTTTTCTTAATTTTTTTACGTAGTTATTTTACGTAGGGAATTTGGTGCACTTATACACAATAGAAGCCGGAATACAGCTGCACTCGTAAATGGAGAAAATTGCCGCGTAACAGCGCCCCTCTTGGCAGATACACACCGAAATTAGATCAGAATATTATTTTTTTTAATAACAGCTATTTCACATAATTAATTTGGTGCACTTATACAATATAATACAGGGTGGCCCTAATTAAACAGACAGTGTTTACAGTGTTCTGTAGAGTGATCTAATTGCGGGAATGGCGCTAAATTTTGTAGGATGATTTAAAAAGACGGGGGGCGAAGGATTGCACAAAAAAAAAAAAAAAAAAAATGTTCCAAAAGTCACCGCTAGAGAAATAGATGGCGCTGTGTAAAAGAAATCAGATTTCTAAAAAACGCAGAATCAACGCAGAAATAAAATTACCTTTTATTGAGCACATTCAAATCAGATTCAATGTGTCCACCGTTTTTGTGGACCCCATATTGCATTCAGTGCACAGTATTCACAACAACAGAAAGTAACATGTCTCCCGTACAATCCGAAAAGCGTTTTAGGCTGATCCATTGGTAGATTCCGTCCACTAAGTCTCTTAACCGGTCGATAGATCAAACTTCCCAACACTCGAAGGGACCGATCCATTTGAGGCGACGACCAAACAAGTCCTCAGTAAGTGAAATTGCAGATAAAGAAGCTTTATCATTGTTTATGTAATTTTTTCGCTTTTTTAAAGATTGTTACCCCATTGAACTTGAATTACATTATTAAATGTACTAAATGAATGGTAATTTTATTTCAATATTCATTCTGCGTTATTTAGAACTCTCATTTCTTTTACACAGCGCCACATGTTCCTCTAGCGGTGACTTTTGAAACTAATATATTTTTTAAGGCAATCCTTCGTCCCCCGTCTTGTTAAATCATCCTACAAAATTTGGCGCTATTCGCGCAATTAGATCACTCTACAGAACACTGTAAACACTGTCTGTTTAATTAGGGCCACCCTGTATATAACCTTCCCTTAAATGGGAACTGTAGCATAGCAGCGTCACTTACTGGTTGACACATAAGCCAAAATCTAATCAGCACCAATCTTTGTCTAGGTACGACCAAACTGAATCAGACTTTTTTTTTTACTTTCTCTTACCCACAAGGTAGAGAAAGTATTGTATTTGGGTCAAATTTTCAAAATTGAATTTTTGTTATATTTACACGTTTTGAGGTCCCCTGAATCCAAAAATCGTGTTTTTAGCGGTTGGTGTCTCTCTCTCTGTGTGTGTGTGCCTGTTATCAGCATATCTCAAAAACCGATTATAACAGAATGTCCAAACTTGATATTCTAAATGTGTATGATATAGGGATGTTACACTAAACATTTCATTGAGATCAAGCAGATGGCTCGTGTACAGGGACACCCAAGAGAATTCAAATACATTACGTTTATGGGGAAAATGGCAGATAAGTTGAGTTTAACATCTATAGACCGCACTAAACCAAATGAAACGAATATCTCTATATTTTATTCGTAAAAACATGTTTCATGTAGAATAGGGTACAGAAATCATTCGCTGTTCGTTTACAGGACTACACAAAAGAACTAGATTATAGAACGACAATACTTGAAAATGGATGGAAGAGTATTTCAGGTTGTGCCGTCTGTTATTAATATACGATTATATTTATGTCCTCCACGTGATGTGTACATAACTTTTAGAAGATATAAAGGGCTGCCAATATTTAAACCATAACATTCTTTTTTATTGTTTATGAAAGGGCTTTACTGTAATATTTTACCATGTCCAGGAAAGTTGCTCAGGAATTGAAATTAATTCCTCATAGCCATATAGTAAATAATGTATTTTTTAAGCTAAATATTCATCGCTTGGTTTTTTGTTTAGACGTTTTGAGGCTTCTTGAATACCGAAGTCAAGTTTTTAACGTTTGACCTTTGTCTGTGTCTGTTAGAATAAATTTAAAAAAACATAATTTCAGGCGATCCAAATGTTGTATTTTGAAGTTAATGTGTTTGTTACTAGAAAAGTTTCGTGAAATTGATAAGTTTCATGGAATGTTGTAGTGAAAGTTGTCTCAATAATTTTAAATGAACTTTTGAATTTAAAAACACATTCGAATTCTATATAAATGTAGGTACAGTAAGGAAACGGGTGGGTTGAGGGGGATGGCAGCCTCCTCACACAGAATTACTTGTCAAATAAAGCTGTTTCGAAGCCTAATTTGAATTGTTTTAACATTTGAATTGTTTGCATAACAGTACTCGTTATCTTACCCATTAATCTCCAATCTGTATTTATATGTAGTATTAAGTTTCAGGGTAGGAGAAAGCCGTGTGAGTGACGCACCAGATTATTATAACAGCAATTTCACATAATAAGATTGATGCACATACACTATGGAAGCTACGATAGAAATAATAGTTTTTTCATAAATGGGAAGAATTGCAGCAGAGCAGTGCAATCTAACGGCACATAACTTATTATGCACATAAATTAATTCAACATACATACATTTTGCATAATAGCCATATTACATGTTAAGCTTCGGGCATTTATTTACTGTAGATGATGAGATATGATAAGTGAGGAAAAATAAAAACGCCGGCGCTCCATAGAGTGATATACACAAAAAGTGCACAGACAAATATTTATGTCGGGGGAAAACTAAATATAAAGTTTCGTGAAACTCTGTGCATTAGTTCTTGATCTAGAACTGCTATAAAATTTTTGTCCCGCACACATAAACACACAGATAGCCAGATATTTTCTAAAAAGGGCGAAATCGTGTTCAAGACATGCCAAAACTTAAATACATCAAAAACTAGTTTTCGAAAGACTTTATAACTCCATTGCCATGAGTAAGTTTTTACTGATTCAATTAAGTAGTAGTTAAGACATTAACTATTTGCTTAAAGTTAATATAACTCTTATAGGGTGAAAAGGCATAATCTTTTATTGTGTTTATGATATTCAAGAAGAGTATTGACAATTGTTCATCAAGCCCATTTCCTGTTTTATAGGATCATGTGGTGGTTGGGATGAATGGGAGATTCACCACTATGTGCTAATTTAAAATTGTACACAAGAATCATATTAAGACAAATCTTAAATAGATTTTGAATATTTTTATAACCTGTAGCTCAGTAGTTATAATATGGAATTATAAAAGTAGCATGGATTTAGAGAAAAGTAGATTGAAATTAATTGTTCTGATTTTTGTTTATAATAACTATGATTAAAAAAAAAAATTGTAAATTACAATATTCAATGCAACTTAAATTAATATATCTAAAACTTAAATAAATAAACTGATAATAATTGGATTAAAATCACAATTTCAATCAAGCTAATTCAATAAATCCTGGTGATTATCAATGGAATACAGAATGAAATGCTGATTTTTCCCGATCAGCCGGAAACAAAAATTTATCTGGATAATTTGTACTCTATTATAATGATTTATGTCTTTCTAGAGTCTTATTTATTTATTTATTTTTAGATTAGATCTTATTAGATTAAATTACCAAAGCCTAGACCACTAGGAACTGTGCGAACCAAAGGACTTTTGCCTTTTGATGTTAATTTGTGTCAATACATCAGATTATGTTAATTTCAGTAAATTCATAGTGTGTAATGTATGTATTTACTTTCCATTTTGTTTTCTTTACTTTGTTAACTCCAGTCCTGTCCCATTCATCCCCAATCATGTCCCATTCTATGGGGATGAATGGGACAATGCATATCCATATAAAAATAATTATTATTAATTAAAAATGATAACTTTTTATTAAAGTTAGTATGTTTATATGTAACTGATTACTGAAGTTTACTTATGAACCATGTTACAAAATTCTGAATTGCATAGGGTGAACGTTATTAATAAAAACATGAAAAATTTCCCGTTCGTCCCCACCCTCCTCTACTTTATTATTATTATTTTTTTAATTTCAGTTTTCACTTATTTTCAGATTTTTTTCATTTATTATAAATATTTACAATTAATTAATTAATTATTACTTTAGACAGCACTTGTTGGACAAAATAAGAAATATATTTAAAGAGTTTGTTTCCAGTGAAGGTTGCCGAAAAACGCTGGCAGTACCCGATAGGAGTACATGGAAAAACACAAAGTAAATTCATTTTAAGAATATTTTTTATTTTATAAGTTTACGTTTTGAAAAATTTTCAGTATTTGTAAATAATTTTGCTTTCTGAAAATGAATTTCTTACCCATTAAATTAGACCTTGTTTCCCAATAATTGATTGTTTTTAATGTTTTCTGTTTATTTCGGATTTATAAAATATCACGTGAATCAATGAAATTCCCGTTGAAACCAAAACAAGTTTAAATTAAAGAACAGGGTCGCAAACATACGATAGGGTAAAAATTTTGTGCAACAGCTTTCCGTGGGTCAAGATAGGATTCTAAAAATTTTAGATGTTTCTGTCAGAACCAACAAAAGGTAGCAAGAAAGCGTGGCGCTGTGGTAACTCGTCTGGTAGGCCGAAAAAAAAAAAAAAAAAAATCACTCTATCCTATGTTTTTGATCCATCCTCTTTAATTGAAATTTTGTTCGGTCTTAATCAGAATTTTTCTGATTCGTACTTCCCTTGTTAGAGAAACTTTGCATTCTACAGCTTAAGAATAATATATATACATATATTAAAAAAAAAAAAAAAAAAAAAAAAAATCAATTTTAAGTAATAAACACTGATTTGACGGTCACGATTTTTCTGAATGGAAAAATAGAATTCAAAAATATGTATTTTGCAATGAATAATAACTGAAAGCATTTTCCCGCAACAAGGGATTTGTCTGACCTTGGTGCTCACTGATAGAGAGCCTTAAATATTGATTTTACTCATATGTTATAAATTGAAAAGTTATGTAAAAAAGGTAAATCAAGTAAAAATTACAGGCGATTCAATTTTAAGAATTTCAAAATTAAAATCTGTGTACCGTACTCATAAAAAAAGATTTTCTGTGTGTGAAAAGGACGTCATACCCAAATAAAGTGATGTACAAAATTTCAGCACATTACCATGAAAAAATGTCAGAGATATGGGACAAGTAGGAGGATTAAAATAATTTTTTTTTTTAATGTTTTGACATACGTTATTAAGTAAAAGAAAAAAAAAAAAAAACTGAAGTGTAACAACATGACTTCTGTTTCGTACTACTATAAATTAAAAACTAATTTTTTTTTTATTTATTATTATTATTTTTTTTTTTTTGAGATAGTGTGTTTAGAAGATATAGATTTACCATAGCTTTTCACAAAGCTGCCAACCTAATCCGGAAGATTGTTAGTACTGCCGCATTTTACACACCACTTAATTTTTAGAGTAATTCTCTACAAATGTATTTACGATGAATTAGGAAGAAATATGCTCTAAAAAAAGACTGGTGTGGAAAAAGGGCGGTACTAACATTCCTCCGGATTAGGGTGGCAGCTCTGCATTCAGAAACCCTATTTAGTATCTAAGCAATATAAATGTGTTTAAAAACATTGGCTTTACCAGTTTAAAAACTGATTTTATACAGAAAGTATGAATCAGTAAAATTCCTATCGAAACTAAAGCAAGCTTAAATAAAAATGTACATTCGAAAAAATAAGACTGAGGTACAAATAATATATAACCGTACACTCTGAGTCAATATATAGAATTTTTAGCTACTTTTCAATGAATTAAAAAAAAAAAAAAAAAAAAAAAACAAGCATTGTTATTAAGTTATGTGTGGAATCAAAGTTAGGTGTTCCAATCATGTCTATTAGGTTCTGCGTTCGAAATCTGGAAGAGTACATAATACAAATTTTAGTTCAACTGAAAAATCTGTATAAAGGAAAATAAAAGTTTAATATGTTTTTGAATGTTTTATGCCAGATTTCAGATGATACTTTGTAAACTTTTAATTACTGTTTTCTGTCGATGTCATCAACAATATTTCAATATGCATATTAGAAAGTTGGTTATGTTGGCGAAAAGCTAAATAATTTTTAAAAAGTTCGAGATCTATGCTTTAATGTTGAACATCATTATTAGTATATTAGTTGTGATCACCTTTCTTTCGTACATTGTGCTCACGGTGAAAAAAACTTATTTTATTTATTTACATAATTTTTCTTTTTCTTTTACTTTCTTCTGGAATCATAGTCATCATTAGCTAGTGGATCTGCAGATCAGGCGCCTCAACGTCCTATTTGCATCACGCATTATTCAGCAGATCGTTTTTATTTATTCCTTATTATATAATACATACCTTTATTGATTCGATTAATTTGCTACATAAAGAGAAAAAGCAGAAAAGTTTCTGAGGGGGACTGCCGCCCCCCAACCCCCGCTCTATCTCTATAACGATCTGCATATATACATGTAATATGTATTCCTAATAACTGGTTGTCTTGTATTAATTCCCTGTAATTCATAAATACTTATACCAAATTTCATGCAAAATGATTACATATGGGAATTATTTTGTGTAACCCTGTAAATGAATTATGAAAACTATACCCACACTTCTCCACTGAAAAACATTCTTTTAAAATTTTTATAAAATTTCATTATATTTAACGCGGGATAACCATGTTAAAATACATTTTTAAGAAATACCGGGTATGGACCTCATTAGTACGAAATTATTTTATGTATCCAAGAAAAGGAGCCACAGTAATTATATACACTAAAAAATATTCATCTATTATTTCAACCTAATTTGACATCATTTGGATGATTACAGTACGTCATCAGAATTCTTTTGTGAGGTCCCGTAAATGAATTATTTTGTCTATACTTATGTTTTTTTTAGATTAACATGCTTTTAATCATCTTTATAATGTATGTAAATTCCATTATGTTCAATACAGCATAATCGCATTCTCTAATGTCCTGAAATTCTTTTGTATGTCTCCGTAAACGAAACTTAAACATTCCATACACAAGTAAAAACTGTTCAGCTTATTCTACGTTTTTCCTGAATAATTATTCGAAATTTGATAGAATTTGGCTGATTACATTGCATTGCCAGAACACTTTTTAAAGGCCCTGTACATTAATTAGAAAACCTTAGATCACATATTTTCTGCACAAGCATCTAACGTACGCTAATTTCATATTGTTGACAGAAATTAATGAAGTCAGAATGCGTTAAAACGAAATTCACCCCATATGCCGTATCGATAAGAATTCTGGAAAGTGTCCCTGTACACAATCCATAAAAATATAGACATAAAAATTTTTACAGCTATTTCTATACAGAGCCTGAACGTGTGTGCCAATTTGTAAGTCAATCGTAGGATTTTTGCGGCCGCTATTGCGGTATATGCAAATTCTGCCCATAGGCCGTAATGATAAGAAAAGTTTTGGTGCGTCCTTATACACGAACTACAAATGGAATACACACCCAAAACTATACAGCTAAAATTCCGCGTGGCTCATAAATATGTGTACCAAATTGCAAGTCAATAGCGTGATTATTGCGGTCGCTATCGCGGTACATAGAAATTCTTCCCATAGGCCGTAATGATAAGAAACACTTTGGCGTGTCCCTGTACACAAACTACAAATGGAAGACACACCCAAAACTATACAACTGATTCCGTGGGGCGCATGAACATGTGTACCTAATTTCAACTCAATGGCTTGTTTTGTGCGGCCGCTATTGCGCGGCAGACAGACACACAGACGGAACCCAAAATCTTTTTGTCTCAACAGAGGGTCGCCACTGACGTTTCGGCAAAAATTGAAGTCAATAGCTTGATTTTTGCGGTGGTTATCGCGGTACATACAAATTCTTCTCGTAGGCCGTAATGATAAGAAAAACTTTGGTGTGTCCCTGTACACGAACCACGAATGGAATACACACCCAAAACTATACAGCTGATTCTGTGGGGCTCATGAACATGTGTATCAAATTTCATGTCAATAGCGTTGTTCTTGCGGCGGCTATCGCGCGACAGACAAACACACAGACAGAACCCAAAACCGTTTTGAGTCTCAACAGAGAGCCTTACGTTTCGGCAATAAATTTGTAATTTTTTTGTTTTCTTCATTATAAATGTGTAATTTTTTAATTCATTCTTTACTAGCCGCCTTCGGTGACCAGCTGGTTCGTGATCCTTGAAAAATCCCACTTTACGAAACTCTTGTTCGGTGGCATTTCTGGTCCTACAACACCTTACTGACATATGAAAATAGATTTATTGAAAATTTTAACCACAGTAAATTCCCGCTCGGTAATTTACTGGTGTTGGCTTTGTGTATTCTATCTTTTGACAGCAGTTTTCGGTGTCATTTTATTGCAAGATGTTAGAAATTTGTCTTGGATAATTTATGTGTTTAAATTCATTATTGAAACCAGTGGCGTGTGGTGATATTTTGCTTTAGATAAGCATTAAAGTTTATTACAGTTCTCCCCATAGCTATAAAAGAGGACTTTTTTAGGCTAAAAATGTCATTTAAATTAGAAACATTCATTTAAGTAATGGACGTCAACAATTGTAATAAGACCTAGACAACAAATTGAAAATTTAAATACTGATGCATTTTTTTTTTTTTTTTTTTGGTAATTATGATAATAGAGGACAGCATCCTATATCACAGAAAAATTAACCTGAAAAATGCTTTTTAAATAATAAAAATATAAAACCTGATGTTAATCATTAAAAAATAGCATAATCATATCTAATTAAAGTTTCGTTTGTCATTAAATCAGGGCGCGAAATTTCCGCTCGCCAGCTCGCTATTGGCGAGTGGAATTTTTACTGTGGCGAGTAAAAATTTGGTCTAGTTATAGATAGAATTCTTACACGATATGGTGACAGAAAACATTCTTTTTATAGATTTAAATATGGCAAAATCTTGCCATCTTATAACCTCATATTTAATCCCAGTATGAGAAAGGAAATATGCTTAGTGCATGCATAAAAGTTTTAATCTCTTCGGCAGTTTCGTTTCTCCCACTGTGATTTCTCCAAGCAGAGTGAAAACAGACGAGCAGAAAACCTCTTTGCCCGTCGTCCACTATCCGGGAGAAGAGAAATGTGAAAGATTGCCTTTGCGATATTGGCAGATGAAAATAAACCCGAGCCCTTTTAAAGATACTGCCGATGTTTATTTTGTTGAATAGTGATCAAAAAACAGTTCGCATTTTCCAGTTTTTTATTGAAACTCCAACGATTTGCGCTTGTAATGGTTTGTAGGTATGTAAGCAACGATTTTACTGAAAAAGTTATTCCAAAATGGCTGTTTCAAATGACAACAATGAACAAGTTATACACATCGACATTCCGTCTGATTACAAAAATAAAATGGACGAAAAAGACATTTCTGATATAAAAAGTTAAATAAATAAATAGGTAAATAAGGAAGCTTAATCTTTCATAATAAAAGGATTTTCACAGGATATTGTTTAAGAAATAGTTTTTTTTCTTTTCTTCTTCTTTTTTTTTTTTTTTTCTTTAATGACTCTTTGCATTTATGTTATTAGACATTTTAACCTTTTTCAAATCTGGAATACAATACATTATAATGATTTTTAATTATAGATGATTATGAGACATGATGGTAAATGACACACTTTTAATATATATAATTTTAAGCATATTTGTAAAATAATTTCAAATAGTTAGGGGGGGGGGGAATGCGCAAAAAAGAAAAAAATGACAACTCTATTTTGTGGCGAGTAAAACTTTTTTTCGGCGAGTGTAATCTGAGTTGAAATTTCGGGCCCTGCATTAAATAATACATATATATATACTGATATCAAGGGGAACATACGAATTTATAATTGAATTAACTAACTGTAAAAATGATATTGCTATGGAGTCATACGCTACTATACGCTATTACAAAACATAGAAGCAAATTCGACTTTGCTTCTCACCAGGATAAAATTAAAGCAACTTTGTCGTATGCGATAGAGTGCTATGTAGCACAGGTTTTAGCTTGCTGGTATCTTACGTCTTCTATAAATGTTTATGGTTGGTTGGTTGGGTTTTACGTCGCACTAGTGCTGCGCAAGGGCATAAATGTTTATGTAAAAGAAGTATACGAATGCACTTTAAGAAAGGATTCTTTTTTTTTACCTTTGAATTTTTGCTTTTACTTTAGGCAAGCAATGCTTACATTGCTTCTATGGACTGCATGCCTCTCATTGAAACTAAACATTTATACCTTTTTTGGCATTAATAATAATACAGTAGAACCCCGCTAATCAGAACTAATTGGGCTCGGATTAAAAAAAATTGGAATTATCCGACATTCCGATAAAAATTCAAAAGAAAGAGATGTGTGCTAAGAAAAAAAACTAAGTTGTAAGTATGTACTCAGTGCAACTATCTCTTGAATTCTTTTATTCAAAAGCAATAGAAAGAGAATATGTACATATATCTCTCCTTTTCAGTAGAATAATGGATGCGCTCCTGTATGAAATGACCTTATCTATCTTACTACTATACGGAGAACAGATTGAGAAGAGACATTCCGTTAAAATAGTGAGCCATGACAGCGGGGGCTAAGTAATTTTTTCTTTCTTTCCCCACGTGCAGTCAAACGTATGGTTCAACACTTAATATTTCGAGAATGGAATCATCCCCTGTCCTGCTACCTCATGCTTGTAGGAACACGCGTCGTCTCACTGACTCTCTTCTGTAAAATCTAAATCACTTGTTTTGTTCGGATCGCGTTAAGTTCATTCATTAATTTTAATTCATATTTTAAGCATTTCAATGATGTCAAATTAACGATAAATGGACACAATGCCAATAAGTGGTTCGCATATCCAAGAAAAATCACAACTGAACACTTTAATGAAAGGAGACCCTGTATTTGCTGCATCTAAACGGATGGTTAGATCGTTGGAAAAAAAAGTCATGGGATTTGCCAGTTGTGCATAACAGGAGACAAATTATTTTCTGATTACATGTCTACCGAAGAATTCATAAAAGAATTCGATGATTTGATTTCATCCGAAAATTATTTACCACAGCAAGTGTACAACTGTGATGAAAGTGGCCTAAATTTTAAAGCGCTGCCGCAAAAAAGTTATGCTTGTCAAGAGGAGTCTTGTGCACCAGGCTTTAAAATGAGTAAAGAAAGAGTGACAGTCTTTGGCATGTTCTAATGCAACAGGTGATAATAAATTACCGCTCATGTTCATAGGGAAGTCAAAGGAACCTAGAGTATTAAAAAATGTGAACATGAATTCACTTCCTGTATTTTACAGGAATCAGAAAAAAGAGTGGATGACCGTCCAGATTTTTAAAGAAGGGCTCGAAAAGCAGTTTGTTGCAGCAGTAGAAAAATTCAATAAAAAGAACTTCAAACTCTCAAACCGTGCTTTACTGATTTTGGATACTGCTCCATCTCATCCAGCAGCAACATCATTGTGTTGTGGAAATATAAAAGAAGTGTTTCTACCTCCTAATGTAACAACATTATTGCAGCCTATGATCCAAGGGTTAACGTTACACAAAATTGTTTAGTTAAGTCGTGGAAGAAGTTATGGCCAAATTTAGCTGATTCTAGCGATGTTAAAGAGGGAGAAGCAAACAAAAATGAAATTATTCCGCTTATTAAATGTATCCCAGGCTGTGAAGACGAAACTGAACAAACTGTAACTGAGTGGTTGTTTTGTGATACTGAAGCCAATCAGTTATATAAAGATGAAGAAATCATCGCTTCAGTTCACAATAAGCCACAAGAGGACTCTAATCTAGAAGAAGCTGATGAGCCAGAGAATGTTCTCGCGTCACATTCTGAAGCTGCAAATGCGCTAGAAATAGCACTGCGATATGTAGAGCAGAGTGAAAATGCAACATCAACAGACATTATGTTCATGAGATGTTGGTATGATATTGCTTCCTCGTCTAGAAGGATATGATTTCGTCAAACAAATCTGACAAATTTCTTCACCCCCAAAAGATCGTTAATGTGTATGTGATGTGTTAATGTAATGTGTTTTTATTAAATGTAAGTGTGATCCTTTAATTATTGCAAAAGTTTCTTGAACGTGTCCAAAATTATGCATGCTGAAATAGTAAGTACTTTTTTGTTTTTAGTACAATTTCAATCTTTTCAGTTAATTTGTTCAAATAATGTAATTTCCAAAAATAAAATCGGTTGGAATTAAGCGGAATTTCGAATTAGCGGGGTTCGGATTAGCGGGTTCTACTGTAATAATAATAATAATAATAAACGCATAGACAGTTCGTGTTTAGAATATTTTAAATTTATTTATTTATTTATTGTCCTGTTTTTGCATAAAATAAATTATATGTTGTAAATTTTTTATAAAAAGCGTGCACTTGTATATATTTATCTACTATTTTTCAACCACTAAATAATAACCTTTTTTTTTTTTTAACCACTAAATTTCCATTGTTCGCATAAACCCTAGTTATATCCTTTTTCAGGGTGAGACACAATCTACGAGTAGAACAATAATAACGTTAATAAATAAATTCACATTTCAATTTGTGACTATAAAGAATTTATAAATTTTTAATTTTGCGCAAGACTGTATATCGTTTCTAAGACATTTATATATTTTATTTTTAGCTTTGAAAAAGACTGTGGCATCCAGCTGGTCAAAAATCCAGCTTTGAAAACTGTCGGAAAAGGGGGACCTGCTTCAACGAAACGATTAAGTAAAACAGACTTATTTTTTTCGGACTACGTTTCATAATACTCAATTTTTAAGTATTATTTTCATCTAGAAATATGTATTTAATTTTTATAACATGTTATGTAACTTTAATTAAAATTTTATTCACTAATCATTTGTAAATATTAAAAGTGTTATTTAAAAGTATATACATTTATATCTTGTTGCCTTTATGTTAAACTTATTTTACAAAGTAGAAAAATGTATGATTTAAAGTTTTGATAATGTTAAATAATACATACGAGTCTTTTTCTATAAACTGTGCTTTTCTTTCAACCTTAAAAAAAAAAGATTTTACTGCAATCACGTAGTATTTATAAGCAATAAAATATAGTCAGAAAAGATATAAAAACTAGTATGTTGTGGCCACCACAAGACTTTCTTCTATATTTTCCTATACATATTCAATCAGTAACAATATTTAAAAAAAAAAAAAATGATTTTTTTTTTCCTTTCTTTTTTTTTTTTTTTTTTTTTTTGTGAAAATTAATACATATTCAATCACTAACAATATTAAAAAAAAAAAAAAAAAAAAAAAAATAGAATTTTTTTTTTTTTTTTTTTTTTTTTTTTTTTGTTAAAAGTAAAAAAAATCGATAACTTTGTTTTAAATTATCACAGATTTATGGTTCAACCATTCGTTTTAAAGGTATTGACGAGATCTTTCGAATGATACCCATCTTCAAAATTTAACCCCCCCGGGGGGGGGGTACTTCCCCCCAGGGGGGGAACCGATGCCCCCCCATGCACAATTTTTTTTTCCTAGTTAACTACTACTATCATCAACAATTCAAATTAATTTTTCAATCACAAGTTTAAAATAACTCTCATTATGCCCATTTATACGGAATTTTGTCCTATGCTGCCATGTTAAAAATTTGCATAAAATGCGATCACAACGCCACCTGTTGAGCTATTGATCCCCAAATCTAATGGGCACCAGTTCATGTCAGGGTGCAACTAAATACCAAGTTTGGTTAAATTTCATTCATTGGTTCGTGAGATACAGCGTCCACAAAAAAATGATACAGACACACAGACAGACAGACAGACACACAGACAGACAGACAGACATTTTTTAAAAACTATCAATTCGTGTTCAGGACATCCCAAAACGTGTAGATCCGTCAAAAAACGGAGGTCGAAAATTTTCGCGAATCCAATACTTTCTCTATATTACATATAGAAGAAAGTAAAAAATCTGGTGTGAAACAACCACACGACTTCCATTACCCACTATTACACGTATTATATGCATTTTTGAAAGATAATGTGATCAGAAAGCATAAAAGTGACCTAAAGAGAAAATCGTTAGAGCCGTTTTTGGGATACCAACTTTTACAAAAAATCAATTATTGACCGGAAAACAATAATTACACACAAAAGGATATTTAAAAGTGAGTTAATAGGGCGAGTTTGAAAAAAAAAATCCGTACAGCCGTTTTCAAAGGAACGCGCTTGCAAGACCTGAAATTGAGCTATTTATACAGGACGCCTATCAATTTTCATGAACTAACCAACTATATCATTCGAAAGGATATCTGATAGAGTGTTTATATAGAAAATTTGAAGAAAATCGTTAGAGCCGTTTTTGAGATACGGACTTACGGTCCCACTTCCGGTTTCCGATGTCCTACTTCCGGTTAAACTCAATTATTGACAGGAAAACAATAATTACATACAAAAGCATATTTAAAAGTGAGTTAAAATGGCGAGTTTGAAAAAAATCCGTACAACCGTTTTTAAAGGAACGCTTTTGCGAGGCCTGAAATTGAGCTATTTATACAGGACGCCTATCAATTTTCCTGAACTAACCAACTATATCATTCGAAAGGACATCTAATAAAGTGTTTATATAGCAAGTTTGAAGAAAATCGTTAGAGCCGTTTTTGAGATACGGACTTACGGTCCCACTTCCGGTTTCCGATGTCCCACTTCCGGTTTTTCAATTTTCACCAAAATTTGGAAATTTCATCTGTACACCAGACGTATTTCAATTCTAAAGTTTCGTAGCTCTATCTTTATTAGTTTCTGAGCTATAATAGCCAGAAGATTCTCCACATACATACGCACACACACACATACATACACACTGACCAATTGCCAAAAACCACTTTTTTGGACTCAGGGGACCTTAAAACGCGTAAATCAGGTGAAAACCCGATATCGAATTTTCAGACCGAATACAATACTTCCATTACCTACGGTAGTAGGGTAATGGAAGTAAAAATCTGGAATGACTCCACTCGACTTTCCGAACATTTTAATTACTTAAAGTAATGCAAATAGTTCAATAAACAAAAGGGAAAATTATGAAAAGGTGTTTGAGTATCTTTCTCCATTGTTTAATTTTACGCGATTGCATTTGAAATAATTTCAGCCCATAGCTCATAACGATAAAGAATTTTTCGTTGTTTTCCTGTAAAAATCTATAAAGGCTAGATTCACCAAAATCTATACAATTTGTGTGACGGTGAGCTATAACATGTGTTTGAATTTTCAGCCCAATGGAATTTGCTCAATCAATCGTTTAGACGCTATTGCACTTTAAAAAAATTTGAACCCATAGATCATAATATTTCTTTGTGCCCCCTCCCCCCCCCCCAAAAAAAAAAAAAAAAAAAAAAAAACCTAAGTAAGTGCTAGATTCACCAAAATCTATATATTTCGTGTGTTTGTGATCTATAATATGTGTATAAATTTCAGTTCAATCGAATAAGACGTTTAGACGCTATCACACTTTAAAAAATTTGGCCTAATAGGCCATAATGATAAAGAATTGTTTTTGTGCCCCTAAAAAAAAAACTATAAGTCCTAGTTTCACCAAAATCAATATGTTTCGTGCTATGGTGACCATAGCATTCATACCAATTTTCAGCTGATTCGAACAAAGCGTTTCGGCGCTATGTTGTTCACTCACGCACTACACACATGCATACATACATCATCGCAAAAATAGTAAAAAGGAACTCAGGGGACCTCGAAACGTATAGAAACAGCAAAATCTTAAAATCGGATTTTTGACATGATTACAATACTTTCCTAACATGTGTATGTTTGGAAAGTAAAAAGGGTTTATATTTACTTTATTAATATATTCCACTATTAAGACTCAAACAATGTATAGGTGAATAAAAATACTCACTAAATCTGCTTCTTATGAGAATGCTACTTAAATATTATTGAAGCAGAAAAAATAGTTCGAGTACAAAAGTATTTAAATACAGAATTTCTATGAGCGAAATTTCATGTGAGTACAGATTAACACCAATAAACCACACTCAACAAAATGAAATTAACTTATATTCTTTGTAGGAACAAAAGAATGTTTCCATAGAATATAGTATAAAGAATATTTTACCTTCATTTAAATATCCACAACAGTATTTAAATAGGAGGGTGTTCGTAATTAAACTGGGTCTATTTCTGTATCTGTAAAATCCGGGTTGAGTCGAAAATTTGTAGACAGACAATTTAAAAAATGTGACAATTTAAAAAACTTTTCTGAACTGTTGTTTCAAATACACACTAGGTATGTTCAAATGCCTCCACGTTAAACAATAATGATATTCCTACAGTAAGGTAAGGTACGAGAAAATAGTCTCAATACTACACCTGATTATTATTATTACATCAGATTCATTATATTGGGAAAATCGTCGATTTTCTTTTTTTAACCGAAAACAATAGTTTTTTTGCGTTCTTTCTTTCGCAATGAATAAAGATTTCAATTGTTATTCATAAATGCCAACGCAGTAGAAAGCCACAGGGAATTTTTTAAAAGATAAACAATATCTGGCAAGGAAATATTCAAAAGGTGTCGTCTTCAAAAAATATTGAAAAAAAAACATATGTGATTCTACGCTTCATAAAACACCAGAAAGTGAAAAAATATCGGCTGAAATGAATTATAGCGACCACAAAAAAGTATCAAAATTAAGCATATTTGGCGATTTAGCACTGTTAGGCGTTCAGTTCGCTAGCACCGAGATTGCCGTGTACGAACAGAACCGTGTTTCGTTTCTCTGCCAAGTACTAAAAATCAAACGCCTAACAATGTGAAATCGCCAAAAAGGCTTAATTTTGATAATACTTTGTGGTCGCTGTAATTCATTTCAGCCGATAGCTTTTTCACTTTCTGGTGTTTTAGGAAGAGTAGAATCACATATATTTTTTTCAATATTTTTTGAAGACTACACCTTTTGAATGTTTCCTTGTGAGTGCAAATTATTACTATTTACTTTCTATTACCTATAAACGATAGGATAATTTTCATATTTTTAGCCTAATATATATATTTTTTGTTTGACCAAAAACGGTTGAGGGAAGACGCTAAAAGGAAACTGTGTATATTGATATAGGGTATCGATATTATTTAATATTATGATTTTTTATTATATTTCTCATAGATATCCTTTCAATTCTCAGGATTTTATTACGAGTTTTCAATATACTTTTATCCACTTGGAAAATTCATTGTTAATAGAAACCTTAAAATCAACTTTTAGAAATTCATACAGCAGGAAATTGTACTACAATACAATGAAAATTTAATGACACTATTTAGCATTATCAGTTCTTAGATAACATATAGCCTAGATAAACCATTCATAACGCATTGATTGAGTTCACACAAATTTATTAACCTATACAACATTCAATATACTTGTATCTCAATCCTAAATTATACAGCAGAGTCAATAACGTGTCAGTTTCCACAAACGCCGCGATCACAAGATGAAATTCCGAAAAGGGCAACAGAATTCCCTGTTGATTACGTCATGACGGGATAAGCAAATTAAACGCATTCTTGGACTGCGAAGTGCCGGTGGCGTTGCTAAGACAACTTCATTCTGGTGTAATGCATTCCTGATAAATATACAGAGTCTATAGATATCTTAGTAAACTAGGATAGTTAATTCATATTGAAGCACGTAATTACAAACAGCTGACGGAATTTAAACATATGTAATGTAATAAGCAGTTGCAGTGACCAGTACGCTTGTTCAGTTAAAATGTAGGAAATAAATTATTCAGGAGATTCACTGTAGAGAAAAGGGGGAGGGGACAATTAAATAGTTAAGTTTTTCGCACGGATGTGAAAGAAAAATAGGCAAATGAAAGTTCTTCAAATTGCATAATTTTGCGATTAGAATAGTTTATTTCTTACTTTGCCTCCTACTTGTGCAAACATGAAGTTTTAATTGCGATGCTCACTGGGTGGATAAAGCGTTATGGGGGAAGAAGTTTTCCCGCAGGAAAGAACCGCCCATTGAAGCTACAGTTAGCAGTGTTATAACTCGTTTGCAAACTGTAATGAGTGGTGACGACACGACACATAAAATAGGATTTATATGCGTGTAAACATTTACATGCGAATAAGTACAGTTTTTCATGAAAATGTGTGTTCTGGTCGCGCACAGCACCCTCTATCGACAAATAGCTTAATTATTATTTTTTCTTTACCAGATTCAGTTCTATCAATTCATTCAATAGTTATGACTTTTTAAAATATCTAAAAACTTATGGGACACACTGTATATTTATATTTCAATTTGCGACGAATCTGGGAACAATTTTATTTAAACATATTTCTAGGACATTTTACGATACAACTGTAATATTTTGTAGATCACCTTACTAGGGTATTGGGCGCGTTCAATTAATTATTTTTAGTATGAAAACTTCAAATTTGTAAAACTTGAAATTGAATTCCCTGAAATTTTTGATCTATTTTATAAAAATTTGTACAATTTTTTATGCATCTTTGTATTTTGTTATATATGTCAGAGATTATTACTTTCCGAACACTATAGTGAGGAAAGTATTGTAATCATGTCAAAAATCCGAATTCGAGATTTTGATGTTTCTATACGTTTCGAGGTCCCCTGAGTCCGTTTTCACTATTTTTACGATGATGTATGTATGTGTGTGTGTATGTGTGTATGTATGTATGTATGTGTGTATGTCTGTGAGTGAACACGCTAGCGTTTAAACGCTTTGTTCGAATAAGCTGAAAGTTGGTGCGTATGTTGTAAGTCACCCTAGTACGAACCCTATAAATTTTGGTGAATCAAGCACTTATAGTTTTTTTACAGGGACACAAAGAAAAATTCTTTATCATTATGGTCTATGGGACCAAAATCTGAAAAGTGCGATAACATCTAAACGCCTTATTCAATTGAGCAAAAAATTTATACACATATTATAGGTCACAGTTAATCAATCTGTATAGAGTTTGGAGAATCTGGCACTTACAGTTTTTTTACAGGGCCACAAAGAAAAATTCTTTATCATTATGGCCTATGGGGCCAAATTTTTAAAAGTGCGATAGCGTCTAAACGCTTATTTAATCTAAACAAAAAAGTTGTACACATGTTATAAGTCAAAGTTGCACGAACTGTATAGATTTTGGTGAATTTAGCACTTACAGTTTTTTTTACAGGGGCACAAAGAAAAATTCTTTATCATTATGGCCTGTGGGACCAAATTTTTACTTTCTTCTATATTCAATAGAAGAAAGTATTGGATTCGTAAAAATTTTCGACCTCGGGGTTTTGATGGATTTACACGTTTTGAGAGCTGTAGAACACGATTTGATCATTTTTAGAAAATGTCTGTCTGTTTGTCTGTCAGTCTCTGCGTGGGTGTGACAAACTTTTGTGGCAATTGTATCTCAGGAACTACTTCACAGAATTTCATACAAATTGGTATGTAGTTGCACCTTGGCATAAATGAGTGCCTATCAACTTTTGGTAAAAATTGTCTTACAGGTTGCGTTGCCATCCCGCTTTATCTAAATTTTTAACATGGTGGTATAGTACAAAATTTTGTATAAATGTGCATAAAGAAAATTATTTTTTAATAATCATTATGAAATTTACCAGAATTATTTATAATAGAGATAGTCCAACTGGTAAAAAGTTTTGTATGTGTAGGAGCCTCGCCTCCCCCCTCGAGGGGAGTAAATTTTCATGATGGGTATCTTTGAAAAGAACTTGCCAGTACCTTTAAAACGAATGGTTGAACCATAGATCTGCGATAATTTAAAATGAAGTTATCGATTTTTTTAAAAATGTAATATTGACAATAAAATTGACTTTTTTTGGATATTTATAGTGTTATACTACTTCTCCAATATGGAAATCATCTGCATTATCATGGAAGATAATTTTTTAAATAATAATTTTAATAAATTATTTTTACTGAGTGAATTTGTATAGGAAAATGTAGAAGAAAGTCATGTGGTGGCCACAACATACTAGTTAAAAGTGCGATAGCATCTAAACGCCTTATTCAATTGAGCTGAAAATTTATATAAATATTATAAATCACTGTTGCAGTCACTATAAGCATTTTGTTGAATCTAGCATTTATAGGTTTTTTACAGGGATACAACGAAAATTCTTTATCATTATGATTTATGGGCTCTAAGTTCAGTAGCGTTCAATAAAACATCGTGTAATATATGGAAAAAAATACTCAAACACTTTATTATGGTTTTATCTCTTTTGTTTGTTTAACAACTCCTCTTTCTTTACTTTATCTACAAAACTGTTAATTACTCAATGTTCGCAAAGTCGAGTGGAGTCACTCCAGATTATTTTTTAAGGAATTAAAATCAGGGGTTTGAATTTTACGAAAACTCTTATATATTTTATTTATTCTTTCACTACAAAAGGAAAATTCTTTCTATACACAGAAAAATAAACTTTTTCTTAGAATCTATGTAAATTTTATTTCAGTAAAATTAGAAAAGATCAGAATCAGTCTCCTTAGTTTGTAATTAAAACAGCGTACGTTAAATGTATATTTTCCGCTATATCTTTTACTTTATGAAAAGGGAAAGGGTGAATTTCATGTGTTTTAAAATTCCAATTTTATGGCATTTTATATTAATTCATAGTAATATGATTTTTTTTTAAATTTCAGTGCTGATGCACCACTTGTACACGAAGATTTACAAGCTCATAGAGACCGATTCTTACAAAACTAAAAGGTATTATTATTATTTATTATTATTATTATTATCATTATTTTTAAGAAGAGAACAATTGAGAAAATCAGATATAATATCAATACATATTATTCAAAAGGCTTATTGTAATAATTGCTTTACTATTCGTTTTAATAGGGCGGATATGGAGAACTATTGTTCAGTTGGTGATACAAGCACTAAATCTGGCGGAGTTAATGTTTGAAACACGTAGACAATCAAAAGTACTTTGGTCAGAAACTCCTTTTAGGTATTTCCGGCAAAAACAAAATGGCCGCAAATAGGAAATAGGGTAGGATGTAAATGGTTGTATTTTCGGTTGTTTTAATGGTACACAGATGTTTTTGGTGTCGAGTCGAATATTACATTTTTCGGATTAAGGAATGTGATTCTGCTAGTACTGAATTGATAACACCTACCAAAAATCTAATAGGGTAGCAGAAAACGGTGAAATAATTATTATAATTAAAAGCTTGTGGGATAATAACAGTATTCACAAATTATTGTAACTTTTAGTAGAATAAGACATTGTTAAATTATACATCCACTGTTAAATACAATACATTGAGTACGTTTAAGTGCATCGTCCTTTACAAAATCAGAGCGCAGAGCACAATAATTCGCCTTTCGTGCATCTGCTGTGTGATGAGCATTAAAGTTTGCAATCACAGCAGATGAGTTTAACAAAGTAATCGAACACGGGGCTCATTTCTTATTTACCTTATGCCAACCAAAAGCCAAAAGATCTTTATAAGTAAGATTTGGTAAGTGACTTGTCGACCACAACTGTAACTGCAAATAAGTTCTCAATATGCGTTGGTACAAAGCACCCTTACTGATGGAAGTCTGTCCATTACTTCATTTTTTTAAATAAATGCTTTCAAAGCTGATTTCAGTTTCTCCACTACTCTTATTATGCAGGCTTATAACAAATCGTTCTATATTACGAACGTAAGACTCAGTTAATTCCATGTTTAGTGTGAAAATTTCTATGAATATATTGGTTATACTTGGAAACATTTAACACGTTTTCCATGCACATGTTTCTTCATTTCAAGCAAATACTAACAGCCTGCCACAACCTTTAAACGCGTGAAAATACAGTAATACTTTCGAACGTACTGAACCAATAGGTTGATCTATTTTTCCTACATTAATATAGCGAAAAGTGTTACTTTTTCCAGAAGCTAAGCATCTGCTTCCAGTAATAACTGTGATAACTCTGCATAGTATGCAACCGAGAGTACATACCCCATCAGAATCTACAGTTCGAATGATGATCAATTTGTCGTTTGAACGTGTTTGGTTAAATGCGTGAAGAATTACGGTACAGACCATTACTGACACCTTAGTGACCCCATTACTGAAACAACTTGTCAAAGATTTGTAGAATAAAGGGTTTTCTTTACAGCTATGTTAAGGAAAGGTATATTTATTGGAGCTGCTCGAGACAATATTCATGAAGATGCAAAAACTACACTATCCCAACAGTCATTTCACGGAAATTGTCTCTGTTTCAGCCAATCTCTTCCAGTGAAGAAGGAGAAAAGCGTCTTTCAAAAGGCTCTTACACAGACCTAAAATAACTTACAAACAAGTAGATATTTATAATGAAGTGAAACCATACCCATCTGAGTTTACGGTTCCTGAAATATTTTTTTAGCGATGATGATTCTTTAATTCATATTGATGTCGTAGAATCAACATTTAGTGCAAGAATGAGAAGGTTTGCTGAAGTATTCTCGGAACATTTTAACGAAGAATATTTTATCAAAAGATGAACAGCTTTCAAGCAGCTGTTTGTAGCTCAGAAACACTTGAAATTTCTCTAACATGTCCCGCTTTTAGGGTCCCTGTTTACAATAAAACATACAATGCAACAACAAAACACCAAATTAACATGCATTTAACTCAGTTTAGTTTCTTAAGTCACAGCATTGTTTAGTAATAACATTTGATCAACCTTTATACAAAACTGCAAAGAAGCTTCAGTGGATTCTTCCTGCGGAATTTGGAGAAGACGAGCTAATTGTTATGTTGGGGCATTGTATATTCAAGTTTATCATTGGATCAAGACAACAAATGTAACATAGACAAAATTAAAAGTTGTGGATAATTTAGTACTTTGCAGAGGGATCATTGGAAGTCATGTAAATTGTTTTTGGAAAAGGTAACACTTTTCACTCCATTAATGTAAGAGAAATATCTCAATATATTGGCTCAGTACGTTCGAAAGCATTGCTGTATTTTTATGCGGTTACGGGTTTTGACGCACTATCAGCGTTTATTTGGCATGGAAGAACATAAGTACAAAAAGCGTGTTAATGCTTTTCCAACAATAACTATTCACGGTATTCATGGAAGTTTTCACACCAACCATGGAATTAACTGAGGCATATATTCGTAATATCGAACGATTTGTTGTAATCCTGTATGAAAAAACTAGTGGTAAAACTGAAATAAATAAAATTCGCGATCATTTATTTACATAAAAAAATGCAGTAGTGGACAGACTTCCGCCAGTAAGGGTGCTTTGTACCAACGTATATTGAGAGCTTACTTACAGTCACAGTTGTGGTTGACAAGTCACTTACCAAACCTTATTTATAAAGATCCTTTGGCTTTTGTTTGGCATAAGGAAGATAAAAAAGAGACCCCGTGTTCGATTGCTTTGTCTGAAGCAATCGAATCTGCATGTTGTCGTTAACTCATCTGCTGTAGCTGCAAATCTTAATGCTCATCACGCTGCAACTGCTTGAAAGCCGAATTATTTTGCACTGCACTCTGATTTTGTAAAGGACGATGCATTTGAACATAGTCAATGTACTGTATTTAACAGTGGGTTTATAATTTAATAATGTCTGATTCTACTAAAAGTTACAATAATTTGTGAGTACTCTTATTATCCTTCAAATTTATAATTATAATAAACATTTCACAATTTTTTGCGATGGTATTGGATTTTTTGTAGGTGCTATCAATTCAATACTAGTAGAATCACATTTGTTAATCCGGAAAATGTAATATTCGACACCTAAAACACCTGTGTATCATTAAAACATCCGAAAGTACTACCATTTACACAATACGATATTTCCTATTTGCAGCCATTTTGCTTTTGCCGGAAATACCTAAAAGGAGTTTTCGACCAAAAGGCTTTTGGTTGTATTTGTATCCTTCGTGTTTCAGCTATGAACTCTACTAGACTTGGTGCTTCTCTCACCAAGTGAACAGTTCGTTGTTAATTTTGCTCTTAACGGACGTACTATTAAATTGTTGTATAAAAATATTTCGTATTATGGTCTATGCATGGTATTTCTTGTCTGTGTATTTTAATTCAGTTACACTCCATTTATCATGCTCAGAGGCATTGTTTCTACAGACAATTGTGTGTCCAGAATAAATAACAATGTGCTGAAGAAAAAAATCGAGCACTGATACCATTTTTGCTGATTTTTTTTTGTAAAATGACCTCTTGAATCAGAATATGACCCCCATTTTGCTCAATCACCCACCGTTTTCGCAGGACACCACCCTCTACCGCAATTTTTATTACCATTCGGTAATTTTACGACCAAGTATTTGATTTGGAGAATGGAAAATTATTTCAACACTTAAAAACAGAAACGATATAATGTATAATAAATAAAAATATTAAATGATTAATAAAATATAATAAACGTAATTTATAATTTCAGTGGCAAATTCCCCCCCCCCCCCCCCAAAAAAAAAAAAAAAAAAAAAAAAATCCTCTTGCTGCAAATGTTTATATTTTTGAATTTTTCACTTCTGTAGCTCTTCAGAAGATATTTATCAGTTAAAATATTCTTTTCCTCCCCTACAAATCGAATTCATAGCCACAAAATGACCGAAAAGTTATAAAAATTGGGGGGGGGGGGGTTTCCCAAAAATCGGTGGGTGATGGGACAAAATGGGCGTCCTATTCGGATTCAGGAGATCATTTTACATAAGAATTTGTATGAATGGTATTGGGGCCAATTTTCGTGCAGAGCAGTGTAATAAGTTTACAAGGCATCACAAAATAATCCAAGGCCTTATGGATTATGGTGCCTGTTAATTACTGGATGATTGTTTTCGATAGTATCCTACCCATATTTGGCAAAGAAATATTCAGTGGGTATTTATCAGTGTTACGATACTTGGGGACATTTATATTCAACTATCACCAGTCATTTTGAGAAGTGATATTTTATATACCTAATAGGCTACTAATATTCGAAGTTATTACTCAACCGTTACAATAAAAATTTAGTGGTGGATATCGAATAAAAATGTCCCCAAATCTGGCAACACTGGTATTTATGAAGGCAATAACCCACTCATATATCATCTCATTATTAAGCGAAGGTAATTTTTTAAACATTTTATACGCTGAAGTATTTAGCACTTTCGAATGCTGACGTTTGTCAAATATCTTAAGAAATACGCACTGAATTATTTTCTTGGAACTTCAGCGGTGTAAAAAAAATGGCATAACACATTTATTTTCATCGAAGATTTTTTTTTCCTGAAGGTCATAAGGATTACCAACAACTATTTAAAGACAAAACTACTGTTTGTGAACACATCACGCAAAAAATAGCTTTACCCTATGTGACTAAATATCTCTCATTGCGGTATTTTGTGTCTAACGTAGTACGACAAGTTTTCTAAAGCAGGTATTGCACTGAGTTGAATATTTTGCGGAATATAATGGAAAAAATCTTAGATCGGCACCCTATGACTTTGTGATACACCCATTGAAATACAGATAATTTTACGAAAACATTGATATTTAAATAGGCATTAATGGTTTGTAAGTAAATACTCGAGTTAACTACACCCGAAACAAGCCAATTCGAGCTACAAAAATCCCGATAACAGCATTATAGACACCGCAAAACATAGATATAGCTTGTTAAGGAACATCATTCAACATTTTAATGGTAAATCTTTCGTTGAGAAAGGCACAGCTTAGAATTTAAGGAATTTATTCATGCTCAGATGACCTCCTTTAGCGAAATTTAGTATGGCGAGAAATGGTACATTTTTCAAAGCTAGTAACTGCGTTTCGAAGTAAAAAAAAAAGGCTTCTAGACTCCGGCAAACCTGGAATACTTTTATTCCCGTCAAATTTGTCACCAATCTCGACAATTCGCAAAAATTGTTACCAAGACCGAATTCTGTCGCAGCCAATAAAATGCTATTGTGTTCCTCGTACTTTTACACGTATTTTTACTTCAACAGTTTTAATAAAGGAAAAGAGTTTTATTTTTCATAACAATTATACGGACTCTAATATTAGGTTATGTTGAAATGTCTATGCCGGTATGTCAAAAAATGACAAAAAAAAAAAAAAAAAAAAAAAAAAACAAGTCCTTCCGGCTTATTCGGAAGGGTAGGTTGATTTCTTTTTTCTTATCAAGTAGCCGTCATTTTGTTTCAAAATGGCGGCTACAAATTATTAATGGACTTCATCTAAGATATTGTTGCAAATCAAGTTTTTTTTTTTTTTTTTCGTAGAATTTCTTTTAAAGAGGCTCAGTAAGTTGATAAAATGTTAGTTTTCTACATTTCTAGTTTGTTTTAGCATTAAAATAGCATAATTTTTCCTTAAAAACGCATTAAAAAGATCCAGTAATGCAGATAATGGATTTGGCGCCGAATTTGGCGACTTTCCCCCATGGCGACTTTTTTGGCGACTTTTGGCGAGAAAATACTTATCGATCTATCAAAGAGGGACGCACGAGTTGGTTCACGAGTTACGTGAAATTTCTTGATTTTTGTTGTTTGAATGATAAATCCATTTTTCAACTTTGATTTGAATTAAGTATTTCAAAAGTTACCGTGATAACAAATTTTCAAGTGGCCGCCACTTGGAAACAATACAGAGAAACAAGTTGCCCAGCAAACACATCCAAGATATTTGAGGCCTAGGTTCACTGTCCAACTGTGGTTCAAATCAGTGCCGTGTTTCAAAAGTTATCATTATGGCAAATTTTCAAGTGGCAGGTTAAGTGGCTGCGACTTGGAAACAAATGGCGAAACTACTTGCCCAGCGAAATCATCCAATATATTTGTATGATAAGACCATTGTCTAGTTCTAGTTTAAATTAAATCAGTATTTCGAAAATTATCGTCGTAAGAAATTTTCAGGTGGCACCACTTGGAAAAAAAATGCGTAGTGAGATGCCCAGCGAACTTATCTGAGATATTTGAATAATAAATCCACTACCCAAATTTGATGCGAATTGATTCAGTATTACTAAAGTTACCATAATGACAAATTTTCAAGTGGCCGCCACTTGAAAATAAAATTACGAATGAAATCACCGTGAACTTATCCTAGATATTTGAACCATAAGTTCACTATCCAACTTTTATTTGAATCAGTTTAGTATTTTAAAAGTTATCATGATGGCATATTTTCAAGTGGCTGCAACTTAGAAACAAGATGGCGGGATAAGTTGCCCAGTGAACACATTCAAAATAATTATATGATAATATCACTGTCCAAATTTGGTTTGATTTTGTGTATTATTTCAGAAGTTATCGTAATTTTAAATTTTCAAGTGGTAGCCTGATTTCAAGTAGCCCCGCTTAACTTAAGATATCCGCCACTTTATTAAAAATGTGGATAAAGTTCATTGAGACACTTATGTAATCTATGTATACGTCAAGATTCAAACAAATTCGGAATACGCTTTTTACAATTTGAATTTGAAATTTTCAAGTGGTCTCCACTTGAAAACAAAATGGCGGAACAACGCGATTGGCAAACTCATCCAAAATATTTATAAGTTCACTGTCCAAATTTGGTTCGATTTGGAGTATTATTTCAGAAGTTATTATGATTTTAAAGTTTCAAGTGGTAGCCTGATTTCAAGTGGCCCCGCTTAACTTAAGATATCCGCCACTTTATTAAAAATGTGGATAAAGTTCATTGAGACACTTACGTAATCTATGTATACGTCAAAATTCAAGCAAATTCTGAATACGCTTTTTACAATTTGAATTTGAAATTTTCAAGTGGTCTGCACTTGAAATCAAAATGGTGAAGCAACTTGGTTAAAAAACTCATCTAAGATATTTATAAGATAAATTAAGTTACTGTCCAAATTCGGTTCGATTTGGAGTATTATTTCAGAAGTTATGATTTTAAATTTTCAAGTGGTAGCCTGATTTCAAGTGGCACCGCTTAACTTAAGATATTTGCCTCTTTATTAAAAATGACAGATATAGTTCATTAATAAACTTCATTGAGATCTTTATGGGGTCTGTATTTACATCAAAATTCAAACAAATTCGGAATACGCTTTTTACAATTTAAATTTTCAAGTGGTCTCCACTTGATATCAAAATGTCGGAGCAACTTGATTAACAAACTCATCTAAGATATTTATAAGATAAGTTAAGATACTGTCCAAATTCGGTTCGATTTGGAGTATTATTTCAGAAGTTATTATGATTTTAAATTTTCAAGTGGTAGCCTGATTTCAAGTGGTCCCGCTTAACTTAAGATATCCGCCTCTTTATTAAAAATGGCGGATACAGTTCATTAATAAAGGTTATTTGAGACACTTGTATAAACTATGTATACATCAAAATTCAAAAAAATTCGGAATACGTTTTTTACAATTTGAATTTGAAATTTTCAAGTGATCTCCACTTGAAAACAAATGGCGGAGCAACTTGGTTAACAAATTCATCTAAGATATTTATAAGCTAAGTTAAGACACTGTCCAAATTTGGTTTGATTTGGAGTATTATTTCAGAAGTTATTATGATTTTAAATTTTCAAGTGGCCCCGCTTAACTTAACATATCCTCCACTTTATTAAAAATGGCGGATAAACTTCATTAATAAACTTTATTGAGACCTTTATGTGGCCTGTATTTACATAAAAATTCAAGCAAATCTTGCTTTAAATCTTATTTTTACATTGTGGGTTTGAAATTTTCAAGTGGCTGCCACTTGAAAACAAAAAGTCGGAGCAACTTGGTTAACGAACTCATCCAAGATATTTATAAGATCAGTTCACTGTCCAAATTTGGTTCGATTTGGAGTATTATTTCGGGAGTTATCGTGATGACAAAATTTTCATTATATATATCTTATATATATATTATAAATGTGAATGTCCGTTTATTTGACTGAGTTTCACGCTAAAACTGCTCGATGGATTTCGATGAAATTTGTTATGGAGATAGCTTATACCCTAACTTAAAAAGTTGGCTACCTTTTATTCCGAAAAAAAATTTGTTTTTGCGATTTTTATGCATAAAATAGCAATTTTGTAAGCTAATAATAGCAAAAAATTAGCCATTTAAATTTATCCATAATTTAATTGTTGCCAAAAAAAAAAAAACGAATTTATTTATTTTTTTCAACAGGAAAATAAATACATTTCTCTAAACGTGAACAAAAATTAAAAAATAAATAAATAAATAAATAAATAAAAATAAATAAATAAATTATGCATCTCAAAAAATTGACGTCATTTTTAATTTAAAAATTCTTTTACAAAGTGCTAATATAGTTTAAGATGCTAATGTGTGTTCTACTAAAATCAGTTTTATTTATAGTAGATCCTCCTGGGTGATTTTTTAAATTGTTGCGTTGAAGTACACCGAACATTTTTCGCCAAGAGGCTTAATTTAGCATTTTTTAATCTAGGTAGTTCAAGAAAAATATAAAAGAGGTTTAATTTAGCAACAGCAATTTTAATCTAGGTAGTTCAAGAAAAATGTAAAATTTATAAAATACTACAAAACGAAAAAAAATAAACTGAAATAGTAGTCACATAAATGATCTATTTTTATCTGAGTAGATAATTTTATAGAAAAAAAAGTGCAGTTTTAAAAATAGAAAATTTATTTCATTAAGCACTATTTTAAACCTAAAAACCATTAATAAAATAAACAGAATATGAAGGGTTCTTATATGTTAACGAAAAGGTGTCCGATAAAACGCTTTCTATTTTTATGCAAGAAATTATACAAAAAAAAAAAAAAAAAAAAAAAAAAAATCGCTAATATGGCGACAAAAATTCAAAAGCCGCCAAGGGTTGGTTGGTTGGTTGGAGGATTAAGGCCGATTGACTCCTTATGTGTCCTAGGCCTATAGGGGGAATGCCCTCCGTGGGGGTCTTTCTAAGGGGTCCTAGCCCGTATTTACGCGAGTTTCGGAGGAAACCACGGAAAACTCCGAACGGCTAGGTCGATGAGCGCGACCAGGGATCGAACCCGGCACCTCCCATCTACCAGCTTTGAGCGCAGAACCGCTCGGCCGCTGGAAGCCGCCAAGGGAGAGATTCAATAAAGTTGTGTAGCACGATAATGTTTAGTTATTTATTTATTTTTTTATATACCAATCACTACGCTAATTGAACATACAAACAGCTGCTGTGTGTGACTGCACTTGCACGCTGTCGGGCAGAAATATTTGATTAATTCAAATTAATATTTAAATAACTAAACAAAGATATGTTTAATAGAAAGCATAGTCTTGGAGACAAACTTGGCGAGTGGGTTATTTGCTTTACTCCTGTGGAACAAGTGACTATTTTTAGACTGTCCCAGAACATTCATCGAATAATGACTTATACTGTACGAGTAACAGCTTCAACTGTTTCCAGAATATTCGAAGAATTAACACCAGCTATTGGACTATTTTCGAAAATATTTGTTTTAATAATAGTTTTGTTGTACAGATTCGAGAAGTTCAAAAAATGTTTGATATTGCCAAGGAGGTCCCATACTAAAGCTGTGACGAAAATAGTCGCCAATCGAAATATATTCAGTTACAAAGAAATCATTTAAATATAGTGTCCAGCGAAGCGGGCAGAGCCTGCTAGTATATATATATAAACGAAGTGATTGCAATAGGTCGATTTCTAAAGAAATCAACCTAAAAATGTATTTGGTCATTATCGATATATTTTTTGTAAATATCTCCAAAATGGAAAATCATAAGAAGACCATAAAGAGAGATTCACAACTAGATGTTATGTTAAACCCGCATACAAATTTGGAACGTTCTTAGTCCAATAATTTTTGAGCTATACGAGACACACACTCAAACACACGAACACGTACATACAGATTTCCCGAAAATTTTTGTAAAATCATGGATATATCTAAAGTACAATAAGGTCTAAATGAGAGGTGTACAAATGAATGTTATAACAGTCGCAAATATAAATTTTCAACATTCTATGACCATTTGTTTCCGAAATATGCGGGATGCAAAATCCGCTTCGTAAATCGGTTTCGCAATATTTCTTTTTATACTTTGCGCAAGAAAGTAAAAACGGATTGTTTTTCGTAATTTATTCATTTTTTAAAAAAGAAACTTTTATACCTGTGGGATGTATAAATGTTATTCGGATGCAAGTGAATACAGTTAATTAAAATAAAAGTCTCATTCAAATGCAGCAGCGACCACAAATTTTAAGCAATTTTTTTCAGGTTGATCACATATCTATATGTTTTTTAATTTATGACCAGTACTTTTTTTTACCCCACAGGGGTCAAGGCTTTCGTTGAATTTATGTTGTATAGCACGCTCCTTTACACCCCTGAAATTACAAGAAAAGCCATCAAGTATTTCTTTAGACATTTGACAAAAATGGGGAAAATTCAAAATGTTCAAATACCGTTGTCTATATAATATATGTACATTTATACAAATACACTGGTGTTCAAAATTAAAGTAACAACCTATTTTCTCGTTTTCTTCTTTTTGCGCTTAACTTTTAAACAATAAAATCTATGAACACAAAATTTGGATGACATGTTTGTTATCATAACATCAATCGAATTTTATATAACTTTAGCAAAAGCAATAGTGCTCAAACTAGTAATTATTTAATTTTTCTCAAAAGTAAGCTTTGGAAAAAATGAAAAATTTTAACAATTTAAAAAAAAGAAAATTTAACGAAAAACGATCATAAGGAAGCATTACAGATAGGTAAAGATGTACTACATGCATCCATGTGTTAGATTAAAATCTGATTTTTCTTCCTGTGATCACTTTTTTGTTTCTTCTTTTAACTTTTTTTTTTTTTTTTCACATCTGAATAACTTTTTTAAAAATATGCATACAGACATGAAAATTGGATAACACGCTCATCGTAAAATTATTTATCGACGTTATTTTTATTCTGGTGTTGACAATAGTTTATAAATTAGTAATTATATTTTTTTAAAAGTTCGTTATAAAAGTACAAGAAAAGCGTATACAGAAAGAAAAATCGGGATTTAGTTTCGCATTTGAAGGTATGTCCCTCTTCACCTGTCTGTAGTGCATAATTAAAACCATTTTTCGTCAAGTTTTCTTCTTTAAAATGGTTGAAAATTTTCCTTTTTTTCAAAGCTTACTTTTGAGAAAAATTGAATAATTATTAGTTAAAAAATTATTACTTATGCTAAAGTTACATAAAATTCGATTAATGATATGATAACTAACATGCCATTCAAATTTTATACTCATATAGTTACTTGTTTAAAAGTTATGCGCAAAAGAAGAAAATGAGAAAACAGGTTGTTGTTTTAATTGTGAATACCAGTGTATGTATATAGAATAGGGAATAAATAAAAATTAATTGATTTGTAGATCCACTAATAAAATGTACACAATAAAATGTGTCTAGTATTTAACTATTTTTTGTATCTCTACTGGACCTTCTCTAGGAATTAAAATATGGGGAGCAATTACTTGTTATCTCAGTAGTTCTTTTGTGTTTAATCCAAGCATCTTGACTACATATGTATACGTGAAACTGGAGATTGAACCAGTTATGCTGCCACTAATGAGCTGTATTAAGTCAGGCATGAGTATTAAATCAGGTACCTAAGTATTAAATCAGGTGCTTTCGAACAATATAATGCTCCTCCTCATACCGCTACTGTTACCCAACATGCACTATAGTGTATCGATTATACCCGTTCTTTCTCTCATTGAACACCTATGAGACATGATTGGACCAAAAATTCAGGGTCATTCACAGCTAGCATTAACCGTTGGTGATTTGACTGAAAAAGTGCAACTAGTATGGAACTCCATATTAAAAAAGTTATACGATAGATACATGCATGTTTGCAGGCTTGCATTCAAAATCGCAGTGATTACAGTTTTTATTAACGTACTCTGCATTCTGAAATGGTTCTTCCCGTGCATACATCAACCTGTGACCTTGAAAGTGTAATCAAATAAACATGTTACCTAGAAAAATACTGCGCTTACATTCAAGTTTTTAAAACTGATTTCTTTTTAGTGTTGGGATTTTTTTTTTTTTTTTCCCAGCATTATTTTTATATTCATTGCAGTAACCCTATGCCAAGATGCATTATTGCCGTGACACAATGGATTTTTAAAATGTGTGATAGACTTTCGAACTTGTGTGCCATTTATATGTCTCTTTATTAAGATAAATATTTATGCGAGTTTACTAATTTTCAGCGTTAGACGTATAATTAGATAGACTCAATAATGCTTGGTTAGAGTCCCAAACAAAGAGTCTTCAGATCAAAATTTTGATCCTTGAAATATATCAGAATCAATGAAATTTGTTTGAAACGCTTTCTAGACCAAACGAACGCATGTTTGAGGTGGAGACAAGTGATCAAAGTAAAAATAAAATACGACATTTCAATTTGTTTTCAGCCGCTACTGTCCGTCTGATCGAAAATAACCTTCTCTTTCACTTCTTCACCTCGTCCTCAATAATAATAATACTAATAAAAGTATCTATATCATTTTGTTTTATTTTCTAATTAACTAGAAAAGTTACAAGTTAAAATTCTGTCATACTTCAAACTTCTGTTTTTATGTAAGAATAAAAACTGTACGTCTAAAAAGTATCTGTTGAGCTAACATTAAGCAAAACAAAAATTTTCTGTATTTAAACTTGAAAACTTCTTCACGCACCATAAAATCAAAGAAAGCACTTCCGGTTTCGAAAGGACGTGGCCTTTCTTTTTCAGATGCAAAAATCACGTGCGTTGAAGGCAAAAGCATGACTGATAGCAGGGCAAAATTCAAAGGGGGAGGAGCAAAACAACCAACCAATAGGAAGCATCCTGCAAAACCAGAGAGGAATACAACTAAAAAATAGGAAACAAGAGAGACAAACACAAGAAAATGGAGGGAAGGGATTGCTAAATAATTTAATTATATATTTTTATTTAAATCTGAAATTCAATTAAATATCAATTTATTTTAATTAATTAATTTTTAGTTCCCCATCATACTATAGGTATGGGGAACTTAGGTAATCGTGAAAATTTTCGACCTCGGTTTTTTGACTTTTTTACACGTTTTCAGGCGTGAGGAAACCGAAAATTACAAAATTTCTATGGTGTCTGTCTGTAGGGTGTCTGTTAGTCTGTTAGTCTGTTAGTGTGTAAGTCCGTTTGTCCGTTAGTTTGTTAGTCTGTGTACACGATATCTCAAGAACAAATTGTCGCAGAGAGGACAGATCAGTTTTAAAATATTACTTTCGACACTGGCAAGAACCCTATTTATTTGCAACATTCGAATTTAAAAACTTCAAGTTATTAGAAATTTCCGATTTTCTTAACATGGGAGAATAGGACAAAAATTCACTTAAACGTGCATTAAATGGAAACCTTTTGCTGTAAAAATGTCAGACCAGTTTTAAAATATCAGTTTTGATGCCGGAAGGAACATCAGTAACTATAAATAGGCTACTTTGAAAATTTCGCAAGTTATTGGAAATTTACGAATTTCTTAACATGGCAGTATAGGGCAAATTTTCACATAAACGTCAATTTTCAGAGATATTTTCATCGTAAAGATGTCAGACTACTTTTGAAATATTATTTAGGACTCTGGTATGAATATTAATGACTATGAATTTTCCAATATAAAAATTTCGTAAGTTATTGGAAATTTACGAATTTCTTAACATGGCAGCATAGAGCAAAATTTCACATAAACGTCAATCTTGAGGGATATTTTCATCGTAAAGATGTCAAACCACTTTCGAAATATTATTTAGGATACTGGCATGAATATCATAGACTATGATTTTTCCAATTTAAAAAAATTCGTAAGTTATTTGGAATTTACGATTTACTTAACATGCCAGAATAAGGTAAAATTGAGCATAAACTTTCATTTTGAGGCTCATAAATACATTAGACAACTTCAAAATTACATTTCTGATATTTGTTTAAACATGATTGAATACAAATATTCTAATAGGAAAATTTCGTAAATTATTCGTAATTTACGATTTTATCAACATAGCGAAATTGTAATTTTTTTTATATAAATATGAATTTTGAGGATTATTGCATTGGAAATGAAAACATTGGCATGAAACATAAACAACGGAATTGACCCTGATAAAATAAATTAATAGATTAGAATAAGATAAATATATCGAAGTGAACGATGGATAGCCTATTAGGCGGGGATTTCTTTCTGTCCCTGTATCAAGCTTTGGTGAAATTGATTTTTTTAACATGATTATAATATGTCTCGCAGTAGAAATTTATGAGACCATAAATAGGGTGGGGAACTGAGCAGAGCCCACCTATGCCAACTAGTTTTTTTTACAAAATGAAGAAAATTATTCATTTGAATTAAACAAATTTTTCCTATCTGTAGACAGCAAAGTGCAATTAGATTTTACTTTAACAATTTTATCGCAATTAAGGTAGATAGCTAAATTTTCCAAAAAATCCAGTTCGGAAACGTGTTTGGCAGGAAAGATAAATTTGGCACTCTTAAAATTAAAACTATGATCGAATTCCCAACTGTGCTTTGGAATAGAAGATGTATATATTTCTGGATTAACAACATACCGAGAATGTTCACGTAAACGGCATTCAAGATTTCTTTTTGTTTGACCAATATAAGATAAATCACAATTATTACAAGGGACATTATAGATACACCACTTATGAAGCTCGGGAACAAGGGATTTAGTTGAAGGGAATTGGAATTTATTGACAGGTTTAAAAGTAACGTGAAAATCGAAACGCTTCAAAACTTTGGCTAATTTAAAACATAAGGGGGGATAAAAAGGCAAGACAACAATATTATCAGGTTTAATTTTATCATCAATGGAAAGAGTAGAATTATAAGTTGGCCTACTGAACTTTTTGATAGCTTTATCAATTGTAGAAGGTCTAAAACCTCTTTTAATAGCAACGGACTTTAAATAATTAACTTCTTTCAGAAAAGAAGTGCCACAACAGATTTTAAGCGCACGATACTCTAAGTGTAAAAGGCGCCAATTTTTTGTTTAGCCGGGTGATTTGAGAGAGCATGGGGAGGGTTGGAAACAGAGAAAGGTTTCCTATACATAGAGGTTTTAAAAGAGAGATCGCACCTATTAACTAGAGCACTGGTAGGTTGTTTTGCTCCTCCTCCTTTGGATTTTGCCCTGCTTTCAGTCTTGCCTCTAAGGTGCACGTGTTTTTGCATCTGAAGAAGAAGAAAGGGCACGTCCTTTCGAAACCGGTTGTGCTTTCTTTAATTTTAAGGTGTGTTAAGAAGTTTTCACGTTTAAATATTGATTGTACACCAGTTTTTTAATTTAGTAAAAGTTTTCTGGTTATGCAATGTGACATAAACTGTTATGACCCTAAAATACTACTGTCGAATCAACCTATGGATAATATGCAAGCACTTCTGAATTTACAGTGTAAGACAGCCTAGGGAAAAGGTCATAGTTTTTATTGCTAAGATATTTTAATTACTTAAGGTTTCAGAGTTAAATACCCATTTTATGAGATATACAATAAGAGTATGATATAATTACCTTCTTATCCTTCTCTGATATTTTATGCATTTCTCTTATTTGTAGGGAACTCTATTATGAAGATGTGGCCCTTTTTAAGTCCCAGTCGATCGTTGACCATCTCTTAGATGACATAGCCTGCCTTCTGAACGTCTCCAAAACAAATCTTCACGTGGTAATGTATTTTATTCCTAGATCAGTGAAAGAATGTAAAAAATGTTAGTTTACATTGTTTAAATTGATATAATTTTTACTTTTAGTTGATATTTAAGTATTGTTTCTGATTAATTATGCCTTAATTATCTGGGGTGGAATTATTACCTAGGATTTTGTATTTTTTTTTGGGGCGTGTGTCAGATTTTATTACCGTGACTAGCGAGCTTCGCCCGCTAGCGGGTCAGTATTTTCAAATGAATCACTACAATTAATGAATCACTAACAGTAACTTTTAGTGTTAAGAAAAGAAATTTAAAAAAAAAATCATTTCTGATTGGGTAAAAAGTTGGCCCGGGTCCCCACTGCCTTCGGCAGCGCTGTCCCGTGCGCGCGGTGCACGCCTTTATCTTCCCCACCCTTTCAGCCCTTCCTAATTTACCTACATATACCAATTTTGAACGGTCTAACTGAATTAGCTGAGATACAAAAAAACCTAACCAGAACACCTCAAAACGTGTAAATCTGGTGAAAACTTTCGATAATATAAAAGAACTTTAAAATATCTTTCGAATGATGTATTAAAAATAATTTAATCATAATTAGAAATAGAAATATTGAAATTTGAAAATATTACAGCGCCATCTGGCGGTACAAATTTCTGTAATCTACTATTAGATTCCAAATCAACAAAGCTATCTAATGATGTATTACTTATAAAATTATTTTAATTAGTAGCTGAGATACAAAAGAAAACCGATTCAGGAGACCTCAAAACGTGTAAATGAAGCGAAATCTTGAATCCCACTTTCGATAATATAAAAGTACTTTAAAATATCTTTCGAATGATGTATTAAAAATCATTTAATCATAGTTAGAATTTGAAATACGCGTATTTGAATAAAATTTAATTTGCAATTAAATTGTACATTTTTTATTTATTCTGGAAACACGGTGAAATTTGAACTGCAACTTCGTCTTGTGATGTTAAAAGTGTGTAGCATGTTTGAAATAATCTTGAAGAAAATTGAAGCATTTTGAAATTTGCAATTTTTATTTCCAGTACAAAATCAGTAAAGCAGGAAGTAAAATCTATTTATTCTTTCGCCCGGCGCCATGGTAACCGAAATACGTCTAGAAGGAAATTAATAAAACTCTCGTGATTTGTTGCCACCTTTTTTTTCATACTTTAGTTAATTTAAAAAAATCTAATTGTCCTATTGATAAGCTATTTAAACCGTCGGATTCAGAAAAATCGGACCTTTCATTTGATACCTTATTTGTAACGATACGACTGATATTTCTAATTTATTTTCCACTTTTTCCGTAAAAACGTCGCTTTTTAAGCATTTAATCATGAATTCTGGGTCATTTTTCGGTAGACAAGGGTCGACGTTTTAATTAATATCTCCGCTAATTAGGGTCGCATCGCTTAGCGAATTATCGCGATGTCGAGATGAAGAAATTCTGCGTCTGTCGACACCAGTTTCGAGGCGCTGCGACCATTAGCGCCGGAGCTTTAGCGGTCACAAGGCATTTCTCACAGACAGACAGACAGAAAGACAGACAAATGCGCACAGATTTTAATAATATAAGGAGATAAGTAAATTTATTACTATGTATTATTATACTATTTAATGTAGGTTTATTATTACTTTAGTAATAAATTTATTATTTTATTAGATTTTATTACTGCACTAATTTTAGTGATATCAGAAAATTTGCCAATTTTTTAGTAATAGAATAAATGACAATTTAACTCAATTTACTGTCAGTTGAGGAATAAAACAATTTGCAGATTATGATTATTTAAAGTCAGTATTGGACAATGGTTACTGGAAAATTACGAAATTAAATAAAAATTTAAAAGGTTAAGAATGTATTTCCCTACTTAAATAAATCCTTTTTTTTTCATACAACGATTCTCTTACAAATATTAATATTCAATAAAATTGTTCGAAAAATCTCTTTTATTTTAAATCAATACGGATAATCAGAGTTTAGGAAGTTTTTCAAAGTGAACTCTTGCTAGGTTTTGAAAGTTTTATCAATTTTATTTTATTACAGATTTTGTTTCACTTCAAATCCCTTCTACCTCCTTCCTAAAAGTCTTTCAGTCCTAATTATTTTCATTTGTCAAGAATATAAGATAAACTTTTGTAATTCCTAAAAGCATAACTTTTACACCTTTACAGCAGTTCTCTTTTAAATCGTAAGTAATGTTCCTTCTTCATGACTGGGTTTATGATTTAAGATTTTAATTATCTAAAACACCTCAGTAACTATTTCGAATTATAATTAAAATTCTAAACTTAAACATTTTTTAATGTAAGGTGTAACATATATAAAAGCTTATTTGTTCCAAATTATATTCTAGTGGTTATTAGAAATATCCACTCTATATTAGAAAATTCTCTAACTTTTTTTTGTAATATAATATGAGTAACAATTCATAATAGATTATTTTAATTATTTGAAACGTACTTCTCAGCTCACGACTTCGAAAGGATGCATTGCTGGCGTCTTACGATTCAAGGATGCTGAAGGAAACTACATAGATAGCGCTGGAACTGCTCGAGTAAGTAGAAATAGTTTCTCGATGCTTTGATCGCCTTTTCGAAAACCTATTTTGATTACGCACTGAATATAGATAGCTTAGACATTCGTAATTTTTTTTATTTAATTTTAATTTTTTTTTTCTTTTTTAAAACATTTTTACTATCGATTGTGATATTAGCCAGAACTTATTCTGTTTCAACATTTTTTAAAATATCATTCATGATACTAGTATTGATAGAAATTAATATAAATACTCACCTTTAAAAATTTCTTAAGCTATTTGAAATTAAATATTTTCGTAACACGATGGAATAGACAGCATACCTCTATTTTACATAATATTGCATTATGAGAATTATTTCCTTAGAAATAATATAGAACTACATGAAAACTAAAATGTGAAACTGACGTTAATAAAATGAATCAGTAAATTGCGATTATGTAAGTAGGTCGAAGTGGGGTGGGGGGGGGGGAAGGTAGGGCTATTTTAATCTGCGATTTTGCCGGGGGGATAGACCGAGTTTATATCTTTAAAAATAATTTTTGAGTATTTTTTAGTCCGAAATTGATTAGAACAAGTACATGAAAAGGAACTGAACAATGCCTACCTATGGCAAATAGTTTTACTTTTTGGTTCTTATATGTGAAATAGAGCTGACACTGTAGAAAGCCTGTTATGAATCGAATCTATATATCTTGCCTTTATTTTTATATCATTTGCTTTATTTTTTTATCATTTGCTTTATTAGCATTGTACTGCTTAGATTCAATATATCGCATCTAAGTTTTACAGCAAAGTTTTAACTATGGAATTCTGTTATAACTGATATATTATTAGTGATCCAAAAACTGGTTTGTATTCACATCAAAATAAAATAAAATTGTTCAATATTTAAATAAAATGAATACAGGTATGACACGAAAGGACATTTTATACAAAGGTATTACGCTTTTACCTGAGTGTTCCGCTTTTTTTTTTTTTTTCGTTATTATTTATTTATGAATGCGTTCTAGAAATGCGTCCTTCTTTTCCCAATCCGGGATTTTAAAAGTCCTCTCCTGTGGAAAAATGCTAAATTCAAATCTGTATATAAGAAAAGGAAAACGAGCCTATGGAACATTTACTGCTTATGGATGTGAACAAAATTGTCGAAAATATGAGATGTTAACCTAATGTTTAGGGTCAAACAAATAAGACATGTCCACCCTCTCAACATTTAGTTAGCTATACGATGAGAGCGATACAACTTTCTTTTAGGAAATAGACCCAGAATTTAGGATTTCCTTCATAGATTTAAGGTTTCGAAATTTATACTGAATGGTTTTGATTGCCTTAAATTTAAAATATAACATATTATTATTTTTTTTTTTCATTTATCTGAAAATACATAAAAATTTATAGAACCTATAACAGCTATCTTTCAGTTTTCTATTTTTCACTATTTTAAAATACGCAGCATTAATTATTCTTTTTTACGTCGTTAATAATTAAATGAAAATATTATGAAAGTGACTTATCAAATGAAGGTTATATATCGCATAAATCCAAAACTCTACACCATGTCATGTTGCAAAATTATATTTTGTCTGTCATGAATTCTAGCTGTACACCTCTAATTTTAATATTGACATGTTCTCCCACTTCAGAGATATCCGAGCTTTTATAATTTTTTGTACGTATGTGCGTGTATGTTATTTATATCATATATGATTTTATTTCATATAACTCAAAAACAGTTGGAGAAAGAACGTTGCGACTTAACATCTAAGTGTTTAACCGTTTGAGGGGCAGATTCATTTTGCTCATTTTAAATAAAAAGCTACCAGAATGTAAGAACAATGTTAGAAAAGAAGGAATAAATGTTTTTCCGCCATAAGTTTTTTCTTTAAGTTATAAAAGTATAACTGCATAAAAAAAAAAAAAAAAAAAAAAAAAATTCCGGTGCGTGTTTTTGCAGTTTGAAATTAAGCCATTCAAAAGGTTAAAGCTGCTAGCTGTGCACCTCCTTTTTCAGTAGCTAGTATATGGTTTTCCGTTTTGAAGATATTCATAAAAACTCAAAATTTCTAATTACATGATCTCCTCTTTTAGAGATTTCAACAGACTCTTGTAATACAAGGACATAAAAGCAATCTATTCGCTTCAACGAACGATGACTTTGGCGAAGAAGAGGACAACCGAATTTCGTGAAAAAAAGAAGTTTAGAGTTGACAGTATCTGGATGTCCTTTCTCAATTTAAAACGGAGTTAACTAGCTTTTTCCGCATAATGTATTTACGTTTAATTCTCAATCAGAGAGCACAAAAGAAAGCCACCTGTACTCGTGTGAATTCTAGTTAAATCTCTGTTGTTCATTTGTCAACGAGATATCGGGCCATAATCTATGTTTATTACGTTACCGAACAAGTGATATGGGCGATCTGTGGTGTATGAAACGCTGTTTTAGTGACTTTTGTGTGTTACAAGCAATAAATTCATTGGATTGGTTTGAAAATATTCTTCGAGTCAGTGCATAATATGCAATAGGATTAAGCAGTGAAGTCTAAGAAAAGTAGAAGCAAAGTAAAAGCAAATTAAAAATGATTTTTATTAGTAAAAATAAAGAGAAAAGTAAAAGTAAAAAATATAGTTATTACATATATATTTGTTTATGGGCGAACCACTTACCCCCACAATTTTCCAAGTTTGTACTTATTTTGTATAAAAAGCCTTTTTATTTATAGATTTTGAGGGTGACTCAAAGTTACATAGAACTTAGAATCAGGTTATTTTTATTTTTATTTTTATTTTTTTTTTTTTTTTTTTTGTGTGTGTGTGTTGCGTGCTTATGACAGAAATATTCGCTAACTTCAATAAGCTCAATATTAATTAAGACTTTATTTTTTCCTTTTATGTCATGAGTTGTGAAAATATCCATGAAATCCTACGTAAAATAATTGAAAGGGGAATCATTGGGTGTGCTGATCAGATTTTTTTTTTTTTTTTTTTTTTTCTGTAATGCAAATTCACATGAAAAGGAATACTTGTTCGACTATAATACAGGATAATTAGTTTTCAATATTTTCAAAGCTTTGAGGGTGACTCAAAGTTACATAGAACTTAGAATTAGGTTATTTTTATTTATTTATTTATTTTTGTGTGTGTGTGTGTGTTGCGTGCTTATGACAGAAATATTCGTTTTGAAATTTCTCAATGAAATAGTCAAAAGAAAATTGAATACAGTCCTATGAGAAAAAGATAATTATAAAATGAATATTTTGCTAACAACCCCAGCAGCACATAACGTTGTTACAACGTTGTTACAACGAATTTTTCACTGTTCAGACTTATTTTCAACGCTATAATAACGTTATGTGCTACCTGGGAAGAGCATCTTATTCTTTAAGTGATTGTTAAATGTATAAAAAATAATAAATTAGAAAAAGAAAAAAGAAAAAAACAATTAAAAAATGTGTTCCGAACGATAAGTAATTGTTTTCCAAACTAAAGTAAGAGAAGTTTGAAATGAATCAGCTCGATTCAATAATGCACTTAAATAATAGGAGCCCATAGGTCAGAATGATAAAGAATTTCTCATTGTGTCCCTGTAAAAATCTATAAGTTCTCGATTCACCAAAATTTATAGAATTCGTGCCACGGGGACCTATAATATGCATAGAAATTTTCAGTTCATTCGAATAAGGTGTTTAGACGTTATCACACTGTAAGTCATTTCAGCTCTTAGGCCCTAAAGATAAAAAGCTTTTTGTTCTGTTCCTGTAAAAAAAATATAAGTGTTCGATTCACCAAAATTGACATCATCTGTGGATCTATAGCATGCCTATAGATTTTTAGTTCATTTAAGATACTATCGCATTTTAAAAGAAATCGAGCCTAAAGTCCATAATGATAAAAGCTATTATTCGTGTCCCTGTAAAAAAGCTATAAGTGCTAGATTCAATAAAATCTATACAATTCGTGCTATGATGACTTATAACATACATGCCCACTTTCAGCCCCTCTGAACAAAGCGTTTAAACGCTATCGTGATCACACCGTCTTTCGCACACACAGGCACACATCCACCACGAAAAATCGTATAAAATCGTAGATATCTCTAGAACGGGAGCTCGTGTCAAGACCATAGTTATATATATATAACTTAACGTCATGAAGATCACAAATATAAATGGGCCACATTCTACGACCCTTCGGTTTTGAGTTATGTGAGATACAAAATCCATTTCGCAAATCATGATGACAATACTTTCCTTACATAGTAGGTTCGGAAAGTAAAAATGTTTAAAGAATATAAATGTAGTATTAGATGAAGTTGAACGTAGAAAAGAAATAAATCATTAAAATTCCGATACAATTTTAAAAATAACACAAAAAATGCTGAAATGAAAAAAGCTATTGAAAAAACAGCTTGATTTAACTCTTAATCAAACAACACCATAATCAAACATGTCATATCATGGAAAATATAAAAATGTTAAATCTTTAAAACTTTGTAATATCTTATTGCATCCATTTTAATGACTTATTTTAATGTTTTTTTATTTTCAGGGAATATCTGTTCCAAATAACGTTCAAGATATAAGCAGTATCCTTTCCAAACTCCGTCTTAATTAATTCATATAAAATGGATGCAATATGTGGAATGAATATTTACAGAGTCAAAATATAATGACAATTTTATTATATTAGGGTGAAATCAAAAACGTGTTGTAGCTATTACTACTAGAAACTTATAAATAGAAACGGTATCATTTTCAAACATTCATACTCAATAGCCCGGAAAAATGTGAATTGAAAAATCATTGGATTATATAAAATTGTCTGGTTGATGATGATATTGGACTCCACATAAAAGACAATGTTATAAAAAGATCTAGAGAGCCTGTTTTATGTATCCACATTATAAAACTCTCATGCCTAGTAGGTCTTCTTTGCAGCAAGAGAACCATTTTCAACGATTTCATTCTACTCATGTATGACAAAAGAAAAAAAAAAAAAAAAAAGATGGAAATATTTATGTTCTACGACTTTTCCCGAGAAAATAACTCAAACATTCTTTTTTTATTCGCAAAATTTAAACATAATTTATTAGCCTCAATAAAATAATAATAATAATAATAGAAATACAGATGTTAGCCGATGATAAAATATCTAATAGTGCACAGGAATCAAAATGAGTACGAGTCCGACTCATTCCTTACGGATTTTTAAGAGTTCCTTTATCTCAACCAAAATATTTCTGCAACACTTTTTAATTTTTATGCTGAATGATTTATAATATTTAAGGAATATATGAAACACAATGTAAAAAAAAAAAACTATAATTTAGACTTTAGTGTTTCTGAAGGAAACAAATTCGGATCAACTTCCGCGTCAAACTAATTGCTTACTCATAAATCAAAGATCATTTATAAAATGAGCACTATTTTCACAATACATTTTAAACTGAATGGATTATTATTTAAATAAGAGCGAGAGAGAGAGAAATATGATACACACGTTTAATAAAAAAGCACCACAAAACTGGAGTTGCAAAAAATATTACTTACAAACTTTGAATAAACACCATAAAATGCAATAAACTCGCAACAATTGTTTCGGGTTGAAAAAACACACGACCCTTCATCAGGCGAATAAAGTAAGCACTAGTGCTGCAGTCAAAGCGGCAACGCACGAAGTCATTTAAAATAAAAAGTAAAACTTTATAAAGTAGAAAGGAAATATAACTACTGGTGTGAGTAGAATTGTACAAGAAAACAATAAAATAAATGAATGAGTGAGAATAAACATACAACAATCTAAGGATATCAAAAATTAAACGAAAATCTAAGTTACGTGAGTGATTTCCAAGCATCAGAGAAGAATGCAGTGGAAGAAATATCATTAACAAGATTTTTCGAATTTTTAAATATGTAAAATGCTTCATGAATATCCAAATGGGAGGAACAGACAGGAGATGAAATTATGTTAGTTTTGGAAAAATCAAAACGATGATCTTGAGACCTGCAGTGGGAAGCAATAGAAGATTTGGTAATCTCTTCATTACGAACATTCCGACGGTGCTCATTTATTCTGTATTTCAAACGCCTCCTAGTTTGACCAATATAACCTAAGTTGCAGGACGAACACGGAATTAAATAAATTCCAGAACGGTTTACGGTGGGAATGGGATCCTTAAGAGAAGATAATTTAATTTTATTGGCGGGTTTGTAAATGACTTTGAAACCAAACGGTGAAAGAATTTTAGAGATTTTAAAAGAGAGTGAAGAATAAAAAGGTAAAACAATTGGGATAAGACTGATCGTTTAATTTGGGAGCAGAGCGTTTGGGATTCTTAAATTTATATAGAGCTTTATCGATAATAGGTGGGTTATAGCCACGAGAGAAAGCAAGAGATTTTAAATAATTAATTTCTTTCGAAAGATTAGACGGATCAGAACAAATGTGTAAGGCACGATAAACATAAGTGTAAAAAGCAGACATTTTTTGTTGAGGGGCGTGGTTAGAGAGAGCATGCGGCGGCAAAGAGACTGAGAATGGTTTTCTAAAAAGAGTAGTTGAGAAACAATCCTTTTCTTTATTCACAAGAACGTCAAGGAATGGCAAAGAACAATCCTGTTCAACCTCAAAAGTGAATTGAATGCATGGGTCAATCGAATTGACCAAAGAAAGTAAATTGGACAAATCGACATCAGGGGAGACAAGAACGAAAGTGTCATCCACATACCTAAACCAGTGAGGAAATTTATATACACCAAAGAGTTTTTCTTCAAAATAGTGCATATAAATGTCGCAAAGTAAAGGAGAGAGAGGACTACCCATGGCCATACCATCATTTTGGGAATAATAAGTACCATTAAAAATGAAGGCAGTTTGCCTGATACACAAATGAACTAAATTTACAAGTTCCTCAATTTCAATAGAAGAATAATGGAATTCACGTAGTCTTCTCTCTAAACAAACCAGAGCACCTTTGATGTCAAATCACTTTTTACAAATGTTCCGGCTCAAGGTGCTCTGGTTTGTTTAGAGAGAAGACTCCGCATGCTCTCTCTAACCACGCCCCTCAACAAAAAATGTCTGCTTTTTACACTTATGTTTATCGTCATGTTTATCGTATGTAAAATCTCTAAAATTCTATCACCGTTTGGTTTCAAAGTCATTTACAAACCCGTCAATAAAATTAAATTATCTTCTCTTAAGGATCCCATTCCCACCGAAAACCGCTCTGGAATTTATTTAATTCCGTGTTCGTCCTGCAATTTAGGTTATATTGGTCAAACTAGGAGGCGTTTGAAATACAGAATAAATGAGCACCGTCGGAATGTTCGTAATGAAGAGATTACCAAATCTTCTATTGCTTCCCACTGCTGGTCTCAAGGTCATCGTTTTGATTTTTCCAAAACTAACATAATTTCATCTCCTGTCTGTTCCTCCCATTTGGATATTCATGAAGCATTTTACATATTTAAAAATTCGAAAAATCTTGTTAATGGTATTTTTTCCAGTCCATTCTTCTCTGATGCTTGTAAATTACTCACGTAACTTAGATTTTCGTTTAATTTTTGATATCCTTAGATTGTTGTATGTTTATTCTCACTCATTCATTTATTTTATTTTTTTCTTGTACAATTCTACTCACACCAGTAGTTATATTTCCTTTCTACTTTATAAAGTTTTACTTTTCATTTTAAATGACTTTGTGCGTTGCCGCTTTGACTGAAGCACTCGTGCTTACTTTATTCGCCTGATGAAGGGTCGTGTGTTTTTTCGACCCGAAACAATTGTTGCGAGTTTATTGCATTTTATGGTGTTTATTTAAAGTTTGTAAGTAATATGATACAGAAGTGATGCAATGTACAAAAACACTTTGTTTTGCATAACATTATCATTTGAAACATAAGTGTAACTCAAACTTTTAATCACTCAATCTTCAATTTTCTCAAATTTGTAATGCAACTGCGTACCTTTCAAAAAGATCTCGACTCTATTTATTGTTTTATCATTAGGAAAAGATATAATGAATAATTTAACACCGCAGTTAAAATCGAATTTCTTTTTTTTTTTAAGTGTGCTCTGTCAAGGGAAAACGAAGAAAAATGAGTAAAATAATAGCACAACTGTAGGACGAGAAGCTCTTGTGGAGGAACAAGGGGATCCAATGCATCTACATTGCTATATTCCGGAAACACATTAACTTGCTCAAAAGACATTCCAAGCCGAAAAAAGAAGTGGATAATATAATCCTCATCCCTGTTTCATTATGCATTTGCCAACAGCGTCATAAGCAATACCACAGAAAAAAAATGTCTTTCCTCAGATTATTGTGATGAGTCATTGAGAATATATAACAAAGAGTTTTATGAACAGGGAATTTATTAGATTGCTGATGCAATTATCAGAATCCTACTTTAGGACAACTTGCATCAATAAAGTGTGAATATTTAAGTTAAAATAAAACTAACCTATAATTATTATTGTGTAATTTTAATGTTGCAAATTTTAGGGTGAATCATTGAAATCTTAAAAAAAAGTAAAGTGTAATAAATACTCTTTCATACCTTTAGTTACTTTTAGCATTTTTTCTATCACAAAATCATTTAGCAAATTAGAGTGAGATATTCCTAATTTTTTGGGGGAAAAAATTCAAAGACGAAATCTCAAATTAAAAAAAATATATATATTGTAAAAAAAACAGGATTTGAATGTTATAAATATCATACCAACAAAAGTTTATTTAAATTTTAATGTACACTCCAATTACATACAACGAACAACCAACCGGGAAATTTGACTTTATCAATGACCCTTTGTTCATGACTGAAAGATAGTCATCAGCATTACAAAACAATGTTATTTATGTAAATTTTATGATCCGGTTTATAAACTTAAGAGCTTTGTTCTACTGAAATGTCATAAGCTATAAGAAAAGTAGTAAAATAAGAAATTTGTAGAGCTAGATGCTTGTATATCTATTCATTTAAAAAAAAAAAAAAAAAAAAAAAAAAAAAAGACTTCTAAGTTAATACAATTTATTTTTATTTAAAATAATATCATAAAATCATATAATAAATATTATTTACTGATATTCTTAAAAATATACTAGTTATATAAAATATTTTATTTTTTTATTAAAGTATTCTAAACTGAAAAAGTAATCTATATAATATTGGACTGAAAAAAGAAATTAACAACTTTTAATAATTTGTTTTAATAATTTAGATTTCTCTTTTTTTTTTTTTTAATAAAAAACAGATTGAGAGCAATAGGTCTCACAATGAAAAAATAAATAAATAAATAAATAAATAAATAAATAAATCAATCAAAGTTTGAAGTTTTTTTTCAAAAGGTACCCTTTACGGTACTTTTCCATTTTACTGGCACAGGCGATAAAAAGGCCTTCTAAATTAATTTTTTGTAAATTACTTTTGTATTTTTAAATGAGGTAAACTAAAAACCTCCTACATTTCAAAGACTAATATGTTTCATTGGTTTTTATCGCCTTTTTTATACCTACGTCTATACCTACATTAACGCCTGTAGTACCAGTTTTACAACATTAGGTCTTTTCTTTTTGCATATTATAGGGGAAATGGACATAGAATGGTTTTGTACAATTTTCATCTTCTAAACATAACTAGATATTTTTAAAGTTATTTAAAAAAATTTTATTTTAAAAAACATTTTTTTTTTTATAATCTTAAAATTTGTCGAAATATTTTTTTAAAGATGTTTTTTTTATTACCGATACAGTTTTTAATCTAATATTTAATAAAATCCCCCCCCCCCACACACACATACACAAGGAAAAAAAAATCCTATGCGACAAATCAATGTTTTATATTTACCGAGTCCCCAACACATGGTACTGAACAAATCATATAATTCTTTATTTAAATTTTAAACGGTATTTAAAAATTGTGTTTTCTTTTATGCTTGTGTGAATGCATTTTATAATTGACTTTTCCTGCTTAATTCTGGAAAGATATCCAATCAGACGCTCGACTCATACTGGTGATAGAGAAAAGTGCCGTGTTCGAGATGCTCATCGACAACCATATTCTTTCTTTTTTCCATCCCTGTATCATCGTTACTGTAAGTAATCTTTCTCATTAAATTGATCGACATTTTATTCTGTTATGCTGTAAACTCCCTTCAGTGTTCCAAATTTTTATTTTTGTTTGAATATTTTCTTTTAAACTTTGTTCATACAGAATGAAATTTGAACAGAATAGAAATTGTACATGATTAAAAAATAAGTATAAGTTTAAATATTAGTTATATTTGGGCAGAAATTTAGAAAAAAAAGTAGCATCGTTAATTTTACTACTAAAAATTGTTGAATAAATTTTAGAATTCATTTGATTATATTTGCCATGATTGTGTGATATTTTAAACTATTTTATTTTAAAAAAAGAATTGTTGCAATATATCTAATGCCATTCTAATTGAATTTGTTATTATTATTAATATTTTTATATTGATTGTATTATATAAATATACAGAGTGGTTATAATTAAATTACCGATGAAAGCAGCGTCTTATTGTCGCCAAAAAGTTCGAACCTATTACCACTTAAATGGGTATGTAGATCATTACTGAGATGGGCTTAAATAATAATAATAAATATTTCAAAAAATAACTCCCATCCCAGGTGATGCTTTGCATGGCAAATTTAACAAATGAATGATACACACGTTATCAAGAGCTAGGTAATTATTGAATATTCATATTGTTTATACGCTTCGAATAAATCATTTCTTTTTTAGTATTTTCCGTTTTTACCTAAAAAGCGCCACCTAGTGGACATTTTTGTACAAGTTTTCTTTTTCCCATTTTGACCACAATGCGGACAAGTGTATAAAGTTAACATAAAAAGAACTCACGCGGAAAATTTTAGCAGCTTATTTCGGCAGAATACAGTGAAAAGTAGGGATTGACTCATTAAAAGTAAATATATTGTTGCGTACTTGGGGGTTCGTGAGTTGTCTGAGAATGAAAGGCCAAACGTACAAAAATTCAGTAATTTATTCACAGAAAGTTCCAGAAAAATGCAGGTCTATAAACCAAGTATCAGCTTCAATTCAAACAGTAAACACAGCTTAAACAACAGCTGTCAATAGCAAATCCACAGTACAAACTGTATAACAATAACACTTGAAGCAAGTCTCTCTCAAAGAGGCTTAAGAGCAATGCAAGCACTAGCGAAGCTAGCTGAGATCTGAACTGACTGCCCTTGGCGAGGAAGCGCTCCTTATATGCTGTTCCATGGAGCCCAGATTTTTCGAGAAAACTCTAGAAAGTGGTCAACCAATCAACTTACAGCTTCCATATTTGGTATATCCCATATAAGGATTTTCTCGCCAAGGTCGCCAAAAAAATCGCCAAGGTGGGAAAAAGTCGCCAAATTTGGCGCCAAATCCATTACCTGTATTACTGGGGCTTTTTAATGCGTTTTTAAGGGAAAATAAGGCTATTTCAACGCTAGAACGGATAGAAATGCACAAAATTAGCACTTTATCAACTTACTAAGCCTCTTTGAAAGAATTTATACAAAAATGAACACAATTATTTACAATTTCGTAACACTGCCCCCCTCCCAAGGACTGCACGTCCCGGGCAGTGCAACCCTTGGTCAAGAGGCGAAACTAAACAAATTTACACAATCTAAAACACAAAAACTAAGTTGCACATAAAGATAACATAGAAATATAAATTAAGTGGGAAATATTTACAAAATTCACAAATATGTACAAATATTTATATACAAATATTTACAGTGCGCATGCGCAAATTTTACCAGTATTTACATTTTAAATTTTAATTTTACCGTTACTTGTGGTACTTGGCTAGCCTGTTATAGTGCACCACCTTCGGTTTTGATGAAGGTGTTTTAGTGATCCGCACCACTACATCATTCAGCCTTTTTAAGACTGTGTATGGTCCGTCCCAGTTGCCCTGTAACTTGGGAGAGAGTCCTTTGCGTCGAACAGGATTCCACAACCAGAGATTCTCTCCTTCCTGGAACTCATATTGTGTAGCCTTTAGATCGTACCTTGTCTTCATTTTCTCCGTTGCCATGTTAATCCGCTCCCGAGCAAAGTTGTGTACGTCCTCAAATCGTGCCTGGAGATCTTGGATGTACTCCTCGGGCGATGAAGGCGCATCGGGTGGACAACCAAACAGGAGATCACAAGGGAGACGAAGTTCACGTCCAAACAGCATCTGGGCTGGAGTATAGCCGGTGGTTTCATGGACAGCACTTCGATAAGCCAGCAGGAACAATGGCAACTTCAAGTCCCAATCTTGCTGGTTCCTTGATACTAGAAGGGAGAGGTTATTTAGGATGGTACGATTGAACCTCTCGACCATGCCGTCCGACTGGGGATGTAAGGGTGTTGTCCGGGTTTTGTCTATGCCGAGTAGTTGACACAGTCCTTTGAAAACATCAGAGGTAAAGTTCCTACCTTGGTCGGTATGAAGTTGTAGGGGCGTGCCGTACCTTGACACCCATTGCTGCACAAGGACCTCTGCGACTGTGCATGCCTCTTGATTGGGAATGGGATATGCCTCAGGCCACTTGGTGAAATAGTCCATCACGACGAGAATGTATTTATTTCCACTGGAGGTCCGTGGCAAAGGACCCAAGATGTCGATTGCAATCCGTTCAAATGGTGCTCCCACGTTATACTGTTGCAGTCTTCCTCGACTTCGTTTCTGCGGGCCTTTACGTGCCGCACAAGCATCACAGGATTTACAATATTTCTCCACATCCTCCTTTGCCTTGCACCAGTAGAAGCGTTCCCGAACTTTCTGCAGAGTCTTCATAACCCCAAAATGGCCTCCGGTAGAGCTACTATGCAGTTGTTCTAAAACAGCTGGAATTTTTGATCTTGGTAATAAAATCTGCCATCTGAAGCTTTTCCCATCATCAGATTCCCACTTTCTGTATAATACGCCGTTTCTGATATGAAGAGAGTCCCAAAGTGCCCAATAACTTTTCGTAATGGGACTAAATCTGGAAATATCTTGCCAGGTAGGTCTGTTGCTGGTCGTCTCCTTCAGTTGTAATATAGGCTTTACGTCAGGATCTTCCATTTGGGCTTTTCTAAATTCTTCGTCACTCCATGGGTCGGGATCTTGTTCTGATGGCGTTGCTACAATAACTTGGCGAACAACTGGCTTTATTCTTTGGTGTTTATCCTCGGCTTTAGAAATGTATTTATGATCTTCAGATGGAGGCTTCCGCAAGAATGCATCTGAATTTTCCCGAGCTCCTTCTGGGTGGCATACTGCAGAGACATTCTTGGTTGCGTCTCTAGGTGTTCTTACTGGGCAGCTTCGTTTGATATGCCCGTCTTTTCCACAGCCCCAGCATTTAGTTGTTGGAGTCTTCCCTTCTTTCTTACACTCAAGAATGCGTAGTCTTCTATTAATTTCTGCAATCATTTCCTGAATCTCTTTAAGATCATCTTGAGAGCCGTTCATTTTGTGTGCTGTGCTGTTCTGGCGATGTTTACAGGAGGCTTGTTGGGCAGTCTCGAGCTTTAGGGCATACACCAAGGCTGACTCCACATCCTTCACGCCGGAGAGTCTGAGGGCTTTTTGAATATCTGGATCTTCGACAGCATCAATGAAATATTCTAGAGCCAGATCATTGCGTGTTTCAGGATGACAGTCTGAGAAAGCCAAATGTGAAAGCCTCTGGATGTTTGATGCCAGTTCTTGTAAACTTTCCCCTGGTCTCTGGCGACGGGACCTTAGCTGGAGTCGACTATATTCTTTGGACCATTTCGCTCCAAAACGTAGCTCTAGTGCTCTGGTTACAGCTTCGAAGTCATATCGCTGTTCCTTCGAAAGGGTCTCCAGAATATCTGCGGCGTCGCCCCGCAACGACCCTACCAGATGAGCCGTCTTTGCAACAGAGTCCCAGCCGTTTGCTTCAGCCACGATGGAGAACTGCGTCTTATATACATGCCAGGAGGAACTGCCGTCGTAGGTAGATAGCTTAATAAATTCGTGATTCTGGCTTCTTCTCTCTTTCTTTTCAGTTTCCTGAGGCATGGATTCTAACTTTTCTTCGAGATTCCGAATCTTGCTCTGCAGTTCATTCCCTATTACTTCTCCGTTCCACTCTTCTCTCATTTTTCTCTCAAGATCTTCCTCCATTCTCTTCAGTTTACCTTCTATCTCTGAAAACCTTCCTTTCAGTTCCTGATCAAAATTTTCTTTAACTTTCTCCTCGAAACTCCGTTCTATTTTCGTAACACTCTCTTCAAAATTCCTTTCTACTTTCATAACATTTTCTTCTATCTTCATAGCTTTCTCTTCAAAACTCTCTTCAATTTTCAAAACTTTCTCTTCAAAATTTTCTTCTATCTTTATAACTTTCTCTTCAAAATTTTCTTCTATCTTTATAACTTTCTCTTCTATTCCATCCATTCTATTTTCCATCACCGTTAATTTACCCTCGATTGATTCTTTCACCGTTGAAAGCTCTCTCTTCATCTCATCTTGATTAGATTTAATTTCTTCCTGAACTTCACCCAAACTGCTTTTCATATGCTTCATTTCTTCAGTCAAACCGTCTTTCAATTCTCTTTGCGATGTTTCCATTTTCTCTTGTGCTACTTTCATTTCTTCAGTCAGGCTATCTTTCATCTCTTTTTGTCCAGTTTCCATCTTTTCCAGTCCTGTTTCCATTTTCTCTATCAATCCGGTTTCCATCTTTTCCTGTCCGGCTTTCATTTCATTTATCTGGGTAGCTAAGGCTTCTAGAAGTTTTTTCATCTCTTGCTCCATAGCCCTCGTTATCACCATTCACAGACAATCCCGCTTCTGACACCAGAAATGTTGCGTACTTGGGGGTTCGTGAGTTGTCTGAGAATGAAAGGCCAAACGTACAAAAATTCAGTAATTTATTCACAGAAAGTTCCAGAAAAATGCAGGTCTATAAACCAAGTATCAGCTTCAATTCAAACAGTAAACACAGCTTAAACAACAGCTGTCAATAGCAAATCCACAGTACAAACTGTATAACAATAACACTTGAAGCAAGTCTCTCTCAAAGAGGCTTAAGAGCAATGCAAGCACTAGCGAAGCTAGCTGAGATCTGAACTGACTGCCCTTGGCGAGGAAGCGCTCCTTATATGCTGTTCCATGGAGCCCAGATTTTTCGAGAAAACTCTAGAAAGTGGTCAACCAATCAACTTACAGCTTCCATATTTGGTATATCCCATATAAGGATTTTCTCGCCAAGGTCGCCAAAAAAATCGCCAAGGTGGGAAAAAGTCGCCAAATTTGGCGCCAAATCCATTACCTGTATTACTGGGGCTTTTTAATGCGTTTTTAAGGGAAAATAAGGCTATTTCAACGCTAGAACGGATAGAAATGCACAAAATTAGCACTTTATCAACTTACTAAGCCTCTTTGAAAGAATTTATACAAAAATGAACACAATTATTTACAATTTCGTAACAATATTTTTAATTCTTTGTTGCTAATTGCATTCTGTAAAGATACACGTTCTTGTTAAATTTCGTTGCAAAATGACAGGAAAGTTAAGAAAAAAAAAAAAAAAAAAAAAAAAAAAACGATTATTTGCGAAGTACACTAACTTTGAGTATTAGTTTTTGAATTTGACACTCCTTGTATTTATTTGTTGTAACTTTGTATTGATCAGAGATCACGTTTTATCACTGTATACATTTCAATAGAACAATCCCATGTTTTCTCCTCAATTTTCATTTTTGCTTCATCCTCAAGGGAAAAGGATTTCCCGATGTCAACACCAGAGAAATGTTAAGAAAACTGTTCGATTCTCTCCAGATCCCGGTGCTGGGATTATTCGATGCAGACCCATATGGTATGTAGAATTTTAATGACATTTTATCTTGTTCTTTATGAAGATTTATTAGATATATAACTAAATTTATTTATTTATTTGCAGGAGTGGAAATACTTGGAACCTACAAATACGGTTCAAAGGTGAGAGATTTATGCATAAAGAATCAAAACTTAAGTTTAAAACTACTTATTTATGATAAGAACAGAACTTTCAATAAACACTGTAAAATGCTAGAATTCACAACAATTGTTTCGAGTTGAAAGGAGACACGACCCTTCGTCAGGCGAATAAAACAGGCAGCACCCGTGCCTCTTGTTGCAAGTTCTAGTATTTTATGGTGTTTATTCAAAGTTTTGTTCTTATTTTAAACGCCAAGTCTGGAGTGCTTTTTTAATACCTATTTATGATAATAATAATAATAATAATAATAATAAAACATATATATGCATTTTTTTCTTTAAATACTGTGAAAGGTTTTATTTTGTTAAGAATTACCATCCATTAATTACTTTTTCATCTGTTATTATTATTGTATCATTAAGACTTTCCTCTTCTGTTTAAATAATATAACAGAGCTTTTTATACAAAGGGTTAATCTTTTAAATTTTTTTTATTATTTTTGAAACATAAAAAAAGCCTACATGTTTTAAAGCATTTTAGAATTTCAATTAAAAAACGCAGGTCGAGGTGCAAATGTTTAACTTTACTCGTTTCAATATCTCGATTGGAATAGGATGAAATAAATCGTGAAAATGATCCCTTTACGGGATATTTTTCAAATTTCCACGTGCCTAACAAACTATTGACTGTCAAATGTTTATCGTGAATCTTCCGTTTTCTGTAGATTTTAGGTAGTAATTACTCAAAAAATTGTAAAATGTAAATAAAATGGGATGAAAACCTTTTGACAGTAAGAATGTTTCCGAAATATTTAAAATATTATTTCTGAGACAACGGTATCTGTAATAGGGTAGAGCTTTTAAAATAAAATACAAACGTATCAACTTTCTGTAATAATTTTAATCACTCTTATAAGATAACAATGAGTGCTTGATCATAAATAAAACATTTTCAATCCAATAACACGTTTTCAATGAGAGAAATGCTGTATCGCTCAATTATTGATGACTTAAAACTGAGTATCAATTTACTTGAGTAATTAAAAGTTATTATTTTTACTGTCATAATTATCATTTTGGATTAATTTCTTTCTTTTTTTTTATGATTTTCTTTATTATTATTATTACAGGCCATGGCGTTTGATGTGAAAAATTTGGCTGTACCAGAAATGCGTTGGTTAGGACTTTTACCCACGGATATCCAAAGGTATTAAAAAGAGAATAAAAAAAAAATACCATAAAAAAATTCTTTTTATTTATATATATATATATATATAGATATATATATATATATAATTAGTACTCAAAAAATCATTATAATTATTATTGCAGAAATATGCGATGTTTGAAAAAATGATTACAAACTTTCTAAAAATTGAAACAAAAAATTAAATTAAATTAATAATAATAATAGTAAAATAAATAAAACAAGTAAATTCGAATTACTGAAAAAATTAACTATAAGATTTTAGTTTATCTATTCGTTTAGTAGTCCGCAGAATTCATTTATACTATTTTTACGTTGATATGTGTATGTGTGCGAGTGAACACGATAAAGTTTAAACTATTATCCGATTGAGCTAAAAAGTGGTACTCGTGCTATAGGTCTCCATCACATGGTCTGTATAGATCTGGTATGTGTAGGACTAATAGTTCTATTACAGGGACATTAAAAGAAATTCTCTGTTATTATGGCCTATGGATTCAAATTATTTGAAGTGCAATAGCGTATAAAATCCATATCCCATTGTTCTAAAAGTTGGCAAATGAGTTACAAGTCCTCATTCATGTGTATGTTATGGATATATATATATATATATATATATATATATATATATATATTAACAGGGAAGTATGAAATAATTATACATCGTCTTGTTGAGGATAATTATGTGAAGTTTATTCAGTTATTAAAAAGAGACGAAAACTAATATATATATTAGAATTTTGCTGCAGAAGGATCGTTACGGGAAATTGCTTGCTTAAAATTTATAGTATTTCACAGGAATGAAATCGGATTCATTACCTACATAACCGTCCATTGAAGAAATATTCATAGCTAAATATATAGTTAATATTGTAAGACATTTATGAAGTTAAATATTGTAAAAATGTTTTAGAATGAAATATATAATTAATAATCATTAAATCAATAATACTAGAAAAATATGACTATTAAGAATATTAAGGTAGATAAAATAATTTTCTATTCATTATCACACAAATAAACTCATCCCCGAAAAAATATTTAACATAATAAATTGTGACATTATGAAATTGAAGTTAATGTCTGGATTAGGTAATCTCGATTATTTAAATTATTGAATTGAAATGAAATTCGAATTGCACTAATAGGTTCTTCGAATCTTTTAGATGTTATCTAAAATGTCCATGATATAATATTTATTTAACATAAAGGTTTTAAAGTTTCACTCAATATCATATCCACGGGGGAATACTGCAGTGACCTTTTTTCATTCATTTTTTTTTTTTTTTTTTTTTTTTAAATTATCAAAAATCATAATTGAATAAGTAGTTAATTACTTTTTTTCATTAAAGTTAAATTTGGAAATTTTTGAGTAATGAATTGGGTTCAAAGAACTATATACAAGTTCAAAGTATATTTACACTAGCGTTAAAAACGACAAAGTAAAAAAATACAAAATTCGCATGCTGCCCTTTCGGTAGCTTTAAGCACACCGTCATCAGTGAAGAATACAGTCCTTCTCATAATTATAAGGACACCCGTTTTTCTATATTAACTAAACACTGAAGACTATTATTTAAACAAATATATTTTTAATTAATTTATATTTCATTAACAGACTATATTTGAAAAGTTTTACCGTTTTTCTATCTTAAAAAAACTTTAAATATGGTAGAAAGATGATTTTTCAGGTGTTCACAATTATAAGGACAGCTCGAATTTTAGTAATTTTTTTTTCAGTTATTCTTTAAATTAATATTTTATGGGGTCTCTTTTTAGGGTTAAACAGTCAGACATTCTCTCTGGTATATATATATATATATATATATATATATATATATATATATATATATATATATATATATATACATTTTTTTTTTCAATACTTTTTCATATAGAATATATGATATTCTCAATACATTTAAACTATTTAAAATTGCTTTCCACTTGCATGCACTTTTCTAATATCACAAGTTAAGGTTTTTTCAACTTTTTGGCCATGGGAAAGGCAATAATACAGAAGTTTCTTTCTTCATACTATTTCCTATTGCTCTAAAAGTAGAGCAAAAATGTAAGTCTTGTTGAAAAAAATATTATTACCCTCCAAAATCTAACAAAAATCTGATAATTCCACGTTTAAAATTTGCGGATATTCTCTTGATGTTCATAATAATAGAAAAAATTAATAAATTCATTTTGCCTTCAGTAGAAGCAGCTCCCCAGAGCACCATAAATCCACCGTTAAAATGCCCGATTCATATCTTCCTTTAAAAAATCTGCTCTGTCTTTCGCTATCTTCAGATCGTGCCAGTAACTGTTAAAACCATTTGGTTAATCAAGAATAAAATGTTTTTCATCCGAAAATGCAACATTTTACCATTTAATATTGTCTTTATTCAACTTTAACACAGACGTTCTTTCCCTTATTAAATGCTGATTGATTATTACAGGTTTTTTATTTATTTTAACATATTATTAATTATTTTAAACATGTATAAATGTGAACCCTAACCTTTCGTTAAAAATTACGAGCAAATTCAGCAGCAGTCATTATGAGTAGAACAGTAAGAGGAATTATGAGTCTTCGATCTCTGTAAAACAACTCTGATTTTGCATCAGATCTCTCTCCTATCGAACCAGCAGTTCAACGTTTCATCACATTTCCTTCAGCAATTTTAGACCTTCGAATTTCATTAGAAATTCGGCGGATTGAAATTATCCTTCTACATAAAAAACACATTTATCATACTTCACTACTTGAACGCTCTTTTTTTTCTAGGAATTATTAGTAATGTCCGTCCAAGAAAAATTGAAGGCTTATATATCAGTTAATCTAGCCCAGTAGTTAACAAATTCGCATGTCAACTGTAATTTATCCGCTTGTAAGTTAAATAAAACGAAAAAATCTGGATTGTCCCTATAATTATGAACATCTAAAAACGTGGAGAAAAACACATTTTGCATTTTTTTTATTAATTTTGTTTTATATTAAAAAAATTATGACAGTTTTGGTTTTTAGAATACTAGATATATTAAGTGCACTTAGTATAATCTTGTTTACAATTATTTTTACATATGTTATTTCAAAATATAAAGTGTCCTTATAAATATGAGAAGAAGTGTAAGAAGGCAGATTATTGATCTTAAATATATCGAGGAAGTGAATTTTAGCGTCGGTATAACAGCCAATAGAATCGACAGGTATTCCGACAAGTTCTCTCAAGTCAAGTTTCGTATTACAGCATCATTTATTTCTCTATTTAACTTGTTGGGAGAACCTCACAAAAACTGAACAGATGAAGATCCTTTACTAGCGTATTGATTTACTAGTGTAACTTGACAAAAATGTACTTTCATAAAAAATAAAATCAAAGCCATGGTACTCGTATTGAAGGCGGATTCCAACGTCAGATAAAGAGAAACATTAAGAAAGCGAACAGCAATACTTTTAAAACCAATGTTCTTAAAATAGTTACTATCGCATTCTTTCATAGAGTTCCTGCAATACTTATTCATTTCATTGGTAAAATATGTATCGTGAAAAGGTTAAAAAAAAAAAAAAAAACACTCATTATTAATATTTGTATTAAACCTTTCGATAAACAGGTGAAATATTTAAACGTGAAAAGCCATAATATTTTAATGTTTATAATTGGATCGTTCATTGTAAAAGTGAATTATCCCCTTCTAAATGGATTTTGAAATAACGAGCTTTTTGCAAATTTATGTGTAGGAAAAAATTCAAGATACAGTAAGTATTGAGTCGACTTTTAGTGTTTAATACAAAATGGAGTTATAAAGAGTTTATGAATTATAAGAAAAATAATTTGAAGTAACTTAGAAACTCCATTTTTATAGTAAATATTAAGAAGTTTTAGTTTCCTGGGGAGGGGGGGGATGCCATTTATGGGATTTTAATGCAATTATTGGAGTTTCTTCTCTTTTATAATTAAAGATGTGACTAAATGGGATACAATGAAGCAAAAATATAACTACATATTAAAAAAATATGGAGTTGCACCACTTTTATAACGAACCGTCCAATGGTTGACGTATTTTGTGATTTGTTAGATGATTTTTTTTTTCAATAAATTAAGTCTAAATGGTATGTAGGGTAGCATTAACTATATCACACACCATAGTAAATTTATTTTATTTATGAATGACGTTTTTCGCTTGTGCCTTTAAACTTGAAACGGAATATTGGTGTAGACAACACGTATTAAATATTTATAATTGAAAACAATTAGATCGAATATTCAAGTTACGTTTTTTGATAGTTCAATACCGAAAGTTTTAACTTCTTTTTCTGCAACATTTTCAGATTGAGTTTGCCTGCAGAAGCTACAATGCAACTGTCTGAAAACGATAAGAGGAAAGCGAATCAACTACTGAATCTACCTTATGTTCAGCATCATCAGATGTGGCTGAATGAAGTAATCCAGTTTTAATTTTCATAAACATTTCTAACAGCATCAAAATATAAACATTTTAAGATACTGAGTAAGCTAAAATTTCGAGCCAAACGGAGAAGAAAAAATCTTTAACTGTAATGTGAGGTTATAACAAAGCATCAGTCTTAAGAATTATCTAGACTTTTTTAATAGTTAGATTTTTAATTACATTATTGCAATATATAGGGTATTCGAAAAAGCTCGACCTCGGATTTAGTAACTCAAATGTTGATGTTGCACATGCATGGCAAAGATGCTTAAAAAGAAATGCAGAATTTTATAAAATCGATCTCAGATTTCAGAGGATTCATTTGTAAAAATTTAAAAATTCAAATTTTTATAAAGGTTCCCATAGAAATAAGTTGCACTGAGTAAAATGCAACCTCGTATACAAAATGCCGTATACAAAATTTGAACATTATATCTCAAAATTCTCAGACATACGTTTAAACAAAGTTATTGTCAGATAAGTCGCATTATTTAAATGCATTCAAATTTAAATATTGCATTAAAATTAAATTTGCATTTAAATATTGCATTGAATGCATTTAAATATGTTTATTTATTTACATTATAATTTTTTTATTTAAGTTAATAATTCATGTATGAATCCTGTAGTCTCGTGTTTTCAGCCGTGAGAGAGCTTACATGAAAACATTAAAGAATATTTTAAGTCTGATTTTTGTTTTGTCATATGTAGGGCACTTTTTAGGGTACAATGATGAAATTTTGTACATAATTTTATTAGTGTATGAGGTGATTTCACTCAGTGGACATTTTTCTGTTGAGACACTATAAACATCGAAATTTTTTAATTCAAGAAATTAAACCTTCTGAATTTTTTAATAGATTTTATAATATACTATAAATTTTCCATGCAATTTTGCAATTTATAATATCTGTACAAGATTTGTATTTAAAAAATTAAAGACGAGATGAAGAAGGCTTCTAAAACAAAACATATATCATAATATGATAATGCATATTTAAAGTGTGTAATTTAAGATTAAGTTCTGGAATTATGATAATTTAATATTACTCAACAATGCGGTAATAAATAAATAAATAAATAAATAAATAAAAATAATTAATAATTAAAAAAAAAATTTTTTTTTTAATGACAAATTGACGTAGATAAATATCAAAGCATCATTTCTGAATATTCTTTCTATAGATATTCATGAAACAAGCTAAGCCGTCTGTACATTGTAATAATAACTCACTTTTAAATTTTTTAACGATGAAACACACATTTGGTATCTATTTCAATTATACAAATAAATAAATAAATAAAATAAAAATAATATTTTCAGACACTAATTTGAAATTATTCAGTATTAGAAACTTCATGTAATACTTTAAAGAAATTAAAGTATTATATGAAGTTTCAAACTTCTTATAGTAAATTATTTTTTTAGAAACTTTTTATTAGAAGCAAAAAATTCAAATTGAACTTTGTCATCGCGTTTTCGTGCCGCGCTAAAAAACACCTCGACTTTGAAGTAAATGTAAGCAATCCTTTTCGTCGCTTGTTGGCACAGTTGGTTAGGCCGCCGTGTTGATAACGCGGTGGTCGTGAGTTCGATCCCTGAACAGCCGATGTGTTATTTTTTGCAGATAATTAAATAGAAAAGGTGTCAAATGATTAAAAAAATTTTTCATTGTCAACAAAGTATCCTAAGAGTTTCTGTTAAGAGTTTCTTTTGGAGAGTTTCTGTTAAGAAGCTTGTTTTAGTTAGCAGAAAATAAAACTTTAAGTAATAAAAAAAATGAATAAATTTTTTAGAAGCTCTTTATTGATACTGTATTTTGCCATCTAAAAAAACAAGACGCTTCCACATTAAAGTAAATGCAAGCAAGCTTTTGCATCGCTCGTTGGCTCAGCTGGTTAGAGCGTCATGCTGGTAACGCGCTGGTCGTGGGTTCGGTCCTCGAAGACCGATGTGTTATGTTGTTTTTGCAGATGATTACTAGAAAAAACGAAAACTTTTCATTGTCTACACAATAAATTTTTATCAGTTTTTTTTTTCCTCTAAGAAGCTTTTTTTTTTTTCCTTTCCCAGTTACTAAAACGCACAAAATAAAAATTTAAATAAATTAAAAGAAAAAAAAAAAAAGAAAAGAAAAGAAAAGAAAAGAGAAAGAGAAAAGAAAAAGAAAATCGCTGGAAGCTTTTTATTGTGGATCCCTAAAAATCCTAAATTAAAAATTTATTTTTGCAGACAAATGTTATAAAAAAAAAAAAAAAAAAAAATAATAGTAAGATAAAATAAAAGTTTCAACGCTAGGAAAATGTTAAAGAAGAATTTAGAAATTTCACACTTGCAAGAGATGAAAAATTAAAAAAAAAAATTAAATATTTTAAAAAGCATTCGAGAACAATATCTTATTTGTATTTGTTAAATTTTTCTAGAATGTTCTATGACTTTTCTTGACTGTTCTTTAACTTTTGGTTAGAGCGTCGCGCTGATAACGCGATAGTCGTGATTTCAATCCTCGAAAGCAGATGTGTTGCTCTTTTCAGGTAATTAAAAGAAAAGACATTAACTGTTAAAAGAAAATATTTCGTTGTCTACACAATACCCTGAGAAATTTTGATTATTTTTGTAAGAAGCTTCTTTTTGTAACTTAAAAGCACAAAATAAAAATTTAAGTTAAAAAAAAAAATCTTTAATATTAGAAACTTTTTATTGTGGAGCCCTAAAAAGCATTAAATAAAAAAAATATTCCGGGAAAGACATGCTATAAAGAAATGAATGTCTCAACACTAAGAAAATTTTAGAGATAAATATAGATATTTCTCTTTTGCAAGCGATGAAAATTACACAAAATATTTTAAAAATCTTTCGAGACAGTTGAAATTTATGGCTTAACGAATAATTATACAAAAACTAATAACTAAGAATATTGGTCTCGGATGCTTTTTCAAATATTTTAAATTATTACAAATTTTCATATCTTGCAAAAAAGAAATATCTATATTTTTCTCTAAAATTTTCTTAGTATTGAAACTTTCATTTCATTATAGCATGTCTTTGCCAGAGAATTTTTTTTATTTTATGGTTTTTAAGGCTCCACAATAAAAAGTTTCTAATGTTAATTTTTGAAGTGAAAACTTCTTCAGGCGCGTTGAGCACTTTTGGGTGAACAAAAATCATGAAACTCGCGTCATCGTCAGCTAACGCTTTGAATGAAATTCTGCAGGCGTTCGTTACCATGACAACCCAGTCACTGAGAATCTCATCGGGAAGAAACATATTTTTTGCCAATTGACATCCCGTGGTTTTCTACTAGGAATAAAAGTTGCAAATTTCAAAATGCTTCAATTTTCTTCTAAATTCTTTGAAACTTACTGAGCGCCATTAACAGCACGCGGGATAGTTGCAGTTCAGATTTCATCGATTTTGGAAAAAAAATTACATTTTAATTGGAAATTAAATTTTATTCTAATACGCGTATTTCAATTTCTAATTATGATTAAATTATTTTTAATACATCATTCGAAAGATATTTTAAAGTACTTTTATATTATCGAAAGTGGAATTCGAGATTTCGGTTGATTTACACGTTTTGAGGTGTCCTGAATGGGTATCTTTCTTTTGTATCTCAGCTAATAATTAAAATAATTTCACAAGTAATACATCATTTGAAAGCTTTGTTGAGTTGGAATCGAACAGTAGCTTACAGAAATTTCTACCGCCAGATGGCGCTGTAATATTTTAAAATTTCAATATTTCAATTTCTAATTATGATTAAATTATTTTTAATACATCATTCGAAAGATATTTTACAGTTCTTTTCTATTATCGAAAGTGGAATTCGAGATTTCACCTGATTTACACGTTTTGAGGTGTCCTGAATAGGTTTTCTTTTGTATCTGAGCTACTAATTAAAATAATTTCTTAAGTAATGAATATTTTTACTTAATATAAGGCTTTGTTCATTTAATTTGGGTAGCTACAAATATTGTGCCTAGTCATATAATACAGACCATAAAAACTTCTTTACAAACCAAAAGTAATTCGAAAATAATAATCTAATAGCTCGACGATACAATTCACAAGTTACTTAGTTTTCACTTCTATCGGCAGTCCCCAAAGACTGCTTTTTTTTTTTATTATTATTATTATTATTACTGGATTTTGTCATCGTGTCTTGCTACAAAAAAAAAAAAAAAAAAAAAAAAAGGCCTCTACTTTGAAGTAAATATAAGTAGTCTTTTTCGTCGCTTGTTGGTTCAGTTGGTTAGAGTGCTGTGTTGATAGCGCGGTGGTCGTGAGTTCAATCCTCGAAGGGCCGATGCGTTAATTTTTGCAGATAATCAATAGAAAATGTGTCAATTGATACAAAGGTGTTAATTACTTTTCGGAAAATCAAGCGGAGTTACTCTCTCTCTCTCTCTCTCTCTTTCTATATATATATATATATATATATATATATATATATATATATATATTACTGTAATTTAAAAATCTACCCACTTATGATAATTGATTTTAATATTTTTAAAATCTCGTATATTAGAAAATTACAATCCAAGTAATCAATAAAATACTTATTGGTAATCAAGTACCATAAATTGCAAAAATTCGCAATAATTGTTTTCATTCGAAACAACTGGGTGCGACCCTTCATCAGGTAAAAGTATATAGGTATGTATTTGGAGTATAAATGCGGTACACTTAATCTTTTTCTACTGACATTTACAATTATTTCATAACATCACATATAAAGATATCATCATATATTCATAATAATAATATATCATCATAATCACATGTTCAGAGTAAGTTATTATTTCAAATTATTATTTATAAATATTTATTTTTCGATAAATGTTGACAAGAAAAAAGATCGATTACATACAAATATTTATAGTGAAATCATTCGTCGTTAATTATCATTGTCCTGATATTGACCTGCCTTATAGATAATTTGATCAGTCATAGAAACAATATTTAATTTCTTTAAAATTGAGGAACCCAGTCCAGTGTACGAGATGTTAATAATATCGTTTGTGGATAATATTGTAAATTTGTTTATATTTTCAGTTTGGGTTAATAAAATGAAGCTATAAAGCGATAAGGTCATTCCATCGTGACTTACGCAACATAGGCAATAAGTTAGGCAAATATTTTACTTATAATTGTTTACGTTGGGGGATTAGTGTCAATTGTCTAGGGCAGTGGTAGTCAACACGGTCCCTACCGCTCACTGGTGGGCGTTCTAGCTTTTATAGTGGACGGTAGAGGTTCGGTCTGATACTGAGGTACTTCCCTTTTCTAATATTTAATTGATTTTTAAGAACATTGCAATGGAAAAATGCTTTATCATTATGCGCTCTAACTTATTGTAACTCTGTTTTATAGATTTTATAATGCAAAAAGTTGTTTCTCTTTAATAAATCACCATTCTTGTGGAACTGGTCATCGGCTAGAAAATTTTACTATGAACAGACATAAAAAAGTGGGCGGTAGGTATAAAAAAGTTGACTAACTCTGACATGGATTAGGGAATCAGACTTGGCCATGCATGAGATGCCTTCCGTGTTAGGTCTTTAGAGGGATACTAGCCCATATTGAAGCTAATCTCGGAGAAAACCACGGAAAACTCTTAACGACTAGGACGATGAACTCGAACTGGATTCAAACCTGGCACCTTCTATCTACTAGTTTCTCTTGGCCCCCAGCGAGTCTATTTTACTTTTAATAACATTAATAGTTGCCTCTTGAAAGTTCTTTTCTTTCTTATGTCTTCAGAAATCATAAAAGATACTACATTGAATATTAAATTTGTGGATTTATTTTTGCCAGCAGACTGGCTTGTGTCTAACATAATATTTTTTCCACTCGAATGTTACCAATCTTTACTTTGGGAAAAACAATTAGAAATTGATTCAATTTGATATTCAAGATACATTTTGTGATTGTTGAACATAATATAAGAAAGAAAATAACTTTCAATAGCAGTTTTTAGAATGCGATTTTTAAGTAAAATAATTGTCTGAAATGAGTATAAATGTTGACCCTTTATCGTGACCAGTGCAGTATCGTTATATAATAATAATAATAAAAAGAAAGAAAACGAGAAAGACTTTGAACAGACCTTAAATGGTATTTTTAATTATTTAGGTTCAAGTGATGCTGAGAATGGAAAAGAAAGCCGAAATCGAAGGACTGAGTAAAATTAACCCCGTCTTCCTTCCGTCCATCTATCTTCCAAACAAGATAAAATACGGAGGTTGGATATAAATGGTTCAAAACTTCACAGTTAGTGTTAAAAAACTAGTGTTAAAAAAAAAAAAAAAATGAAAGATTACTTTTTGTACTTCATTTGTTGGGAATTAAAGCAGAAAAAAACGTGTGCTTTTGAAAATAAATATATTATATAATCTGATCTAGCGTTAAAATTTTTATAATTGAATACTACCTTGTCTCATTGTACAGTATTCAGTATATACTTTACTTATAGAAGAATATTATTTCTATATTTGGTTTGCTATTTTAATCATTAAAATGAGATTTGTGTCAATTGGAAAGAATATTTGTAAGATCTTTCAATATATTTAAAATTATTATTCGAATATTTTCCTCTTAATGCTCTGATTTTTGAATTCATTTATTTAAACATATTACAATGTACCTGAAAAGTTTTTATTACTTTATTTATTTATTTTCTTTTATTTACACACAGTGTTCTATTAGGCTAAGTAAATTAAATCATTTGCATTTGAAGTGCTGTTTCTACCTTAGATACAAAAATTAAATATAGAAAATGAATACATAAATTAAGGGGACAAGGGAAGACGAAAATGATCGAAATCGATACAATTAAAAATATCACGATAATTATTATAGAATGTGTAATACTCGTATTTTTAAATTAATTAATAAATTTCTTACGGCTTCTCAAACGCTATTTAAATTTTTTTGCAAAATTTTAAATTTAGAATTTCGGGAATAATAATTACTTATAATACTCATTGCTAATTTGTAGTCCTCTTAAAATTTTGTGCGAATGAATCAGTGGTATTGGTCACAAAGCTGGACATTCATTTTGAGATCAAGAAATGATTACATTTATTACGAATTCTTAAATTCAGTCAAAAATGCATGAAGATATCAAATTTTAAACTTTTTTTGTTTGTAACTGATGCTGTAATTGAGATACAAAAAAATCAATTCACAAATAGGTTCAGTTACATACAAAAATCACGGTAAAAGAAAAAAAAAAAAGAGCTTTAAAAATAATTTTTTTGAAGTAGCATAAAGCGTTTTGAAATTGGGTATTATTTTGTAGTATTATCGTCATAAAAGAGGTATTTTCATGTAAAAGAAATTTACATTTTATCCTTTAAAACCCGCTCTATGCATACAAAGGATAGATTTTGTGGCAGTACTTCATTTGAGAATCGATAGAATGCAAAACAAAAATAATTCATTTCAACGTCGCTTTATCCCCCATAAAGGCACATAACATTTTCTTTACAAACTAGAAAAGTCCCGGTCCATGAACGAACCGAATTCCGAATGCGGGAAAAATTTCAAAATCAAACTCGAAATGTACAAAACTCGGCCTGATGCTGTTTGCGTGCCAGTAGATCAACGTTTGTTAACGAAACCATTTTTAAATTCACGAAATCAATGAAGGCAGTGTAGATCTCCGAATAGAAATAAATGAAGATTTCAGGCCAATTTTTACAGTACAAATAATTAATAAAGACTTGATTTTCGTCTTTTCCGCTAGGATCTATCTGATCCAAGATAGAGAATGAGAGAAAGCAAACAAAAGAGATCCACACTTCTTGCATAAAAATGTGATTATTCCTACGGTAGATATTTAAAATTCAAAAACCCAAGCTGTAAAACACAGAATGCAACCAACATTGTTGCTTCTATTTAAACATTCTCTTATAAGCATTTTCTTTATAATTTTACATCTTTATTTCTTATAAACATTTTATATAGATGTCACATGCATCCCCATACACTCTTAATTTTTACACTCTTTTAAAGATAGCACGTGATCCTATTTTTACATAAAAATAAAAACATTAAATTCGTTTAACCATTTTTTTTTCTTTTACTTTTTGTTCAGCATGTGATCTTATACTCGGTGCGTCCCCACACAGAGCCCAAGGAAATCTCTTAGCCCTTTATATATATATAGATGTTGCGTTGTCCTGTACATATCTTAAAAAGCGTTATGATGGGTCGCTCACGAAATGAATCCTAAAATCCAGTGTTGGTGTTAGGATTAAGGCCAATGGACTTAGTACGTCATTACGTTAGTTACGTCGTACTTAGTACGTTAGTTACGTCGTCTTAGGACGTCGTGAAACTCAGACTTCACTGTAATGTTGGATCTAAATATCAAGCACTGAGGTTATCATCCAAAGAACGAGCCATTTTTAGAAAATTTTACATTCATACCAAGTTTTTCGTAGATCACTACCATGAAAGTATTGAGTCATTGCAAAAGTTCGTGCCTGATTTCGCAGATGAATTTATGTGCGATTGAGGTCATTCAAATCCATGTATTACTTTTTAAAAGATTGCTGAGAGACTACGTAATGATATCTCATCTATCTCCAGAACTTGGATACATTAACCCGACAGATGGCTTCCTCATGTTTCGACAAAAAGGAACAATTTGAACCGTGTTTCCATTATGTCACTTCTTGCCAGTCAACAAAACGAGTCTTTCAGGTGTTACTGGAGATAAAATATGGATTTACAGCAACAACAACAATAATAATAAATAAAACTGTATAACAGCAAAATGGATGGCAAAGGCTGAGTTGCATTCAAGGAAAGTGCATCTAGTGGTATTATGGCAGAGAAATCAGATTTCGAAGGGTATCCAATTTCTTTAAAGAATGAAAAACAACAGAATGATCCTTATTGAGTTTCTCAGTAAACTTTTTCAGTGGAGTATAATTAATTAAATACAGAATAAAGTCATCTACGACTTCGAGTGCAAACGTTTGCTATCGCACAATACACAGTGGCATTGGATTAAATAAGAAAACTTCTTCATATATGCTTTGTTTGCATCTTTAAAGTTTAAGAATCACTGTTTTAAACACAGTTTTGTAAACGGGAAGATTAGCCGCTCCCATATTAAATGATTAATTCCGAAGTTTTCATATGTCACTCCAAATTATATAAATACGGGCTAGGACCTTAGAAAGTCTCCCACGGAGGGCACTCCTCCTCAGGTCCAGGATTCTAGCGCAGACAATTTGCTTTAATTCTTATACCGTGATACTAATTTATACCAAATAACTTTAATTCTAATTTTTAATCTAAATGACAGGACATCATCCGAAAATCTGCCAGCTATAGGACATTTTGCAAACACCAGGAGTTTCGCATAGATCACTGCGCCATAAATTATGGTGACTTTCGCTTAAATAAGGGAATCGAATCCAGTGCTTTACTGATTGGATAACCATGGGGACGCGCATCCTGAATTTCTCTTTTATTACTTACGTTACATTTTTGCTGCAAACAATTAATTACACATCTGAAGAAATAATGGTTAATATCTTTTAATCTGAAATACATGTATCTTATTCTATAATTATTTATATATATGTATATTATTTTAGTTGATATATTGTTATTTTAATGATGATATTAAATATGTATTTAGTACTTCCAAGAAAGGTTTATATTCCTAATATTTCAAAGAGATTTAAAGCTGAAAAAAAGAAATATACTAATTCAATTAACTATTTTTTCTTACACACCGCACCCGAATCAGATATTTAATAGGCATTTATTACTTTTCATTTATTCATTTTTAGGTATTCGGGATCCGAAAATTTTTTTAACTTCTGGTTTTTGAAGGTATTATACTTTTTAAAAGCTCCTAAACATGTTTTGATTATTTTTAGAATGAAAATATACCGAGAGAATGGCAACACTGCTGTGCTGCAATTTTCCCCACTTATGAGAAGACTGTGTTTCAGCATTTATTAGGCATAAATGCACCAAACTTCACACATGAAAGGACATTTACAGAGCTGCCAACCTAATCCGGCGAATTGTTAGTACCGCCCTTTTTCTACACCACATCATTTTTAGAGTATTTGTTTTCATAATTCATCGTAACTATGTTTGAAGAGAATTACTTTAAAAATTAAGTGGTGTAGGAAAAAGGGCGGTACTAACAAATTGCCGGATTAGGTTGGCAGCTCTGCATTTATGAAAAATTACGCTGAGTGCATCTAGATTACATCAGACGATAAGTAGTGCTGTTACGCAACTCTTTTCTTTTTCTTTTTTTTAAAGTTTCAGATTAATTAAAACATTAAAATACTATGGAAGTCATGCGATAACCAGAACATTTTATTTAGAAAATAAAATTTGTCATCATACATTTTTATGAAATAGATTTCAACCTTAATATCTCTTGTAACGAGAAAAATAAATTACTTTCTTAGTTCAAACCATGATTGACTTCAATTTTTAAAAACACATGGAAAAAATATAAATAAAAATGAATAAGGAAAACATGTTATATAAGTCTGTATGAATAAATATCCGAACAAAGTTTGACATTTCTTTGAAATTGCTTGTCACTTTTGAAACAGGCTTTAAATTGAGTCCAGGTTTCTCTACAACAAAAGTGCAAGTTCGACATTTTTTGGTCGCTTCTGTTTGTTCGATATGAGAAACATAGCCATGCATTTTCATAGTTCAAAATCCAAAAAATAATGATGCTCGCCTTACGTTTTCTAGGAAAACAACAAAAACATGAGTAATGGTTCTTCATGTTTCTTAAAAAAAAAAAAAAAGAAAAGAAAATAGTATATTTTCTAGATTTTATATAAATAGAAAAAAAAAACCCTGCGTTTTGACGTTTGACGTTTATAAGCTGTCAAATGTGAAAGCAAATGTATTTTTTAAAAAAGGTTTTTTAGAGAGCTTTAATAGATGGTTTTTCTTTACTTTTATAAAAAAAAAAAAAAAAAAAAAAATCGCAATTTTCAAAGAAAATAATGTTCAACTTTTCTGACATGTTAATTAGTACTTCAAATAATTTATATTGATATATAACCCGTCGAACTTAAGTAATATAAATTTGTTCCAAAGACAGTGTTATAACACAGACTGTAGAATGCAGATTGCAGTATATTCAGTCAAGTATTAAAATTTTATATTGATGCCTGGATATGATTGTTTATGCAGCTTTTCAATCATAAAAAACTAGATAAATAATTGTTGCGAAATCGCAGCAATGTTGATTACCACGTAGATTAATCGTTTCAAAATTTCTGGTACGCATACGTACCAGTTAACTTTTGCGAAAACCTGTCTAAAAATTTAAATATAATTTGGTTTAGAAAAGAAATTCTGCGTAATAATTACATTGGCAAACACAGTTAAAGATAAAAACGTCGTATAGTGTTTGAATAGAATTTTTTGCCACTCTACACCTCAGAAATGTTTAGGATTTGCTGTTATAGAAGCCTGTATATATATTACAAAAATTGAGACTAAGACAGAATTAAATGAGACCTAGAGCCGTGTAAAAAATCACTAGCATAAATCTGGATATTTACTTTTTTGTTTTATTACATTTTAATGCTTGAAACAATTACAAAAATACATACTTTATCTGATTTATATAATTAAAATGAATTATATTTAAATGTGTGAATATGACTCCGTCCTTTATCAAAAGATGTCTTTTTTAAAACTGATCACGTGTTCTTTAAAATTTCAATAGTTGTGCACGATAGTACTTCATATCAGTTGTCATATGCAGTATGTGACATTTAGTCACAGTATAATAACATCTAGCATTTTTAACTTTTTGAGAATGGCGAATTTTATTCTAAATAAACATAATTTGCGGGAAAGTTATTTTACATTATTTTATTGCCAAGAAAAGTGCAGCAGAAACTTATCGTTTGCTTGCGGACATGCTTCATCGAATTCTATTTGCAAAGAATGGTTTCGGCGGTTTAAAAATGGTGATTTTAGTACTGACGATAAAGAAAGGGAAAAACCATCTAAAAATTTTGAGGATGATGAATTGGAAACATTATTGGCTGAAGATTGTTGTCAAGCACAGTCAGAATTAGCTGAAGCATTAAATATGGATCGATCAACTGTTGCAAACCCTTTAAAAGGACTAGGAATGGTTCAAAAAGCTAATAAATGGGTCCCACATGAATTACAAGACCGAAACATTGAACGTCGAAAAATAATTTGTGAAATGTTACTTCAAAGATACCAAAGGAAAAGTTTTTTGTATCGAATTGCTACTGGAGATAAAAAGTGGATTTATTATAAAAATCCTATGCGCAAAAAAGCTTGGGTGAAGCCTGGTGAACCTTGCCTATCACAACCAGAATATTAACTGCAATAAAGTAATGCTTTATATCTGGTGGGAGCAAATATATATGGGATCATAATATAGTATGAACTGGTGAAACCATCAATGGCGATGTTTAACAACGACAACTTATACGTTTGAAATGAGCTATACAGGAAAAACGACAGGAATGGGTAAATAGTCACAATAAATTAATTTTTCAGCATGACAATGCAAAAACACATTTGTAAACATTGTAAAAAATTACTTAAAAGGACAGGACTGGGAAGTTTTACCCCACCCTCCGTATTTACCAGACATAGCTCCTTCAGATTTTATCTTTTCAGATCGATGCAGTCATCTCTTTCTGAACAGTGGTTCAGTTCTCTCGCAGAGATCGAAAACTGGCTTATTGATTGGATGGTCTCCAAAAACCAGGATTTCTTCAGAGAGGGAATCAGTCAATTACCCTAAAGATGGATGAAAGTTTTAGTTGTAGATGGAAACTACGTTGAATAAATAAATTTTTCATTTTATTACCTAATAATTGTGTTTTATTTTAACAAAGAAGGACGGTGTCCTATTCACACACAATAATTGTGAATGAATTATCATTGTAGTACATCTTTAACATTTTGTGAAAGTGTTCTGAATTCTCTTCATCTTTCTATGCGCCTTTCAATTTCTATGTGAATTTTTAGAATTCTATCAGACATAAATTTTTTTAAGTACATTAAAGTTTAACCCTCAGTACGCTGCTTTGAACCTATGCAAAACGATATACCAATTCTAAATCTCCAACGACTGCTGAATTTTAAGTCTTAAATACAATGTTTTGCGAAATTTTTGAATATATTATAGTTTTGGCAATATAAAGCCATTGTAAAATTAGAAATATTTTACCACGACAGATTGCCAAATATGGCGTTAAGTATATTTTGTGATGATTAGTTTCGATTTAAAAGTCAGAAAAACTATATATTATCTCTCTCACATACACAGTAATTTGGAGAGTATGCGTATGTTTAGTATGATTATCTAAACCCCATTATATGTGCCGGAACGTGAAGCAAATATACATGCGAAGAAGAATTTTTTAAAATACTTTTTGGGAATGTTAAATTCATAAGTAATAAATTTTAAAAATATTGGTCTTTCTAGAAAAACGTTTGCACTTTAATTGAACTCCTCCAGTTTTTAATACTTGCATTTATTTTAACTTCTAAAACTTACAATTGTTTAAAATAATAATATATTAATATTTCTAGTTAATAGAATATTTCTTGAATTAATATTTTAAAGAAATATCTAACATTATATAAATGAAAAAAAGTACTTTTTTTTTTCAATTTTAATAAATGTAATTTCGAAATAAAAAGGAGAGTTTTTTCAAACTGTTCTTTCATAATAAAATTTCCTAAAATTAATATTTAAAATGAAAATTTACTTTCAAACCGGGACTACGAGCTGTCTTTTGATATTCACACGAAAAAAAAAAATTGACATCATAATAAAAAAAGAATCTGTTTATAAAAATAACTCGTTAAATTATTTTTTAAAAAGATACATACGGTTATTTAAATATTTAATAGAAAAAATGTAAGTTATTTAAGAATATGTGAGTTAACATGTTTCATGTTACTTTCTATCGTTATCCTTAACGCTAGAAAATTTTTTAGATGAATTACCATTTTAATGCGGAAAAATAAAGAAATATTTAAAAGATTGGATATCACTTTTAATTAAGTAGAGAATTTTTTTTGTAAATGAAAGAGAAATGCGTAGCTTTGTCTTTTTAATGTTTGGATATAAAAATATCAATTTTTAGATTTTAATGCAAGTGTAAAATAATTAAATTGTGTGTGTGCGGATCTTCAGTACGAGAAAATCCATGTCGTATATATGCATAATGGATACATTTGAAATAGATACTAGATAGAAGAAAATTACTGTGATAGCTATCACAGCAATTTTCTTATAATTTTCTTATAGTACACATGAGGAGTTAAACGTAGCGAAATCATAATCACACTTCAGATATATTGGAAAATATTGTGTCACTACAAAACGTTTTTTTAATGATTCTAAAATTTCTTCAAAAATTGCTTTTTAAAAGCAGATTTTCAGTAAATTTAAAAAATAATTAATGCGTTGTGCATAGAATATGACGCACCATTTAGCATTACGAGAATTATAGAATAAATATTTTAAAGTGGTTGCAGAAAAACAGCACGAAAACATGTTCATTCAGATCCCATACTTCGTTTTATGCAGATATAATTTTAAGAAACTTTAATTCCTAACTATGGTAGAAACAAATTCTAGTTCCATCTAGGATATTTTAATATTTTTACTTTCTCCTAACTATATATGGAAGAAAAGTATTATTTTTGGGTAAAACTTTCGAAATTGAATTTTTGTTATATTTTCACGTTCTAGGTACCCTGAATCCGAAAAACACGTTTTTAGCGATTGGTCTGTCTGTGTGTGTGTACGTTAATAGCATATCTCAAAGAAAAATAATATTAGAAATTTCAAACTCTGCATTCTAAATCTGTAGCATATAATGATGCTTTTTGTTGAGATCAAGCAAATGATTTGTGTACAGGGATATCCAAGAGAATTCAAATACATTATATCTATGGGGAAATTTATGATAAGTACAACGTAACTTCTATAGACTGCTGTAAAGAAAATGGAATTATTATTATTATTTTTTTATATCTATAAAAACATCTTTTGTACAGATTGTGATATGGAAATCACTCATTATTCGTTGACAGGGCTACACAAAGTAGTATTTAGATACACTGGGACTATACATGGAAATAGCGGAAGTGTATTTCATTTTGTGTTAGGTGTTTTTCATATAAAACTAAATTTAAGGACACAATGTGATGTGCATATAGTTTACATACAATATGAAGAGCTACCAAAATTATGCTAGACATTTTTTTCTATTGAATATAATTAAGTGCTGTTAAATTTTACTATGCCGACGAACACCGCTCAGGAAGGAAAATTAATTTTTCATACCTATAATGTGATAATATTTTTTGAATTTCAGCTTTCAACTCTTTTTTTGTATAATATCACGTTTTGAGGGACTCTGATTACGAAAGTCCAATTTTTAACAGTTGATCTGCATGCATATCTGTTATCAGCATAACTTAAAAATAATCTGGTGTGTCACTCACACGACTTTCTCTTACCCTGAAATTTAATACTATAAATACAGGTTGCAGATTAATAGGTAAAATAACGAGTACTGTTATGTAAACCTATAATAAACAATTCTTATTAGGCTTCTGAAGAGTTTTATATAATAATTAGTTCTGTGTGAGGGGGGCTACCGCCCCCCTCAACCCCCCGTTTCATTAATGCACCTACATTTATATAGAATTTAATTCGGTTATTAAAAAATAATTCTCTTTTTAAAAAATAATTTATTAAAATTATTATTTAAAAAAAATATCTTTTATAATAAGGCAGACGATTTCCATATTAGAAAAGTAGTATAACACCAGATTTCCAAAAAAAAAAAAAAAAAAAAAAAGTCTATTTTATTCTCAGTATTAAAAAAAAAAAAAAAAAAAGAAAAAGTACGATTTTTTTCTAAGTTTTTTTTTCGTTAAAAGTAAAAAAAATTGATAACTTTGTTTCAAATTATCGCATATCGATGGTTAAACCATTCATTTTAAAGGTATTGGCGAGCTCTTTTGAAAGATACCCATCATGAAAATTTACTCCCCTCGAGGGGGGACTTCCCCCCCCCCCCAGGGGGGGGAGGCGAGGCTCCTACATACACAAAATTTTTTTTCCCAGTTAACTATATCTATTACAAAAAATATATATTAGTTTTATTTGGTTTAGTGCAATCTATAGACGTTAAACTCTACTTACCTGCAATTTCCCCCATAGACGTAATGTATTAGAATTCTCTTGATTGTCCCTGTACACGAACCATTTGCTTGATCTTAACGAAAAGCTTACTGTAGCATCCCTATAGGATACACATTTAGAATACCAAGTTTGAACTTTCTGCCATAATTTGTTTTTGAGATATGCTGGTAACAGACAGACACACAGACAGACCACTTGCTAAAAACATTATTTTCGTATTCAGCGGACCTCAGAACGTGTAAATATAACAAAATCTCGCGTTCGAAAATTTGACCCAAAAACAATACTTTCTCTACCTTATGGGTAAGAGAAAGTAATAAACAACTACAGAAAATTCAACGTTGGTATTCTGAAGTTCGTATCAGGTTAGTACTTTAAAGTTGGATCAAGACGGGCAAGTTTGAAGGAAAAATAACAACAGCCTTTTCGTTTTTAAATAATTGTAGGCACTATAATTGAACGGGGGGTTGAGGGGCGGTATCCCCCCTCACATAGAATTTTATGGCAAACAAAACTGTTCCTAATCTATTTTGGATCTTTTTTAAAAGTAAATTGAAATTTATTATCACAATCTATCTTTATAATATTGAAATGCAGGTTAAGAGAAAATCGTGCGAGTGACACACCAAATTATTATTTTTAAAATAATTTGATTCAGCAAATAACAGAGCTTAGATAAGTGGAACTTTCTAAATAAGTACCTGACCCGAATTCAAACATCAATGCAATGTAATAGCCCTAAAACTTATCTTATTATGTTCCTGAAGTTATTAATTCCCGAAATTTGTTGTTAAAGTTGACATACTTTTCTTCCAATGTAGGTACTAGGTATAATATTCCTCATTCAGAAATACCTGTGATATCGTATTCACAGTAAGAATATTTGCACTAGAAAGTAGTGTTACACATTTTTATAAAACAATAAAAATAAGTTTCTTTTTACTGAATACTTTATAAGGTCGACATATTTTATAGAAACTATCTAGTTTTAAAAATTTTCTTCTTTGACGAGAGAACAATCGAGAGAACAGAGAATGATACAAATGAAATGCATTTTTAGCAATTACGATTTAAAAATCTATTATCCATGGTAATATAAAAAATGTTCACTACCTGTACGATTTTAAGTAGAGAGTATGTTGGAAGTTCAGTAAATCTCATTAAATTATGTATTTTTTGAGTCAAGTCAGGTATAATTGAAAGAATTCTAGACGAACCGAAGTTATAAACACTTTTTGATTTTGTTATAAAGTGTAAAACGAACACAAATGACACTCAATGATATATTAGCAAATAAATACAATCACAAGTAATTTTCCGACAGAATTTGTTTTCGGTAGGGCTTGAAATTTGTTTTTTAAAGATAAAAACGAAACAATTCCAACAATTAGTAGGCATAGCCTCTAATGTACCCGATTATTTTTATGTGACGCAATAAATATTAATCATTTATGTTTTATCAAAAAAATTTTATTCTTGTTGTTCAGAAGAACAACAAAATTTACTAATTTCCTTTTGATTTGCAAAAAATTAAGGTATTAAAATAGAGTTTACGATGTTTTCTCTCAGAAAATAAAATGATTTTGAATTATTTTGTGTGTACACAAACCAATGGTAATATTGACCCCAATTTTAATAATTCGCAACATAAATAGATGAAATTTCATAGTAAACTTGAATAAATCAGTTTAAAGGAATTCCCATGAATATTTACGGGAGTCATCACGATAATTCCCTGACTATCCTATTTTTAAAAAGAGAAACGTGTAGAAAAATAAAACATAGCGAGTTCTATATACACACGGGTTCACCAATTTTTTTTAATAAAATATAGAAAATCGTGAGACCGACTGTCAATGTCTTAAAAGCGGCTGAAACAATTCTCTTCAATTCTACTATAAAGACTTCATTATAGATGCCTTTTCGTACGTATTAGTTGTTTATCGCAAGGTAATTGATAAAATTTTCCGTAAATAATTTTAGAATACCTTGAAACACTCATATGTATGTTATCCAGGTTCATTAATGCATGTTTCCTATTAAAAATTGTATAAATGACGTTCAGTTGTCTAATATGGACACTTTTTGAATGGTCCAGAATTTTTCTCCCCTACCGATATTTTATATCTTTATATGGAACACATGATAAAGAAATTTATATACATTATTCAGATGCATCAAAGGAAAATTTAGCATTCATGACTGGTTTATAGGGCCACACAAAACTATTTAGGTACGTCAGTGTGTAAACTTTTGAAAATGCATTTTCCATTGTACTTAACGTTTTCCATTGTACTTAACGTATTATCAAGTAAATTATCGTTACACAATGCAATGAAGTTGTGTTGCATCGGGCTTGAAGTCGTATGTTTAAGCTACGGACCTAGGTCTGGGTAGAAGTCCTTATGAAGGGCCCTAAATCGTATTCATGCGGGTTTCGGCAAAACAAGGAAAAATTCTAAACGTTTAAGGCGATGAGCACGACTTGGGTCCGTACCCGACACTTATCGCCTACCGGCATGGAGGGAATAACCTATCGATCGCTAGTAGGACAGACGATGGAACGGGAAATTACAGATAGAAAACGTTTTATAAATTTGCAAACCGCATGCTTTTTCTTTCTTTCTTTCCTTTTTTAAATTAAAGAAACATTCGTTCAATGAAACAGAAAACGGATTCTGTTTTCCTTGATTTCTCTTTCGATTAAGAAAAAATAAGTCTTTAAAGCAAATGAATGGAAGGTAACTGGAAGCATTCAATGCAAAAGAGTAGAAGATATATAAAATAAAATAGGAAACTTTACTCGGTGAAATAAATGGACTGCAGTGTTAGAAAACAAATTGTTCTGTGGAAAGAACACGGCTTACGTGAAATCGAAGCAGATTTCTTTTCGTCATGCTAATATCATTAGCATCGATTGTAGCTTGAAATGTCTTTTAACTACTGATTAAATAATCAAAAAGATTCTGAAGGATTTGTATTCATTTATTTTCTCTGAGTTAGAGAGTTTTTTTTTTTTTTTTTTTTTTTTTCGTATGAGAAAGAAAATTAAATAAATATTATAGAAATTTATAGACGATAGATATTTATGTCGCATTATTTTAAAAATAAGTAATTTTACGATATGTATGGAGAAATTACAGCGATGAAATTTTCTTCTCCGAGGGGATGCGTTTTTCTGGTATATTTTGGATGCTAATTAAGGGAAAAACTACTCAAAAATTTCCATCCCGTACAGTTTTGAGAAAAAATGGGATTTTTTGTGTTAAAGCTCTACATTTTTAATTTCCATCTAAATTATTTCCCGGAAAAAACTGAGTGATGAGAGTGAAGAACGATTAGAGTTATTTCATCAAAACGTCAAAGAAATGTAGAGGAGGTATCGAGGACGATGGAGAGTTAACGGCCCTCTTCACTGACCGTCGCCGGAAGCCCGAGCCAATGTTATTCAATGGGGAAATTTTCTTTACAAATAACATTAACTAACGCATATTTTTAAATTCTGTTTTCACATTCAGAAAAATCCCAACTGTTAAACTGACGGACCTTTTTTAAAAATGTATTTTTTTAATTTTTAATATTTTATTTTGAAATTGCAGTATGAAAAAAAATTCACACATTGAAAATTCGTATTTTGCAGCTTCAAAATAAAATACAAAAAATTAAAAGAATAATTTTATAGAAAAGGTCCGTCCATTGAACAGCTGGGAATTTTCAGAATGTGAAAACAGAATTTAAAAATATGTATTAGTTAATAAGTTATCTGTAAAGAAAAATTTCCCATAGAATAACATTAGCTTCGGCTTTCGGCGGCGGTGAGTGAAGCCTTAACGTGTCATCAGATTATTGTTGGATGCTGTATAGAGATACCCACCCACTCAAGGCCCTCAAAGCCGTGCACAAGAGAAAAGTACTCTAAAGGGGAGCTTCGACGTAAATAAACACATTCAGAAGACAATGTGTCCATAATAGCTGGCCTATTTTAATGCATTTTATACATACCTTCGAATTTGTTATAGCCTCTGTGTGAATTTTTCCGATCTTTCTGTGTGAAAAATCATTACGTGATAGGAAGAAAACACGAGCCTTTCTGAATTCAGCGTATCCAAACACATTAGAGACAGACAACGCAGTGCAGAAACAAAATTTTAAAATACGATTTCGCAGACCTGTGTTATCTATCCTAGTGTAGTGTAAGGATGAGAAGTAAATTCGAATTGAAACGTTATTCTTGCGAGGGAGACAATTTCCAACACTGCTGGACTGTTACGACTTTATTTGTGAGGTAAAACAGAAATAGAGACGCACAATTTTTTTTAATTCTGTAATAATTTTATTTAGGAAAAACAAAATTTAATTAATTTTTTTTACATTATCATTCCTACATTACATTTACATTTATATTATCATTTTTACATTATCATTTCATAGGCTTTTCCAGAGAAGTCCTGCGAACATTCGATGAATTAAAACAGATCGTAACTGAAGAAATCTCGTCCATAACACCCATAATGCTGCAAAGTGTGTCAAAAACCTGGTTCGACGCGTTCATGTTTGCATTCAAAAGGATGGTGAACATTTTCAACATTTTCTGTGAGGAATGATAACATAAAAAAATTGAATCAAATTATGTTTTTCAAAAATAAAATTACACTTCAATGTTAGAATAGTTGCCACCTCTGTCAGATTTAAGGGTTATAAGAAAAACCCACGGGCACTCTTTTAAACGGATCACCCTGTATCACATACAACAGGATTCTAAAATGGGGTACAAAATTGGATTGTCTAAGATTAAGCGCATAGAAATTCATAACACCACTTAAATTGATATTTTTATTAAATAATCTGCCGTGGCACTCATATTCATTTTTTTTTATCCTGAATTTAATTAGAAGAAATTTTCAATATCAGTCCATCATTTATATTTTAAATTTCCAGTATCTTTTGTATGGCTAATGTCCCACGACAAGGTAGAATTTATCAAAAAGCGTCTATTCTTTACATCCATCCAATAAAAAAGGAATGCATTCTACGCACTTTGGGTTATCCTGTATATTGTACACGTAACACACAGTGAATTTATATTCAACACAGTAAACAAAACACAACTTTGAATGCATTTTGATCCATTTCTAACTATTGTATAATTACATCTGATTTCTTTTATGGAGCTCTCTAAACATAGGGTGAATGTTTTTGCTGCAATATTTTTTATAAGACACAGTTTTGTGCATTTAAAAAGTATACGTTCATTTTATTTTGTTTAGTGCTGTTCACAGATATTAAAATGGATCTACCAGAAATTTACCTTAAACATTATCATCCTTTTATATGTCACTCTAGAAACTATTTGTCCGATCTCAAATGTTCATTAGCATATCATTAGCAGTTAAATAGTTAGACTAACTGTTGAATACCTGCGATCTAAAAGCATTTATTCCCCTTTCAAGATCTGACTAGTCTTTATTGGTTGGAAACTTTTCTTTTATTGCGCTGAAGATTTTTTTTTTTTTTTCTGATACCAGCATTAGTATTAGGAAAATGTCATTTTATTACATCATTCAATTTTTACAGTGTCCTGAGATTTTTTTTTAATTTACGATATAATTTTTGTATTTCTACCTATAACAAAAGATTTTTTTTATATGCACTGTAATCTTTATTTAAAATGATAGAGTACTATTTCTTAATTTATTTTAATTTCAATTTCAGTGCTTGCAAAATCTTTATTTAATTGCCTATTCAAGAGTATTGATATTTGAAACATTACTTATTTGAATAATTCATTAATCATATTTCTTTGGGTTATTTTCACAGATATATGCCTCTATTATTGTATCAGGCATGGACATGACTAGAGTGAAGAAATCAACTGGTTTACCCCCCCCCCCCCCCCCTCCAATTTGAAAAAAAAAAAGTGCTTTGAATAGTAAATTCCAAAAATAATTTCAAATCCTCATTTGCCCCCAATTCAATTTAAATAAAAAGTTATTGTTTTCTTTTAACTATTAAAAATGCAAAAATATTCATTTCATAAAATCACAATCAGATCTATGAAGTAAAAGAATGCCAAAATGCGATAAATATTTTTAAACACCTGTCATTCGAAATGTGTGGTCTTTTTGAACTTAAGTTTTCAACAGCTGTAAAAAGTATTCAAAAGACCAAAATGTAAAAGTAATTACTTGATCTTAAAACATAAAAGTACAAATTTACAGTCGCTATTTCAGAATATTTTGTCGCATTTAAGCAGAATCATGGGAGATTGATCATAGTGAACGATGTGTTTATAAATAGAAAATTGTCTCAGAGAAAACTTTTAAAATAGGGGAAGCCGGGGTAATAAGAGACAAAAGGGGTAATAAGAGACAGAAAATATTAATAAAATCTATACTATTAATCTAAATAACTTGAAAAAAATGTCTCGTATTAATTTCATTAAATGGACTCCTCTTGATTTTTTAGGTGATTTTTGAACTTTTTTTTTTTTTTTTTTTTTTTGTTAAATTCTTTTTTTTTAATTTCCATTAAATCCTTGTCTCTAATAACCCCACGCGGGGTAATAAGAGACCAGGCTTGTAATTGTCCGTATATAGCAATGTAAAATCATGTGAGATAATTAAAGATATCTGGAAACAATTCTGAATCAGCCAATAGTTTTAAATTTTTATTATTTACACCCATTCAAAAAATATGTTTGCTCGAAAATTAACTGTCATAAATGTGTTTGTGAAATTCATTTCTTTTAATATTAAGTCCTAAAAAATATAATATTGTACTTAATGATAGTTCTACATAATCAACATAACCTAGGGATTAACCAAAAACATCAATATAATTTCTAAAATGGGCAGAAAATATTTTACCCATTTTCTAAAGTGTAGTCAAAAATAGGCAAAAAAGACGTATCTTTGAAGTGTATACAAGCAAACAAAATGCTATAAAATATTTTTCTAGTAATTATAAATGAACTTATTTATTATGTAATGAAATATTAATGACTAAATACTAACTTATACACATTTTAAACATAAATTTACATAATCATATCAACTAAATATGGTCTAGCCTAATGAGTGAAACTGCTTTTTGATTTAAAGTGAAAAAAAAAAAAAATGTTCTCTTGGTAAACTTAGACTGGGCCTGACACTAGGTAAACTCTTCGTAAACTAGTCAGGCAGAAATAACAGGAACTACAATTGGGGGGGAATTAACAGTGGGGGTAATAAGAAACTCATGTCTCTTATTATCCCCACAAAAAATAAAAATGGGGTAATAAGAAACATGCCTAGAACATGTAAATAAAGAATGCTTTCAAGATTTTAAAAAATTGTACATCAAAAGTCATAGTCTTGGTCAAAAGATTACACATTAATAAATCCCAAACATCTTACTTACAAAATAAATAAAGAAAGAAAGAAAGAAAGAAAAATTTAGAAAAAGTCACGAACTTTCAGGGTAAGTTCAAAGTGAAGGTTTTTTTTCGTCGTATAAAAATAATTCAAAATATGTTATAAACTTTTCAATAAGTGTATTGTAGTAAAGAATACACATGATACTTAATATTACATATTTTTAATGCTGTCTAAGTATATTTTTGGTGGGTTTTTTGTCTGCGTCTCTTATAACCCCTGTCTCTTATTACCCCGGCTTCCCCTAAACAGTTTCGCGTATTGTTGTCAAGATTTAAAAGTTTTATTTTGTCGCATTTGAATACGATTCTTACTTTAAGATTGTCAGTAAAAGAACTTTGTCGTATTTATGGGTATACTTATTTAGGCACGTTGATCTTATTTAGTAGTCTAAAAATAAAAATAATTTTATAATTTGTCATGTAATACGGTGATTATACGAGGGAAAGTCATTAAGTAAGTCACAAAAGATAATAAAAAAAATTTACCATGATAATCACTTGGGAACACATTTTATTTTTCCACATAATCTCCAGCAACGTTGATGCATTTATCCCATCGTTTTATCAGAGTCCCAATTCCAGCTGCATAAAATTCTTTTGCTGTGTCATTCACAGTAGGTCTTCATGTTGAACGTCGTCGTCACCTGCAAATTGTTTGCTTCCAAGATGTTGTTTCAGTGGACCAAACAGATAAAAAGCGCTTGGGGCTAAGTTTGGGCTGTAAGGTGATAAACACTTCTCCCCAGAAACAGGTAACATTGCTTTATGAATATATTTTTATTCAAGTCCTTTCGCCCACAAAAATCGGACCACAGCACGCAGCTCTTCTATCGTACAATCATTCAGCACCATCGCCATTTTTGAAACAGCATTACGCATGCGTGTGAATACTACCTACTCAATATGAATTGAATATCATAAAGCTGTCTGCTGTTGCCATCTATCACCCTTCTTTGGAGATATCTGTTACTACTTTAAATCATGCCATATGCATTCGTGACTTACCCTCGTACATTAGATTTAATCACAATTCTTTACCAATTTTGTTAAAAATTTCCTCCTTTACAATTTTTTTTTTTTTTTTTTTTTGAGAATTAATCCTCAGCTGTTATTTTTCTATTTTCTATTTTTGTTTAAAACCATAAAAATTATTGATTTTTCATGAAAAATAACTCTAAAAAACATTTTGTCTCCAATATTCTGCAGGGAGAAAATATCTGGATGTTCCAATAAAAAATCGAAGTAATTCTTTTATAGCCTTAAGAAAAATAGGTCAACTTTAGAAAAACTTTATATGAATTACAGAACTCATTTCAAAGATTTATGTCTCAAAGTTTAAAGTTTGAGATCATTCAATCAATTGAATAAAATTTATGGGATTGATAGTAGTAAAGAAACACATATTTTCCACATTAATCAATATAAAAAAAAAAAAATACAAGCAGCAATCTTATTTATCGAAAATAGCTTCGTATCATTATTTCAACAATTTCGATAAGTCGTTAAAGGCTATATGCTTTTCGAAATTCGTATAATAGTTTTGCATGAAACTCTTTTTAATGAGATACGTCACTCCTTTTATTATGATACAGGAGATTACTGATAAAATCATGTTACAATTTTTATTTTTATTATTTTATTTTTTTAATTTACAAGGTATTTGTAAAATTTCAAACGCAATAAATTATTCCGTATTCGGGGTTCATGAATTGTCCGCCAATGAATAACAGGTGTTGCAGACGCATAAAAGTTTGTTTACAGAACATTCCAGGAGATTACAGGTCTGTCAGTATCAACTTCAGATTCACCAGAAAACACAGCTTAAATAATTGCAAACAACATAAAAAAATCACAGCATAAACTGTACCATGAGCATAACACACAGGGCACAGCCAGTATTCAATAGCAGAGGCCTGGTCAAGCAGAGATTTTTACACCGCAATGACTTGATTTAAATTGACTACCAGCAGTCGGGATACGATCCCATTATACAAGTTCGTACCTTCCGAGAATTTTCCAGTATTTCGGGAAACATTCGATTTAGAGCTTATGGATAACAAGAATTTTCTCGCTAAAGTCGCCAAAAGAATCGCTAAGAGGCGATAAACTCGCCAACATACCGCCAAATTCACCGCCAAAGTCAATTCCGCCCTGGAGAATTTTTTTAACGGGTTTTTAAAGGAAAAGGAATTATTTGAATGGCAAAACAAAGTAGAAATGTAGAAAATTAACATTTTATAACCTGACTAAGCCTCTGTAGATTAAATTATGTAAAAATAACGACCAATTATTTACAAATTCGTAACAACATTTCAAAAAGATTATAACTCGAATCAAAGCAATATTAATATATATCGTACACCGAAGCTATTAGAATATGATCTCTGAAAGATTAAGTAGTATTTTCAAAATTTATCAAGAAATGTATAGCATATTTAATAAATAATATAACTGTACACCATATACATATATTCCGTGTCTATGACACGCATGCTCACATTTTAATATGTGTGTGTTGGGGAGTTTCTATGATGTGCATTTCCCTTTTTCGGATTTGATTCAATATTAACGCATATATCGATCGACAGATGACGATGTTCATCAGCACCTTTTTATGATAGGGTTAGTAACGCCATCTCAGTTTCTATAGCATGGAATCGTACCAAACTGAGGAGCATTCAAACCGTGTTTTCTCCTTCGGACACAGTTTATCAGAAAAAACAAAAAAACTAGTAAATTAAAAAAATATCGACATTTAAACTCTAATTATTGTTTGTTTAGATGTATTTCCGGTTTTTAGGAAGATATGTAGACATACTTTACCAACTGAACTTAAAATTATTTAGAAAAATGCATTTGAAATTTGAAAAAATCATGTTTCAATCGAAAAACCGAGGAGGAAACATTGTTTTGAATGTTTTCAGTGCGGATAAAGCACTTTTTGAATGAAAAAGTACAAACTAACATCGCATGAACAAAATAAACAAACATAAAAACTGGTACATGGGTAGGTCAAATCACCATTAAGAACAGCTCTGATTGGCTAGCTGAAGGAATCACCGTTTGAATGGAGGCAGGCTCTGGAGGAAGCACTTTTTGATTGAAACCTCAATTTTCTAGGTAAGTTAATAATGGGATAAAATCAGTTTTAATTAACAGTTTAATTTAATTTAAGTATATTTTCGTACTATTTTATGTTGCGATTAAAGAAAAATCACTAACTCTTTTTTTTTTTTTTGAGAAAACACGGTTTGAATGTCCGCTCCTCAACTTTATATGTAAGATGCTTATCCTGGAAAAAATCTTTCCGACTAATGTTTCTCGCACGTCTCTCGACAGATTGTCTGTTAATGCCATACAGCATTCTTCATGATTTTTTAAATAATAATTACTCAAGGAATGGCACAAGAATTACGAAAAAATAAAAAGAAACTTTGTACTAGGAACTCATGTAAGTTCCATGGAGAAAGTAGATTCTTCTAAAAATATAAACATTCCTGGTGTCTTCCCAGGAATGCTGCTTGTACATGGAACTTCGTACTAGGAACTCATGCAAGTTCCATGGAAAAAGTTGATTCTTCGGAAAACATAAGCATTCCTTGTGTCATCCCAGGAATGTTTGTACTAGGAATTCATGCAAGTTCCATGGAGAAAATAGATTCTTTGAAAAATATAAACGTTCCTGGTGACACCCCCAGCACTACGGATTTTTAAGATTGATCAATATATCATAAAAATACAGAAAAAAGTTTTATGATGGCCACAACATACTAATTTTATAATGCGCTATTTTGAAACATGCGCCCTACTAAAAACAAATATTTTTAATCAAGAATTTTTACTCTTTTTATGCCATGAGAAGAATTTTGCCTCTACTACTCTTTTTCCTATTTTCATTTATATACCAATATGAGTTTTCATTCACATCCTTAAAAATTCCCCCTCTCCCTTTAATGTTCGTAATATCGTCCGTCTGCACAGCTAAAAAGAATAATTTATTGAACTATTCCATACAAATGAATTATTTAATAAGTGTTCAGATAAAATAAAATTTAAAGTAAAAGAAAGAAATCTTAATGATTCAGTATCTAAGTTTCATATTCAAAAAAAAAAAAAAAAAAAAAAAAGAAAAGAAAAGGCAGAAAGAGGGGGACTTTCACACCCAAAAGAGTGCAAATCTATTTTAAAAACCGACATTGAAAACTTTCCCAGAAGCCAAAATTTCATCTGGTGGAAATTTTAAACGACATTAAAGTTTTAGCTCCTGAGGAATTTGTGTGTTACATGGAATATTTCTTCATTTTTCTTTTCAAAGTTTATTTTGATTAATTTAACCTATATTTGTAATTTGAAGTGAATAACTGTACACATAATAATAAATAAATAATATACGTAAATAATATGCAAAAATAATAAATTAAATAAATAAATATACGTACATACATGTATATGTATGGTTACACACACACACACACATTTATATATATACAGGCTGTCCCATAAGTTTGTAGACATTTTAAAAATTCATAACTATTGAAGGAATACAGCGCACTCTATCCACAAATAGCTTAATTATTATTTTTTCTTTACAAAAAAAAAAAAAAAAAAAAAAAAATTCCCCCTTCAAGAGAATGATTTTTTCGTAAACCGCGTTCAATTCTATTAATTCGTTCAATAGTTATGAATTTTTAAATTGTCTACAGACTTATGGGACAACCTGTGTATATATATATATATATGATAATAAAGATACTTTTTAATTATTCTACATTTAGAACAAAATAAAAAAAAATTATATTTTTTAATTTTTTTAATTTTTTTAATTTTTTTTTTTTTTTTTTTACAACGTACCCTCAAGCTCAACTTTCCCTACAATTTTAATTTTAAAACTACAGTAACTGTTAACCTAAATAGTTCACAAAAACATCAAGTGATTAGGATAGGAGATAATAGAGGAAGAAGTAAACGAATCAATGAAAAAAAATGTTAGTTTTAAATTATGGACATGGAAGATATAAAAAGAGATTATAGCGTATGAAAAAGCAATGAAGAGAAGAATTTAAAAAAATCATGAAATCATTAAGAACCATTTGAATAATCATGAAGTTTATAGATTGATAAAACAATTTTGAATATTTTTTAAAACCTTTTTAAAACCCTCTGTAAATCTTTAAAGCGTTTCTAAAGTAAAGTTTCTCTGTAAAGCGTTTCTAAAATTTTCTGTGTAATATGAGTTTAAATCGCATTCTTAATAACAATTTTTTCAATAAAAACCTTCTCTTTAGATTTCTATTCCCTTGAAAGTTAAAGATAAATTTGGCATTAGTAATTTAATCATGATATGAATGTATTTATTAAAAAAAAAAAAAAAAAAAAATGTAAGATCAGAAAATATTGCAATTCTACAATGTAATTCTACAAAATAACAGGATGCGGTTCTTCTTTGCATATGATAAAAACTACTAAGTGTACAATACTATATACAAAATATCACAGATATTGAACAATATCAAAATACTAACAAGGAGTTGAAAACTGTTTTAGAAAAAGTTTTATTTGGCATACATTATTGTGCGAGAGGAAGTTTTTACCTTCCTCAATCTTCTGTTGGAATACTGTAGCTACAGTCATAAACATTCAGGGTTGTTGTTTCATTTAAAAGTTTATTTTAAATTATTCCAAGAACTTTCGACACCACCACTTTTTTCAGTTTTTTCGACTATCTGCAAGTAGCCTCGTATATTGTTTATAAATTATATATGCACATCCTAGTGTACTTAAATATATGTAATTGCATGACATAACTTGAAATGGACTTCCAATTGCAAATCTAATATATATGAATTAATCTGTATTGCCTTGAAAATAAATGTTGAATGCTTTTCTGATCTTATTAAATATTAATCATGCTTTCGTACACAATATATATATTAATTTCTTTATGTTTAGCATAGTCGAAAATTTTCAAATATACCAACGAGAAGCTCTGTCCTTACACTTAATAAATTTTAACTCCTTCGTTCATCAGTAGACACGAACCATTTATCCAAACTCAAATGATGCATAATGTAGATTTAGAACACTGAATTTAATCTTTCTCAAAGTATCTGTTTTTGAGTCATGCTGATCACAGATACACGCACAGACTGACCGCAAAAAACTTATTTATGGGTTTAGGAGACCCCCAAACCGTTTAATTATGGCGAAATGCCAGTTTTTTTAAATCTGACCCCAAAGCAAAACTTTTTGTACCCTGTATGGGTAAGAATAAGTAAACAAAAGTAAAAGGACCCGGAAATACAAACCCACAATCCAAAAATTGCCGTAAGAAATATGGGTTTATAAAACTTCATATAAATTCACAAAACTCATTTTAAAGATTTATGTTCTAAAGCTTGAATTTTAAAGACACAGAAATTTTAAAAAGAAAGGTTTGAAAATTCAGTCGGAACAAATGGGTAATTTTATATTTTAAGATCGTAAAAATTATAAGATAATTTTTCTTTAAGAATCTAAAATTTAATACTCTTTCGGTTTCCTTGTAATTATTTATTTACTTTTTTTTTTTTTTTTTCAGAAAACCTTACGTGTAATAATTTTAGTGGCATTTTAAAGTCAAATTAAATTCTATCTGCATTACACGTATCTTTGATTTCCATGCCCCATCTGCTCCTTTATTTTAATCGATACTTCTATTATCCTTTTATTAAAAATACCCTTAAAAAAAAACTAACATAAAGTAGATATTATTCTATTCGCTGTAATTTTTCATTTTAAACTATAGTTGGAATAAAATATTACTTCTTCAGGCTTCCAATTTTAAAGCATCATCATAAAGAAGTATCTTCTAAGCATCGTAAAAATCTTCTAAATTAATGTTGAAGTAACACAAAATAACTAGAACTTACAAAAACCTATCTTATTTTGTATTAGAAAAAATGGTTTTGAATATCTTTTGTAGCGTTAGAGAAGAAGCCTCCTCCTGTTTAGTACACGTAAAAGAGTGTTCAGAAAGGATAAAACATTTCTTTTTACAATTCTGAGAAATAAGGACTAGAGATTTATTGATGAAAAATTACGAAAGAAAAATATATTTGTTATCGGATCTAAACAAATTTTAAAAGTTTCTGAAGGAAGAAGTCTGCCATGCCATGTTATAATTTTTGTTTTGTGTTTCATTTATTTTTGTGTTTCATAAACTTTCCTTTCATTTTTCAATTCCTATTATTAGTTTACACTCTCCCTATATATATATATATATATCTTGTACAAATCTTGCAATCGATTTTTAACTGACTTCCCGACTAGCTAGAAATTTGAAACTTTCACGATTGCTCAGAACACGGTGACAACACAATACTTCGAAGTCCGATTTTCGAATTTTTGATTAGTTTTCTTATAATTAATTAAAATATGAAAATATTAAAACACTAATAGCGTTAAAATATTAGCTATAAATTAATTGTTGCCAAAAAAAATTAGCAGTTCATTTTCTTTCGACCTAAAAATAAATACATTTAATTAAACGTGAACGTTAAAATATTATAAAAAGTTAAATGATGCATCTCACAAAAAAATAACGTCATGATCAATTTAAAAAATTTATGCACATTGATAAGAGCTCTATGAATCATCAGAAAATTTAAAACATGGTAGATATTATTTTTATTTCATTTTGCACGCGAGCTTCTTATTTCCTAATTCAAAATTTATTATATTAAAAAAAAACTTTTTCGATAGTGCTTGTAAGTAAGAATTGACTTTAAAATTTTTTCTTTTATATTACTTGTTCTTTATGTAGATTCTAAATATAAAATGTTAGAAGGGCCTATGATTAATATGTGATAACCAATAAAGTAAATTTTAAAACGTTTCGTAGGCATTGCTGAAATATAACATGATTCATTAAAATTCATAAATATATATTTTTATAAAGATTTAGCAATAAAGTTTTATAATTTACTTCACCAATAAAAACTTTTACAACTTTTTAGATCGATGCTATGCTGATCTTTTGTCTTTTGTTCTGAATTTTCCCACAACTTTTATTAAATTTTGAAACTTTCTTAAAAATATTTTTTATATGTATTCATGCTAAAATCCGGATGTATGCGTGCACGGCTATCCCATAACGATCCGCTGAACGCAGAAGGACACGGAAAGTACGAAAAGAGGCGAAATAACCCAAAGATTCTGATATTACCCTTTAAATTATTTCAATTAGTTAACAGATATCCATTCAAAACCCAAAGCGAGTACAAGGTAAGTGGTACTGTTATAACAATGTTCGCCTACAGAAGCGTCAACTGTCTGAAGCGATTGGGCTGCAAAATGAAACCAGCGGCAGCGGGAGAGGTTAGAAAATTTCTCAACTCCAAATTTATTTATAATCGCCTGTAACGAGCTTTTAAGCGATTTCAGAAGATATTTTCAAGTTTTTATTTATACCGTGATATAAAAAAGGCTGTTCTCAAATGAGAAGCTGATACTTTCTGACATTAGATTAAAAAAAAAAAAATGTTTTTACTTTCACATACGTAAAACAAAAATTAGACCTACTAGTCCAGTTTCCAGAAAATCACATGACTTTTTCATTTTTCCTTTAAAGCAAATGCTTTTGCCAAAAAAAAAAAAAAAAAAAAAAAAAAAAAAAAAAAGACTTTCTATACTTGACATATTTCTGGACAGAAAAACAGAGTTAGGATTAAAAAAATACATTTCATCTATACGTATGTATTATTTTGATCGAATGACTTTTTGAAAATTCTGTTTTGAACTTCTAAATTTTTTAAAATATTTTATCATGCGTGAAATTCACTTAATTTCAGTTTGTTTTTCAAAAATAAATGAGTGAAATGGCTGACTGAAATTCAGTGAATTTCACACATGATAAAATATTAAAACTATTTAAAAGTTTAAAACAAAATTTTCAAGAAGTCATTCGATCAAAATAATACATACGTATAGGTAGAATGTACTTTTTTAATCCAAACTCTGTTTTTCAGTTCAGGAATATGTCAGAACTTCACACCACAAACATGTAAATGTCAGTTTTTGAAAAAAAAAAAAAAAAAAAAAAAAAAGACAAAAGTATTTGTTTTAAAGAAAAAATGAAAAAGTCATGTGATTTTCTGGAAACTGGACTAGTAGGTCTAATTTTTTTTACATATGTGAAAGTAAAAACTTTTTTTTATCTAAAGTCAGAAATTATGCCCGAAATTCAGCTTCTCATTTGAGAGCAGCCTTGTGACCATCAAAACGGGCAAACTCAGCTATTTATTATATATGTTACCGTTAAAAAGCGAAATCCGTTGATCTGCAGATTACCTATCTAATCTGCAGATTAACTAAAATGACCCGTTAAAGTGCGGAATAAAGAGTTTTCCGCATTTTAACTAGGTAATCTGCAGATTAACGGCTTCAGTATCGTTAAAGTTCAAATGTTTGTTTCGAGCCTTAGTTTTTTTTACATTCACTATGACGTCAAACAGCCATGTGATACAGATACGCGAATGACCTTCAAACATAACTAAAACTTTTACCCCTTCTCTTCCGCACTTCCGCTACGCTGTGGGGCTGTGGCTGTGATAGTGATGATAAACCGACAAACGGCAAACGGAAATTGTGGAGGATTGAAGCCATGATTAGATTTATTATTATGACTAACACAAAATTTAAAGTAACAAGTAAGTTATAATTGTTTTAATTTTGATTTTATTTCTATCTTTTATAATTCTGTCAATATAAGTTTGATAAGGGTTTGCATTTTATTAATGAAATGTAATCTTAATTAAAAGCTGTCTCTCGTGAAACTCCATTTTGAATTATGAATATTAGATTTACATTACAGTAATTATTTCCTTCTGAACTAAAACTATTAAACCATAACTTTTTAAAACTAATTTATTTTAAAATTGGTTTAAATTACTATCACTTACTGGGAAAAAAAAAAAAAAAAAAAAAAAAAAAAAGATGTATTAATTATTAACTTTGAAAAATATTATGGCATTTAATAAATACTTAATATGAAATTTTTGTACATTTTTTAGCATTTCATTACATTTTTTTTTCTTTCAGTTTCAAGTTTCCTGTACATATTTTATATATCATGATTATATTTTTATTTATTTTTATTTATTTATTTTTTTTTTTAATTTTGTTCGCTTTTTCAGATAATTTCGTTGTAGTTTATCATATAAAAAGTGTTAATAAAGGTTTTTTTTTGTAAAATTAATATATTTGCTAAACTTGTACAGATATATGTATGCTGCAAAATATAGTTTAATAAAACATTGAAAACTGTCATTTTAATTTTCATGCATTCTAAAAAATGTTAAAGCAGTCTTAATTATTTGAAGTATTTCTTAAATAATGCTTCTGATTTGTCTAATTTAATATTTCTAGTAATATTTTATATAATTTAATACTTCTAGTATTTAAATAGTAATAGCAATATAAGTTGTTAATAAAACTTTTTTTTTTTTTTTTTTTTTTTTTTTTTAATTTTAAATTATTAAATATTTTTATTTTGAAAAGAAATCGGTACTGTATTACAATTCTAACATTCATTTATAAAATAGAATTTATTGAAAGCTATTAAAGCTATTATATTTCATATTAAAAATGCATAACATCTTCAAACTTATATTGACAGAATAAAAAAGATGAAATAAATAAAAAGTAAAACAAATATAACTTTTAAAGATATAAAAATTAAAACACATACAGATTAAAATAAGTAAAGAAAGAAATAAAAAAGAAAAGAAAACTATTTTTTTTCCGAATGAAAAAACAAATACAACACAGCGTGCTGTAAAATTACAACACCAGATATCTTATTTTCACTTTAACGAGTGCCTAGTAGGTAATGTGCAGATTATCTAGGTAATTCGCAGATCACCTAGGTAATTTGAGAAATAAAACAATTTTCCTCACTTTAACGGATCACCCTAGTTAATGTGCAGATTACCTAGCTAATCTGCAGATTAACTGATTTCTGCACTTTAGCGGTAACATATGTTCTGCTTTTCATCAATATTCTTATTAGCCAAGTCACAACTGGATGACTTTCAAATAGTGATATTTTATTTACACAAACGAATATAAATAAACAATTTACCATGTATATTAAAAGTCAATTACATTATATACACAAAAATATTGACATATGATTTATAAAAATGCCTTTCAGAAAACGCATCGCATCGGCCTTGTTTTGAAGAAAGGTTTGTTCGATAAAAGTCTGAAGTTATCTCCAATAATATTTGAAAAGTTTGTGCTTGAAATCCCTTATAAATTCTCATTTCAAAAATGTTCTTTTTCTTTAAAACATTTTCCAGTTCTTGTCGCTTTCCTTTAAGCTTTAGTCTTTTATCTAGGCTTGACAGTTGATAAATGTAAGTGCATTTCGCTATTTCCAGTTTTAATTTAAGTTCAAAGTCCGGAAAATATCTTTTTTTATTATTCATGAAAAATAGAAACGTTCTTAGATTAGTCTTCACTAACTCTTAAAAAATACTATTATTTTTTACGGAAAATGTCAGTAACAATAAATTTGAAAAAAAAAAAAAAAAATGAAATGTATAAGTTTTTGATAACTTAAGTTATAACGCATGCGAGTCGAAACAAGTTTCGAAAATGGCACAGAATATCGAAGATTTATGAAACTCGTTGTTGAAAACACAAAGAAAAATATGTACTAATCCTTCAAATCTTATTTAAATGCAAATATTTCTCTTCACTTTTTAGTGGCGGTGAAGGATAAATATTGATTAGGTTTATCAGTACTTCATTTTCTGATTTAAGAAGGGGAGTTTCCGTTTTAATTTTTTAATAAATGAATAATTTTCTAAAAAAAAAAAAAAAAAACCACTAAGCCTATTTACTTTTGTAGATTAGTTCTTAGAATGTTAGCCTAATGTAAAAAGTCAAAATCCAATTCTAAACATTTGACCAAATAAAGGACTCTAATCCCAACTGGATCACAGCTCTTACTTGCTAATCAAAGATAATTATAATTCCTTAATTATTTTATAAATGACACGAAATTGTTTGTTTTATCCTTCGCTTATATTGAACAAATTAATCACGACTAACGATTTTGATGAAAGTTTGAGGTTAAAGGCTATTTGGGCTGAAAAATCAATTGGACTTATCCCCTTCTTCAGGAAAATTTGCGTTCGCTGTTAACCCTTTCTACTGCGATTGCAGAATATGGTAAAAAATGTGTTTATTCGGAAATAGATGTAATGATACAAAATCGATTGGACTAACCCTATACACTGTAAATACAAGTGTCTAAAATACCGACACAAATGTGTCTAAAATAGGTTGTTCAATTTTAAAATGCTAAAAAGTGCCTTATTTATTTCAGACACTTGAAGTATCTTAAAAGGCACACCGTTTCACACACTTGAAGTGTATCTGAAATTCCTCCATCTTTAATCCTGTCTACAGTGAATATTTCTCATAAATAAATAAATAAAAAGTTGCGTGTTATACTGTTTATCTGTGAAAAATAGCTTTTAGAATCTCCTAGATCCTAGAGCATAAAAAATAGCATTAATAATTTTTACAGGAGAATTTCCCATTGCCCGTGCCTGTAATCGAACCGACAACTAACGGATTCAAAGGCGAACGTTCCCAATTATGCCACCGGTACACATGGTGCATGTTGCTTGTATAATAAAATATATTGTGGTATCCGTAAAACAAATCATAGTTTTATGTTTTCACAATAAAACTATTCATAATAACAAGAGCTTAATACATATTTCTGTTTTAAATTTTATGTGTAGAAGTTCAGAGCTTTTTTTTTTTTTTTTTTTTTTTTTTGTAAAATGCGTAATAAATATGAGAAAATAATAGACTATGGATTTTAAACGATTTTTTTTTTTTAACTGGTATTTGCAAGTAAACAAATTATGTACATGAAAACCAAAAGAATTGTTCTTTTTGAAATGTAGGGGAACATTGCGGAAGAAAAAAATGGAAAAAAATCAATTATACACAATTTGTTCAAGATTGCTTAGTACAAATTTGCTTCCTTAGTTACATGCTTCATTTATCTTAATATTTCTTGTTTTATTACATGTGAGAACTTAACTTTCTTTTTTAATTTTTAACCGAATAAGTTTCACGCCTAAGTATTTAAAATAAGTTAACTACTTATTATATAAAATAATAGTAAATCTATTTATTGTTAAAAAATGTTAAAATAGGATATGCATGCTGCTTAAAGTAGATTCCATATGGAAAATTTGTTAAGCAATGCAAATGTCTGAATTTCTAAGCGTCTGAACTTTGAAATGTGCCTAAATTGTAAAATGTCTGAATTTTTATGTGTCTAAACTGTAATAGGTCTTAATTTTAGACATATCAACCTTATATCAGCTCTCTTATGAAAAAAACACTTTTGTGTCTTAATTTCAGATAGCACATGCGTCTGAAATTTTGCATACTTAAGTGTTTCAGACATTTAAATCAGACACATTTCTGTCAGAATTTAAGACGCTTCTATTTGCAGTGATACATTGTAAAAAATATCTGTAGCTTTCCCAGCAATGGTTGCCAATCAGTAGTCTGTGGCAGTATTTTTGTGATCCGCAGAAATACCTCGACATTATTTGCATTTCTTAATATTTCATTAGAAAATAAAATAATGTCAATTTTAACTTCAAAAATTTTACCGTCACTTATACTCACACTATTAGACTTCAGAATTTTCTGAATGTGAGAGAGAATAAATTGGATACCATTTATCACAAAAGATTGAATTTACAGATATCGTTTTGAAGTTCTGATCTGCATTCGAAACTTAGCTAGTAATGGCTCTAAATTTATAAGTATATTCGAATTCATCCAAGTTTGGAAATGCACGTCAACAATATAATTTACCAATGGATTTTAATAAGCTGGCAATATAATGTACATATTACTTCCAAAAATCGATTGCAGAATTATGTCCGCGCTCTAATTTACGTTAATATTTTTAGATCGTCTTGAAATTGATATGTTATTTAAGTTTATTATGACTGCTCTTTATTGAAAATAGTATAAATAGCTAAACTAGTTTATTTACAAAAGATTCTGATCTATTGTGATTTATGAGACATATTTTTAAAACATTTAATTGGTCTATATTGAACACAACGGCCCCAAACTTTTCCCAAAACTATTTCGGGTAAAATAAGGTATGATTAAATTAATTTATTGATTTACAGAGTCCTACAAATTTGTTCAGACACATTATGGAATATAAATGGAAACTGGCCATTGTAAGTATTCATATTCAGTGTTACGGGGAGTACCCACAGACCAGCCACTGTAAACCTGATTTTCGGGACTTCAAAGTGTGTAGTAAAATATCCATTTCTAAAATTTGATTCCAAAACATTACTTTGTCTACCCTGTATGAATAACAGAGAGTAAAAAATAGCTGACATGTATAGCCCTAGAGTCGAAAAAAAGACTTTTGTGCCATTTTGGGTAAAATGGCCATTGAAGTCAGAAAAAAATTATATATATCCTAATTTATAAATATTTAGAAGTCATTTTCGTAGTACAAAAATATTTGTTTGCCAGTTACATTTGTTATTTAAACAAATAAACCTCTGTTACAAAAAAAAAAAAAAAAAAAAAAAAAGAAAGAAAATCTTGTTAAAGCATAGTTATCAGAATGTATTTTACAAAAAGCAACAAAACAGTTTAGTAAACTTAATCATTGTACCTCATAATGGTTTTTATTTAATCTGTAATTCAATGGTAGTTTACTTAATCAGATGAAAAATTAAATAAATAAAAAGTGCTATTCTAAAATACTTAAAAAATGTTTAAAGTACATTTTAAAAAAGAAAAGAAAAGAAAATGTTTAAAAATAGTACAGAAGTTTCTTACAAACAATGGTTGCTGTTGACTTCGACATTTCTCTGATAGAAGAAATAGATTCGAATAGATTCAAAATGTTATTGGTATTGATTTGAAAATAAATTTGATTTTCTGTTTAAACACAGAATCCAAGGAGATATTTCAAAGAATAAACATATATTCAATAAAACTTCAAAAACTGTCAGTTTGTTAATTATTTTGCCTTTTAAGAAATAGGAGTTAAGCAAAGAATTCTCTATCCCTGCATTAATTTAATTAAAAATGAACCAAACTTCTTCAAAAAAATATCATAAATGTAATTTTGAAGTTGTCTAATGTATTTAGGATCCTCAAAATGGAAGTTTAGGCTCAATTTTGCCTTATTCTGACATGTTAAGTAAACCGTAAATTCCAAATAACTTATGAATTTTTTAAATTGGAAAAATCATAGTCATTAATATTCATGCCAGTGTCCTAAATAATATTTCAAAAGTAGTCTGACATCTTTACGATGAAAGTATCTCTCAAAATTGACGTTTATGTGAAATTTTGCTCTATTCTGCCACGTTAAGAAATTCGAAAATACCAATAACTTGCGACATTTTTTTATTGGAAAATTCATAGTCATTAATGTTCATGCCAGTGTCCTAAATAATATTTCAAAAGTAGTCTGACATCTTTATGATGAAAATATCTCTCAAAATTGACGTTTATGTGAAATTTTGCCCTATACTGCCATGTTAAGAAATTCTTAAATTTCCAATAACTTGCGAAATTTTCAAAGTAGCATATTTATAGTTACTGATGTTCATTGCGGCATCAGAACGGATATTTTAAAACTGGTCTGACATTTTTACAGTAAAAAGTTTCTATTTAATGCACAATTAAGTGAATTTTTGTCCTATTCTCCCATGTTAAGAAAATCGTAAATTTCTCATAACTTACGAAGTTTTTTAATTCGAATGTTGCAAATGAATAGGGTTCTTGCCAGTATCGAAAGTAATTATTTTAAAACTGATCTGACCGCTCTGCTATCTTTTGTTCGTGAGATATCGTGTAAACAGACTAGCAAACTAGCGAACTAACACTCTAACAGACACCCTACAGACAGACACCATACAAATTTTGTCATTTTCGGATTCCTCACACTTGAAAACGTGTAAAAAAGTCAAAAAACCGAGGTCGAAATTTTTCACGATTACCTAAGTTCCCCATACCTATAGTATGATGCTGAACAAAAATTGTAATTTTTTTTTGGCAACAATTAAAAATTTAAATCCATTTTTAAAGCTTTTTTATCACATTTTAATTAATTTAAAAAAATCTAATCAAAATTTCGTTACAAATAAGGTACCAAATGAAAGGAGCATTTTTTCTGAATCCGTCGGTTTAATTAACTTTTCGATCGGACAATTAGATTTTATTAAATTAACTAAAGTAGGAAAAGCTGGTGGCAACAACACACAGACAAACAGATGAAAATCTTTCTTAACCAATCAACTTGCGTCTAGCAACGGACAGACGGGAAGAAAACTCTCTTAGCCATTTATATAGAGAGAGATTATACTGGTATGCAAAAGTAATATTAAACGACACTTTTTGAAACAGATTAAAATTGAGACCCTATTGTTACGTATGTGGGGTTCGTGAGTTGTCTCTGAATGAAACTTGTAGAATCTTAACAGTTTATTTACAGAAAATTCATGAAGAATACAGGTCTTTCACTTTCACCAGTAAGCACAGCTTAAATAACAGCTGTCAATAGCAAATTCACAGTACAAACTGTATCAGAGCATCAACACACAGCAAGGCTGTGATCAAAGAGGCTAGTCAGGAGAGCACTTTATCAAAAGGCGATTGGCGATAGAGTGACTGCTTGGCAGCACTGGACCTCCTTTTGTATCCCTCTGTAAAACCCAGAATGTTTTGGTAACTCGTAGAATATTCGAGTTAGACCTTCCATATTTGGTATATCGATAACAAGGATTTTCTCGCCAAGGTCACAAAAAATCTCCAAGAAGCGAAAAAGTCGCCAAATTTGGCGCCAAATCCATTATCTGCCTTATTGAAGCTTTTTAATGCGTTTTTAAGGGGAAAATAGCTATTTTAACGCGAAAAATAGCTAGAAATACATACATTTTATTACCTGAATGAATTTACATAAAAAAACAACTACGAATTACTTACAAATTCGTAACAATACGTAGTTTTAAATGCTAGATACATACAATTAACGTATTTGGTATTTCACGTTAATGTCAGTGAGGAAAATCTTCTCAAATGGGGTGACCGAGACGTTTTGATATCAGAGTTGAGAGATGCCGGGTTTCACCCCATACCGCGCTCGTCTGCCTAGCCGCTCGCAGTTTTCTGTGGTTTTCTCCGAAACTCGCGTGATTACGAAATAGGACCTTTTAGAAAAACTACCATGGTGGCTATTACACTGAAACCTAAGATCTTCGTGTAGTCAGTCTTCTTTAAGTCAATCTTCCTTAACTCATACAACCGCACACTTATTAAATGTTTCATTTTGGTAGAAAACTCGAGAATTGTTGCTTCCTCCTAAAAACAAATGACAATAATTATGTTGTCAATTTAATATCAACTGTCAGTTGAAAAAAAGTTTTTAATGTAATGGTTAAGCATTGTCTTTCTATTTTACCATGATTTTATTACCTTCGTTTCTTGTTTGTTTGTTTGTCCGGTACAAATCTTGCAATCTATTTTTAACTAACTTCCCTACTAGCTAGACATTTCAAACTTTCACAGTAGCTCAGAGCCCGGTGACAACACAATACGTCGAAGTCCGATTTTCGAATTTTCGAATAGTTTTCTTTTAATTAATTAAAATATGAAAATAATAAGCTCTTAATAGCAATGAAATAGCCATTAAAATATTAGGTATAATTTAATTGTTGCGAAAAAGAAAAAAAAAATATTACGAGTTTATTTTCTTTTGGCATAAAAATAAATACATTAAATTCAACGTGGACGTTAAAAAATTATAAAAAGTTAAATTGTGCATGTCACAAAAGTGGACGTAAGTATCACTTTAAAAATTTTATGCACATTGATAAGTGCTAATATACGTTGTTCTAAAAGGAGTAATATTTTATTTTTAAAACCATTTTTTTTTTTTTTTAAGTGAAAACTTCTTTAGGCGCGTTGAGCCCTTTTTTGGGTGAACAAAAATCATAGAACTCGCGTCATCGTCACCGAACGCTTTCTATGAGCTATATGTATACTGTGTATATATGTACATAGATATACCTCCGTGCGTTATTAGTATACATTATATATATACAAAGAGTATATCTCTCTACATCATATATGTAGCGCACGGCGCGGCATGCCTCATATATATATATATATATATATATATATATATATATATAATGTATACTAATACGAGTAGTATACTGGCTACTGGCATCTGTCTCTTTCTAGTTCTATACTCTATGTATGTATGTACTTTTTCCACAGTATATACATAGTTCACAAAGTACAAGCACGCGTTTTTATACAGACTGTTATATTCTTCATTTTGCTTTCAATATAAATTTTCAAATAAATAATAAAAAAAAGAAAATTATTTTAGTCATATTACAATATTAACACTTCTTTACAAACCAAAAATACTTCGAAAATAATAATCTAATGGCTCGAAGATACAATTCACAAGTTACTTAGTTTTCACTTCTATCGGCAGTCCCGAATGACTGCCCTGTTGATTTTTTTTCACTATTATTATTTCACTGAACTAAGTCCGCTTGCTTAAATATTGCTTAAATATATTTTTTATCCTCGCGTATTTTATTAATGATTCATCAGAAAATTTAAAAACATGGTATAAAAAAGGTTTTTTTTTTTTTTTTTCTTTTTTTAATCTTATTTATTTATTTTTTAAAACTTTCTCTCACCCATGTAGGGTAGAGTTTTAGGATGGAATTTTCGTAACTGAGTTTTGCTACGATTGCGGATTTTAAGGTTTCTGAATCCAAAAAATCATGTTTCTAATATTTGTCTTGAAAATTTTTAATGAGATCAAAGAAATATTTCATGTACAGGGACATACAAAATCATTGAAATACGTCCCATTTATGAGCGAAATTTCTCGTTGGTGCAATAAGACAGCACCAAAGAAAAAGAAATTTACATAATGTATTTTTATAACGACAAAAGCATGTTTAAAACAGAAAATGGTATCAAAAACATTCACCTTTTTGTTTACAAGGTCACAGAAAACAATTCGGATATATTAGGGACTTGTTCGAAGTTGTTCCAAGTGTATTTCCTTTTGGGTTTTCCTTATTTTTCACTATTTTGAAAATAAGTACATTGTGTAGTGAATATTCGATTCACTGAAAATACAGTACTCTGAAAACTCTGAACTTAAAGTCTACGATTTTCCTTACTATCCACAGAGGTGAATAATCGTCAGATCACCACATGATGACCACTCACTTAGAAATCTTAGTTTAGACTTCAGAGTGGATCTTTTTAATATGTAACACTAGTTTCTTCGTTTTTTGGACATTACGTTGGACCAGCACACTTGCACTTCCAAAGCTGCACAGAATAGGGAGCACACGACAGACAATATGGGACTGAAATTTAAACTAATACATTCTTTTCTTTGGGTGTAGTGGATTAAATTGCTTTTCTAAACTACTATATTTAAGAAAAAAAAAATTTCAGGAATTATCATTACTTTACCCTACTCAAAGTAGAAAAAATATTTTATTTATTTATTTGGAGTCCAATTTTCGAAGCTGAGCTTTTGATACAGATATACGCTTTCAGGTCCTCTAAATAACAAATAATTTTTTTTTAATAATTGGCCTGTACGTTACAAAATAAAATTATACGTCTGTCTGTTATCACTAGAATTTAAATAATTGGAAGGAGTTCAAAATTCGTATTTGAAGATCATACGGAGATGACACTTCAAAATTGACTAATATCGGTTCATTTTGAACAGTAGTGTGATTTAAAGCATCTTAATTTTTTTTTTTTTTTTTTTTTTTTTTTTACTGTTAATTATGGTTCTGTCATGATATAATATATTTTTTCTTAATTCAGAATGTTATACTGTAGCGTAAGAAAACCGAGCTTACTACGTGTACAGAAGATATTTTTTTTAATTTTGGCACTACTGTCTCCTTTGAAATTATGTCATTGAGGGACAGAAATAATTAACTATTAAAATATCTGAATTGGGTATTTTTAAAGCGAATGTCACTTCTGTCCCTATGACTGTCATTCTCGTCATCTTATTTATGTGAAAATTGAAACAAATTCAAATTTATAACAAGTAGATAATAAACAATATATATTTTAGTATATAACTACAAAATGGAAAGAACAATCACTTAAAAATATTGCTATAAATCCTGGTTTATTTGTATCTCTATAACCTTGAGGACAGTAGTGATTTTAACTTAGTTTACAATTCATATTAGAATACTATACATTACTCTAAAAACATTTCTTTCTAGATTTTTGAAAAAAAAAAAAAAAAAAATCTGTTTAAAATCGAACTTTTATTTTCCCTTAAATCATTGAATGAAATCACTCGTTTACTGGAAAATCTCCCCCCCCCCCCCTTAAACATATATATGAAAACTTAAAAAAATACCAAAATATGAATTGAAGAATAAAAATAAAACAAAATCAATTGAAATAATAGAATCTTACAGAATTCGTAACTTCGCCTGGATCATTATGCAAACAGTGCAGCCAAAAATTTGTGATTTTCTGTAAAGTTAAGTGCATAATGCTAATGAATCTTAACCTTTAATGCCGAAACCACAAAAACAAAAGTGTAAAGATGTGAAAACATGGAAACAGATTACAAAGCAATACAAGACTGACTTACCAGCTACCAGTATTGTAAATAATCTCTAAAATATAAAGAGTTAAATTGAACACGTGTCATTGGTATTAAATATATTTAAAACACTTTAAACACACGTAAATATAAATTTATTTAAAGGATGTTAAATTTTTTTTATCCAAAGCTTTTCGCTTTAATAGTAAAGCATCATCAGGGATTTATGATTCGTTTCCATTGCGCAGTTTTAAATATGTTTTCTTTTTACAGTCAACAGTTAAGTCTTTTAATAACGTGATATATTTTAAATATCAGCAAAAAACAATATGAATTCCGGTAGAGGTTGGACCAAGGAGTTAAGAAAAGTGAGAGAAGCTGGAACTATTGCATATCATACGAGGTTATTGTTGGAGAAAAAACATCATGAATTAGCAGAAATAAACTAAACTATTTTATAATATTGTGCCAAATTATTGGTAAAATTGCAGCATCTTTGGAATTTATTGCATTTTTGCATTTAATTATATGAATAGCTTCGGAAATGTAAAGTTCTTGGATAGTAGATGGTGCTGTAATAATTTTGGCTTTATCCCATATAGGGTTGGCGTTTGTGTTGGCATAGATGAAGTCGACTAGAGTAGAACTATTTGCTTCTTTGATATTTCGTATATGTTCTTGTATTCTTTTATTTAAAGTCCTCTTGGTCTGTCCAATATAATAGAAAAGTTCTTTATTGCTTTCTATGGGAATTTCATAGACTCCTCCAGTGGGTCCATTTAAGTCGCGGTCATGAAGGGTTAATTGTTTAATAGTTATAGGAGAACTGAATGGGATAAAGAAATTAAATTTACGTTGTATATAATGTTTAAAGCTATAGAATTCTTTACAGAAAGGGAGACTATTAGTGTAACGAAATTTTAGAGTTGAATCTAGAGTGGGATTATTAGGTTTAATTAGCATGCGATTTTTTATTCTATTAACTAATCTTATAATACTAACTAATCTTATAATACCTATATCAGTATCGTACAATACAGTACAACCATATCAGATAATATTACCGGAGTTAAAAAATATATATATATATACAGACACGACATTATTTCATTATTTAAAACATGAAAATCTGACATTGACAGATTTTAATTTAGTGCCAGATGCCTACTGCTAAACTTGTTAATATCGACAAATTCTTCTTTAGTTAATTCGTGACGATCTAAATTCCATGATAAAGTTTTCATTAAATCAAACCAATGTGTTTCAGCTGCAGATATTGTAACAAATAACGTTGGAAGTCCAAACTATCTTATAGCCGCAAAACAACGTTTTTTCTCTTTTTCCCAATGAGGGGGAGGTGTGCCTTGGGGGGGGACTCATGTCAAAGTTGTACCTTGGGGGGGACTCATGTCAAAGTTGGGCCTTGGGGGGACTCATGTCAAAGTTGGGCCTGGGGGGGGACTCATGTCAAAGTTGTGCCTTGGGGGGACTCATGTCAAAGTTGTACCTTGGGGGGGGACTCATGTCAAAGTTGTACCTTGGGGGGACTCATGTCAAAGTTGGGCCTGGGGGGGACTCATGTCAAAGTTGGGCCTTGGGGGGACTTCATTCAATAAATCCCCATTCAATAAACCGACTGAAATAGGCCTCTAACACTAATTAAGAGTGACCTATAAAAATTCGACAACTGTACCGACTGAAATAGGCCTCTAGCACTAAAAAAAAAAAAAAAAAAAAAAAAAAATAGAAGGTAAGTATGAACATACAGTGAAGTTTAAAAACGTATAAATTTATTTTTATTGTTTTGAATCTAGATATAATTTAATGTAATACGTATGATACCGAAGAAGAAGACGATTATGTATTCAATATTATTTAATAAAATAAAATTATTTTCTATATATAAATATATGAATGAATTTAATCAAGTAAATAATTATGGTATTGCCATCAAGGGCACATTTCATAAAATAAAATAATTTAGTTAATGTAAATTAATTAAGAATCTTTTTATTATAATTTCACAAATTCATGTAACATTAGGATAAACTAAGTTAAAATACAAATTGAGATTTAAAAAAATTTTAACAGAGAAAAGTTGTTATATAATATATATGTTCCCGGCAAAGTTTGAAATCCGGTATTGCATCGAATGCCTAGGCATTGTATATAATGCGTGAAACTAGACGGTAATGTATGAAACTATTCATATTTCACACATTTCCTAGGCATTCTATAGAGTGCCAAATGAGAAAACCGGCAAAGTATGAAATACATCTCCGATTCGTTTCGAATATCACGTGGCAAGGCACGGGACTTTTACGCGCACCTCAGGCTCAGAATTTTTCAGTTGCACTTCGCGGTTTTTTCTGGAGTGTCAAAATACGCAATTTTACTTAAATTTGTTCAACAAAAAATCAGTTTTTTACTGTGCTGCATGAAAATGGAGGAGCAAGCTGTAGTGTTTGAGAAGGAATCATGGTCTATAGATATGAAACAACGATTCGACGATGAATTGTCCAAAATTCGAGTTAGTGCTGCAAAAAACAGTTTTTTCTTAACCAAAACTACTTACCAGAAGTGTACAAAAAGCCAAAATGATTACTAAGAAGAAACCTGGGACTATTGGTTGCTGAATCGCTATGATGTGATGATTGTGGAAAACAAAAGTATTATCCTGTTAAAGAAGGCTCAGTATTACGTCACAGACTCTGAGTACTTTCCAGTATTTCATGAAGATCCTTTGGCTATTGGACACGGAGGACGTGATAGAATGTTGAAAGAACTTCCAATCAAATACAAAAAACATTACACGTCAGGATATTGAACTGTACATCCACCTTTGTGAACCTTGCCAGAAAAAACAGAAAGGTGTTAAAAAGGGCATGGTTGGGAAAGCTATGATTTTTTTTTCGAATTTAATTCCCGTTGTCTGGTAGATCTTATTGACTTTCAGTCTCAGTCAGATAGAGAATATAAATTTATTATGGTGTATAAGATCATCTCACAAAATTTGTGATTCTCAAGCCTCTAACGTCAAAAAAAGTTGAAAAAGTAACATGCAACCTAGTGGACATATTCTCGTTTGCTTGGAACGCCATCTATATTACAGTCTGACAATAGTAGGGAGTTTGCCAGTAATGTGGTGACCAGCTTGAAGGAGTTTGCCAATAATGTGGTGGCCAGCTTGAAGGAGTTTTGACCAGCACAGAAGATCGTCCATGGGAAGTCTCGCTATTCACACAGCCAGAGTAGTGTCGAAAGAGCTAACCAAGATATCGAAAATATGCTCTGTACTTGGATGCAAGATAATAAATCTGACCGCTAGAGTGAAGGACTGCGTTTCGTTCAATTTATGAAAAATAGAGCTTATCATTCTGGAATCAAAAGAACACCATAAGAAGCTCTTTTTGGCTGCAAACCTAAAGTAAAGCTTACAACCTCTTTTCTATCCAAAGATGTTTCAAAAGGCATAAATACAGAGGAGCAGCTAGAAAAAGTAATAGAAAGCGTCCAAACAATGGAAAAAAGGTGAAACTAATCAGATTATCAATGTGTGTTTAAAGGAAACGAGTGATGCACTTGCATGCAAAAAGTGTTGTCAAAAAATTCATACCTTCTTCGACCACGCTAGTAAAGATGATGAAATGGTATTTTGTGCACCCTTTGTTTCAAAACTGTAAATGCTATTGAAGGTAAAATAAATTCTAAAATCAATCGGGAAATACAAGCCCCCCCCCCCCCAAAAAAAAAAAAAAAAAAAAAAAAATGAGAATGAATTCGGAAAAAAATTTCCCACTGCTTATTTGGGAACTACTGTGCGAGCTCTTCCTATACTTGACGTCGACAAGGGGCGAGGTGATTCAACAATGCAGTTGTAATGAGTGTGACAGAGGATGGTTTCTACCAACTTGGCAATTTGGAAGGAATTTTAAAACAAGTATAGGCGAGATCCCAATTCACTTTATGCTTAAAGAACTTGTTTAGAATTGAAGACATTCCTGACCACGAAATTCCTCTCCGGTCAGTTGCAATTGCCGAGTCCAGTGGAAGTGGCCAAGGATTCATCAAATGTATCTGTTAAACAAAGTGCCAAAACATGAAATGTCTTTACGTGAAAATGTAAATGAAATGTAATTCAAAGTGTCATTTACACCTACCATGTTTCAAAAAGAAGGTTAATTTTAATTTCTTATATATGAAAATTTTGTTTCCCTTAATAAGAAAGGCATAAATTTTGTTTTGTACAACTTTCACTTTTCTATACGTATTTTGCATAGAATTGTTTTAATGGTACTCTCATTATTTTTCCGAATAGCATTTGTATTTTTGAGGAATGCACGTCATTTATATAATAGCCTTATCAGGACCTTTTTTCATACTTTGCCTAAATAGCATTTGTCATTCTATAGAATACCTAGGCATTATATACAATGCCTAAGGAAAGTATGTAATAATTCTCACATTTCATACTTTGCCTAAAAACGTACGGCATTATGTACATTGCCTAGGCATTCTATGGAATGCTGGCGTTTCATGCTTTTCATGTAACTGAGATTTGAAGAATTAGATCGAAATAAACACTTCCATAGTTTTCTCTTCTATTTTTATAATAAAATATGTTCGTAAAAAAGAAAATTACCCAATAAAACTGAAACCTACGAAGATTAAAGAATTGGCTCAGGAATTTGCTAGTTTATAACGGTATTAATGCGATAATTAAATGACTGCCGTAATTTATAGCTGAATTTCCCCGAGTTTTCCCCATTGCCAAAAAATCTACTGAAAAACAGTTCTAGAATGGCAATTATAAATGTCTCTAATATATCCCCTGCCTCTTCTTCCGGGGTTGATTTATAGATTTCTTATTTTGCTTTCTGCGAGCCTCTCAGCAACAATTTGAAGCCATATATTTTGATAAAAAGAATTGCTTTTATTGAAAATAATGTATCAGGACTTTTTTCTCTTCTCTATCCATAAAAACTACTAAATCTGAAAAATCTGTTGTTTGAAAGAAAGTTTGTAAACAAACATTCAAAGCCGTTAAAAGAAAAACTACCTCATGAAATATGTACTCATTTTAAAGAATGAATATCATAAGTAATGTATTTTACTAGGATATTAGAAGAAAGAATAACTTACACTTATTATTTTAAGTTGGTAATTAAAGAGTTAATAGTTTTTTTACTATTAAATAGTGTAATAGGACTTATTTACGAAACGAAAATTACAAAAGAACTTAATCAAATGTTAACGTGTTAATGTTAATGTTCATTTTTTACCCAATTAATAGTAGAGAAAATATTGGGTGATGAAGACAAAAAAAAAAAAAAAAAAAAAAAAGAAAAGAAAACTTATGAATGGTAGAGAAAGTGTTTGGGTCAAATTTTCGAAATTGAGTTTTTGCTTTATTTACACGTTTTGACGTTCACAGAAACAGAAAATCAGGTTTTTAGCTGTTAATCTCTGCGTGTGCCTGTGTAAGTCTATAATCAACATAACTCAGGAAGTCCAAACTCTTATTTTGAACTTGCATCGCATACAGATGACACAGTAAACAATTCGTTAAGATCGATAAAATAGTTCGTGTAAGGACATCCAAGAGAATTGAAATACAAGTGATACTATACAAAATTAAAGGAAAATATAATTTTATATGCATAAAATCATGCGTAGTATAAAGTGTGGTATGTCACCACTCGTTTACGGGGCCACGCATATGAATTCATATGTATTAAAACTATACTTGAAAGTTGTTGGAAGTATATTTCCAGTTGTGTTACGTCTCTTTCTTGTTAAGTGAATACATTCTTTTCCTTTGAATGTAATCGATGCAAATGCGTAACGAAAATTTGTCGAGTAAAGGAAACTGTTTGCATATAATAATTATACTTCCTCATACTCATTACGGTAAATAACGCATTGTTTGAAGTCCATTTTTCAACCGTGAATTTTGCCAAAATTACGCGTTTATAACTCCTTTAAATACAAAAAACAAGATAGGATCATTTTGCATGTGTGTATATCTTTTATTGGCGTAATTTAAAAACAAATAAATGGAGAATGTTCAAGTATTTTGACGATGAAATGAGGATGCTACTTGGAAAGTTTGACTAATATTGATAAGTTAAGAAGAAGGGTGTGCGTGAAAGTCGTCTGAAAATTTTTGAATAAATTTGTAAATTTAATAACAGCTTATGAAATTTTTATGAAACTTTATTCAAATGTAGGATTCCTCACACAGAAATATAAGTCAAGTAAAACCTGCTCCTAATACTATTTTTAAAATATACTTATATGCATTGTATTCCTTTCTTTCTTTTTCCTTTTTTTATCCTTTTATATGTAATCCGTTTTTATCGCTTCAAATGAGGATAAGAAAAAATTGTGTGTGTACCATACCAGATTATTTTTTCTATTTATTTTATAAAAGATATGTTAATTTATACAATTTATATAGTAACACAGTCGCCTACTGTCTAGTATATGTTAGTATAAACACTTACCGTTATGTATTCATTATATTAACCAATTTTTACTATTTTTCTTCTTTTTACATTATTGAATCTTATTTTTGAAAGATTAGTTTGCAGAAGAAATAGGGTGAAAGCATGAAATCAAGGTGCGTCACTCTTTCTTAATTTCTTTGCACCTTTGATCGGAAGTTATTTTGAATTTAAACGCTTTTTCTGATTTTTTTTTAATGAAATGTAAATATAATAGGTGCCAATTTTAGTTTCTTAACACCAGTATTTCTTTGCAAAAAACTTTATGATGTTGAATCGCAGAAAATTGCTGAAAACCTTATTAAAGATTTCGATTAAAAATTTCCAGTAGCAAAAAAACGTACAAGTTGGTAGCTATGGAGTATGTACTTTTAAAAAGAGCATTTTGAAATGAAAATAATGAAATTTAAATTTAAACATTTTCGATCGGTAGTAAAAAATATTAGGTCTATCAGGAAATTCTGTTCATTTACATCAAAAAACTTACTTCCATAACACCCACCGGTTAACAAGCATACAAGTTTATTAATCAAAGTTTCTTGTAAGAAACTTTTACTTATCTAGCTTGCTGAAATTTTAACCAATAGATACTGAGACGTAATCATTGACCTATTCGCAGAAATTGAATAACAACAGCGCTACAGGTCGGTCAATAGGCATCCAGATTCGATCTTTATAAACATTATATCAATCTCACGAACCAAGTTTAATGGATTAGAAGCTTAGACAAAGGATTCCCGTAAATGGGAAATATTGAAGAACAGCAGCATTCGACATACAATCGAATTAAATCAACTTAGTTTTTTCACAATATTCATCTCACATACCAATTCGGTGCATTCATACATCCTAGATGGTGGCCTATTGTTTTCCTGTAAACGGTGTTAATTGCAGCATAGAAACGCCTCCTGTCGGCCGAAATGCACCCAAATTAAATCCACATAGATTTTCATAGACACTCCCACATATCAACTTTTGTGAATTTATATATTATAGAAGTTGAGATATACAGAACTGGCCTTTTTTTATTTAGAAGAAATTGCAGCACAGAAGCTCCATCTATTTACAATATATTTAAAATATAATCAACTCTAGTTTAAGTCAAGTTTCAACAAAATATAAAATTTTGTTGAATCTTCTCCATTGATTTTTGAGATACAGCATCCACAAAATTTGCTTAACACATGCACTCACTCAAGTGTCATGCAGACACATTTTAAAAGGGGTCAAATAGTGTATACCCAAAACGTGTACACAAATCAGAAACACGCGATCAAAATTCTCACGAATTTTCTTCTTACATAAAAGAAAATAAAAAGGCACAGAATTTTTCGAAAACAATTAAAATATTTCAGATTCAATATCCAGACTTACGAAATTTGAAAAATGATATGATCCATTCATCAGATATCTTATGCTTCGTTGACGAACATTCTCGGTGCTTACACTCAGTCCAAGGCTCGCCCCCAAAAATTTAAACTGAACAATCAGTCTCTCTCTTTTATCATGTAAAATTTCTTGCGCCCTCCAAAAAACAAAGAAATACACATTAAAATAATTAATAATTTAAAAACTATACTTGAAAAACTAACAGTTAATAGTGGAAAAGTATAATAAACTGAAAAGTAATTCGTTCTGATACATTCAAGCTTTTCCAAACGTATTAAAGATCTAAAAAACAATTTAAAAAGCAGTTATAAATCTTTATAATGTTCCTCTTGATTTTTCTCATCGATTAACTTGTATTGTTCTCATTTCGTTTTCCGAAAACAATTCGAAATAATAAATTTTCTATAAAACTTAACAGGAAACTGTTTTATTTTGTCTGTAAAATGAGGCAATTTCCTACTTATCACAGTTGAATGAAAATAAATTGGGATTTTTCTCTCTTGGTTTGAAGTTATTTCTTTCTTTCTTTTTTTTTTTTTTTCTCCTTAAAGAAAATAAATTAAATTTTTAGACTTACTGTCGCTGTAATTTTTCAAAAACGAATTTACAAATCTATATATATATCGCTGCAACAGCGCATAAGAGTGTATTTGTCAGACGCAATTGCTACAAAAGTTCGATTCCTGACCGGGACTCAATATAAAATTGTTCATCTTTCTAGTCTCTCATTTTTTTTTTTTTTAAACGTCAGTGAAAGGCCTCAGTGTTGAAGCAGAAAGCTTTCGGTGTCTGTACGCGTTTTCGCCAGTCTTTATCGCGACAGTAATTACAAAACATTCCAGTTAATAGGAATGTAATAAAAAATCTTTTTTTGACTTATCGCAATGAAAAATGATTGAGTCTTTCATGTTGTGTAAGTTTGTATTCATGGTTGTGTTTGTTTAAATGTGTTAAATTTCTGAATGCTAAAACCAGGACGATCTTGATCGAACGATGTCGGTCAAGTATTGTGCAGGATAGCTCAGTTGTAGATACGAAACGTTAAGATTCCACCTTCTATTCCTGTTCAGGACCCATTTCGTTTATTAAAGGCTTTTCTGAACCCTCTAACGGTAAAAGGAACCGAAAAAAAAAAAAAAAAAAAAGCTCTTAAAAGATAATAAATAAAAAATATAAACAAACACTGCGAATATTAGATACTCGCAACAGTTGTTTCTTATTTGAAACATAGCACGGCCATAGTATCAGGCAAAAAAGTGAGCACGAATGCAGCGGCCGCTTTTATTCCGATTTCTTGTTTATCTTTTCGCTTGATAAAATGTTGCGCTGTTGGGCGATAAAGTGTTGCTCTTATTAAAGTGTGCCCTGAATTCTTTTCAAGTTTTTTCAATTTATAGTGTTTGCCTATAAAATTTTTATTCTTTACTCAACCTTCCATTTGAAATTTTGGCAATCGTTTGGCATATTTCAGTAAAAGTTTCAAATGATATAATCACCAAACAAACTTACTGATGAAAACGGCATTTTCAGATTTATGAAACCTCAAAATATCCAATTATATAAAAAATAAAGAGCCTAAAATTCAACTTTAAAAAGACATTTGTTTAATAATAATAATAATAATAGAGAGAGAGAGAGTGCATTCTTCAAAAATTTTTTAACACGTTGAGCGCCATGTCAGCCATCGGTAGCTGACAGTGTCAAATAGGATATAAGCCGCATCAATCATCGGTGGTTGACAATGTAAAATAGGATATAAAACTAAAAATATTACATTGTTTTAAGTAATTAATGAAAATTTATTTAAAATTTACTTAATTTTTATTTATTATAGGATAATATCAGTAAGGATTTTTAATGGATTTTATTAAGAATTCGCGTGGCGCTCAATGTGTTAAATACACAAACACGCGTCTATATGTATATAGATAAACCCGTAGATAAAACGCAATTGATGAATTGGATACATTATTTAATAATTTTTTTATTTATTTATTTAAATAAAAACTTCTTTAAATATAAAATTGAAAACAACGGTAATTTTCTTGAAATACGATGACATCTTTAATTGTTTTTCAAAATACTAAAAACGAAAGAAAAGAAAGAAATGTAAGTAAAGAGAAATGAAAAATCATATAATCTATGTGTTTTAGTTTGCTTTAAAAGTTGCATAGTTTTTTTTTTTTTTTTTTTTTTTTAATTAAATTCATTTTAAATTTAAAAGAAAATAATCTGGTGTGTCACCCACACGACTTTCTCTTACCCTGAAATTTAATACTATAAATACAGGTTGCAGATTAAAAGGTAAGATAACGAGTACTGTTATGTAAACCTGCGTTAAACAATTCATATTAGGCTTCTGAAGAGTTTTATATGATAATTAGTTCTGTGTAAGGGGGGCTACCGCCCCTCTCAACCCCCCATTTCATTAATGCACCTACATTTATATAGAATTCGGTTATTAAAAAATAATTCTGTTTTTAAAAAATAATTTATTAATATTATAATTTTAAAAATAATATTCTTTTATGATAATGCAGACGATTTCCATATTAGAGAAGTAGTATAACACCAAATATCTAAAAAAAGCCCATTTTATTCTCAATATTAAAAAAAAAAAAAAAAAAAAGAAAAGAAAAGAGCGATTTTTTTTCTAAGTTTTTTTTTTTTCGTTAAAAGTAAAAAAAAATCGATAACTCTGTTTTAAATTATCGCAGATCGATGGTTCAACCATACGTTTTAAAGGTATTGGCGAGCTCTTTTGAAAGATACCCATCATGAAAATTTACTCCCCTCGAGGGGTGACTTCCCCCCCCAGGGGGGGGAGGCGAGGCTCCTACATACACAAAAAATTTTCCCCAGTTAACTATCTCTATTACAAAAAATATATATTCGTTTCATTTTGTTTAGTGCAGTCTATAGACGTTAAACTCTACTTACCTGCCATTTCCCCCATAGACGTAATGTATTAGAATTCTCTTGATTGTCCCTGTACACGAATCATTTGCTTGATCTTAACGAAAAGCTTACTGTAGCATCCCTATATGATACACATTTAGAATACCAAGTTTGAACTTTCTGCGATAATTTGTTTTTGAGATATGCTGATAACAGACACACACACAGACATACACACAGACCATTTGCTAAAAACATGATTTTCGTATTCAGGGGACCTCAAAACGTGTAAATATAACAAAATATCGCATTCGAAAATTTGACCCAAAAACAATACTTTCTCTACCTTATGGGTAAGAGAAAGTAAAAATGGATAAAACAAATTAAAAATTTATAGGGAGGTTTTAAAACTTCTGCATTCAAAAAGAGTATTATACTTCTTTTCGGTCTATTTACGTTTTCCCGCATAGAAACTTCTAAATTAGCTCTAAGACGATAAAAGATACTGGTATTTTCGAGAAAATTTATCGTTTCATGAAACTGAGATAAAATGCTCGCGAGCCTCTTTCCCAATATTTAGAGAAATGAGTTTTTCTAGACTGAAATGAAACTGCATAAAACAGAAAAATATCCTCTTTATCTATTGTCATAAAGAATAGCACTCTAAAGATGCCTCAGAAGTTTATCGCGGAAGAATTCGGGCCACAAAATGAAAACTTTTCTTGCGGATCTAAACAAACTTGTAAAGCTCCCTAAGTAAGAGTTTATTGAAATGAAGTCTTATTCGTCTATTAAAAAGTAATAAGTTTTTGCTATTGTATTATTTTGTATTCTGTGATAGATAACTCCCATTAAGATTTTAAATAAATTTAAACAAAATTTAATGATACTTCTTAATGCATCTTTGAACAATTTGCTAGAGAAGAAAATAAAATGCTGGAGATACGAGAAATTGTTTTTTCACTGTTGATTATTATACGTTTTTTTAATTGTTAAAATTTTTCATCCTTAATTTTTTGTTTGTTTGTTCCATGAATTTAAAAAATAACGACTGACTCCAATGCCAGCACTAAACAGTCATAACCTCAAGTTGTTGTTATACTAAGCTTATCTTATTGTTGATTCTATGCATGGTTCATCGTTGAAAATGGGTGACTGATGAAAAAGAGGTCCAATTCAAAATGAGATTTTCTGTGGATTAAAATCATTTTACTCATCTGACCATTAAAACAATTTTGTTCCTCCTCCCACACTCAGTTGAACCAAAATGAGGACCTCCGGCACGACAGAAATCTGCAGGAATTATTTGGATGACCCCAAAAAGTACGTAGGGAAATGCGGAAAGACTCGGGAAGATTTCTATCCAGCAGTGGATGAAAAGGGTTCACAACGATTAGAATGATTTATATACACACATAATACAAATGATCCAAATAATAGGCGAAAGACACAATACCTATTTAACACATTGACTGCAGATCCCGTGATATGGAATAGCATTGAAATCGGAGGTCAATGGGTTGTAATGGCAAAGTTACTTGTGTAGGTCACTTAAAATTTCGTAAAATGCAAGAAATTTCGACATAGCTTAAACAGTGCATTTATTCAGAAAGAAGTTGATAAGAAAAAAAAAAAAAAACTCCTTTGATAAGAAATTTGTAAATGGTGTGCAGTCACACGGATTTTACGAGCAACACCCATCCATGTAGCCATTTCTGAAATTCTTTTCAGAGAACCTCGGCTGGATGATTCTCCGTTTTATGACTGGTACATCGGGGAAAAAAAAAACACAGTATTCAAAATAATCTGAAAATGTCCTAAAAGAAGACCCTGCATGGAAAAATTAAGCTTGTTGATATCTTTATTGTAATGAAGTATCTCTTGTAGATTTTGTTTAAGTACATAAACTGATTTTGAAATCAATATTGAGTTAAATAGTCTTTATTTCTCATTATCTCTGGTTTGTCTAGATTACTATTGCTAATAAGCTTAGGGTGTTCATCCATTACAGCGCTTAAAGCGCTCTAATGGATGAACACCGCTGATCTAATATCAGAGGAACATCTTTATTTTCAAACAGAAGTATTTTCTTATGAAAAAAAAGAAGAAGAAGAACTTATAATTAAATATCAGCCATTCTACGTAAAAGTGGACATGAAAGGTGGAAATTTTCAGACTGACTACAAAATAACGTGTTATACATCAAATTAAAGCTAATTTTATGTAGAACAGGAATTCAAAAAATATTTTTATTACAATAAAAGAATTGCAGTCATTTAACCTGTAACATTAAATAAATTCGGAAAATAGCCAAAGCAAAAAGGAAATTCTTTTAAAATACAGACGTGTAAATGTTACTTACTAGGGTAGGACAGGAAAAGGATCACCTATCATGTGAAAAATCGTCCAATAATCATTGAAAAAAATCTTCTCTTCCATCACTTATAAATAAAAATATATTATATAATTTTAACCTTTGATCATTTTTGGAATATTAAAAATAAAGTGTATCAACTAATGAAACTTAATTTTTTCTATTTAAACGACCAATGAAAAAAGATCATACGATTTGACATCCATAACATTTTTTATCACACCCGTCATATATTAATTAATTAATTAATTAATTATATTATTAACGAATTAATTTATTCGTTTTAAAAACTAAAATGTTTTTTGAAAAAGGTACGTACCTTTCTTAACTGCATTTGTTTGCATTTAAAAATGGAAAAACATTTAGGTGGTTTTTATTTTAAAATGTTACAACAATTTTAACAAACCTAAATGCTAATGAAAAGTCATGTCAGAAAAAAAAAGAAAGAAAGAAATAGTAAATAGTAAAAATGTATGCGACTGCAGGACTGCGACTTTATACTAATATTTTTAAATCAATTATTTCACAAATTCTGCCTTTAAATGAATGTTAAAACATCCTAAAACGAATCATAATATCAAACTCGTTACCGTGGAATGGCCGATATCTTCAAATTATAGACTGTTGAAAAACAGTTACAGAAGGTACTAGCTCAATGAAACACTAATAGCACCAGGATATTTCAGGAACAGCGGATTATCTAATCATAAGCACGATCTTGTTCAGATAAGATGCTTTATATCAGAACGATCCATGAAAAATATATTTATTTTACAAACGAAACAACAAATGAAAATTTCGAAGATAATTTAAATAAATTTATCAAAAATAAATATAAATAAATAAATAATGAAATAAATCTTTTTTATTATTATTATTATTTATAAAATACTTTGCTGCGTTAAAAATTTTCTTGATAAGCGTTTCATTTATATAAAAAAATATTTAATTACGGACTTTGAACATAAAAAGAAACGTTTTTAAAATGCAGCCTTAAAAAAAGAAACACGTTTGAAATAAGGAATAGAAGCAAAACTTCTTTTTCAAGAGAAAAACTATTATCTTAATCTGTTAGGTTAACATTAGCTTAATTAAAAAACATACATAGAATGTATTGTTCATGAACTCCCTTTTTTTATGTTAATTAAATAGCAAGGTTTTTACTTTGGATTTATTATTCTGTAAAAAGCAAAACAAGTCTGTTTTGAAAATATTTTCTTTGCTTACAAAACAAGTATAATTAATTAATTGCACGTAAAAAAAATTGTCTAAGAAATGTATTATTATGCTTTTATTTAATGGATTAATTAACTAATCATAGGAATTTTTCTTTTCTTCAGGCAATAAATATGAGTTTTTATAGAAAGAGAATGTTCAAATCACTTAGTTTTAGTATGTTGTGACAGAGCATTAATTAGTTTTGTTTTGTTGAAAAAAAAGAGTTCTTACTAAAAAGTTTAAGGATGCCAATTATGTTTAATTCTTCAGTTTATTTATTAGTGACAGGCTTCTATTTTCTTCAAAAAACAGTCAGAGAATTGGTGAATGAGTATTTAGTCGTTGAATTTAGATATACAGGGTGCTAAGAATACCATGATCCAATATTTATTTTCGCAGGCATTCGAAAAAAAGTCATACTTCAAATTACAAAAATGTTTTCAATGAAGAAAACAACGAAGTCGTGTCACAGAAAAATGTACATGTTAAGTTTTGCAAAAAATTACTAAAAATATAATTTTTTATTTTACATGCATGGATTGCATGGACGTTGTATGGATTGTGTACTTTAATAATAATAACTTTTTTCTTAAACATATGATATAAAAATAATCCTATGTTTAAGGGAAAAAACTAATTTGCATAGTTTATGCAAGTATGACCTTTAATTAGCATTTTTTAACTTACTGTTAAAAAAAAATTATAAATTTCTAGTAATAAAATGATATACAAAAATAATGCCCTTTATTTTTAATAAAAGCTCCAAGAAAAAGCTTCAGTAAAAGAAGTTGTTAAATGAAAAAGAAAGAAAGAAATAGCTGAGACGTACAAAGTCTTGCATATAGGTAGATATTTTTTGCCCTAGCAATTTTTCTACTAAATATCCTTGTTTGTAGAAATAATTATGTGGTTCCAATATATTTCCCAAATGACAAGAAAAAGAAAATCGAAGCAAAACACACTTTACCTTGAAAAAAAAAAGTTTATTTTCAGAAAAAGAGTAATTTAATTTATTATTATTATTTAGCTACATTCTCTTCGTAAAATGTTTCTGTTTTGTCTTCAAAATGTCGACAAATTTATTTCTGTCCAAACATTCACCATGCGTTAAAATATTTTTCATGTGATTAGTAATGATTCAAACCATAATATCACTGAAAATTTCCGGAAAATTAGTTTAAGAGAACTATAAATATTCATATGTAATTAATATATATAATGATCCTCATCTGTCATGAACGAATCCGGTTAGTACCGCTTCAAAACAGAAACTTTTGGCAGCCATTTTTTTTTCCGTTTATTTAATTCAACTTAGGAAACATACATATCATTTTCATACATGTTTTGTATCGCACATATTCTTATTTCCTATAAAACCTTGAAAAACTATTCAATTGTAATGTTTAAATCTCTAAATTAAGTATAACGGATCACTGGCTATTATAAACATGAACCTATAAATAGAATTATGTAACTTCATGATTATAAACAAAGCAAGACCAAATAAAAACAAACCAAAACTGTTGCCATTCAGAAAATACAAATTCCAAATGGACAACTTTTTAATTCCGAATGAACGACTCTTTGACTGTTTCATTAAAAAACGCTTAAAATATTTCTAAAACATATTAAAGCCTTAAAAATCTTAAAATATTTGTAAAAACGCATTAAAGCCTTTAAATATTTTTATCAAACTTTATTGTTTGTTTACATTGTAAGGTATGATTGGCGCCGAGTTTAGTACGTAAATGCCGCCAGTTGATTTTAGTTTCGAAATTAGTGTAAAATGATAGTTGGGATAGAATGTTTGGTTGGGCAAGTAAAAGTCACCAGTTGAAATGAGTATATTGAAATTAGAGTAGTCTAATGTGATAATGTCGAGTCAAGGTAAAATGTTCGGTTGAGAATGAGAAAGTCCCTAGCTGGATCCTGGATATTTTGGCGATGTTGAGGGTGAGATAGCTGGTTGGAGGTATCGAGTAGAGGTGAATTTGGGTTAGCATGGAGTGTCTGTAGTTATTGGATAGTTAGTTAGAAAATTTGAAAACAGGATCTACGATAGTCTTAAAAAAAAGTATTTTGGTAAAATGAAGTGAATCGTTTTTTCTTATTATGAGGACTTTAAATAGGCAAGCGAAGTGATGACGTCACTGGCAGGTTCGTAGATACAAGAAAAATATTTCCTATATTAAACGCCCAATGGATTTTTCGTAAAAAATTATTAAAAATCGAGGGAAATTATTTCCCGAATTTAATCCCCATATTTAGGTTTAGATATGTATTAGTTATCATGTGCATGCGTTAGATTAAGTTGTTTTTGTTCTAAAATTGATAAAATTTGAATTTTAAATTTCAAAACTTTAAATTTCAAAAAACTTCCATATTCCATTGAAAACATAAACATTTCATTTCAAAGGATGATATTACACAATAAATATCCAACTAATATACTAATTAAAAGGAAAATGATAAATATTCTATCATAATTTGAAGTGAAATTTGTTTTCAAATGTCTAAATAAAGTATCTGATATAAAATACTAATATGTTGCAGCGGAATAGATTTGATATCGGTCATCCTTGGCAGAAAAAAAAAAAAATATATATATATATATCGCCAAATTATCTGGCGAATATAATTTAATTCCTTTTAAAAATCATGGTTATTTTAAAAATTTATATTAAGAGAGTAAGGAATAATATGAAACAATATTTCGCACAACACAAATTACGAAAATATACACCTGGCATGTATATTTTCGTAGTACGTTTTTGATCGCCAAATACAAAAACGCCAAGGACAACAGAGTTTTGAAATTTAAAATTAAAATTTTGTCAATTTGACAGCAAAATAACTCAATCTAACATATGCACATGATAACTAATACATATATATACCCGAATATGGGGATTAAAATCGGGAAATAATTTTCCTCGATTTTTAATAATTTTTTACAAAAAATCCAATGGGCGATTAACATAGGAAATCATTTTCTTACATACATGGACGGTCAGTGACGTCACACTTCGCTTGCGTATAGGAATGCTTAATGGAACACTGGGATGTGTTGTTGCTGTTGTGTTGTCGGGCCTATATTTTTTGTCAACCAGCAGTTTTTTTATTGTCATTCATATTTGTTGATCGGGTAAAATTTTTGAAGTGAAAACTTCTTTAGGCGCATTGAGCACTTTTGGGTGAATAAAAATCATTGAACTCCCATCCTCGTCAGCTAACGCTTTCCATTTGAAGTGAAAACTTTTGGGTGAAGAAAAATCATTGAATTCGCGTCATCGTCAGCAAACGCTTTTCATCCTTGTATGATACAAATAATGTATCACACAATTAACTTGCTAATGTGATGTGTTAATAATTATATACTGTATATTGTTTTAAAATCTGGTGCGGCTCTACACGACTTCTCTCATCTCTGGACACTGTCTCTTAAAGATTGCAGCCGGAAACGTTGCAGTTAGGCCTCACAGAACCGTGAGAAAGACCAAAGCCTCCATTTTTCTCACGTTTTTACAATCTGGTGCGGCTCTACACGACTTCTCTCATCTCCGGACACTGTCTCTATTACAGTTAGACCTCACAAAACCGTGAGGAAGGCCAAAGCCGCCATTTTTTTACGTTTTTACAATCTGGTGCGGCTCAACACGACTTCACTTAACTCCGGACACTGTCTCTTAACGATTGCATCCGGAATCGTTGCAAGTAGACTTCACAGAACCATGAGAAAGACCAAAGCCGCCATTTTTCTCACGTTTTTAAAATCTGGTGCGGTTCTACACGACTTCTCCAGAGCTTCCAACCTAATCCGGCAAATTGTATAGTACCGCCCCTTTTTCTTCACCACTTAATTTTTAGAGTATTTTTCTTCTTAATTCATTGTAGATACATTTGAAGAGAATTTCTCTAAAAATTAAGTGGTGTAGAAAAATAGGCGGTACTAACAATTTGCCGGATTAGGTTGGCAGCTCTGCTTCTCTCATCTCCGGGCACTGTCTCTTAAAGATTGCAGCCGGAAACGTTGCAATTAGACCTCACAGAACCCTGATAAAGGCCAAAGCCTCCATTTTTTTCACGTGTTTACAATCTGGTGCGGCTCTACACGACTTCTCTCATCTCCGGACACTGTCTCTTAAAGATTGCAGCCGGAAACGTTCCAGTTAGACCTCACAAAACCATGATAAAGGCCAAAGTTGCAATTTTTCTCACGTTTTTACGATCTGGTGTGGCTCTACACGACTTCTCTCATCTCCGGACACTGTCTCTATTACAGTTAGACCTCACAAAACCGTGAGAAAGGCTAAAGCCGCTATTTTTCTCACGTTTTTACAATCTGGTGCGGCTCAACACGACTTCACTTAACTCCGGACACTGTCTCTTAACGATTGCATCCGGAATCGTTGCAAGTAGACTTCACAGAACCATGAGAAAGACCAAAGCCGCCATTTTTCTCACGTTTTTAAAATCTGGTGCGGTTCTACACGACTTCTCCAGAGCTTCCAACCTAATCCGGCAAATTGTAGTACCGCCCCTTTTTCTTCACCACTTAATTTTTAGAGTATTTTTCTTCTTAATTCATTGTAGATACATTTGAAGAGAATTTCTCTAAAAATTAAGTGGTGTAGAAAAATAGGCGGTACTAACAATTTGCCGGATTAGGTTGGCAGCTCTGCTTCTCTCATCTCCGGGCACTGTCTCTTAAAGATTGCAGCCGGAAACGTTCCAGTTAGACCTCACAAAACCATGATAAAGGCCAAAGTTACAATTTTTCTCACGTTTTTACGATCTGGTGTGGCTCTACACGACTTCTCTCATCTCCGGACACTGTCTCTATTACAGTTAGACCTCACAAAGAACGAAAATTATAAAATATCGAAACACATTTGATTTATAAACAAAAATTGAAAATACATTTAAATGATCACGTGGTAACCATCATGACCTAAACATTGTTTTGAAGATTTATCGTTCACATTCCGTCATTTTTGACGGGTTATATACTAGTATAACAATAATAAATTGTATCATAATATGTATATAATAATAATAAATTAGGTATTATTGAGAAATTCTGTTATAAAATTAAATGACATTGCTGCGATAAATATTTTGAATAATACATGATTAAAAAAAAACACACTTTTATTACGAAAATTACTAAAAACGCGTGAAAATTACTAAAAACGCTAATCAACGCATGTGGGCAACATACTTGTGTACAAAACTTCAGCTCAATTGGATGATTAGAAGTGTGTTCAATTTCAAAGAAAAGGATTTTTTTTTTTTGTTGAAGTGGTGTTAAAGGTTCAATCACTCAGTCCTCCGCCCTCCCTTCAGGTCCGTTACTGTTTAAGAATACATTGTCGTCGAGATTATACATGCATACAAAATTTCAGCTCATATAATAAAAAATGGGTGAAAACTGAGTTTCTAGATTTGACTCACACACATAAACAGCGTTCCAAGCTTAAAAAAAAAAAAAAAAAAAAAAAAAAAAACAAGCCGTATCAATAACAAAATAACTTCTGTTGTATCATTCTAATACTAAGCATGATTCTGTTGCTCTATACATTTTGCATATATAACATTAATTTTATATTATGCTGTGTAACAAGAGGTGATAATCTTATCTACAACTAGAAAACAGGGCATAATTTTTTATTTTGATATAGAACTGTTTTAAATACCCTTTAAACATTTATTACTTAGAAGAGAGTAGGGAAAAACCGTACTGGCTTATCAAACCAACCTCTCTTGATTTTGTTTGATGCGTGATGCTATATTACAAAAATGGCATCAAAAAATAAATCGTCATCCTTTACAAGCACTTAGAGTTTCATTTCGATACTGTCAATCACATCGTTTAGTTGTCCATGAATTTTGAAGTTTTTTGGTAATTTTTTTTCTCATTTTAGGATGACAGAGATATAATACTTCTACATCTAGTGCGCTTTGTTAATTTAAAATAGATAAAAAACTATATCAATTCACTCTATTTAATAGCATATTTTAGCATAATAATGAATCATGATTTTTTGAGATATCTCTAAAAATTACCCTATTTTGTTTGAACATATACCCCGCGGCAAAACCGCGCTCTACTGTACGAGATAAAATTACATTCTAGTTCCCCTCCCTCCTACCCCCTTCATTATCTTTTACTAACTATAAAAACAAGTTTGCATAGTTTTAACAACAAAAATTCGTTCTTTTATTTAAAATACATAATACGGATAATTAGTAGAGTCGTTGTAAAGCAAAATTCTATAAAAAGGTCTCAGAAGTCTAGGATAAATCTATGTGGATCCGGAATATAATTTCCCGAATGAAATTTATGCCCATCCGAAACAACCACTAATCCAAACCAGTCCTGACGGAACATCAAAATGAAAGGCAATACAGACTAAATAAGTTGAAAAAAAAAAAAAAAAGAAAGAAACAGCACAAGATTAAGCCAAAAATTTCTAAACCAAATCCTTCCAAATGTTACCACACATTTTAGGTAGAAAAATGTGAATACGATGTCTCTAATTTTACAGCGACTTATGTGAAAGATATTCGGTGGATAATAAAGGACTAATCCAACTATTTAAATGTGAAAGATGGGTTTTGGGGTGTTTGGTGTTAGGATTAAGACCAATTGACTGCACTAGAATCCTAGGTCTAAGGGGGAATTCTTTCCGTGAGGTCTTTCTAAAGGGTCCTAGAGAGTACTTAGCAAAGTTTTGGGAAAAACCATGAAAACATTCCGAACGGCTAGACCGATAGGGCGACCTGGAATCGAACCTGTCACCAATCCTTTACCAGCTTCGAGGATGTGAAGGATGAGACAGTGAAGCTTGTTCCAGTTGTAAAGAAACAAAACATTTTCACTCGTATTTTTTTTTCTTTGCTTTTTAAAGTTAATTGATTTATTTTGTATTCATTTTGTATTTTGAATTGATTTATTTTGTATAATCATATAGTTATACTTCTTTATATTCTTTTATATGATCTGGCTTTTAAGGTTTTCTTTTTTTTCTGATTTCATTAAAGTTATTGAAATAACTCATTTTAAAACCTTACCCACAAGGTAGAGAAAGTATTGTTTTTGGGTCAAATTTTCAAATTGAGTTTTTGTTATATTTACACGTTTTGAGGTCCTCTGAAAAAAAAATTGTGTTTTTAGTGGTTGGTGTGTCTGTGTGTCTGTTATCAGCATATCTCAAAAACCAATTATAGCAGAAAGTTCAAACTTGGTATTCTAAATGTGTATCATATAGGGATGATGCACTAAACTTTTCGTTGAGATCAAGCAAATGGTTCGTATACAGGGACACGCAAGACAATTCAAATACATTACGTCTATGGAGGAAATTGCAGGCAAGTAGAATTTAACATCCAAAGACTGCATTCAACCAAATGAAATTAATATATATTTTTTATGCGTGTAAAAAAAATGTTTCATGTAGAATATGGTATAGAAATCATTCACTGTTCGTTTACAGGGCTAACCAAAAGAACTAGTTTAAAATGCGACAACACTTGAAAACTGATGGAAGTGTACTTCAGGTTGTGCCGTGTGTGATTATATAGGAGTATATTTATGTGCACCATGTGAGGTGTACATAACATTTTAGAGGATATACAGGGCTGTCAATATTTAAGCCATAGCATTATTTTTTATTTGTTAGCGGAAATGCTTTTCTATAACATTTTACCTTGTCCAAGAAAGCTGCACAGGAATTGAAATTAATTGCTGTTAGCCATATGGGAAAAAAAGTATTTTTTTAAGCTAAATATTCATCGATTGGTTTTGTTTTATATTTTCACGTTTTCAGGCTTCCTGAATACCGAAGTCAAGTTTTATATTTTGATTTTTGTCTGTGTCTGTTAGAGTAAACCACTCAGAGTTTGTCTGTTAGAGTTCACCAAATCATTTCAGGCGATTCAAATGGTGTATTTTGAAGTTAATACGTTTGTTTCTAGAAAAGTTTGTTCAAAATTAATAAGTTTAAAAGAATGGTGAGTGTGAAAGTTTTAAATTTTAAATAACCTTTTGAACTTAATAAGAAATTTGAATTCTATATATTTGTAGATACAATAATGAAACGGGGGTTGAAGGGAGCAGTATCCACCTCACATAGAATAATTTGTCAAATAAAGTTGTTCTTAAGCCTAATTTGAATTGTTTAACATAGGTTTATATAACAGTACTCGCTATCTTAACCCTTAATCTCCAATCTGTACTTATAGTAATAAATTTCAGGGTAAGAGAAAGTCGTGTGAGTCACATACCAGATAATTTCCATTGAATTTATAAGACATTTGATTTTGCTTCACCCAAGGGGAGGGGTGAGTCATTTTGCAAAATTTAGAAAATGAACAATAAAACTTAAAAAAAAAAGTACGCATATTATCATTTCATAATTCAGAAAATTGCTGCTTAAATTTATAAGAAAACATACAGACTGATTTTTGAAAAGAAACCTATATGGATTACTCCTCCATTGAAGTTCGAAGCTTAAAGGGTCGATTTTACCCCCACATTGCTTTACACACATTTATCGTATTTTTAGTTATAAGAAGCATGATTCAAATTATGCAGATCTTACGATATATTAGTGAATTTTGTTTTTCATCCTTTGAAAACATGGATTTATTTTTTAAACATGAATATATTGAAAACAATAATTTTTATGTACCGTTCATTTTTAATCCTACCTTTCTTAACTGAGCATGACAGAGTTTTTCAATTTTTTGTGCCTGCTTAACATCAATAATTAAAACCTAGGATAGAGATTTTCGAACATATTGTACACTCGAACACAGGGTGCCGTCTAAAGTCCGTTCCAGCCCTCTGCTTAACGGTTTCAATTAGAGTCATAAAATGGGTGTCTAGGTGTGGTAAAGTAACTATGCACTTTTATATAAGACTGCTGTCATTAGAAAAGTTATAGAACTACATACAATGATAGATGGATTCAAATTTATAAAAATATTTTAGATTCAATTGATTTGGCACATGAGTTAAGGCCAAACGTGTGACTGTGGGACCCAATCCTGAAGAAGCGGAGTATTTATAAAATTTTATAATTCAATCAAGAAGCATTTCGCTTAAACCTTACCCCAACCCCCTTTTTTTTTTATTTCAAGTTATATTATGGTTCGTATTTAAATTTGTAAATACAACACAATATATTTTGCTTTATTAAGAATTGAGTGGCTTATTTATTTTAAATATTCTAAATTAAATATATTAAGTATTAATTATATTATTAAATATACAATGAAATATTAAATATATTATTTTAAATATTCTTTTGATTAAGTAAGAAAAAAGATTTATATATACCCTTGTGTAAAATACAATGAAATACGTAATATAAGTAAATTAATACTATGAGTAAGAATATATAAAAACATCAAAAATTCGAACTCGACCTCAGGTTCAAGATTTTATATAAAATTAATGAAACTGCATTTTTATTTATTTATTTATTTTTTGCTTGAACTTAATATCACTGAATTTGTTTAATGGACGAGTACCATGATGAAAATGTATCCGTTCTATTACGTTAGATTTTTAAATTGCGATTTTGTTTGACATGTTCAGGGTGAAGTTTTTCTAAGTCAATACCTAAATTAAAAATCAATAAAAATAATAATAGCTTTATAAATAGAAAAAAAAATACACTGGCTTTCACTTGTTGATTTTAATTTAACCTAAAATCATAATATAAATTACAGATGCATTAAAAAAAAATTGTAAATTATTCTATAAAATCAATTAAATTTAAAGGGACTGCATTAAAAATATATATAATTTATGACTATATATATTATTATCGTAAAGTTTTATTTATTATTAAAATATAAACAAAATGGAAACAGAATTTTTAATTTTTATTTATTTATGAAGACTTATTATTATTATTTTGTTATTCTTAAGTCGTCATTCTGAGTTGTATCCATCATTTGGCTTCGCATTTCTCGACCTTTCGAAAGTCGTTACTATAGAAGTCATTCATTTCGTCAATAAACAAGATCATTAAACGGCAACCTGCTATCAAAAATCAACACTACCAACTGCATTTTGCAAAATTAATTATGTACATAAAAATTAAACACTATACAGAATAAATTACATCTAGATATCTCGATTTTTTATTAGGCATGAGTAAAACCTTACGACATCCCTCGTAACATTTTCTTTTTTAAAGTTCATTCGGAAAAAAAAAGAATATATATACTTATTAACTTAAAAATAAATAAATAAATAAATAAAAAAGAAAGAAAGAAAGAAAGAAAAACATTTGAAATATTTCGTTACATTGTACTTAAAAAAAGAAAACAGAAAAGCTAGGACTTTAATTCTGTTTATCGTGTTTTTTTAACCTATTTTACCATGTTTTTATTAACTTCGATTCTTGTGTGTGTGTTTGTGTGTTTGTTTGTGTGTTTGTCAGGGACAAATCTTGCAATCGATTTTTCACTAACTTCCCGACTAGCTAGATATTTGAAATTTTCAGGACAGCTCACAACACGGTGACAATACATTTTTCTAATAATTTTAGTCAACTGCTTCAAGTTCCGCTGCCTTCGGCAGCGTTTACATGATTCGGCAGAGAATTTATTTAACTAACTTCCCGACTAGCTAGACATTTGAAACTTTCAGAATAGTTCAGAATAAGGTTAAAATGCGTATTTTTAATACCTTTAGCCAACTGTTTCGGGTTCCCGCTGCCTTCGGCAGCGTTATCAGTACTAAGATTGCAATCGATTTTTTCCTAACTTTCCGACTAGCTAGACATTTGAAACTTTCAGGATAGCTCAAAACACGGTGACAATACATTTTTTTAAAACTTTTAGTCAACTGTTTCAGGTCCCCACTGCCTTCGGCAGCGTTTATATGATTCAACAGAAAATTTATTTAACTAACTTCCCGACTAGCTAGACATTGGAAACTTTCAGAATAGTTCAGAACACGGTGAAAATGCATTTTTTAAATATTTTTAACCAACTACTCCGGGTTCCTGCTGCCTTCGGCAGCGTTACCAGTACACAGCTTGTAATCGATTTTTCACTAACTTCTCGACTAGCTGGACATTTGAAAACTTCAGGATAGCTCAGAATACAGTGACAATACATTTTTTTATACTTTTAGTCAACTGATTCAGGTCCCTACTGCCTTCGACAGCGTTTATATGATTCGAACGAAAATTTATTTAACAAACTTCCCGACTAGCTAGACATTTGAAACTTTCAGAATAGTTCAGAATACGGTTAAAATGCATTTTTTTAATACCTTTAGCCAAATGTTTCGGGTTCCTGCTGCCTTTGGCAGCGTTATCAGTACAAAGATTGCAATCGATTTTTCCCTAATTTCTCGACTAGCTAGACATTTGAAACTTTCAGGATAGCTCAGAATACAGTGACAATACATTTTTTTTATAGTTTTAGTCAACTGTTTCAGGTCCCTACTGCCTTTAGCAGCGTTTATATGATTCAACAGAAAATTTATTTAACTAACTTCCTGACTAGCTAGACATTTGAAACTTTCAGAATAGTTCAGAATACGGTGAAAATGCATTTTTTAAATATTTGTAACCAAATGTTTCGGGTTGATGCTGCCTTCGGCAGCGTTACCAGTACAAAGCTTGCAATCGATTTTTCACTAACTTCCCAACTAGCTAGACATTTGAAACTTTTATAATAGCTCAAAACACGAGAGCAATGAATTTTTTTAAAAATTTATCCAATTGCTCCGGGTTCCCGCTGCCTTCGGTAGCGTTTACATGATTGAACAGAAAATTTAAAAACATGGTATATAAAAAGATCTTTTTATCTTTTAATTATTTTAATGTTTTCATAGAAACGAATGTCTCTTTTAAATGTTTTTTCAAATAAAAAACATTTTATGATTTTTCTTTTTTAATACTCGGCATTGCATACATACTATTCCAGAGAATATTTCAAGTGTGTATAAAATTAAAAACATTTTAATTTTACTTGGAAAAAAGTAATTATGTTTTAACGAAATATTCTGGTTGTAATCACACGATCTTTTCTTACCGTAATTGGAAGATAGGTTAAAAAGTAAAGTATTGCATAAGTATTTTATATTTGTTTTAGAGTAATGCTGGTAACAGACACACGGACCAACCAATTACAACCGGATTTTTCGATTAACCGGGACTTTAAACTGTGTAAATATAACAAAATATTTAAAAAATTCGTCTCGAAAATAACACTTACTTTTTCTTATCTGGGTTAGAAAAATTACAAAATAGTCCTTTAGATATACTTAAGAATATTCTTTCGAAGACAACGGCAGTTATTCAAACGTTTAACATTAAAAACAACAAGATACAATTCTTTTCTATAAATTGATTTTTATTGCGAAAAAAAGGTCCTAATATAACGAAATATTTTATTTTCTTTACAAGTAAAAAGAAATAAATTAAAATGTAAAGATGAATTGCAGTGTGAAAGGAGTTATGGTTAAACAAATCATGCATTAAAAATTGCAATATACATAATGATAACACTTTTTTTAATTAAACGGTTTCTTTTCCTTAAACATATGATTACAGTTTTATAATCTTTGCTATAAGTAAATACCATTCATAGTTATACAGAAAATAAAATTTAAATAATTTGGTCAGAATTTCTTATTATACTTTAAAAACGAGGGAGATTAATAATAAATGAATACTATCATTACACATCTTAAAGATTTTGATTAACATGAAGTAGCTCATTTTTATTCAATGAAGAAAAAAAAAATAAAAAAAAATGAGAAATTAAGTCTTTTTATGTGAACTTAATTATTATACTAAGTTCAACAATAATAGTAAATTCAGACAATTTTCTTTTCCTCAAAGATAATTAGTTTTTATTTACAAACAAAGAAGGAAAAAAAATCAACAAATAACTATGCTTTGTTTGCCAATAAGGATAATAATAAAAATATCCCGCTATTCAATTATCATTAAAAAAGTATTTTTATAAGAACACTAAAAATATATTTCGAATAAAATTGCGTGTAATTAAACGAAATGAGAAATATTTTAACTTAAAAAAAAGATGTTCTTCTGTTATTAATTATTTTTACTTTCCGAACACTATAGTGAGGAAAGTATTGTAATCATGTCAAAAATCAGAATTTGAGATTTTGATGTTTCTATACGTTTCGAGGTGCTCAGAGTCCGTTTTCACTATTTTTGCGATGATGTGTGTATGTGTGTGTGTGTATGTATGTGTGTATGTCTGTGAGTGAACACGCTAGCGTCTAAACGCTTTGTTCGAATAAGCAGAAAGTGGGTACGTATATTGTAAGTCACCCTAGTACGAACCCTATAGATTTTGGTGAATCTAGCACTTATAGTTTTTTACAAGGACACAAAGAATAATTCTTTAACATTATGGCCTATGGGACCCAATTTTTAAAAGTACGATAGCATCTAAACGCCTTATTCAATTGAGCTGAAAATGTATATGAATATTATAAATCACTGTTGCACTACCTATAAGCATTTTGTTGAATCTAGCATTTATAGGTTTTTACAGGAACACAACGAAAAATTCTTTATCGTTATGATCTACGGGCTCAAAGTTCAGTAGCGTTCAATAAAACATCGTGTAATATATGGAGAAAAATACTCAAACACTCTATTATGGTTTTCTCTCTTTTGTTTGTTTAACAACTCCTCTTTCTTTACTTTATCTACAAAACTGTTAATGACTGAATGTTCGGAAAGTCGAGTGGAGTCACTCCAGATTTTTTTTTCTTTGCGTCTATCATTTCTAAGTTATTTGAAAGATGTGTATTTAAATTTATTTTATTAGAATGTTCCTTTTACTCCTCCTACCTGCTGCTCATATGTAATTCAAATGATAAAGAAAAATTATGTGCTTCGTACAGATTATTTAAAAAAAAAAAAAATCTACTGTACTTGTTTCTTATTTTAATGTGCAACTTTGCAGAAGGATTGGATTATATCTTTTGTGTTTGTAAATACTAATGATTGAAACAAATAAAAACTGTTACGTTTGCATAATAAGGAAGTCATAACATGACACCTATGTATATTTTTTATTTAATAATTCGCTTGATTACAAATCTACGAAGTATTTAATAAAGATCTACATAAAATGTTCTTTTTAAATGTAATGTAATAAACATATACTTTGTATTCTATCATGATTTATTATACGAAATAAACACGTTATATTTTAATGTATGAAATAAAACTATTTACTTGTTAGATCTAAACAATTACTTGAAAAAATAATGTATTCTGCATTGGATATTTCCGCCTTTATACGGAATGGCTGCTTTAATGCGCAATGGCATAGTATTTTACAGTTTTTTAACATGAAACTCAGAAATTTCACTGTGCTAAATATCATAAATAATTTTCCTAGTTCTTTCAAAGTGGTAGCCTACAAATTTCTAATCCCCACCCTCTTTTATAGACCAAACATTTTCGAGCGAACTGAGAATGGGACTATTTTCAGTTCTAGTAAAGATGAAATTCTACGATATTCTTTGTGGGATTTAACTTTAAACAAAAAAAGTTATGCTAACTTACAAAATGATCGATGCTCATGGGAATGGATTGGCAATTTTAAAAACTTGAATTAAATAAACGTACCATAGGCGCCATGTTACAAGGTGCATTATTATCTTGAAATGCTGATTGTGGAAATGTTTGAAATACCTCCAAAATAGTCGGCCAGGCATCAATTTTTCAATGGTAGAGTTTTATTTCGGGTTAATGGATCCCTTGAACATGCAAATTTGCCCGACTTATCGAAAAATTATGCACTTTCGTATTATAATGTACGGAGAATGTATCACTGTTTTAAAAGTGCGATTTTCATCAAGTCGGTCACATTTTCGTCCTCGGACGTTCTTGTTTCCGTCATCTCGAAATAAGTTAAACTTGACTCGTCATAGAGAACCACTTCAGCCCAGTAATTAACTAATCATTTTTTAATTTTTGAACCCTCTGAAGACTTGCTTTCCTAATTCTTTTCGTTAAGAATGGATTTTTTAAAGATTATCTGGCACTTAAACTTGCTTTGTTTAATTGTTGTTGCACTGTATTTAAAAAAATTATGTTACTAAACAATTTTTATGATACTCTTTCATGTTCTAAATGTAATACAAACTGAGTTTTTATCACTGCTTTTTAACTTGTGTTCATCTTGATTGGATGAGCAACGTGGCCGCCTAGAGACAAATTTCCAGTTTAAATAGCCAAAAAAATTTATATCTTGCTAAAAACCAGCTCACCAATATTTCGTTAACATTTAATCATTTTGACATGCCGCGTATTAAAATATTTGCTGATTTTCACTCTAAAAAAAAAAAAAAAAAAAAAAAAAAAAAAAAAATGTGGTATCGTTAATTGCCTTATTCTTGCCATTTTTGAAATACTTTATAAAATTACAATTTTTCGAACAATTGCATCTTGTATTTAATACTTGGCTCAGTTATAAATTGTACGTGGAATACAACGTAATTAAATCTGTTCGAAAATTTACTTTTAAAACAATAAAATTGATGATTGCAGAAAAACAAATGGAAAAAATCCAATTGCGGCTTTTTTTTTTTTTTTTTCGTCCCTTAGTGTATATATGTTACCGGCAAAGTATGAAACGCCGGCATTCCATACAATGCCCAGGCAATGTACATAATGCCGTACGTTTTTAGGCAAGGTATGAAATAGGAGAATTATTACATACTTTCCTTAGGCATCGTATATAATGCGTAGGCATTCTATAGAATGACAAATGTTATTTAGCAAAGTATCAGAAAAAGGGTCCTGATAAAGTTATTATGTAAATGACGTGCATTCCTCAAATATACAAATGCTATTCGGAAAAATAATGAGAGTACCATTAAAACAATTCCTTTTCAAAATGCAAAAAGAAAAATGAAGGTTGCACAAACCAAAATTTATGCCTTTCTTATTACAGGAAACAAAAATTTCATATAAAAAATAAGAAACTGGCCTAATTGCTGCAGCGTGGCAGTCTGGAATGACATTTCATTCCATTTTTCACGCAAAGACATTTCATATTTTATCACTTTGTTTTGCACATACATTTGACGAATCCTTGGCCGCTTCCACTGGACTCAGCAATTGCAACTGACCGGAGAGGAATTTCATGGTCAGGAATATCTTCAGTTCTAAGCAAGTTCTTAGGGCATAAAGTGAATTGGGATCTGGCATATACTTTTTTAAAAATTCGTTCAGAAGTTCCAAGTCGATAGAAACCATCCTCTGTCACACTCATTACAGTTGCCAATATATTACGCGATCACCTCGCCCCTTGTCGATGTCAATAATAGAAAAACGCGCAGTGGCTCCCAAAGAAGCAGTGGGAAAAAAAATTTCCGAATTTATTTTCATTTTTTTGGCTTGTATTTCGAGATTGATTTTAGAGTTCATTTTACTTTCAATGGCATTTTCAGTTTTGGAACAAAAGGTACACAAAACATCTATTTCATCATCTTTACTAGCATGCCCACAGAAGGTATGAATTTTTTTACGACACATTTTGCATGCAAGTGCATCACTCTTTTCCTGACACACAACAGGTATCAGAAACGGAAATCTCTTCGGTAAGCATGTCTTCATCATTTCGGTTTAATTCACTATCGACTATAATCTCATCCATGTTTTTTGAAACAGGCTCTTTTTCTTGCATACTCTGATTAGTTTCGCCTTTTTCCATTTTTTATATATATTTTTTTATAAAAATATTTCTATACAGAGTATCATCTTCTTATCTTTTTCCTCCCCACAAAATTCTTATCTTCTTTTTCCTCCCCACACTTCTTATCTTTTTCCTTCCTCCTCCCCCCCCCCCGATTAGTTTCGCCTTTTTCCATTGTTTGAACGCTTTCTATTACTTTTTCTAGCTGCTCCTCTGTATTTATGTCCTTTAAAATATCCTCGGGTAGTAAAGACGTTGTAAGCCCTAATTTAGGTTTGCAGCCAAAAAGAGCTTCTTATGGTGTTCATTTGATCCCAGAATGATAAGCTCTTTTTTTTTCATAAATTGAACGAAACGCAGTCCTTCACTCCAGCGGTCAGATTTATTATCTTGATCCAAGTACAGAGTATATTTTTGATATCTTGATTAAATCTTTCGACGCTATCTTTCGACTTTGTAAATGGCGAGGCTTCCCATGGACGATCTTTAGTGCTGTCCAAAACTCCTTCAAGCTGGTCACCACATTATTGGCAAATTCCCTACCATTGTCAGTCTGTAATATAGATGGCGCTCCAAGCAAAGCGAATAGGTCCACTAGGTTGTAGGCTACTTCTTCAGCTCTTTTTGACGTTAGAGATTTGAGAATCACAGATTTTGTGAGATGATCTTGGTACACCATGATAAATTTGTATTCTCTATTTGGCTGAGACTGAAAGTCAATAAGATCTACCTGACAACAGGAATTAAATTCAGAAAAAACCATAGGTTTCAGAACAATGCCCTTTTTCATACCTTTCTGTTTTTTCTGACAAGGTTCACAAAGGTGGATGTACAGTTGAATATCATAACGTGTAATGTTTTTGTATTTGGTTGAAAGTTCTTTCAACATTCTATCACGTCCTCCGTGTCTAATAGACAAAGAAGGACTTCATGAAGTACGTGAAATAACCCAGAGTCCGTGACGTAATACTGAAAAGTACTGCCGCCTTCTTTAACAGGATAAATGAGTTTACTTATGTTTTCCACAATACTCACATCGTAGCGATTCAGCAACCAATAGTCCCTGGGTTCCTTCTTAGCAGTCATTTTGGCTTTTTGTACATCATTTATTAACTTCTGGTAAGTAGTTTCGGTTAAGAAAACACTATTTTTTGCTGCGTTAACTCTCGTTTCGCACAGTTCATCGTCGAATCGTTGTTTCATGTCTATAGACTCCTTCTCTAATAACTACAGCTTGCTCCTTCATTTTCATGCAGCAAAGTAAAAAAAATAATTTTTATTGAACAAATTTAAGTAAAATTGCGTATTTTGACACTCCCGTACAAACCGCAAACTGACAAAGTCTGAGCTTGAGGCACGCGTTAAAAGTCACGTGCCTTGCCACGTGATATTAGAAACGAATCGGAGATGTATTTTACACTTTGCCGGTTTCTCATTTGGCATTCTATAGAAGGCAAATGTGTGAAATATAAATCATTTCATACATTGCCGGCTAGTTTTAGGCATTTTATATACAATGCCTAGGCATTCTAGAATTCTGGATTTTAAACTTTGCCGATAATATATATATATATATATATATATACTCTCCAAACATTCGGCTTCATCTTCGGTTCTAGCACACGAAAAAATATATGTGTCAGATGAAATTATTGAATCAATTTTTGGCAACATTATTTTTGTAGACTTGTGTTAGCAAAATAAACAATTCAATTTTTAAAATGAAAAATGTAAAAACCCATAAAAAAGCAGATAATTAAACAGGGTTAGAAAAATAAACAACTTTAAGTATGAAACATGTTTATCCATAAGAATACAATTTTTTAAATAAATCCTATCCATTAAAGACTAATTTATTTGTTATAAAAAGCAATTCCTACTACTTTATCTGTTATGACTTTTTTATATTTTTTTAACCTGACTGTTTTAATGTCAGTATTAAAGATACTTTCATATCATAACGAGCTTTTGTATGCGTAATGCAAATATAAAAAAAATAATTTTTGAGAGCCGCATACAATTACACTTTATTCTTAAGGGAAAAAAAAATTCTTTGAAAAGAAATTCAGAAGCAGAAAAAGATAACGAATAAAAAACGAATACGCAGTAAAAGATAATTAGTAGAAAATATTCAGAAAAGAAAAACTAACGTAAAGAGAAAAATGGCAAAATTTTATTTTAAATTAAAATTTTATGAACTTTATTGAAAATATGAATAATAAGTAAAAAAAAAAAAAAGACTCTCCCCCATTTTTCTTAAAAAAAAAAAAAAAAAATTCTTCTATTTTCATAATATAATTTTCAAATAAGTAAATCTTCATCATGATTTTTGTGCAACTATATATATATGTGTTTCAAAATGAGAAAAATCAAATTAAAATACATAAATTGAATAAAAAATTAAAATAATAAATTATCTTAAAAAAAAAAATCATATCTATGTTGAAATGTAAAATGAAATACTTAAAAGAGTGAATTGTCTAGAAAGGATATTTAATTTTAAAAAATCAGATAAAGTAAGTTAAATGAAAGAATTAAAAAAAAAAAGTATCTAAAGATTTAATATTTAACTGTAAGTTCAAGAACTTTATATAAAATCTGCATGATTGTACTTATTTTATTATTATTATTGTTGTCGACTTTTGTTCTTCCTCGTTTCACTTTTCTAAAACAAACTTTAACAACTAAAGCCTACTTTTGTATTATTTTGTATTTATATCAAAACGAAAAATATATACAGTTAACCTCCTAAATCCGGTCATTTTCTCGGTTTTAGTTTTACATTTAAAATAGGATTTTACTGTACCTTATTTTTACATTTTTTGTGGAATGCAGTTTAAAATTCTTTTAATTGAACACTAAATACATAAAAATAGTCATAATCTTACATATTTTTACACTACTTGATTGTTAATTAAAAAAAATATTTTTTTTTTCAGAAACAAATAAATTTAAAAAACGGAATTTAAAAAAATCTCTGAATAAAACAGCTCTAAATTGTTAATTTTTTTTTTTTTTTTTTTTTTTTTAATCAACATAAAAATTTTGTGTCTATAGTTTTATTTGAGTATTTTTTTAATGAATGAATAGTTTATTAACAGTTTTTAGCAGGTATTATCAGTTGTCTATAACATTTTAGTTTAAAGTTCTTATATTTTAATTCTGAATTTTAAATTATTTTAATTCTAAATTAAACCTATCATATTTCTATTTTATAATTTCGCCAATTTGATCGTCGTTTATTTTCACTAGCATAAAAATTGCAGTTTGTATGTTATTGCAATATCAAAAGAAAAAAAAAATAGTTTTTAATAAATCTCTAAAATCCGGAATCGCCACGGTTCCGCCGATTCCGGATTTTCGAGGTTCAACTGTACATACTAGCAGGCTTTGCCTGCTTCGCTGCTCATTACATTTAAATGAATTCTCATAATTCCATATCATTATTAATAAAAAAAATCTTAAAAAAAAAATAAATAAATAAAATGAAATCAGTGAAAATCTCAATTAAATTTCCTGTCGCTTTCGGTAGTGATTTTCGCTCCCGCAACATTATGAATCGTGTCTCTACTGCCTTCGGCAGTGTCTTACCCGCGTTTTGCTCCATTCCCCCAGCGGATAAATTTAGAAATTTCACGAAATTCCATTAAAGTGCATGTTGTTTTTCCCTGCCCTTAAAAAGGTAAACGGGCGAAATTTCGTAAAATCTTTTTATACAATTGTTAGACACGTATGTACACACACACATAAAAAATCGCCTTTCTAAGATAATTTGCAGCACAGTTACATATGGAAACATTTTTTTTTTTTTTTTTTTTTTGAGGGGGGGGAGGGAATATATAAAAACTCTGTATATTAAAAATAAAAAACACGCGGATTTTATTTATTTATTTATTTATTTTTTTTTTTGGGGGGGGGGGAGTTTTAAAATAAATGCTTATATCTCCATTATTTAATATTCTATCGTCACACAGATTCATCCACAAACTGAACTAGGTCAATATTAAAATACCTACAGTTACAATTCCTTTCGTTCACTCAAAGATTCCAGGTGATTACAAACATTATTGATTTTTCTTAATTTGTTTCCGGTCCCCTAAATGTTGTCTTAAACCAGTCTTCACTGAAAAACATGAGGAAGACCCAGTTCTTTAAATACCCAATGTTTGAAAACATTTCATCGAGAGATAAGTTTTTAAAATTGATAAAAAGCTGATCTTTTCCAAATCTTGCTAAACTTTTGAGCAGGAATGTGATATATATATACATATATATAAGTACCACAGAAAATATCTCTTTTGCAGCTATTTAACTTTATTCAAAATTCATTTGCATGAAAATAAATATTTTAAGTTTGTCGTAAGTATACTAAATGCGTCATTACTTTAAAAGACCAAAACAAATGGCCGTTATCTAAGTGTAATAATAAAACGCATTCCACATTTCAAAGCCATCCCGGGGCTTTGTTTCTGGTATTTTGCCAAAAACCCTACAGATGGCGACTAAAATTTCAAATTTTCCAGCCACTTACTTTTTAACCCAACGTAAGTATATAGAAATAGAATTCGATAGCGTAAAAAATATTTACAATATTTATTAAAGCTTTATTGACATATATTTTTCGCTCCATTTCAGTTTCAAAAATGGAGAAAGAGTTTAAAATTGCGACTTTGGAATGACAGAGTGTCAGTTTTTACCTGTAATCAATATTTTTAAAGATCTGAAAGTTTCACCATTTTATTAGCAATTGCTATTAAAATATTATTACTAAAATGGTAGAACTTTGCACCAGACTTATTTTAAAAAATTGTTTGCTGCTAAATTTTCAGAAATTTTGCGAAAAATGTTGAATGTTATTTTTCTATGTATGATGCAAATGATTTTTAAATCTCTATAACCAATGAAAAAATTTGTCAATAAAAATATAAATCTGGATGGTTGTCGGCAAATAGGCCATTTTCATACTGCTGACGAGAGAATAAAGAAACATGGCATAAGTTTCTAATTTTTTGTAGCAATATATTAGAAAAGGTACAAAAACTTTGATGTATATATTTAAGAAATAGTTTTCAAACCTAATTTTAAAAATACTGCAATACTGTCAATTTTGGATTGCCAAATTATTTGATATTTCTTCGGTTTCTTTCAACTTTCACGATCTTGTATTTTTATGAACTCTTCTTTCATTCTCGCTTTTTTAATTTCCGCCTAAATATGTTAGAAAATATCTTTAACCCTTTTTTTTTTTTTTTTTAACCTGAATTTACCTAATTTGTCTACTCTTTTTTTTTTTTTTTTTTTTTTTTTTTTGTATCTTAAGAATATCTTGATCCGGCGTGGTGGCACAGTGAGTAGGGAGCTGCCCTTTGCAGCCTTATGTCCTGGGTCAGGGTTCGAATCCGGTTCGGGTCGAGATGTGTGTGATGTCCTTTCTGTGTGAAATATGTATAAGGAATTATGAATTGTCATTGTGAAACTATGTACAATCGAGAGTATAAGTGTCAAAACTGTGAAATAAATACCCAAATACCCAAGAATTGTTTGAAGATGTCTGAACATTATTTTGCAGCGAGATTAGAGCAATGCTTAGTACGGACCAGTGTTTTTACATGTAAAAGAGTGTTCTATTCCTGAAACACTTTGAATCTGAGCGAGTGAGAAAATGATTAGAACTATGAGATGGAAACTTCATCGTCGACTAAAAATTAAGCAAGAAAAATAAATAAATAAATAAATAAATAATAAATAAATAACAAAATTATATTTAAAACAGTAATTTTCTATATATATACATATGTGTGCGTGTGTAACATTTTATGTGTTCACTTTAATATAAAAGTCAGAAAAGGAAAGTATTGGTATTTCAGTAAGAATTTTTTTTTTTTTTTTTGTATTTGTATTTGTAGGGGGTGGATGATTACGTGGGAGGATACGATGTATCGTAGCTAAAAAAATAAATTAATGCTTCAAATTTATGAGTGTAGTATAATAAAACAATGTTTATACTTCATGTATATACCATGTTTATTCTACATTAAAATGCGTAAAGGGAATTCTGTCTATAGGCCGCAATGATAAACAAGCCCTTCCGGCTCATTCGGAAGGGTAGGTTGATTTCTTTCTCTTTATCAAGTAGCCGCCATTTTGTTTCAAAATACACGCTTCTTTATACACGCTTTTTACAAATTTTTCAGACTTCATTAATAAATTTTATATAATCTATGTATGCATCAAAATTCAAACAAATTCGAAATACGCTTTTTACAATTTGAATTTGAAATTTTCAAGTGGTCTCTACTTGAAAACAAAATGGCGGAGCAACTTGGTTTAAAAACCCATCTAAGATATATATAAGATAAGTCATTGTCCAAATTTTGTTCGATTTGGAGTGTTATTTCAGAATTTATTGTGATTTTAAATTTTCAAGTTGTAGCCTCATTGCAAGTGGCCCCGCTCAACTTTAAGATATCCGCCACTTTATGAAAAACGGCGGATAAAGTTTATTAACAAACTTCATTGAGACACTTATATAATCTATGTGTACATAAAAATTCAAACAAATTCGGAATACTCGTTTTACAATTTAATTTGAAATTTTCAAGTGTGCTCAACTTGAAAACAAAATGGTGGAGCAACTTGGTTAATAAACTCATCCAAGATGTTCATATGCTAAGTTGAGACACTGTCCAAATTTGGTTCGATTTGGAGTATTATTTCGGAAGTTATCGTGATTTTAAATTTTCAAGTGGTAGCCTGATTTCAAGTGGCCCCGCTTAACTTAAAATATCTGCCATTTTATTAAAAATGGCAGATAATGTTCATTAATAAAGTTCATTGAGACACTTATATAATCTATGTATACATCAAGATTCAAACTAATTCGGAATACGCTTTTTGCATCTTGAATTTGAAATTTTCAAGTGGTCTCCACTTGAAAACAAAATGACGGAGTAACTTGGTTTAAAAACTCATCTAAGATATTTTTAAGATAAGTTAATACACTGTCCAAATTTGGTTCGATTTGGAGCATTATTTCGGAAGTTGTTGTGATTTTAAGTTTTCAAGTGGTAGCCTGATATCAAGTGGTCCTGTTTAACTTAAGATATCCGCCACTTTATTAAAAATGGCGAATAAAATTCATTAATAAACTTCATTGAGACTATTATGTGGCTTATATTTACAGCAAAATTCAAGTAAATCTTGCTTTATACACGCTTTTTACAATATGGGTTTGAAATATTAAAGTGGCTGCCACTTGAAAACAAAAGGTCGGAGCAACTTGGATAACGAACTGATTCAACATATTTATAAGATCAGTTTGCTGTCCAAATTTGGTTTGATTTGGAGAATTATTTCGGGAGTTATCATGATGACAAAATTTTCATTATAGATAGATAGATAAACGAAGTGATTGCAATAGGTCGATTTCTAAAGAAATCAACCTAAAAATATTTTGGTGTGACTTGTACACGAAATATAATTAATATGTGCACCGAAAATCATAAATTTAATTCTCTGTGGCTCATGAACATGTGGGTCGTTTAGTTGCAAAACCGGGCATCTTCTTAAATTTGGAAAATGTGTTTTTTCAATTCTAAGTAAACGTTTTCACCATCTGGAAATAAGAAAACACGCCAAAGCTGATCCATCCCTGTGTTATTTGTGCTTGAATATCCCGATGTGCTGCAAAACCGGTCCAGTGCTAAGTATAGTGAGTTTCAAAACCGGCCAACTTCCTATCTGTTAGATCGTGATTCTGCTCCATCCGACTAAAGCAGCACACTTGTTGATTGGGTTAATGTTTTCTCTCGCCTGTCGCCGCTTTTTCTCGGTGCACACAAAGTTTCCAATAACTGAATTTTGTGTTTTGTTCGACAGTGGAGAAGTTTGTAGAGTACTTTCTAATCAATCAAGAAAGAGGAAAAGTGACCCTACGACGAGGAAAAAGAGCAAAGCCAAAGTTCAAAGGCAATGTACAGTCACTTTGTAATAACATATTAAGTGATAACATAATACCATCTTTGTTAGCCTATGATTATTAATGAATCAAATGTTATTAATTTAATAACATACCTATAAGGATTCAGCAGGTTATAACGATGTGTTTAAGTAAGTTAGTTTACAATTCGAATGTTTTTCCACGATATACGTGCTGAATAAAGAGGTTCTTGAATAACAGAATGCCTCCTGATTAATGAATTTGGAATCTTTTGTGATACATTCTCATAATTTTCTAGAGTTATTTTTTGTTGTGGCTTTCAGTTATTTTTTAACAGATATTTTTATTCCTATGAGTAATTTTCTGTATCAGATAAGAGAAATCAGTTATTTTTAAATAAAATTTAGTTGAACAAAACATTTTGTGTGTTTTCAACCTTAAAAATCCAGAATTCACAATAAGTTTAGCTAAAATTAAATTCTGGTTTATTGCAAAACCGGCGAACTCCGAAATAACTTGCGGATGTGGCCACATCCAAAATAACAATTTGAATAATCCTCTCCAATCACAAGCCATCTTATATCGAGTTTTTAAACATACTGCCCTAACGTTTATAAAACTAAAGAGTTTTGGTTCTTATCTTATTACAGCTATGTATGGCAAAAAATCAGCTTTTTCTCAAAAATTTACTTTTTGAAGAGGGTCGATTTTGCAAATAGACGACACTCATTTGTAAGTCAATCACGTGATTATTACGGCTGCTATAGTAATATGAACAAATTTTGTCCAGAGGTCTAATGATAACAAAAACTTAGGTATATCCCTGAACACAAACTACAAACAGAATACGCAAACAAAACTATACAGCTAATTGTCTGTAGCTCATGAAGAGGTGTACTCATTCACAAGTCAATCGAATGATTTCTGCGGCCACTATTGCAGTACATACACACACACACAAATATATATGTTATTCTCAAATTTCTGAATTGGAAAATTAGGAACTATTTATGTATTATTTGTATTGCATAAATAAAGTTCATCAATCTATAAGTTTCTATTTATAATTCATTAAAGTAATTTGTTAAAAAGATTATTAGATACCAGGTAAAAAAATCAGCAAAAATCCTGTAAAGGTTTTTTCAGGAAACCTGCAGGCATTTCGAACTTTCCTGCAGGAAATCTGTAGGTATTTTGGACTTTCTGAAATAAACCTGTATGAAACCTTAAAAAAAAAAAAAAAAAAAAAAAAAAAAAAAACATGAATATTCGCAGAAGGAAACCCTCTGTTTTTATTTTTCTTCAAAATACCTGTGGAAATCTTTAAAATACCTGCAAATTTTATAGAAAGTCCGAAATACCTGTAGTTTTTTTTGCTGATTTTTTTTTTTACTTTCTTCTATATGTAATATAGAGAAAGTATTGGATTCGCGAAAATTTTCGAAGTCCATTTTTTGATGGATTTACATGTTTTGGGATATGGAGAACACGAATTAATAGTTTTTAAAAAATGTCTGTCTGTCTGTCTGTCTGTCTGTCTGTATCATTTTTTTGTGGACGCTGTATCTCACGAACCAATGAATGAAACTTAACCAAACTTGGTATTTAGTTGCACCCTGACATAAACTGGTGCTGATTAGATTTTGGGATCAATCGCTCAATAGGTGGCGTTGTGATCGCATTTTATGCAAATTTTTAACATGGCAGCATAGGACAAAATTCCGTATAAATGGGCATAAAGAGAGTTATTTTACACTTGTGATTGTAAAATTAATATGAATTATTGATAATAGTAGTAGTTAGCTAGGAAAAAAATTTTGTGCATGGGGGGGCATCGGTTCCCCCCCTGGGGGGGAAAATCCCCCCCCGGGGAAGTAAATTTTCAAGATGGGTATCTTTCGAAAGGTCTCGTTGATAATAGTAATAGTTAACTTGGAAAAAAATTTTGTGCATGTGGGGGCATCGGTTGCCCCCCCACCGGGGGGGGGGGCAAAATTTCAAGATGGGTATCTTTCGAAAGATCTCGTCAATACCTTTAAAACGAATGGTTGAACGATAAATCTGTGATAATTTAAACCAAAGTTATCGATTTTTTTTACTTTTAACAAAAAAAAACTTAGAAAAATATCGCAATTTTTTTTTTTTTTTTTTTTAACGAAATTTAACCAAACTTGGTATTTAGTTGGTCCCCGACATAAACTGGTGCTGATTATGTTTGGGGATCAATAGCTCAACAGGTGGCGCTGTGATAGCATTTTATCTAAATTTTTAACATGGCAGCATAGGACAAAAATTCGTATAAATGTACATAATTAGAGTTGTTTTAAACTTGTGATTGTGAAATTAATATGAATTATTGATAATAGTAGTATGTAACTAGGAAAAAAATTTTCTGCATGGGGGGGCATCGCTTCCCCCCCTGGGGGGGAAGTACCCCCCCCGGGGGGGATAAATTTTCAAGATGGGTATCTTTCGAAAGGTCTCGTCAATACCTTTAAAACGAATGGTTGAACTATAAATTTGTGATAATTTAAAACAAAGTTATCGATTTTTTTCACTTTTAACAAAAAAAAAAAAAAAAAAATCGTACTTTTTTTTTTTTTTTTTTTTTTTAAATATTGTTACTGATTGAATATGTATAGGTAAATATAGAAGAAAGTCTTGTGGTGGCCACAACATACTAGTTTTTTTTAACTGGGTATCTTTGTTTTACCAAAGTTATTTTCATTGAAAAGTAATCAGAAAAATATCGTTAATTTCAGCTATAAATGGTAAAAATATGCCTTATGAGTTTCCTTTGAATATTTGACTACAGATTTCAACCATAAATAACACACAGATCACTTTTGTTTTTACCTATGCGTACTCTGATATATGAGTCATTCCATGTCAAATCATCACAGCTAAAAGCCTGACCGCTCAGAATTTTATGAAATTGGGCTCATTTATTTATTCTATTGAGAAATAAATGTATACCAATTCATAAGTCCCTATCACTTTTAGTTTTTGATATAAAGGGCTGCAAAAATGGGTAAAAAATGCAAATTTCCGAAATTCTTCTACTACAAATGTACCCATATTTCTTTTCCTAATTAACTTAGAGATAAAATATTGATATCATTAGAAAGCTTATAATACAGGCTTTTAAATGATATATCTCAAGTATATATTTTTAATATTTTAATTTTAAAGTCAATCCTTTTGGCCTTTCACCTTCAATATTTCAAAAAGTACATGATTAATTTTCTTTTTAAAATTATATGTTATTCTTACGTTTATTATCTATAATTGCTGTAAGTTGCAATATGGTACAGTTATGGGACACTGAGTTGAAAATTAAAATGCAACTCTACCAGTATTTTCATGTTAACATAACGTACGTTTTACAAAAAAATGGCCGCCCGATGTTGAAACTTACAATAATTATATATATAATAAACGTAATAATAACATATAATTTTTAAATGAAAATTAAATGTATACTTTTTGAGATATTGAAGTTTAAAGGTCAAAATGTTTGGCCTTAAAATGAATTTTTTTTTAAATATATACATGTGATGTATCATTTAGAAGCCTGCGTTATAAGCTTTCTAATGATACCAATCTTATACCTCTAAGTTAATCAGGGAACAAAATATGGGGAAAACTTACGTTATGTTAGTATGAAAATACTGATTTAGGGTTGCATATTAATTTATAACTCAGCCTCACATGGCCATCCCATGTTGAAATTTGCAATAGTTATAGATAATAAATGTAAAAATAACAATTTTTAAAAGAAAATTAAATGTGTACTTTTTGAGATATTGGAGGTCAAAGGTCAAAATGTTTTTGAACTTAAAGTGAAAAAAAAAAAATATATATATATATATATATATATATATATACTTGTGATATATCATTTGAAAGCCTGCATTATAAGGTTTCTAATGGTACCAATTTTTATCTCTAAGTTAATTAGGAAAGGAAATATGGGTCCATTTGTAGTAGAAGAATTTCGGAAATTTGCATTTTTTACCCATATTTGCATCCCTGTATATCAAAAACTAAACGTGATAGGGACTTATTGGCTGTTATACATTCATTTCCCAATAGAACAAATAAATGAACCCAATTTCATAAACATCTGAGGGTATCAGGTTAAAAATGCTGTTTTTATTGTTTTTTTTTTTTTTTTTTTGTTTTTTTGTATTGATTAGACTCATATATGCCTTTTTTTTCTTTTTCTCTTCTTTTCTTTTCTTTTTTTGGACTAGACTAGAAAATAGGATTGATTTAAAATAGAAATATATAAAGAAGCTGCAATTCATTTAACAGAAGTTGAGCAAAAATTAAATATATTTGATTATTCCCTTTTAATTTACATATAATTAGAAAAGCAGAACAGTCACGATCGACCAAAAGGAGTCCCGCTTTGGCACAATTCCCACTCTCGCGTTATTCTCCTTTCTGACAAAAAGTCATTTTTTACAGATTGACATCTTAAGCAAAAAGAAAAAATATATATCACAATAATAAAAGATGGTATAATGATAGGATTGTGACACATAGAAAAGATGAGTGACAGAAATTTATAGAGATAGATTCGTTTGTACGATGCACATGACTTGGCCCCTAATATTACTTAAAGTTATGTTGAATTTGTACAGCTACATTTCAGAAACATGGAAGCCCCCATTGCATCGTATGTAACACATTTAATAATGATTTCTGAATAAGATATACTGGATAAAGGAAAAAAAATAGCTTTATGAGGACGCAAACACGTCCAGTATTACCGAGCATGATAATTACGTAGTGGAATTACTTTTTCTAAATTAATTATTATTTTTTATACACAGCATTTTTTACAAAAAGCATGCTTTTAAGTATTTTTAAAATACATGTTAAATTTCATTGTGTTTAATGCAGTATAACGATGTTAACTTGCACTTAAATCAAATACCATCCACAGACCATAATCTATCAAAATAATTCGTTTGGACCTGAACACGATCGACAATCATGATTTCACCAAATTTATGCTTCTAATCCTGTTTTACTCATCCTTATTTCTATTAAATTTCAAGTTAAATGAAAGATTTTGTTCAGACCACTATCGTTCTACAAACTTTCCGCTTTCTGATGCAAGACGTGAACAAACAGAGACTATTCTATCTTTTGTATGGGTGACCCATGAAGCAGAGTGATCAGTAAAGCAAAGTTTCTGAATAAGCAGATTCACCCTTGTTTTGATAAAATCACAGCAGGCCAGAAGCATGCGTATTAGCACTCATCCGATTCCGAAACAAACAGTATATACAGTCGGTAACAAAAGTGTCCGAACACTAGCAAAAATTCCTATATAAAAATTGTACGCTTAATTCAGTTTTGATAAATAAATCCTTGTCGAATCCTGTTCTTAGACTGACTAAGAACAGGATTCGACAAGGATTTAATTAATAAAACAGTATTAAGTGTATTCTTTTTATATGGGAATTTTTGCTAGTTTTCGGACACTTTTGTTACCGACTGTACACATACACATCAAAACCTTTTCAGTCTCAACAAAGAGCATTTATGAATGCTTATGCGGTAGTTGGTTTATTTATGCATGAATAATTATGCTAGGGAAAATAATAACTGTCTTGCTTGTCAAAGTAATTAATAACTTTATTTAACTGCGTAAAGAAGAATAATTTAATCAAGATTAAAATGATATTAAATGAGAATCATTTCGCTTATAGGAAATCTCAAGTGTAACATAAATCTTACAATGAGATATCATTTATTATAAACCAAGGACAGATTGGACAGTCATTAGCATAAAAGCATAGGATCGTTTTGTTTCAAACTTATTACAGAAACAGTAGACTATAATTATCGTAAACAATACATTATTAATGCTAAATTTGTACAAAATAAAACTGCTTTATTTTCTGTATTCATTATAGTGTTTGAGAAAATCTATATTAATAAAAATCAGAGTTTTGTCTGTAAATTTGTCGGAATCGAAAAATTTTGCGATATCTTCACGTTTCACACCCCATGAAAACCGAAAATGACTTCAGAAAATTTTGCCTGTGTGTGTGTGTGTGTGTGTGTGTCATCGTGTCCGAATGTCGCTTTTTTTGTCCGGGCATCACTCGGGAACGGCTGGACGGAATTCAACGACGCTTGGCAGGAATTTAGGTCTTCACCCAACTTAAAATTATATCTATCAACTTTTCAGAAATTCCCCCCCGTTCCCCCCCTAGGGGGTAAAAGACTAAAACACGTTTGTCCGGGCATCACTCGAGAACGGCTGGACGGAATTCAACGGCGCTTGACAGAAACTTAGGTCTTCACCCAACTTGAAATTATATCTATAGAAATTTTCAAAATTATGAATAGTGTTAAAATTGTGGGTAAAAAACGCCTGCGCATGCGCCATAAATATTTTTTCACTAAAACGCTTTGAATGGAAAAATAAAATATAAAAATAAATTTTTAAGTTTTTTATTCGCGTGATTCGCACTACAAATTATGAAAAGATTGAAATGATGTGTTGCCATCTGAGTTTCATACTTTAGTTAATTTTAAAAAATGTGATTGTCGTATCAAAAAACTGTTTACACCACAGGATTCAGAAAAATCACCCCTTTCATTTGGTACTGAATTTGTAACGATAGGTCTGATATTTCTAATTTATTTTCCCCTTTTTCCGTTTTTCCGTTGCCACTTAAATTTCATACTTTAGTTATTTTTTAAAAATCTAATTGTCGCATCGAAATCCTGTTTGCACCCCTGGATTCAGAAAAATCACCTCTTTTATTTGGTATCAAATTTATAAATATAGGTCTGATGTTTCTAATTTATTTTATCCTTTTTCCGTTTTCAACCCAGATTCGGTATGGAACAGCTTTAGTATTGGATCCCTTTGGCAAAATTTGAAATTTGGCTCCGAAGTAGTTCTGACGTTTCTCGCCAAGATCTTTAATTGCACAATTGAGATAGCCAATTCAGTTCATCGCAAAAATGGCTTAAAATATTTAAAGTCACCAAAGGGTTCTCATACTAAAGCTGTGCTTTTTGTACTTATTAGTGCTAGAGGTCTATTTCAGTCGGTACAGTTGTCGAATTTTTATAGGTCACTCTTAATTAGTGCTAGAGGCCTATTTCAGTCGGTTTATTAAATGAGGATTTATTGAATGAAGTCCCCCCAAGGCACAACTTTGACATGAGTCCCCCCCCAGGCCCAACTTTGACATGAGTCCCCCCCCAAGGTACCCCTATTTCAGTCGGTACAGCGTTGTCGAATTTTTATAGGTCACTCTTAATTAGTGCTAAGGGCCTATTTCAGTCGGTTTATTGAATGGGGATTTATTGAATGAAGTCCCCCCAAGGCACAACTTTGACATGAGTCCCCCCCCAAGGTACCCCTATTTCAGTCGGTACAGCATTGTCGAATTTTTATAGGTCACTCCTAATTAGTGCTAAGGGCCTATTTCAGTCGGCTTATTGAATAAGGATTTATTGAATGAAGTCCCCCCAAGGCCCAACTTTGACATGTGTCCCCCCCAGGCCCAACTTTGACATGAGTCCCCCCCAAGGTACCCCTATTTCAGTCGGTACAGCGTTGTCGAATTTTTATAGGTCACTCTTAATAGTGCTAAGGACCTATTTCAGTCGGTTTATTGAATGGGGATTTATTGAATGAAGGCCCAACTTTGACATGAGTCCCCCCAGGCCCAACTTTGACATGAGTCCCCCCCCCCAAGGTACCCCTATTTCAGTCGGTACAGCGTTGTCGAATTTTTATAGGTCACTCTTAATTAGTGCTAACGGCCTATTTCAGTCGGTTTATTGAATGGGGATTTATTGAATGAAGTCCCCCCAAGGCACAACTTTGACATGAGTCCCCTCCCAGGCCCAACTTTGACATAAGTCCCCCCCAAGGTACCCCTATTTCAGTCGGTACAGCGTTGTCGAATTTTTATACGTCACTCTTAATAGTGCTAAGGGCCTATTTCAGTCGGTTTATTGAATGGGGATTTATTGAATGACGTCCCCCCAAGGCACAACTTCCACATGAGTCCCCCCCAGGCCCTACTTTGACATGAGTCCCACCCAAGGTACAACTTTGACATGAGTCCCCCCCCCCAAGGCCCAACTTTGACATGAGTCCCCCCCAGGCCCAACTTTGACATGAGTCCCCCCAAGGCCCAACTTTGACATGAGTCCCCCCCAAGATACAACTTTGACATGAGTCCCCCCCAAGGCACACCTTTGACATGAGTCCCCCCCAAGGCACACCTCCCCCTCATTGGGAAAAAGAGAAAAAACGTTGTTTTGCGGCTATAAGACAGTTTGGACTTCCAACGTTATTTGTTACAGTATCTGCAGCTGAAACACATTGGTTTGATTTAATGAAAACTTTATCATGGAATTTAGATCGTCACGAATTAGCTAAAGAAGAATTTGTCGATATTAACAAGTTTAGCAGTAGGCCTCTGGCACTAAATTAAAATCTGTCAATGTCAGATTTTCATGTTTTAAATAATGAAATAATGTCGTGTCTATATATTTCCTTTAATTACTTTTTTTTTTTTTTTTTAATATTTTCTATTAAAGACTTCTGTGGTCACGAAATTTTGTGAAAAAATTGTTTGTATGCAACCGGCACTTATTGTAACGGGATTTTACGAAATTCGAAATCCCCCCCCCCCACCACCACCTTCTCCGAGTCGGAGGGCAATAAGCATGTGTAAAAACACGTTTTTCCGTTTGAATTCGCTTTGAATTATCTTAGAATGGCGAATTTTTGTGTGTGGATATTGATTAAGTGTACGCATTATGTACATTAGTGGGATTTTACAAAACTTCGAACTCACCTTCTGAGGAAGGGGAAGTAAGAAGTGGGTAAGTTGTGCCGAAGACAGTGGGGACCCAGACTCTTCACGTTGCGAGCGAGAAAATCTCTACCAATCACAGCGAGAACTTATGTTATTAATAAAGATTAATGACAACTCATTTGAATTTAATGTCCAGCGAAGCGGGCAAAGCCTGCTAGTATATATATATAAATAAAGCAAATCCGAGAAGTTCAGTTGAGGAAATATAAAAGGGGTGAGAAAATGTTCGCCGTTGACACAGAAAGAAAAGCAATGATTGAAACAGAGGAGAAATTACAAGCTTGTAAGAATTACAGGAACAAATACTTGAAAAATCAGAGGAGATTTAAACAAGGGTGACATTGAAAAGGATTTAAGGTTAAGAAAATAATTGCTCTGAAGTATATACATATATGCTTATGTTTTAAAAAAAATAATAACATATTACATTACTAGAAACATTACATATCTGTATTCATTAATAGTGAGCATACTTTTTGATAAGCTATATCATTAAATCGATAAGGATATGATAGCTGAATTTATACTTAATTCTTCAAAAAAAGATAAAAAATAAATACTTCGTGTGATGATTAATCATGAAAAACGGCAGTTTTTCTAGTGACGCAAGCGCAAAAACAAACGAACGCCACGACACTCAGCGGAAACGGAAAAACGAACGAAACTGCGACACTTATATATACACGAATTTAAAGATCAAAGTAACCGCTGAAAGCCGACACTTAATATCTCAGGAAATATGGGAGGTTATGTTCTGATATTTTCAAAATAGACTTTCACCTTCTGTCCGATCCTACCCTGAAATCCCTACATTTCTGCGTGCAATATATTTCGAGATATGAATTGGCTCATTTAAGTTGTAAATGGACGGCGTATGTAAGGGACAAATTTTTCTCGAATATGGCTCGAGCGAATTTAGTTTAATTGATATATGATATTAATCGCTTTTATCTGATGTGCCTGACATCTCCCTTTTCCCTAGGAAAACTCTTGTTTTTTTTATAACTCAGTTTAAAAATCGAACTATTTTTTACTCCGAAAATACCGTGATGCGGCAGTTTCGCGGACGAATACAGTCTTCCCTTCCATCTGAAATACGGAATATCAAATAATCGTTTTGGCTCCATCTATCGGGGAGCGTCAAAAATAAACACAAAAAATAAAATAAAAAATATTTTTCTTTTTTTAATATATATATATTAAATGAGTTATTTATTTAGGTACTTGTATTTTATATGACATTTGTTTATCAAAAATATTCTTTGTATTTACATTGTTTTCATGCTGATACGTTGTTAACTTTCAAAATTGGTTCTATTTTAAAAGGTGATTGCAACAACAAAAAATGTTTCCTTTATTTTCATAAAAATGACAAATAATATGATAATCATATGCAAATATTTGTAATTTTTTCAAAATTAGGTGATAAATCACTTAAACTACGGATTGAAAAAATTCTTAAAACAGAATTTGAAAATAATTAATTTGCTCATTAAGTTTCTAGTATATATATAATATATAAATTACAAAATGTTAAGCTATAATAAAATTTTGAATAGATTAAGATTTTTTTTAAATTAAATTCATAACAAACTATACTACTTAAATATTTACCAGTATAAAATTTTCACTTTTTAAAGATTTTTCTATTATTATTTATTTTTCTCTTTTAAATCAAATCTATACCTAAAACATTATAATAAGAAATAAATATAAATAAGAAATTTTTGTCATTTTTAAAATGTACTATATTATGCCTTTGTAATGTTGCATGTGTCCATCTTTTTTATCACTTTTTATAAAATTTTGAAATTTTATTTAGTTTGTTATTTTGTTCGAGTGTGACCTATAAAACAACACTTTTAATACAGTGTTATTACCATGCTCCTTTACTTTTGCGTTTTGATCATTAACCCCTAAAAAGTAATGATATCAATACAAAAAACCCTTAACGGGTTAAAAGTTTGTGACGCAGCATTGTACTTTATGGCTATAAGAATTAGAAATACGGGCCTTAAAAATAATGATATCAAATTTTCAGTGACGCTTTGATATTAATTAAATTATACATAGATTTTCTTATTTGAATTTGCTTTTTCCTTTTATTTATATTTACAATGTAAACGTTATTTTCAACATAAAATAATATATAGCATTTACTCATTGATACCTTTCCATTCACATCTCTTATACTATGAAAGCATGTGTTTTAAAAGAAATTATATGAAATTCCAGTAACGCAGTGGTGTTACATTAAGTGATTTGTTTTTAAATTTCTCTGCAATTATTTTGTTTTGCATATTAAAGTATATGTGCACATTGAAATATTGCTTTTAATTTTCAAATACGCTGTCAAATATATCACTTTCATTAAGCTTATATTATGTACTGAAATATATTTATTTCAATGAATTATTCTATCTTTTGCGTCACGCCATCCAAAACTGTAAGTAAAATATATGGAAATGTTTACTTTGTGTCATTTCATCCAAATAAATTGAAAATGCATGCAAATAAATATCGTGATGCAAAGAAAAAAACTGTGAAATTTTTTTCAGTTTTGGATGGCGTGACGCAAAAGATAGAATAATTCATTGAAATAAATATATTTCGGTACATAATATAAGCTTAATGAAAGTGATATATTTGACAGCGTATTTGAAAATTAAAAGCAATATTTCAATGTGCACATATACTTTAATATGCAAAACAAAATAATTGCAGAGAAATTTAAAAACAAATCACTTAATGTAACACCACTGCGTTACTGGAATTTCATATAATTTCTTTTAAAACACATGCTTTCATAGTATAAGAGATGTGAATGGAAAGGTATCAATGAGTAAATGCTATATATTATTTTATGTTGAAAATAACGTTTACATTGTAAATATAAATAAAAGGAAAAAGCAAATTCAAATAAGAAAATCTATGTATAATTTAATTAATATCAAAGCGTCACTGAAAATTTGATATCATTATTTTTAAGGCCCGTATTTCCAATTCTTATAGCCATAAAGTACAATGCTGCGTCACAAACTTTTAACCCGTTAAGGGTTTTTTGTATTGATATAAATAAGAAAATGTATAATACTATGTCAAAATGTATTTATTGGTTTATTAAATCAAGCAAGGAAAATAACAAATTTTGCATTCTACATTTGCTGAATTTTGTTGCCAGTTGCCATTGAAATTCTTCAGTTGCATGCAAAGGGTGACTTTATCCACACAGTTTCAGAATCGTCATTTTCTTTGGAAAGTGTCATTAAAATATTCCGATCCTCTAGGCAGCAGAATATGTAATTGTGAATTTCATTGAAAGGTGAAAAGAGTGTTACTATATCCCACGTCTTATTTTCGTCGTTCCACACACAAGGTGAAAATCTTGATAGAGACATGCCACCGACTGGACAGTCATCAAACACTATCAACTTATCTTGAAAAATTGTTGCCTGTGGAAGTTCATACGAGAAAGGCAGATCTGAAAATTCCTTCCATTCATTGTTAATGGGATTATATATTTCTACTGATGTTGTGACGTTGTCTTCTTCTGTTCTTCCGCCAAATATGTAAAGCTTTTCCTCGAAATTAATAATTCCAAAACTGGTTCGGAATTGCCTTGGATTTTCGATATCTGACCAACTGTCATTAGATATTTCATACGCTAATGATCTCATCTCTACCCTATCAGCTTCTTCATGATATCCGATGACATATATTTTTTCATTTATTACTGCTGCCCCACTAATATTTATTGGCGGAATCGACATACAGAAATTCCACACATCTTCCACTGGGTTATAGCATTCGACGTCTGTACATACCGTCATAAAACTGTATCCTCCAATGACGAATATGTGGTTTTGGCTTTGAACAACGCAATAAGCTTGGCGAGGTGATCTTATATTATTTTTCTTTACCCATGTTTTCTTGAATAAATCAAACGTTTTCATTTCTCTAGATATTGTATTAAACATGAATATATATCTGTTACTTGCAAATATAGCATCAATACTGTCATCTATGTCTCCAACTTTGCACCAAATGTCTAACTTTTCATCATATGTGAGATATATATCTGATTTGTCATTATAGTAGGGTGAAACATTCTTGCGCATAAAAAAGTACATTTTGCTGGGGCATCTTCCTAAAGAGGGATTAAGGCTGCCGGATTGTAATATATTACCATTCAAATTTGATGTGTATTTTTCCAAGTCTTTATTTTTCCAAGCTATATTCTTTCGAAATAAGGTATTTGGGCGATTGCGTGATGCCAAACTATAGTCGACCGCATTCCATCTTATGTATGTTAATAGTTCAGGAACGTGCTTCAATCTTTCCGCTTTATTCCCTTTTACCCAAATTACAATAGTGTCCCGAACAGTTTTTTCGTCAGCTACACCAAGATTGTCGTCACTTAACAGATTTTTTAATGTACTATACGGCAGTTTTTCAATGCCTGAATCTGTGTTACGAACAAGTCTTCCGAAATGAACTTGTACAAAACGGTAACAGTGCTCTTTAATTCTTAATCTCTCGACAGCTTCAGAAGCAATAAGCAGTGGTATGCAGTTCTTGATAGATATTGTTTGTAATGCAAAACTTTTGCACTGCGTTAATAAATCATCAATCAATAAATAATCGGCAGCTATAATCATGGGAGCAATATTAAGAGCATGAAGGTGAACGTCTCCGGTATAAATAAAGAGCAAAATGTCGTCCAAAATATATTTACTAAAGGCTAGAACTACTCTGTTTGTGTTTTCGATGTTACCCCTGAAAAAGGCTCGAAAATATTCGCTTTTCACAGACAATAAGAGTTTGTGCGTTTTAAATTCAGTTCCGTCTTCCGCTACAATGGTGGCATCATAACATTTCTGAAAACTATGGGAAAGATTATTTTTAAATAGGTCGGAAAATGACTTTATAATTGAAGCCATTCGAATTAATCTATTGTTAAAACAAAGTCTATTATGGAATATTTAATAAATATTTTTAAATTAAAAGTATTATAAAATATAAAATGATTGCATTTAAAAGTATATTTCTAAAAGGAAGTACAAAAGCAGTTACAGTATTATTGATGCATCAAATTCTTGTAACAATCATCCTTTGTTGCCCCTTTATTTCTCCTAAGTCAAAGTAAATACTGAATAAAGAATAATTGTTGTAAAGAAAAAAAAAAAGGGTTTTGATTACATTGTTTGAAAAATTCATTGTTTAACATAACATTCTCATTTTTCCTATTTCCTTTATCATAAAACGTTATTAGAAAAATATAAATTGATTTTGATTTAGCTTATTTATTCATTTATTTATTTTTAAATATTGCAGTCATCAGTCATTAGTTAATTTATACAGATAAAGTTATCATTTATAAAATTTTTGCAAATGATACAAGAATGGCAATACACTGTTAAAAATTTTGTCCTAGATTGAACCAAACTGTAGCTGCAACCATGCGACGGTGAAGCCTATCACAGTTATTTCAAGCTTCGTTAAACCTCGGCTTTATGCTGCAATAGCTACATCCATAAGGTGGAGAAATCTTTTACCAAGATTTGGTGCTTTTATTTAACAAGAAGTACCAAAACATGCTAGATGGTTTCACTATCGCATGGTTGCAGCTACAATTGTACCAAGTTTTGGTACAACCTAGCAAATTGAAGCTACTGTAGCACCAACATTTGGTTCAACCTTGAAATGAAATTTTTAACAGTGTAGATATAAGACGACATGAATAAAAATATAGAATGGAAATTATATAATTGATTATATCTATATCCAGAAAACAATTTTAAAATATTAAAATTTTATTTCTATTCGTTTTCTTTCTCTCTGTCTGATTTAGAGATAAGACAGTCAATAAACGACCAGTCTAACACAATCATTTAGCATGTTGTTGGTAAGATATTTTTAAATGATAATTGTTAACAGTATTAAAAATAACAGTTCAACGTTTCACCAGAAGAACGGTGTTAAACAAGCATTTTAAGCTGCAACCAATATTTTGGTACTAAGCTTCACCATTTCACTGATGCTTACTACGAAAATAGTACCAATAAAATGGTGAAACGTTATGACATAATATTGTTTGCAGATAATTGGAATCTTTTTTCTGGTGAACTGTAGAATTTTATTTTTAGCAGTGTGTAATTATTTTGTTTAACACACCAGTTATTATGTAAATGAATAAAAGTACAATTAACGATTTAACTAAATTTCTAACTTAAAATAGGAATAACATATTCGGGGTTCGTGAGTTGTCTCTGAATGAAAGGCGAAACTTACAGAAGCTCAAAAGTTTACTTACAAAAAAATCGAGAAGAATACAAGTCTATAAACAAATAATCAATTTCAGTTTCACCAGTAAACAAAACTTAAATAACAGCTGACGACATCAAATTTACAGTATAAACTGTAATATAGTTAACACCACGGATTAATAGAAGAGCATGCGAAAGAGGCTTCCAAATCTGGCTTTTTTTATCTTACTACAACAGATGGCGCCACAGTCGAGGACCTCCCTTTCCAAAAGCTCCCGTAATGATTTTCAATGGAAAAAAACGTCATTTAATTTAATTTTTTTATGGAAAGTTTTAACTTTAACAAAATCAAGTAAACAGAAATAATGCTATATAAGGTCTTCCTAATAACATATATTTTTTTTTATAACGGTGGGACTTTTCATTACTTTGTAAGAGGTTATACAAAATACGAGATCGTATTGATTAAAATCAGAATAAAAGACATTTAAAATTTTTCAGTACTGTTCAAATAATCTGTGATACAAAGTAAAAAATTTCATTAATAAGGAATATTAAAAATTAAGGAAAGAAAGAAAAAATAAATAAATAGACGAAAATTATTAATAAAGAAAGAAAGAAAAGAAAATTATTTATAAATAATTAAATAAAATCTGTTGTACTCTATCCATTTATTTTTCAAACTTTTAAATTTAATAAGAATTATTTTGATTTATTTATAATACAGAAAATTAACGAACTTATTAATTTTTTTAAGGTAATATAATATATATGTATTTAAATATAAATTTAAAAAAAAAATTATGATAGTTTCTGTGACTTGAGGTATTTTAGAAATTGTATAGAGATATATTTAAATTTATTTTCGTTTTAAAAAATCACAGGGAAATTCATTTCTCTCTTTCTTCCCTCCTTTTACTGTATATATTCAATATTATGATTTTTTAAAACCATATGTCATTTTCTATTTTAAAACACATCCATTTTTAACGAATGTGTGTTTGTGTGTAAATATCGGATTGAGTTATCAAGTTTTTTAATGTTAAAAAATCAAAAAAGTATTTTAATTTACATATGTCTAATTATTAAAAACCTCGCCAGCGGCCAAGTGATTCTGCGATTAAAATGTATTAGATGAAAAGTGCCGGGTTCGCTCGTCGACCTAGCTGCTCGAAGGTCTCCACGGTTTTCTCCAAAACTCACGTAAATACGAGCTATGACCCTAATCAAGATCAACATGGTGGGCACATCACCCAGGACTTGGACCCTCGTGCAGTCAATCGGCTTTAATCTTCACACCAGCAGGACCACCACCTTATTAAGCAGTAGCCGAAAGGTTTTGCATGCAAAACTGGTAGACGGGAAGTGCCGGGCTTCATACCAGGTCGCGCTAGTCGATTTAATTGATCAGAGTTTTCCGTGATATTCGCCGAAACTCGCGTAAATACGGGCTAGGACCCCTCAGAAAGACCCTGCGGAGGGCACACCACCCAGGTCTAGGACCCTTGTATAGTTAATCAGCCTAAACCTTCACACCAGCATCATCACCACTTTATTAACTGTGGCCGAGAGGTTCTGCACTCAAATCTGATAGATGGGAAGTGCGAGGTTTGAATGCAGGTTACGATTGTCGAAGTCATTCGTATTTTTTGTGCTTTTTCTCCGAAAATTACATGAATATGGGCTAGGACACTCTTCGACCCCCCCCCCCCCCCACGATGGGCATCTCCTGTTAGGAGCAAGTCCCAAGTGTAGATATTTGGCTTTAATTCAAACACCAACACTTTATTAAAAATTTATGTGTGATGTAGGAATTAAGGCCGACTGTTTGCACGATAAATCTGGTTATGTCTTTCTAAAATGCCCTGGTATTCAAGCGATAAACTCCGAACGGCTAAGCCGACGAGGATGTATTGGATTCTAATTTGGCACCTCACGCCTATCCTAAAACGTGTAGAATAATGTATATGTATATTTACATATATATAATTGAAATTATGTTAGAGAAAAAAATGATAATGTGCATGATTGACGTAAATTAAAAAAAAAAAAAAAAATTAAGCAGATAAATTTATATTTATTATTATTATTTTTAAGAATCCCCCCCCCCCCCACACACACACACACTTTTTTTTTTTTTTTTTCGTTTTAGAGATTTGTAACATTAAACCATACATTATTATTATTTATTATTATTATTTAAAACCATATCAATCCTTAACGAATTTCCATTGACCATCGTCTGCATTATCATGGAAGATAATTTTTTTAAATAATAATTTTAATAAATTATTTTTACTGAGTGAATTTGTATAAGAAAATATAGAAGAAAGTCATGTGGTGGCCAAAACAGACTAGTTTTTTTTAACGTAAATATAAGTAAAAATTTTATGATAATTTCTGTTATTTGAGGAATTTTAGAAATTGTGTGGAGATATATTTAAATTTATTTTCATTTCAACAAATTACAGGGAAATTCATCCTCACCTCTTTTTACTATATAGGATAATATGATTTTTTTAAACTATGTATTATTTTTATTTTAAAACTCATTCATCTTTAACGAATGTGCTATATGTAAATATCTGACTGAATTATCAATAGTTTTTTAATGTTAAAAAATTTTAAAACTATCTTAATTTACATATGTCTCGGTAAGTTAGTTATCTTTATTAAAAACTTTAATTATCTTTATTAAAAATCCCGTCATCGGCCGAGAGGTTCTCATTAAAATCTGGTAGACGGGAAGTGCTGGGTTCGTTGCCAGGTCGCGCTCGGTGACCTAGTCCCTTAGAGTTTTCGGTGTTTCCCCCCCCCCAAAAAACTCGAGTAAATATGGGCTTTGACTCCTAAGAATGACCAAAACGGCGGGCAGACTACCCAGCCCTAGGATCCTCGGGTAGTCAATCAGCCTTAACTTTCACCACCCCCACCACCACCTTATTAAACAGTGGGCGAACAGTTTGGCGTTCAAAGCTGATAGACGGGAAGTGCCTGGTTCGATACCAGGTTGCGCTCGTCAACCTAGTTGCTCAAGAGTTTTCCGTGATTTTCGCCGAAACACACGTAAATACAGACTGGCACCACCTTAGAAAGACCACCACAGAGGGCACACCACCAAGACCCAGGACCCTCGTGTAGTCAGTTGGCCTTAACCTTCACACATTAACACCACCATCTTATTAAGCAGTGGCCGAATGTTTCTGCGTTCAAAACTGGTAGATGTGAAGCGCCGAGCTTGATACCAGGTCGCGCTCGTCAATTTAGCTGCTCGGAGTTTTCCGTGGTTTTTGCCCAAACTTGAATAAATACGGGCTAGTACCCTCAAAAAGACACCCCTCATAGGGCACACCACCCAGGCCTAAGAACCTCGTCCAGTCTATTGGCCTTAACCTTCACACCAGCACCACCTTATTAACAGTGGCCGAGCGGTTCTGCGGTCAGAGCTGGTAGACAGGAAAGTGCCGGGTTTGAATACAGGTTACGTTAGTCGACGAAACCATTCGTATTTTTCTATAGCAGAATCTCTTCACCACAGGTATGGCAAGAATTTAAAAGTAAAGGGGAAACGACGTAAAAAATTTTCTTTTGCAATTTTTAAAATGTAATCTCTGAAAATTTTATTTGATTAAAATCAAATTTAATTCACGATTTTTTTTCCATTTTTTTTCTTTCTTTTTCTTTTCTTTCTTTCTTCTTTTAAATGCATTACCAAGTGATCTGCACTTTTGAATAATAATAACTTATCATTGAGCTTAAAATCATTAGCAAATTCTATGAAGAAAATAAGTGAGAGAAGGATATAAATGATCTTAAAATAAATGTCGCAAGTTTTATTATTATTATTTCTTTCATTGTCATGGCTTTCAATGTTACAAGAAAAGACATACATTAAAAAATCTTTTTAATCTATTTTAAGATAACATATTTTTGATGAAAGAAAGAAAATCTAAACAATTTTGAAAAATATTGATTGATTTATTATCCAGTTTCACACATTACGAAAAATTCCGATACTGTATGAGCATTTATTAATATAATATATATATTAGAGTTTGAAAAAAAATCCTTAAGTCAAATACAGCAAGAATTAAAATAATAATAATCCAAATACAGGAAGAATTAAAATGAAAGAAAGTTGCAGATGCTTAAAACCAACACAACAAGAAAAAAAAAAAAAAACTTTATTTTGAATTTTTATGGAAAAAGTATATACTATTTGGCAAAATATTAAAAAAGGGACTTGCAGTTTGATAAATTAACGAAAAGAAAAGATCGCAAGAGAGAAAAAAAAGTTGAAAGAGAAAACAATAAAATTGTGTCGATTAAAATATCTTTTAGTAATAATAATAGTTTGTTTTGCAGCAAAAGCAGTCGGAAACCGAAAATTCCTGTCAAGGAAAACCGGGAGAAAGTAGACTACAGCGCCCTCAATATTTACAAAAATATCGTCTTCCACTTTCAAAGGCTGGGCACCATTGGACTTTCCCCTCCTATTCTTTCTACTCCGTGGTTAACACACACAGCAATGAGCTGCAAGCAAGAGACTAGTCAGGAAAATATATCCTAAGGCGGTTGGCGAGAAACTGGCTGAAGGTCGAAATCTGTATCCTTTAAATACCCTTCTATAAATCCCAGAATGTTCTGGTAACTCGTAAAATAAAAAAGTTACAGCTTAGGTATTTGGTTTATCAATAATAAGGATTTTCTCGCCAAAGTCACCAAAAAGTCGCTTAGGAGCTAAAAAGTCGCCAAATTTGGCGCGGATGCCATTACTTTCCTTGGTGAAGCTTTTTAACGCGTTTTTTTTTTTTTTTGTTTAAGAGAAATGAGCTATTTTAATGAGAAGGCAAACTAGAAATACGGAAAATTAACATTTTATAACATGACTAAGTCTCTTTGAATTAATTTATATAAAAATAACAATTATTTACAAATTCGTAACAATGTACTCAATTATCTAAAATTATTTTAAACATTAAAGAAATGAAAAAAAATATTTAAGTTACTTTAATGCAGAATAATTTAATATACTTTTTAGTTCTTGATATATATATGTGTGTGTGTTTGTGTAACGATATAAGTAGTTGGGTGTCCAGTCATCTTATAAAAGAACGCAAGAGTCCATTTACGTTAAACGAAGAGGCTTTATTAAGTTCAAAGATGCAGTCATGGACTGGGAGTAGAGATCCTGAGCTTCATATGCGCTCTTAGTTCCAGCAAACGTCAAGATACGGTGCCGATGGCCAACAATTCGCCGTAGCGGTGCCCCGCAGGCCCCGCAGGTTTAGCTAGTACATATATATAAATAGATGATAGTTAAATTCACAGAAAAACTGGTGTTGAAAGGGGTATCCTTATTTTAGTATTATGACTAACTTATTTATCGTATGGCAACAAAATCGTAGATCATGGGAGGGAGGTACTCGACCCATGAACAACATAAACTTTTATTGTTATACTTGCATGTTAACAATTTGCAACTCATGAGCAAGGCAAATTATATCAAACTTTAAGCCGTATGTCTTATTTCTGCTCAAATTATACCTTTAATAATGCTGAAATGTTTATATTTTGCATAAATACATATGATTTATGAGCAAGCCTTTCAAGATTTTTCTCAATGATTCGCGTATTACATGTGTTTAGAGGATAAAGGATCTTCAATAAATATTCCAGAAGAAAATTTAATGTACATTATTACTATCCGTCGATCTTTAACATCTTTTGAATGTGCATTACACTCATTCTATACATATTCAACTATATATTTATTTTTACTTCCATTACCCTATTACCGAAGGTCACGGAAGTATTGTATTGGGTCCAAAAATTCCATATCGAGTTTTCACCTGATTTACACGTTTTAAGGTCTCCTGAGTCCAAAAAAGTAGTTTTTGGCAATGGGTCAGTGTGTGTGTATGTGTGGAATCTTCTGGCTATCCTATATCCGAAACTAATAAAGATAGAACTACGAAACTTCAGAATTGAGACACATCTGGTGTACTGATAAATATTCCAAATTTTGGTGAAAATTGGAAAACCGGAAATGGGTTATCGGAAAGCGAAAGTGAGCCATAAGTCCGTATCTCAAAAACAGCTCTAACGATTTTCTTCAAATTTGCTATCTAAACACTCTATTAGATTTCCTTTCGAATGACATAGTTGGTTTGTTCAGGAAAATGGATAGGCGTCCTGTAGAAAGAGCTCAATTTCTAGTCTCGCAAGTGCGTTCCTTTAAAAAAAGTTATACGGATTTTTTTCAAACTCGTCATAATAACTTCCTTTTGAATATCGCTATTGTATGCAATTAGTTTTTCCGGTCAATAATTGAGTATGCCAAGTTTTGTAAAAGTTGATATTTCAAAAACGGTTCTAACGATTTTCTTGAAAATTGTTACATAAACCCATTTTAGATATCTTTTCTCCTGTATTACGTGGTTATTACAGGAAAATTAACAATGTAGGTAAGTTTTAGATCTCAGAAATTGGTGTTTCAAAAAATAACTATCATTTCCCCCTTATTTTTTAACTCAGTAAACTTTCTAAACTCTGTTTTACATGTGTTTATATCATCTTTCTCTCATATAAAATTTGTTAAGTGTCTACTTCGTTCGGCCAATTTTATGTCTCCTGATCACATTATTTCTAAAAAATGCATGTAATACGTGTAATATCGGATAATGGAAGTCGTGTGGTTGTTTCACACTAGATTGTTTCATTGGATGGATGTAAGGAATAGAAGATTTTTGATGAATTCTACCTTGTCGCGGAACACTAACCATACAAAAGATACTGGAAATTTTAAATATGAATGATGAGCCGATATTGTATTACGTGGTTATTACAGGAAAATTAACAGTCATCCTGCTTAGGTAGGTTAGTTTTAGATCTTGGAAGTTGGTGTTTTAAAAAATAACTCTCCCATTTTTACTTCCATTACCCTACTACAGTAGATAATGGAAGTATTGTATTCGGTCTGAAAATTCGATATCGAGATTTCACCTCATTTACACGTTTTAAGGTCCCCTGAGTCCAAAAAAGTGGTTTTTGGCAATTGGTCAGTGTTTATGTGTGTGTATGTATGTGGAGAATTTTCTGGCTATTATATCTCGGAAACTAATAAAGATAGAACTACAAAAATTTAGAATTGAAACGAGTATGGTGTGCAGATGAATTTTTCAAATTTTGGTGAAAATTGAAAAACCGGAAGTGGGACATCGGAAGCCGGAAGTACGTATATCAAAAACGGCTCTAACGATTTTCTTCAAATTTGCTTTTAAACACTCTATTAGATGTGCTTATGAATGATATAGTTGGTTAGTTCAGGAAAATGGATAGGCGCCCTGTATAAATAGCTCAATTTCAGGTCTCGCAAGAGCGTTCCTTTAAAAACGGGTGTACGGATTTTTTTCAAACTCGCCCTATTAACTCACTTTTAAATATGCTTTTGTATGTAATTGTTATTTCCCTGTCAATAATTGAGTTTTGGTAAAAGTAGGTATCTCAAATACGGCTCTAACGATTTTCTTGAAAATTGTTATATAAATCCATTTCTTTCTTCTGTATCGCGTAGTTATTAGAGGAAAATTAACAACTACCCTGTCTAGGTAGGTCAGAAGTTTAAGTAGTTCTCGAAAATTGGTGTTTCAAAAAATAACTCTACCATTCCCCCCCCCCCCCCTTTTTTTTTACCTCGCTATATGTAAGTTTCGTTTTGTATGTCCTTACATGTGTATAAAGTTTATCATACCAGAAAAATGTTAGGTTTCTACTTCTTTAGGCACTTTTATATCGACTGATTGCATTATCTCCAAAAAATGCATATAATACGTGTAATAGTGGGTAATGGAAGTCGTGTGGTTGTTTCACACAAGATTTTTTTTCTTATTTTTAAATTGCTATGTAAACTTTGTTTCATATGTCTTGTCACGTGTATTAAGTTTCTCATACCGGAAAAAAATTATGTTTCTACTACTTCGTTAGGCCAATTTGATGTCTTCTGATCATATTACCTCAAGAAAAACTAGTATGTTGTGGCCACCACAAGACTTTCTTCTATATTTACCTATACATATTCAATCAGTAACAATATTTAAAAAAAAAAAAAAAAAAAAAAAAAGTACGATTTTTTTTTTTTTTTTTTTTTTTTTTTTTTTTTGTTAAAAGTGAAAAAAATCGATAACTTTGTTTTAAATTATCACAGATTTATAGTTCAACCATTCGTTTTAAAGGTATTGACGAGACCTTTCGAAAGATACCCATCTTGAAAATTTATCCCCCCCGGGGGGGGTACTTCCCCCCCAGGGGGGGAAGCGATGCCCCCCCATGCAGAAAATTTTTTTCCTAGTTACATACTACTATTATCAATAATTCATATTAATTTTACAATCACAAGTTTAAAACAACTCTAATTATGCACATTTATACGAACTTTTGTCCTATGCTGCCATGTTAAAAATTTAGATAAAATGCTATCACAGCGCCACCTGTTGAGCTATTGATCCCCAAACATAATCAGCACCAGTTTATGTCGGGGACCAACTAAATACCAAGTTTGGTTAAATTTCGTTAAAAAAAAAAAAAAAAATGCGATATTTTTCTAAGTTCTTTTTTTGTTAAAAGTAAAAAAAATCGATAACTTTGGTTTAAATTATCACAGATTTATCGTTCAACCATTCGTTTTAAAGGTATTGACGAGATCTTTCGAAAGATACCCATCTTGAAATTTTGCCCACCCGGGTGGGAACTTCCCCCCCCCCGGTGGGGGGGCAACCGATGCCCCCACATGCACAAAAATTTTTTCCAAGTTAACTATTACTATTATCAACGGGACCTTTCGAAAGATACCCATCTTGAAAATTTACTTCCCCGGGAGGGGATTTCCCCCCCCGGGGGGGAACCGATGCCCCCCCATGCACGAAATTTTTTTCCTAGCTAACTACTACTATTATCAATAATTCATATTAATTTTACAATCACAAGTGTAAAATAACTCTCTTTATGCCCATTTATACGGAATTTTGTCCTATGCTGCCATGTTAAAAATTTGCATAAAATGCGATCACAACGCCACCTATTGAGCGATTGATCCCAAAATCTAATCAGCACCAGTTTATGTCAGGGTGCAACTAAATACCAAGCTTGGTTAAATTTCATTCATTGGTTCGTGAGATACAGCGTCCACAAAAAAATGATACAGACAGACAGACAGACAGACATTTTCTAAAAACTATTAATTCGTGTTCTCCATATCCCAAAACATGTAAATCCATCAAAAAGTGGACTTCGAAAATTTTCGCGAATCCAATACTTTCTCTATATTACATATAGAAGAAAGTAAAAAAGCATATAATAGGCGTAATAGTGGATAATGTGGTTGTTTAACACCAGATTGTTTGATATGGGTAAAAATAAGTTTAAAAATATGGATTTTCCAAACATCTAACTTAGTATGTCACTGACAGGTCTGTTATATTCTCATATTTGACATTATTTAGATGATTTAGACATAAATAAACAGAGAGGGCATTATTATATGGAAGAATGCAATATCCTAACAATGAGATACTTTCAGATTAATTTCTTGGCAAGGCTCTGAAGTATTTCAATGACTTATGGAAAATATTTACTTCATATGTTTATCTGGTTAATGAGCGATGCAATGAAAATAATAAGAATTTCAGGCTACAAGAAGGACGAAATATAAAAATTAAAACACAAAAGACGGGACGAAGAATAAATTTATGACAATACATCATGATATGTTCATTTAATAAACTTTAGTTTAATTCTTTTTAAATTTTTGATAAAAAACACAATTAATGGGCTTTATAGAATGACCAAAACTTATATTAAGATATATTGCATATAGATATATATAAGGTGAAACAAAAGTCACAGAAAAAAAAAAAAATATATTATTCAAAAAGTACTGGAGGTAGCAGAAAAATATGAGGTTTTTTATATATACATTAGAAAAATATATTAACTACATTTTTCACTAATATATCGCGCTGTATTCATATTATCCTCTCACATTTTGAACAGACACCCTATTACGAATTCTGAAGCTCTGAAAAAAAAAAAGAACCCTCTATAATTTTCCCCCCTTATTTTTTTAACTTGCTATGTAAACTCTGTTTTAAATGTCTTTACACGTGTATTAACTTTCTCCTACCGAAAATTTTTAGGTGTCTATTTCATTAGGTCAATTCTATTTATGCAAATCACATTATCTCCAAAAAGTGCATATAATATGTGTAATAGTGGGTAATGGAAGTCGTGTGGTTATTTCACACCAGAATTTTTAATAAATCTTTATTTACCTAAAAGAATCCCATGTTTTTCTGTGCATTTCAGTGTACATAGTGCTACAGCCAATACTTTCTGAATTACATTTTTTTTTTTTTTTTTTTTTTGTGGCTTTTGGATCACGTGGTATATAATAAACAAAAGAAACAAGAAAGAAAGAAAGAAAAAATAAAGAAACCAATTGGTTTAATGAAAGTAAAATATGTTAGTGGCGTACAGATTGGCCGAATTTCAGCATGTGTTATATTCCAAATCTTTACATTATAAACATTCAGCATGAAATATGTTTATCAGAAAATACAAATTTTATATCTATATATTCGAAGTATAACTCCAGTAATAATGGAATGAAAATCTTTATGTATGTAACGGACGCATCTTTAAATATGTTATGTATTGATAACTATTAATCTGTATACAGGATTTCACAGACACGTGTATAAATACATACATGTATAAACTAATCTGAAAGATAAGTACAAAATTACTTGATGGAAAGAATAGCTTTGAAATCTCGATTGTATAATCTTTAGAATACAAGAATCTTCAAAAATTCACGTCAAGATTTCTCTTTCGATCATTAAACTTTAAACCTATAAATGATAAACTGTTTTAAAAGAACAAACTAAAGAGATACACGCGTATTCAAGTAAAAATGTAAAAGTAATGTAAAAAAGGTAGCAGAAATTTATTTGCGTATTCTTGTTATCAATCAGTTCCTTACCATCATTTAAAATCTAAACGACCCTAGCATAATTGCATGGAGATCATACCACTGTCACCAGAGAGAATGAAAGGGAGATTATACCATTGTCACCAATTTAAGAGAATGAAATCTTCAGCATCTTAAATCACCATAGACAGTAGGCCAAATGAATCCCGAGATAAAGACTGTTTTCAACGGATGTATCCGTAAGGAAAGACTCCAATTATACTCTGACAATAAAAGCCTATTAGAAGCATCTATTTCCAAGTGTCGATCACAAACGTATAAATTAGGAACTATTTATTATTAACCTGGATCGTAAATCTTGGAATAGAAGATGTAAAATATGTTTAGAATATTGACTACTTATAAAATTTAAAATAAAATTAAGGAGATTTACTATATTTAAAAACTAGTATGTTGTGGCCACCACAAGACTTTCTTCTATATTTTCCTATACGTATTCAATCAGTAACAATATTAAAAAACAAAAAAAACTAACCACAAGACTTTCTTCTATATTTTCCTATACATATTCAATCAGTAACAATATTTAAAAAAAAAAATAAATAAAAAAAAAATACGATTTTTTTCTAAGTTTTTTTTTTCTTTTTGTAAAAATTAATACATATTCAATCACTAACAATATTAAAAAAAAAAAAAATGCGAATTTTTTTTTTTTTTTTTTTTTTTTGGTTAAAATAAAAAAAAATCGATAACTTTGTTTTAAATTATCACAGATTTATGGTTCAACCATTCGTTTTAAAGGTATTGACGAGATCTTTCGAATGATACCCATCTTCAAAATTTAACCCCCCCGGGGGGGTACTTCCCCCCCCAGGGGGGAACCGATACTCCCCATGCACAAATTTTTTTTTCCTAGTTAACTACTACTATTATCAATAATTCATATTAATTTTACAATCACAAGTTTAAAATAACTCTCATTATGCCCATTTATACGGAATTTTGTCCTATGCTGCCATGTTAAAAATTTGCATAAAATGCGATCACAGCGCCACCTGTTGAGCTATTGATCCCCAAATCTAATGGGCACCAGTTCATGTCAGGGTGCAACTAAATACCAAGTTTGGTTAAATTTCATTCATTGGTTCGTGAGATACAGCGTCCACAAAAAAAATGATACAGACAGACAGACATTTTTTAAAAACTATAAATTCGTCTTCAGGACATCACAAAACGTGTAGATCCGTCAAAAAACGGAGGTCGAAAATTTTCGCGAATCCAATACTTTCTCTATATTACATATAGAAGAAAGTAAAAATACGATTTTTTTTTTTGTTAAAAGTAAAAACAAAAATCGATAACTTTGTTTTAAATTATCACAGATTTATAGTTCAACCATTCGTTTTAAAGGTATTGACGAGATCTTTCGAAAGATACCCATCTTCAAAATTTACCCCCTCCCCGGGGTGGGTACTTCCCCCCCTTTTGTGGAAGCGATGCCCCCACATGCACAGAAATTCTTCCCTAGTTAACTACTACTATTATCAATAATTCATATTAATTTTACAATCACAAGTTTTAAATAACTCTCTTTTATGCACATTTATACGAAATTTTGTCCTATGCTGCCATGTTAAAAGTTTACATAAAATGCGATCACAGCGCCACCCGTTGAGCAATTGATCCCCAAATCTAATCAGCACCAGTTTATGTCAGGGTGCAACTAAATACCAAGTTCGGTTAAATTTCATTCATTGGTTCGTGAGATAGAGCGTCCACAAAAAAGTGATACAGACAAACAGACAGACATTTTCTAAAAACTATTAATTCGTGTTCTGGACATCCCAAAACGTGTAAATCCATCAAAAAACGGAGGTCGAAAATTTTCACGAATCCAATACTTTCTCTATATTACATATAGAAGAAAGTAAAAAAATTGACAATACGTTATATACAATTTCTTTATAAAAATGCGGGCGTTAATTTATTATTAATGATTTTCAAAGTAATACGAAAGAACAAAGAACACCATCGTGGGCTAAGTATTATTTATAATGCGTATTAAATTATATTAAATAAATTATATAAAAATAATCTGGTGTGTCACTCACACGAATTTCTCTTACTCTGAAATTTAATGCTATAAATACAGGTTGGAGATTAAGAGGTAAGATAACGATGTTATATAAACCTGTGTTAAACAATTCAAATTAGGCTTCGAGAGAGTTTTATATGATAATTAGTTCTGTGTGAGGAGGGCTGCCGCCCCCCTCAACCCCTCGTTTCATTAATGCACCTACATTTATATAGAATTTAATTCGGTTATTAAAAAATAATTCTGTTTTTAAAAAATAATTTACTAAAATTATTATTTAAAAAAATTATATTTTATGATAATGCAGACGATTTCCATATTAGAGAAGTAGTATAACACCAAATATCCAAAAAAAGTCCATTTTATTCTCAATAATAAGATTTTTTTTCTAAGTTTTTTTTTTTTTTTTTTCGTTAAAAGTTAAAAAAAAAAAAAAAAAAAAAAAATCGATAACTTTGTTTTAAATTATCGCAGATCCAGGGTTCAACCATTCGTTTTAAAGGTATTGGCGAGCTCTTTTGAAAGATAACCATCATGAAAATTTACTCCCCTCGAGTGGGGAGGCGAGGTTCCTACATACACAAAAAAAAATTTCCCAGTTGACTATCTCTATTGCAAAAAATATATATTCGTTTCGCTTGGTTTAGTGCTGTCTAAATACGTTAAACTCTACTTACCTGCAATTTCTCCCATAGTCGTAATGTACACGAACCATTTGCTTGATCTTAACGGAAAACTTACTGTAGCATCCCTATATGATACACGTGCAGAATACCAAATTTGGAATGTCTGCTACTATTTGTTCTTGAGATATGCTGATAACAGACAGACACACACAGACACACACACAGACCATTTGCTAAAAACATAATTTTCGTATTCAGGGGACCTCATAACATGTAAATATAACAAAAACTCGCGTTCGAAAATTTGACCCTAAAACAATACACACACACCATAAAAAAAAAAAAAAAAAACTAGTATGTTGTGGCCACCACAAGACTTTCTTTTATATTTTCTTATACAAATTCACTCAGTAACAATATTAATATATATATATATATATGTGTGCGTGTATGTGTGTGTGTGTGTGTGTGTGTGTTACGATATTTTCCAAGTTTTTTTTCGTGAAAAGTAAAAGAAAAAAAAAAATCGATTACTTTGTTTTAAATTATCACAGATTTATAGTTCAACCATTCGTTTTAAAGGTATTGACGAGACCTTTCGAAAGATACCCATCTTGAAAATTTATCCCCCCCGGGGGGGGTACTTCCCCCCCAGGGGGGGAAGCGATGCCCCCCCCATGCAGAAAATTTTTTTCCTAGTTACATACTACTATTATCAATAATTCATATTAATTTTACAATCACAAGTTTAAAACAACTCTAATTATGCACATTTATACGAACTTTTGTCCTATGCTGCCATGTTAAAAATTTAGATAAAATGCTATCACAGCGCCACCTGTTGAGCTATTGATCCCCAAACATAATCAGCACCAGTTTATGTCGGGGACCAACTAAATACCAAGTTTGGTTAAATTTCGTTAAAAAAAAAAAAAAAATTGCGATATTTTTCTAAGTTCTTTTTTTGTTAAAAGTAAAAAAAATCGATAACTTTGGTTTAAATTATCACAGATTTATCGTTCAACCATTCGTTTTAAAGGTATTGACGAGATCTTTCGAAAGATACCCATCTTGAAATTTTGAACACCCGGGTGGGAACTTCCCCCCCCCCGGTGGGGGGGCAACCGATGCCCCCACATGCACAAAAATTTTTTCCAAGTTAACTATTACTATTATCAACGGGACCTTTCGAAAGATACCCATCTTGAAAATTTACTTCCCCGGGAGGGGATTTTCCCCCCCGGGGGGGAACCGATGCCCCCCCATGCACGAAATTTTTTTCCTAGCTAACTACTACTATTATCAATAATTCATATTAATTTTACAATCACAAGTGTAAAATAACTCTCTTTATGCCCATTTATACGGAATTTTGTCCTATGCTGCCATGTTAAAAATTTGCATAAAATGCGATCACAACGCCACCTATTGAGCGATTGATCCCAAAATCTAATCAGCACCAGTTTATGTCAGGGTGCAACTAAATACCAAGCTTGGTTAAATTTCATTCATTGGTTCGTGAGATACAGCGTCCACAAAAAAATGATACAGACAGACAGACAGACAGACATTTTCTAAAAACTATTAATTCGTGTTCTCCATATCCCAAAACATGTAAATCCATCAAAAAGTGGACTTCGAAAATTTTCGCGAATCCAATACTTTCTCTATATTACATATAGAAGAAAGTGAAAAAGCATATAATAGGCGTAATAGTGGATAATGTGGTTGTTTAACACCAGATTGTTTGATATGGGTAAAAATAAGTTTAAAAATATGGATTTTCCAAACATCTAACTTAGTATGTCACTGACAGGTCTGTTATATTCTCATATTTGACATTATTTAGATGATTTAGACATAAATAAACAGAGAGGGCATTATTATATGGAAGAATGCAATATCCTAACAATGAGATACTTTCAGATTAATTTCTTGGCAAGGCTCTGAAGTATTTCAATGACTTATGGAAAATATTTACTTCATATGTTTATCTGGTTAATGAGCGATGCAATGAAAATAATAAGAATTTCAGGCTACAAGAAGGAAGAAATATAAAAATTAAAACACAAAAGACGGGACGAAGAATAAATTTATGACAATACATCATGATATGTTCATTTAATAAACTTTAGTTTAATTCTTTTTAAATTTTTGATAAAAAACACAATTAATGGGCTTTATAGAATGACCAAAACTTATATTAAGATATATTGCATATAGATATATATAAGGTGAAACAAAAGTCACAGAAAAAAAAAAAAATATATTATTCAAAAAGTACTGGAGGTAGCAGAAAAATATGAGGTTTTTTATATATACATTAGAAAAATATATTAACTACATTTTTCACTAATATATCGCGCTGTATTCATATTATCCTCTCACATTTTGAACAGACACCCTATTACGAATTCTGAAGCTCTGAAAAAAAAAAAGAACCCTCTATAATTTTTCCCCCTTATTTTTTTAACTTGCTATGTAAACTCTGTTTTAAATGTCTTTACACGTGTATTAACTTTCTCCTACCGAAAATTTTTAGGTGTCTATTTCATTAGGTCAATTCTATTTATGCAAATCACATTATCTCCAAAAAGTGCATATAATATGTGTAATAGTGGGTAATGGAAGTCGTGTGGTTATTTCACACCAGAATTTTTAATAAATCTTTATTTACCTAAAAGAATCCCATGTTTTTCTGTGCATTTCAGTGTACATAGTGCTACAGCCAATACTTTCTGAATTACATTTTTTTTTTTTTTTTTTTTTTTTTTTTGTGGCTTTTGGATCACGTGGTATATAATAAACAAAAGAAACAAGAAAGAAAGAAAGAAAAAATAAAGAAACCAATTGGTTTAATGAAAGTAAAATATGTTAGTGGCGTACAGATTGGCCGAATTTCAGCATGTGTTATATTCCAAATCTTTACATTATAAACATTCAGCATGAAATATGTTTATCAGAAAATACAAATTTTATATCTATATATTCGAAGTATAACTCCAGTAATAATGGAATGAAAATCTTTATGTATGTAACGGACGCATCTTTAAATATGTTATGTATTGATAACTATTAATCTGTATACAGGATTTCACAGACACGTGTATAAATACATACATGTATAAACTAATCTGAAAGATAAGTACAAAATTACTTGATGGAAAGAATAGCTTTGAAATCTCGATTGTATAATCTTTAGAATACAAGAATCTTCAAAAATTCACGTCAAGATTTCTCTTTCGATCATTAAACTTTAAACCTATAAATGATAAACTGTTTTAAAAGAACAAACTAAAGAGATACACGCGTATTCAAGTAAAAATGTAAAAGTAATGTAAAAAAGGTAGCAGAAATTTATTTGCGTATTCTTGTTATCAATCAGTTCCTTACCATCATTTAAAATCTAAACGACCCTAGCATAATTGCATGGAGATCATACCACTGTCACCAGAGAGAATGAAAGGGAGATTATACCATTGTCACCAATTTAAGAGAATGAAATCTTCAGCATCTTAAATCACCACAGACAGTAGGCCAAATGAATCCCGAGATAAAGACTGTTTTCAACGGATGTATCCGTAAGGAAAGACTCCAATTATACTCTGACAATAAAAGCCTATTAGAAGCATCTATTTCCAAGTGTCGATCACAAACGTATAAATTAGGAACTATTTATTATTAACCTGGATCGTAAATCTTGGAATAGAAGATGTAAAATATGTTTAGAATATTGACTACTTATAAAATTTAAAATAAAATTAAGGAGATTTACTATATTTAAAAACTAGTATGTTGTGGCCACCACAAGACTTTCTTCTATATTTTCCTATACGTATTCAATCAGTAACAATATTAAAAAACAAAAAAAACTAGTATGTTGTGGCCACCACAAGACTTTCTTCTATATTTTCCTATACATATTCAATCAGTAACAATATTTAAAAAAAAAAAATAAATAAAAAAAAAATACGATTTTTTTCTAAGTTTTTTTTTTCTTTTTGTAAAAATTAATACATATTCAATCACTAACAATATTAAAAAAAAAAAAAATGCGAATTTTTTTTTTTTTTTTTTTTTTGGTTAAAATAAAAAAAAATCGATAACTTTGTTTTAAATTATCACAGATTTATGGTTCAACCATTCGTTTTAAAGGTATTGACGAGATCTTTCGAATGATACCCATCTTCAAAATTTAACCCCCCCGGGGGGGTACTTCCCCCCCCAGGGGGGAACCGATACTCCCCATGCACAAATTTTTTTTCCTAGTTAACTACTACTATTATCAATAATTCATATTAATTTTACAATCACAAGTTTAAAATAACTCTCATTATGCCCATTTATACGGAATTTTGTCCTATGCTGCCATGTTAAAAATTTGCATAAAATGCGATCACAGCGCCACCTGTTGAGCTATTGATCCCCAAATCTAATGGGCACCAGTTCATGTCAGGGTGCAACTAAATACCAAGTTTGGTTAAATTTCATTCATTGGTTCGTGAGATACAGCGTCCACAAAAAAAATGATACAGACAGACAGACATTTTTTAAAAACTATAAATTCGTCTTCAGGACATCACAAAACGTGTAGATCCGTCAAAAAACGGAGGTCGAAAATTTTCGCGAATCCAATACTTTCTCTATATTACATATAGAAGAAAGTAAAAATACGATTTTTTTTTTTGTTAAAAGTAAAAACAAAAATCGATAACTTTGTTTTAAATTATCACAGATTTATAGTTCAACCATTCGTTTTAAAGGTATTGACGAGATCTTTCGAAAGATACCCATCTTCAAAATTTACCCCCTCCCCGGGGGGGGTACTTCCCCCCCTTTTGTGGAAGCGATGCCCCCACATGCACAGAAATTCTTCCCTAGTTAACTACTACTATTATCAATAATTCATATTAATTTTACAATCACAAGTTTTAAATAACTCTCTTTTATGCACATTTATACGAAATTTTGTCCTATGCTGCCATGTTAAAAGTTTACATAAAATGCGATCACAGCGCCACCCGTTGAGCAATTGATCCCCAAATCTAATCAGCACCAGTTTATGTCAGGGTGCAACTAAATACCAAGTTCGGTTAAATTTCATTCATTGGTTCGTGAGATAGAGCGTCCACAAAAAAGTGATACAGACAAACAGACAGACATTTTCTAAAAACTATTAATTCGTGTTCTGGACATCCCAAAACGTGTAAATCCATCAAAAAACGGAGGTCGAAAATTTTCACGAATCCAATACTTTCTCTATATTATATATAGAAGAAAGTAAAAAAATTGACAATACGTTATATACAATTTCTTTATAAAAATGCGGGCGTTAATTTATTATTAATGATTTTCAAAGTAATACGAAAGAACAAAGAACACCATCGTGGGCTAAGTATTATTTATAATGCGTATTAAATTATATTAAATAAATTATATAAAAATAATCTGGTGTGTCACTCACACGAATTTCTCTTACTCTGAAATTTAATGCTATAAATACAGGTTGGAGATTAAGAGGTAAGATAACGATGTTATATAAACCTGTGTTAAACAATTCAAATTAGGCTTCGAGAGAGTTTTATATGATAATTAGTTCTGTGTGAGGAGGGCTGCCGCCCCCCTCAACCCCTCGTTTCATTAATGCACCTACATTTATATAGAATTTAATTCGGTTATTAAAAAATAATTCTGTTTTTAAAAAATAATTTACTAAAATTATTATTTAAAAAAATTATATTTTATGATAATGCAGACGATTTCCATATTAGAGAAGTAGTATAACACCAAATATCCAAAAAAAGTCCATTTTATTCTCAATAATAAGATTTTTTTTCTAAGTTTTTTTTTTTTTTTTTTTTCGTTAAAAGTTAAAAAAAAAAAAAAAAAAAAAAAAAATCGATAACTTTGTTTTAAATTATCGCAGATCCAGGGTTCAACCATTCGTTTTAAAGGTATTGGCGAGCTCTTTTGAAAGATAACCATCATGAAAATTTACTCCCCTCGAGTGGGGAGGCGAGGTTCCTACATACACAAAAAAAAATTTCCCAGTTGACTATCTCTATTGCAAAAAATATATATTCGTTTCGCTTGGTTTAGTGCTGTCTAAATACGTTAAACTCTACTTACCTGCAATTTCTCCCATAGTCGTAATGTACACGAACCATTTGCTTGATCTTAACGGAAAACTTACTGTAGCATCCCTATATGATACACGTGCAGAATACCAAATTTGGAATGTCTGCTACTATTTGTTCTTGAGATATGCTGATAACAGACAGACACACACAGACACACACACAGACCATTTGCTAAAAACATAATTTTCGTATTCAGGGGACCTCATAACATGTAAATATAACAAAAACTCGCGTTCGAAAATTTGACCCTAAAACAATACACACACACCATAAAAAAAAAAAAAAAAACTAGTATGTTGTGGCCACCACAAGACTTTCTTTTATATTTTCTTATACAAATTCACTCAGTAACAATATTAATATATATATATATATGTGTGCGTGTGTGTGTGTGTGTGTGTGTGTGTGTGTTACGATATTTTCCAAGTTTTTTTTCGTGAAAAGTAAAAGAAAAAAAAAAATCGATTACTTTGTTTTAAATTATCACAGATTTATAGTTCAACCATTCGTTTTAAAGGTATTGACGAGACCTTTCGAAAGATACCCATCTTGAAAATTTATCCCCCCCGGGGGGGGTACTTCCCCCCCAGGGGGGGAAGCGATGCCCCCCCCATGCAGAAAATTTTTTTCCTAGTTACATACTACTATTATCAATAATTCATATTAATTTTACAATCACAAGTTTAAAACAACTCTAATTATGCACATTTATACGAACTTTTGTCCTATGCTGCCATGTTAAAAATTTAGATAAAATGCTATCACAGCGCCACCTGTTGAGCTATTGATCCCCAAACATAATCAGCACCAGTTTATGTCGGGGACCAACTAAATACCAAGTTTGGTTAAATTTCGTTTAAAAAAAAAAAAAAAAAAAAAAAAAAAAATTGCGATATTTTTCTAAGTTCTTTTTTTGTTAAAAGTAAAAAAAATCGATAACTTTGGTTTAAATTATCACAGATTTATCGTTCAACCATTCGTTTTAAAGGTATTGACGAGATCTTTCGAAAGATACCCATCTTGAAATTTTGAACACCCGGGTGGGAACTTCCCCCCCCCCGGTGGGGGGGCAACCGATGCCCCCACATGCACAAAAATTTTTTCCAAGTTAACTATTACTATTATCAACGGGACCTTTCGAAAGATACCCATCTTGAAAATTTACTTCCCCGGGAGGGGATTTTCCCCCCCGGGGGGGAACCGATGCCCCCCCATGCACGAAATTTTTTTCCTAGCTAACTACTACTATTATCAATAATTCATATTAATTTTACAATCACAAGTGTAAAATAACTCTCTTTATGCCCATTTATACGGAATTTTGTCCTATGCTGCCATGTTAAAAATTTGCATAAAATGCGATCACAACGCCACCTATTGAGCGATTGATCCCAAAATCTAATCAGCACCAGTTTATGTCAGGGTGCAACTAAATACCAAGCTTGGTTAAATTTCATTCATTGGTTCGTGAGATACAGCGTCCACAAAAAAATGATACAGACAGACAGACAGACAGACATTTTCTAAAAACTATTAATTCGTGTTCTCCATATCCCAAAACATGTAAATCCATCAAAAAGTTGACTTCGAAAATTTTCGCGAATCCAATACTTTCTCTATATTACATATAGAAGAAAGTAAAAAAGCATATAATAGGCGTAATAGTGGGTAATGTGGTTGTTTAACACCAGATTGTTTGATATGGGTAAAAATAAGTTTAAAAATATGGATTTTCCAAACATCTAACTTAGTATGTCACTGACAGGTCTGTTATATTCTCATATTTGACATTATTTAGATGATTTAGACATAAATAAACAGAGAGGGCATTATTATATGGAAGAATGCAATATCCTAACAATGAGATACTTTCAGATTAATTTCTTGGCAAGGCTCTGAAGTATTTCAATGACTTATGGAAAATATTTACTTCATATGTTTATCTGGTTAATGAGCGATGCAATGAAAATAATAAGAATTTCAGGCTACAAGAAGGACGAAATATAAAAATTAAAACACAAAAGACGGGACGAAGAATAAATTTATGACAATACATCATGATATGTTCATTTAATAAACTTTAGTTTAATTCTTTTTAAATTTTTGATAAAAAACACAATTAATGGGCTTTATAGAATGACCAAAACTTATATTAAGATATATTGCATATAGATATATATAAGGTGAAACAAAAGTCACAGAAAAAAAAAAATATATTATTCAAAAAGTACTGGAGGTAGCAGAAAAATATGAGGTTTTTTATATATACATTAGAAAAATATATTAACTACATTTTTCACTAATATATCGCGCCGTATTCATATTATCCTCTCACATTTTGAACAGACACCCTATTACGAATTCTGAAGCTCTGAAAAAAAAAAAGAACCCTCTATAATTTTTCCCCCTTATTTTTTTAACTTGCTATGTAAACTCTGTTTTAAATGTCTTTACACGTGTATTAACTTTCTCCTACCGAAAATTTTTAGGTGTCTATTTCATTAGGTCAATTCTATTTATTCAAATCACATTATCTCCAAAAAGTGCATATAATATGTGTAATAGTGGGTAATGGAAGTCGTGTGGTTATTTCACACCAGAATTTTTAATAAATCTTTATTTACCTAAAAGAATCCCATGTTTTTCTGTGCATTTCAGTGTACATAGTGCTACAGCCAATACTTTCTGAATTACATTTTTTTTTTTTTTTTTTTTTTTTTTTTTTTGTGGCTTTTGGATCACGTGGTATATAATAAACAAAAGAAACAAGAAAGAAAGAAAGAAAAAATAAAGAAACCAATTGGTTTAATGAAAGTAAAATATGTTAGTGGCGTACAGATTGGCCGAATTTCAGCATGTGTTATATTCCAAATCTTTACATTATAAACATTCAGCATGAAATATGTTTATCAGAAAATACAAATTTTATATCTATATATTCGAAGTATAACTCCAGTAATAATGGAATGAAAATCTTTATGTATGTAACGGACGCATCTTTAAATATGTTATGTATTGATAACTATTAATCTGTATACAGGATTTCACAGACACGTGTATAAATACATACATGTATAAACTAATCTGAAAGATAAGTACAAAATTACTTGATGGAAAGAATAGCTTTGAAATCTCGATTGTATAATCTTTAGAATACAAGAATCTTCAAAAATTCACGTCAAGATTTCTCTTTCGATCATTAAACTTTAAACCTATAAATGATAAACTGTTTTAAAAGAACAAACTAAAGAGATACACGCGTATTCAAGTAAAAATGTAAAAGTAATGTAAAAAAGGTAGCAGAAATTTATTTGCGTATTCTTGTTATCAATCAGTTCCTTACCATCATTTAAAATCTAAACGACCCTAGCATAATTGCATGGAGATCATACCACTGTCACCAGAGAGAATGAAAGGGAGATTATACCATTGTCACCAATTTAAGAGAATGAAATCTTCAGCATCTTAAATCACCACAGACAGTAGGCCAAATGAATCCCGAGATAAAGACTGTTTTCAACGGATGTATCCGTAAGGAAAGACTCCAATTATACTCTGACAATAAAAGCCTATTAGAAGCATCTATTTCCAAGTGTCGGTCACAAACGTATAAATTAGGAACTATTTATTATTAACCTGGATCGTAAATCTTGGAATAGAAGATGTAAAATATGTTTAGAATATTGACTACTTATAAAATTTAAAATAAAATTAAGGAGATTTACTATATTTAAAAACTAGTATGTTGTGGCCACCACAAGACTTTCTTCTATATTTTCCTATACGTATTCAATCAGTAACAATGTTAAAAAACAAAAAAAACTAGTATGTTGTGGCCACCACAAGACTTTCTTCTATATTTTCCTATACATATTCAATCAGTAACAATATTTAAAAAAAAAAAAAATAAAAAATAAATACGATTTTTTTCTAAGTTTTTTTTTTTTTTTTTTTGTAAAAATTAATACATATTCAATCACTAACAATATTAAAAAAAAAAAAAAATGCGAATTTTTTTTTTTTTTGTTTTTGGTTAAAATAAAAAAAAATCGATAACTTTGTTTTAAATTATCACAGATTTATAGTTCAACCATTCGTTTTAAAGGTATTGACGAGATCTTTCGAATGATACCCATCTTCAAAATTTACCCCCCGCGGGGGGTACATCACCCCCCAGGGGGGGAAGCGATGCCCCCCATGCACAAAAATTTTTTCCTAGTTACGTACTACTATTATAAATAATTCATATTAATTTTACAATCACAAGCGTATAATAACTCTTATTATGCACATTTATACGAATTTTTGTCCTATTGTGCCATGTTAAAAATTTAGATAAAATGCTATCACAGCGCCTCCTGTTGAGCTATTGATCCCCAAATATAATCAGCACCAGTTCACGTCAGGGTGCAACTAAATACCAAGTTTGGTAAAATTTCGTTAAAAAAAAAAAAAAAAAAAACATGTTTTTCTTTTTTTTTTTTTTTTTTTTTTTTGTTAAAAGTAAAAAAAATCGATAACTTTGTTTTAAATTATCACAGATTTATGGTTCAACCATTCGTTTTAAAGGTATTGACGAGATCTTTCGAATGATACCCATCTTCAAAATTTAACCCCCCCGGGGGGGGTACTTCCCCCCCCCCCCCAGCGGGGAACCGATACTCCCCATGCACAAATTTTTTTTTCCTAGTTAACTACTACTATTATGAATAATTCATATTAATTTTACAATCACAAGTTCAAAATAACTCTCATTATGCCCATTTATACGGAATTTTGTCCTATGCTGCCATGTTAAAAATTTGCATAAAATGCGATCACAGCGCCACCTGTTGAGCTATTGATCCCCAAATCTAATGGGCACCAGTTCATGTCAGGGTGCAACTAAATACCAAGTTTGGTTAAATTTCATTCATTGGTTCGTGAGATACAGCGTCCACAAAAAAAATGATACAGACAGACAGACATTTTTTAAAAACTATAAATTCGTCTTCAGGACATCACAAAACGTGTAGATCCGTCAAAAAACGGAGGTCGAAAATTTTCGCGAATCCAATACTTTCTCTATATTACATGTAGAAGAAAGTAAAAATACGATTTTTTTTTGTTAAAAGTAAAAACAAAAATCGATAACTTTGTTTTAAATTATCACAGATTTATAGTTCAACCATTCGTTTTAAAGGTATTGACGAGATCTTTCGAAAGATACCCATCTTCAAAATTTACCCCCTCCCCGGGGGGGTACTTCCCCCCCTTTTGTGGAAGCGATGCCCCCACATGCACAGAAATTCTTCCCTAGTTAACTACTACTATTATCAATAATTCATATTAATTTTACAATCACAAGTTTTAAATAACTCTCTTTTATGCACATTTATACGAAATTTTGTCCTATGCTGCCATGTTAAAAGTTTACATAAAATGCGATCACAGCTCCACCCGTTGAGCAATTGATCCCCAAATCTAATCAGCACCAGTTTATGTCAGGGTGCAACTAAATACCAAGTTCGGTTAAATTTCATTCATTGGTTCGTGAGATAGAGCGTCCACAAAAAAGTGATACAGACAAACAGACAGACATTTTCTAAAAACTATTAATTCGTGTTCTGGACATCCCAAAACGTGTAAATCCATCAAAAAACGGAGGTCGAAAATTTTCACGAATCCAATACTTTCTCTATATTACTTATAGAAGAAAGTAAAAAAATTGACAATACGTTATATACAATTTCTTTATAAAAATGCGGGCGTTAATTTATTATTAATGATTTTCAAAGTAATACGAAAGAACAAAGAACACCATCGTGGGCTAAGTATTATTTATAATGCGTATTAAATTATATTAAATAAATTATATAAAAATAATCTGGTGTGTCACTCACACGACTTTCTCTTACTCTGAAATTTAATGCTATAAATACAGGTTGGAGATTAAGAGGTAAGATAACGATGTTATATAAACCTGTGTTAAACAATTCAAATTAGGCTTCGAGAGAGTTTTATATGATAATTAGTTCTGTGTGAGGAGGGCTGCCGCCCCCCTCAACCCCTCGTTTCATTAATGCACCTACATTTATATAGAATTTAATTCGGTTATTAAAAAATAATTCTGTTTTTAAAAAATAATTTACTAAAATTATTATTTAAAAAAATTATATTTATGATAATGCAGACGATTTCCATATTAGAGAAGTAGTATAACACCAAATATCCAAAAAAAGTCCATTTTATTCTCAATAATAAGATTTTTTTTTCTAAGTTTTTTTTTTTTTTTTCGTTAAAAGTTAAAAAAAAAATAAAAAAAAATCGATAACTTTGTTTTAAATTATCGCAGATCCAGGGTTCAACCATTCGTTTTAAAGGTATTGGCGAGCTCTTTTGAAAGATAACCATCATGAAAATTTACTCCCCTCGAGTGGGGAGGCGAGGTTCCTACATACACAAAAAAAAATTTCCCAGTTGACTATCTCTATTGCAAAAAATATATATTCGTTTCGCTTGGTTTAGTGCTGTCTAAATACGTTAAACTCTACTTACCTGCAATTTCTCCCATAGTCGTAATGTACACGAACCATTTGCTTGATCTTAACGGAAAACTTACTGTAGCATCCCTATATGATACACGTGCAGAATACCAAATTTGGAATGTCTGCTACTATTTGTTCTTGAGATATGCTGATAACAGACAGACACACACAGACACACACACAGACCATTTGCTAAAAACATGATTTTCGTATTCAGGGGACCTCATAACATGTAAATATAACAAAAACTCGCGTTCGAAAATTTGACCCTAAAACAATACACACACACCATAAAAAAAAAAAAAAAAAAAAAACTAGTATGTTGTGGCCACCACAAGACTTTCTTTTATATTTTCTTATACAAATTCACTCAGTAACAATATTAATATATATATATATATGTGTGTGTGTGTGTGTGTGTGTGTGTTATGATTTTTTTCCAAGTTTTTTTTCGTGAAAAGTAAAAGAAAAAAAAATCGATTACTTTGTTTTAAATTATCACAGATTTATAGTTCAACCATTCGTTTTAAAGGTATTGACGAGACCTTTCGAAAGATACCCATCTTGAAAATTTACTCCTCTCGAGGCGAGGCTCCTACACATACAAAAGTTTTTTCGCAGTTGACTATCTCTATTATAAATAATTCTTGTAAATTTCATAATGATTACTAAAAAATAATTCTCTTTATGCACATTTATACAAAATTTTGTCCTATATCACCCTGTTAAAAATTTAGAAAAAGCGGTATGGCAACGCAACCTGTAAGACAATATTTACCAAAAGTTGATAGGCAGTCATTTATGTCAAGGTGCAACTACATACCAATTTGTATGAAATTCTGTGCCGTAGTTCCTGAGATACAGTTGTCACAAAATTTTGTCACACACAGACAGACAGACATTTTCTAAAAATGGTGAAATCGTGTTCTAGAGCTCTCAAAACGTGTAAATACATCCAAAACCCGAGGTCGAAATTTTTTACGAATCCAATACTTTCTTCTATTGAATATAGAAGAAAGTAAAAAAAAAAATCTGCTTACATTCTTTGTAAACAGAATTTTATTTAGTAAGACGGGACTTATTTTAATCTATTGTTTCACATAAAGGCATGCAGTAAAACGCATTTAATTCCTTATAGCATCGGTTACTATATTCATTTCTTAAACTTTTTTTGGTAGACATAGGAGACTCTTGGCGGTTTTTATACTTTTGTTGTCATTTCGGCGATCAATTTAAAATGGCTATCGCATTTGCATAAGTAAAGACCCGAGCTCATTCGGTGTCAAATTCGCAAATGAGTTCTGTACTGAGGCTGTTCCATTTCTTTAGCACGATTTTTTTTTAATATTATTTTAATTATTAAAAAAAAAGTTTACACTTTTTTTTGACATAAAATATATATATATATTCACTTATGCATTTATTTATTTTTGCCATCAATTTGTTTTTTTTTTCTTTTAAATAATTTTAAAGTTAAATTGAGGTTTTTACTTAATCGTTCGTTTCAATTATCCGATTGAACTAAACAATACAGCATTAGCTAGATTTTGACCTTATTAAAAAGTGTACCCATTTTTGATAAAATCTAATAATCCGAACAGATACAATGACAAACTTTCAGCTTTATGTATTTTAAATAAAAACAAAAATGTTCATTCAAAGAGTAATACAATAAATGGCGACGATGTAGAATCACTGTCTGAAAGAAATAGTACTACCTGTCGTAGTAATAAACGTTTCTAGATTGTAACGTTAGAAATCGTATTCTTCTGTGTGACTGACACTATCTTGAGCTATTAAACTACCCATTATTTTGTGTAATTTACATTCTGCGATTAGAAACTTATTACTTTGAACTTTAATTTTTGACTTCATGTCAGTTATGTTTTAAATGTGAATCCTGGTACGTTCTTCAAGACAGTATTTCTTTTTTAAATATCAATGTGTGTTAATTAAGACTTTTTCATTCAAAATATATTCATACAGCAAGGTAAAAAAATTATTCAATAATATGTCAGAGAAAAACAAAATTTTGTTGTATGAATCTTCTAGCGCTTACTAAGTAATATATTTGAAACAAAATTGCAACAAATAATTCAAATAATATCCCCTTGCTATTCCAGTTAAAAATATACATCTTTGGGCTGATTTTTTACCATCTTTTATTTTTTTTTTTTTTTTTTTTTTAAATATTTCATCATACATATGAGCAATTTTCCTCGCATATGTTAACATAAGTATTACGTTTGATAAATAATGGAATAAATATTTGAGTTTTTTGTCTGCTAACATAAGATAATTTTCAGATTAGCTATAATTCATTTTTCTATCCACAAAATAAGGAATGTATTTTATATACGGTAAATATGCCTTCTAGCTTATAAACATAAATAATAGAAATCTATAAACATCGCAATAAGGAATCATTTAAACGGAGTGGAATTTTCTTTTGTACATGAGAATAAATTCTTTGAAATTGTCACAATGAATATTGAGCAATAATGTGCTCTTTATTCGCTAAAACTAGGTTATTCTACTACAGATAGCTCTACAAATAAATACCTAAGAAAAAATACAAAGAGATATGTATGAATTTCTTACAATATAAATTGCGTAACATAATCTTGCTGGAGTACATAAACATACTCACCGTTAAATGCATAGTTTTCGGATACAGTGGACCTCAAAACGTGCACATTTAACAAAAACTCAATTTCGAAAATTTGACCCCAAAAACAATACTTTCTCTACCCTATATATGGGTAAGAGAAAGTAATAATTCTAGTACTTTATATCGTCATTTAACATATTAACATTTGTTGAGATTACCCGTATCGATTGTGTTATTGTTCTGCTTTATTGGTTAAAACCTAGACCTGGGAGAATTTCCCTTTGTGGGTGTCTTTCTAAGATCCGTATTTTTCAGAATGTTTGAAAAATCAATAGACTTTTTCAACGGTTAGCATGACTCGAACACGGCATTCATATATATCAGCTTTGAAATTAGAATCTCTCTGATATCAGTGAGATTACTGAAAACGGAGACCATTGTAAACAAGTACTATTCTTTGCCGTTATACTGCGAGTTTTTCGGGGCTTTTTATTGTCATTTGTATTATGCTCGGAAAAAAGTTAAACAATTATAAACTAATAAATTTCATGCAACATATGTTCATCAAAGAAACTTGTCAGAAATTATGCATGTCTCGTATTAAATGTTAAGTAAGGATATATTTATTCTTCATGAATCAAAATAATATAGATATATTGATATGATATTTTGCACAACTACGTGATTTCAACTCTTCAAAAGCGTGCATGTGTGGATAGCATAATTTTTATGTAAGTCGACGGTCCTCCGTACATTGCAGATCAAAGGAAGCAGCTGTTCAAAAGGCATAACAGAAGTAACAGAATTACCAGCTGTCGTTTTCCAACATCGTGGACACCAACATCATCTTATTTTAATCCCTGTGACTTCTGACTTATCTGAAGAAGGACGATTTCAGTTGTCCGATTGTAAACTTGGATGCACTGAAAGGATGCACTGAGCAACACTTTCAAAAAGTAACTCCGGATTCATTCCAACATAAGGAGAACACGCGGTTTCTCGGTCTCAGATAGGGCAAGAAAACAGTGGGCAATATATTGAACATGTCTTGCGCAATAAGCAATTTCATTGTTGCTTTTTAAGCGTTATTTTGTGGTTTAAAGTGCAGATCATGCCATATCTATAGTATAACAATAAAAAGGCCACTTGCAGCCGAATCCATTTACAGTCGACAGCAAAATTATTCGAGCGCTAGCAATAATTCCTATGATAAAAAAAGTACACCTAATACTGTTTTTAAAAAATCCTTGTCGAATGATGTTCTTATTCAGTTTAAGAGCATGATTCGACAAGGCTTTATTTAACAAAACACTATTAAGTGTACTTTTTCATATAGGAATTATTGCTAACGCTCGAATAATTTATGCAGACTGTACGTTATAATGTTTACAGCGAAATCTGTTTTTTAAATTTGGAATTATTTTTTTTTTTTTCTTATGCCCTACCATTTCATTTTTTTTTTCGAGTATATTTAGATCACATTTCAGGTTATTCTGAGTAGTAGTTATTTTTTTACAACTTTTACAAAAGTTAATCTCCCTGTATATGTATCTGGAAAAACTTCAGATACGATTTGACCTATAATGTAGTGTTCATGTTCTACAGTGAAATATTTTTATTGATACACCGTGAGTCTGGACGAGCTCTTATGAAAGTATTGAAAGGGAAATAGAAAATACTATCATATATAACATACAATATTATTATTTTTAAATAAAAGATGTCCTATTTTTTTTTTTTTTTTAAGTTAAAAGCATAAGTAGTCTGGTCTGTATCTATTTTTAATAATATTTGGATAATATAAAGTGACAAGAGGTACCTATCCCCTGTTTTACAGTGATGAATGATTCAAGATATTTTTTAATAGTTATTACATTCTAGTTTATTTTCTATGGATTGCACAGATTTTTTTTTTTTTACCATACGCTTTTTTTTGTAACAATGCTTCTTCCATTGTGAAAGCATTCATTAGACATTAAAAGTTCCAGTTTGCTCTCATTAAAATTAATTTATTTTGCTGAATTTTAGGAATATTAAAGCCCAGTTTAAAATTATAATTAATAAATATAATATTTTCAATTTACCCATTAAATTACTTTATAATCAGGAGAAAGCAACTCATATATAATAACAATCTTTATACTCAAGAGATAGGATGAGATTGTTGTTACAGGTGTGTTATTTAAAGGCGTTACGTGTAAAATTGACAGATAATAATTTATATATTTTCTCCTGTATGTAGTCTCTTCACGTCTAACTAAATATTCTCTGATTATATACTCCACCGAGACTAAGCAGTATTTGAATAATTCTCCCTAGAGATTTGACAATTATAAGATGAGATAATTTTCTCAATATTGCTTTAGTGAAATGTCATTATCCAGCCTACGACCAGGGAGAACAGAGATTAACTTGGAATAAGGTCTGCTCACTTCAGAAACACGCACGGTAGAGAAATTACTTTTAGATACATTCAAATATTTTTATGAAATGATTATAGTACCACTCAAAAAGGAAAAGAAAAAAATATATATAATTAATCAAATTTGAAAAAAAAAAATGTCAACAAAAAGAAAATTGAGTTTTCACTATAATTTACATGAAATAATTCAATGACCTATTGAAGAATAAGAGACACACACAGCTTTACAATTATGGGATTCGTATAATAATAAAATATAACAATGTATATAATAATAAAATATAATAATGTACCGATACTATTCTCGCTTAGGCTTACCATACATTGCTATTGCAATTTAGTATGAAAAATGTATTTAGAAACTACATTTAAACGTTTCCGACATACTTTGAAAACAGTTGTAAGTAGATCAGTTTCGACCGATAGACAGTGCTATTCCTTTGATGTAGAAAAGCGCCAATTTGGAGCGTTCTAAAAAACCAGTGGTCAGGGACGTAAAATCATTTTTTCCATGCATTTAAAGGAGAGAAATCGAACCTTACTGATCAGTTTGTTTTACAAGAACTGTAGGAATTTTTTAACTGTACTACGAGAACATACACACTTGAAAGGCTCACAAAAAAAAAAAAAAAAAAAAAAAAAAAAAAAAAAAAAACTCTCTCGACACAGGATTTGATAACGATGTTCCTCAAATTTGAAGAAACTGGAGAGTTGATTACGCTACGAGGAAGAAGACTGAAAATAATTTCAGAAAGAAATTGTGGAAGAAGTCCTATTGCTGTGGTAAAAAAAGAATCCAAATCCATTGTTAGTAACAATTTTGATCACTAGAAGAAAAAAAATTATGGTCTATAACATGTTACTTGTATGGATGCTACTTTAAAATGGATTACAAAAGGATCCATACAGTAGGTTAAGGAAGGGAAAAATCACTTGACAATGCATTTGTCGAAGGTTATTGGAACCGGATGCTTTTTCGATCACAACAATACGATTTCTTCCATATTTCATTTGAAATTAGTTTCTATCACCTTTCTTGCAGAGTACCCAACTCCACAGTCACTTCAAATTTAAATCTTCCTTCTTTAACCCTGTCTCTACCGGAGCCTTTTTAGAAAGCCTTTCAAGCGTCGATATTTTCACAAAGCAGTTGAAGAAAGGATTACCGCTCTGATAAATCAACTTGATCAATGAGTCTCATTTTTTACACTTTCCAACAAGGTTGAAAAGTGTTTATGACTTGGGTTTGTCTGTCTGTCTATCCGTCTGTCTGTCCGCGCTCTAACTCCCGTAAATATTTATGGAATTTCTTGAAACTGATATATGTTATTCAAGTTCACTATCGGATGTTCCCTTTTGAAAATGGAGTTTATACCTCTACTGGTTTGTGTATAGGGACCCCCGAAAATATTTCAAAGCATTGTGTTCTATGAGAGGCATTTCTATAAACCATATTTTCATACCCTTACTGTACAAAAATCTTAATGAAATTGAAATATGTTATTCAAGTTCATTATCGGATGTTTCCTGTATAAAATAGAGTAAATACAACCACTGCTTTGTGTACAGGGACACACAAAAGTATTTCAAAGCACTGTGTTCTATGAGAGGAATTTCTATAAACCATATTTCCATACCCTTACTGTACACAAATTTTAATGAAATTGAAATATGTTATTTAAGTTCACTATCGGATGTTTCCTGTATAAAATAGAGTAAATACCACCACTGCTTTGTGTACAGGGACACACAAAAGTATTTCAAAGCATTGCGTTCTATGAGAGGCATTTCTATAAACCATACTTCCATACCCTTACCGTACACAAATTTTAATGAAATTGAAATATGTTATTCAAGTTCACTATCGGATATTTCCTGCATAAAATGGAGCAAATACTACCACTGATTTGTGTACAGGGACACACAAAAGTATTCCAAAGCATTGCGTTTTATGAGAGATATTTCTATAAACTAAATTTTAATAACTTTAATTTGCACGAAGATTTATGAAATTGAAATGTGTTATTTATAAGTACAAAAGAAAATGCCTTGCATAGAATATAGCATGATTAGCATTAGATATACAGGGTGACACAAAAATATTCAGTTATATAAAGAACTATTAATAAATGATTTCTAAAAGTGTACTTTCGTTTACATTAAGTGTTTTTAACACTTTCTAACATTTTTGAAACTTCCCAAGAAGGTTGAAAAGTGTTAATGACTTCGGTTTGCCTGTCTGTCTGTCCGTCTGTCTGCCTCTCAGCGCTCTAATTCCCGTAAATATTTGTGGAATTTCTTGAAACTGATATATGTTATTCAAGTTCACTATCGGATGTTCCCTTTTGAAAATGGAGTTTATACCTTTACTGGTTTGTATACAGGGACACCCGAAAGTAGTTTGTGTTCTATGAGAGGCATCCATTGTGTTCTATGAGAGGTTTTTCAATAAATCATATTTTCATACCTTTACTGTACGCATATCTTAATGAAATTGAAATATGTTATTTCAGTTCACTATCGGATGTTCCCTGTTAAAAATGGAGTTTATACCTCTACTGGTTTGTGTACAGGGGCAACCGAAAGTATTTCAAAGCATTGTGTTCTATGAGAGGTATTTCTATAAATATTATTTTCATACCTTTACTGTACACATACCTTAATGTGAAGTATGTTATTCAAGTTCACTATTGGATTTTTCCTGTATAAAATGGATTAAAATCCATCTCTGTTTTATATACAAGGACACTCAAAAGTATTTTAAAGCATTGCGTTCTATGAGAGATATTTCTATAAATCAAATTTTAATAACTTTACTTTCCATGAAGTTTTAGGAAATTGAAATTTGTTATTTATATGCACAAAAGAATGATTTACATAGAATATATCATGATTAGCATTATATTTACAGGGTGACACAAAAATATTCTGTTATATTAAGAGCTATTATTAAAAATTTGCTAGAATTCTACTTTCGTTTACATTAAGCGTTTTTGGCACTTCCAAACATTTTTTTAAGTGTGAATAAGATATCAATTTGTGTATCTGTCCGTCTGCCCGCGCTCTAACTACCGTAAATATTTATGGAATTTTTTGAAACCGATATATGATATTCAAGTTCACTATCGGATGTTTCCTATTGAAAATGGAGTTTATACCTCTATTGGTTTGTGTACAGGGACACCCGAAAGTATTTCAAAGCATTGTGTTCTATGAGAGGAGTTTCGATAAATCATATTTTAATACCTTTAATGTATAGAAACTTTAATGAAATTTTAATATGTTATTCAATCCCCTATCGGATGTTTCCTATGTAAAGTACAGTATAACTAACTGGTTTGTGTACAGGGGCACTTGAAAATACTCCAAAGCATTGTGTTGTATGAGAGTTATTTTTATAAACCAAATTTTAATAATTTTATCTCCCACAAAGGTTAATTTAATTGAAATATATCATTCGTATGCACAAAAAGGTGTGCCTTCTATGCAATATAGTATGGTTAGCATTAGATTTACAGGGCCACACAAAAATAATCAGTTACATTAGGAGGTATTAATAAAAATTTGCTGGAATTGCACTTTTGTTTACATGAGCGTTTTAAAACTTTCTTATAATTTTAGTGGGAATATGATTTCAATTTGTGTATCTGTCTGTCCGATTGTCTACCTTTCTATCTGTTTGTCTCCGGCTCCTATCATCCGTGAATATTTTGAGAATTTTTTAAAAATGATACACTCACGTTCTCTATGGAATGTTCCCTATTTAATATGTCAATAATAGGTCCTGTACAACTAGTTCGTTTATAGGGACAACAACAAGAACAACAACAAAAAAAAAGCCAATGTATTACGTTATAGGACAAAATTTTTTTAAAGTTATATTTAAAAAACTTTCTACTACAAAAATCTTAAAAACATTGACATGTATTATTAATATTATAAAATATTGTTTTGTATAGAATATGATATGATTAACTTTCAGATTTACAGGGCTACAGTAAAATATTCAGAGAGTTTAAAAGCTGTAATTATAGTCTAACGGCTACATTTTCTTTTGCGTTTCTTTTGCTTTTTAACACTTTCCAAAATGCCTAAGAGTAATTTTAAAATAAATTAGTATGCTTTTCAGTCCTTCTGTCTGTTGTGCGATAACGTAGGCAAAGAATATTAATAGTTATTTGATACAACAAATGCGTACAGTTGGAAAGTGTTACTAATCAATGCGTACTGCATGATTTTTTTTTTTCTAAAAGCATGCTGAAAAATGGTTTTACGACATCGATTACTGAAGATATAAAACTTTTTTAGATAGGCACTAGCCATTTGCATAATGCAAAAAAGTGCATCATTTCCTTTCTGCATTGCATGGAAAGCGCAGTCGAAATTTTAATTAATAATTTTTAATGCATATTTCTTTCCCTAAGGAACCTATAATGTATAAACCAGCTTTAAATGAGATACGTTTACTACAATGGTATCTCTGTATGTCTAATTAAGGTAACTTTAATGATGTACATCTTGTATTAGAAAGTAATTTTATTGCTTAAATTATTTTTAAACTCTTAACGATTCAAAATTTTGTAAATGAATTTCTTTAAAAATTGTTTTCTTTTAAATGATTATAGAAGAACCTTTTTAAAGTATTGTGGCGATTTATAGACATAATGAAAATAAAACTCGTATAAGGAAAAATTATAATTTAAAAACTTCACAGCTTCTATAATTGATTCGACTGTATTTTTAATCAAAACAAATATTTCAGTTTAATATCGGAAAAATTGGATTTCATGCGGGAACTCATTTTATTTTTTTACTTTATTTATTTATTTATTTATTTTTTAAATTTATGCGCACCATTTTATTCAAATAATGAATAGGATGTCAGTAAAAAAAATTCATAAAAGGTAATTGATGTTAAAAGCTGTTTTTTTTTTTTTTCTTAAAGGAAGTGCTTGGCATTTAAAATGAAAGTTCATTGTTTAAAGGAACAATTTAAAATATGTAAAGCTTAAATGGAAATTTGCGAGTCACTCATAAGTTTGATAAAGCAGTACATGTATGTATGCATTTAGAAATTAGGTGATGAACGAACAAAATAATAAAAAATTAAATATATTTGAGGTAAATAAAAATAACGAAAAAGCGTTTAAATAAATGCATATAAAATTGAAAATAAATAAAATCACCCAACCCACATGCTGAAAGTTCAACAATAAACAAATGAATTAAATGCGTTTAAAAAATATTTGTTTTGAGTTCAAACACATTCAAGGAATAGGCGAAAAGTAGCAAATCAAGCATTATATTTATAGATACATTCATTACTTATATTCTCACTTAGTAAAATTAGTTAAGCAACAACAAAATTTCCTATTCAGACAAAATTATAAAGAATTATAAAGAAAATAAATCTTTAAATAGATGAAAATCGGTGTTTTTATACAAAAACGTACAATGTAACCAAGTTTCCTACGCCTAGCTGTGAAGACGAATCCAAAAGCTTGGAGGGGTGCCAAGTTGGGATTGAGTAAACATCCAGTCATTCGGTGTTCTCTTATCCCCTATTTTCTTTCAACGAAGAGGTTCTCTCCCCTATTTTAACAGTGGACTCGTTGAATCCGCACTTGTGCAGAGGCTTCGATATTCGCAAGAAATGTTGTTAAAGAATATTTTCTAATACATAAAACAAATACATAAATGATTTTTTCTCGATTAAACAATGCCTCTTCTAGATTATATTTTAATAAACGGGTAATTAAAACTCATTCCATTTACAACTTTTCTTCTTCTTCTTTTTAAACATATTTTCTCCAAATTAAAACATTCCATCCATTCCACCCCCCCCCCCTAAAAAAAATAAATAAATAATAAACTAGTGCAATAAAAAAACCCTCTACAATTTATTTTATTTTTGTCCCCCAAGAAGTATCTTTCAAAGTACGAGCTAATTTACGGCAGCGGTCGAAGGAAGATCAAATTACAGTCATCTCTTCACTTCGATTTCGCCGGCATTAAATCTATATAACTCGAGACCTAATGGACGACAGCTCTCGAATAACAATACCACAGCTATAATACTGTATTATAGTTCCCCCTTTCTCATTTAGTTACAACGTCATTTATTAAGTGACTAATGTTATTTTTCTCGGTTTTGGGCTTAGAAAGTCGATTTATTTTAAGGAAAAAAAAAAGATAAATCAAGAAAAATAAATTAGAAATTGAGATATATGTCATTTCTTTTTACGACGTTTACCAAACTTCTGAATAAAACGCTTACCCCGCGGCAGTACAAAAAATTGTATTAGGAGTCAAACATTTAACCCGAGACATTAGCTCAGATAAAAAAATTCTTTAGTGCACTATTTATTTTTTTACTTCACATTTAACTAAAAGAAGAACATTTTACAGTTAAGAACAGTTAAGAACATTTTACTTTTCGAGCACACTATTTCGATCGATAGAGCATTTTTTCTTAACCCCTCAGCAACCAGTGTCCTCACTTGAAGATCGTTAGTAAAACAGTGCACGGAATCTTTTATTTATTTATTTTTAGTGAAAGATATTGGTAACACTGTATACAATTTCACATATTTTTGTATCTTTTATTTCATTGTATTCTAATATATATGTGGAAAGTTATGTGGAAAGCTTTGTGGGACGCACTCCTTGTACAGACAACAGATGGCGCTGCCTCCGATGCTCATCTTTCGACGAGAGGACGAACGGAAGGTAGTCGGGAGCTACCTGCCATGAAGAGCTGTTGAGACCGTCAGCGCGAAGGCTGATGTGGTCATTTTCTTCTAATTAGAGCTTGTAGTGCTCTTAATAGTTGGGTAGAGCCATGGAGAGCTCTATACCACAATCTCACATATTTGAAATAGTACGCGTAGGTACTAATGTGAATTATTAAAGCGAGGAAGTGCTCATATGTTACTTTGAGTTAGTTCTAATGATGAAGAGAGCCTGTTATGTGCATTAGGCCTCGAAACCAGCAAATGGTTATTGATGGAAATTCTACTTTTATATTATCTCTGTATATTTTGTGTTTTTGTGTGTCTTCAATAAACGTGTAGTTCTCTAAGTTGCATCTCATCATTGCCCCACCCCTAGACGCCCAGCCAAGATTCTACATATATATTTTACTGAAACGACCAGTGCCTTCATATAAGAGACATAATGCACTTAAAAAAAAAAGTGATTGAGTTTAATACTTTTCTAAAATACCAGTAATCCTTACTAACTTATGTTATTCATTAAAATATATTTGGACGAAATTACTGGGGCATTAACGGGTTAAACCCATGGTCGGTGAGCCACATGATGCTCCTAAGCTATTTGAGTGCGGCTGTTCCCCCATTAACCTTTTCAAAAAAAGAAAAAAAAAATCAGTGCGATACTAATAGAACTGCATTTTTTACCCATTATTGCTGATAATGTCGCTTATTCAAATGCAGTTACTGGAAATAAAAAAAACATAGAATTATGGAGTTTCAAATTTCAGCGCCTTGAAGTTGATATGAAAAACTTGTAGAAAAAGAAATATGTATAACTATTATTCAAAGAAAAAGTTGTCTAATTTGGTAGATCTGGGTGAGAAAGGCATGATAATTTTCAACGGTAAAAAAATTGCATGTGTTGCACTACTCTTTATCGCTAGATATTCATGCATACAATCTCTTTTAAGCATGAACGTAAACTTTATAAAAAGTAAACTGAAAATTATTCTTGTGGACGAGACCTGGAATCCTGCTTGAAATTATATACAGTGACAAACAAACCTGAGTTATTCAAACATTCCAAGGAAATTTCCACACGATTGCCTACTGTGTCCTATTTGTAATGCAGAAAACTTTTTTGGCAATAAATAAGATCATTATAATATCTTGTTTTATAAAATGCTAGTTTGTACTTTAAACTGCCTGATTACAGCATGATTTTTGAAAAGATATTTGGCTCTCAAAATAAATCTTAATTGTTTCACTGTTGATTTTTTTCTCTTTTTACTTCCTTATACAATGTGTAGTGACGCCATCAACGCCACTTCAAGTGTAGATAATCCTAACTTACCGATGGACAAGGGGCTAGCTTTTTGTCCAAAGGTACGGCTCTGGATTACTACCGAAATGACCTCGGTTCGAATACAACCGCAACATGCAACATTACCTTCACTGGTGACCCGGACGTGATAGAGATATCAACTCCGCTCTATGGCAATAGATGGCAGTACCACAAAACCCTCCGTGGATCAAAGCCTGTGAATCGTTGTTCTCACAGCACAAAACCTGTCATTATGCCCCACGCCTACAACTTGACAAACGGGCAACTGACAGCACCATCTGGTCATCGCTACCGTCCAAACTAGTAATATCGCTCGTACGACGGCGTACTCTCTAGGAGGGGGAGTACTGTGTCGACGCCATCAACGCCATTTCAAGTGTAGATAATCCTAACATACCGATGGACAAAGGGCTAGCTTTTTGTCCAGAGGTACGGCTCTGAATTACTACCAAAATGACCTCGGTTCGAATACAATCTACCGCAACATGCGACATTACCTTCAAATGTATAAGGAAGTGGTTTTAATATGAATTCCCGTTTCAGATATATCAACGACTTTACACGAATTTTCATGATGTCTATATGTACGTGTGTGCGTGTATCTCACATAACTCAAAAACGGTCGGACGTAGAACGTTGCAAATTGATATATAGGTTTGTTATAACATCTAGTTGGGCACCTCTTCTTTTGAACTTTCTATGATTTTCCGTTTTGGAGATGTTCAGGAAAATTATAACCATGATGACCAAAAATGCAAAGGTTTTGGCCATTATATATGACCTAGTATCATAGAGATTTCAAAAGAAGCCAATGATCCAATAATGATATTGCTGTATAAAATTGAAGACTTTTTGAGTGTAGAAAGTTATGCTTAAAGACATAAGCAGGTTCTTGTCGACGAATGCATTTTATTTTATAAATATTCAGCCCGTCGATAGAGCCTGTAAAGATACTGATAGAAAATTTTGTCGCATTTTAGCGTGTAGAAAGTAATTTTTCAAGAAATAAGCAAGTTCTAGTCGACGAATGTACTTTATTTAATTAATATTCAGTAAATAGTCGAATAAATCTCTTTTTTGTACTACAAAAATTAATATTCTTGAAACAATCCAATGAAATGATCATTTTTACTACGGAAATCAAATAAAATTGTTAGATAAACGGCAGAGCATAAATTTCGCTAAATCAGGAACAACAGAATATTTCGAAAGCTGAATGGAATTTGAATTCATCGAAAGTATTGTCAGTGGTTTATGGAATTTTCAAGGTAGTGCTGCGCGAGAAACCAATGCGTCATTACAAAATTTCCACAACTAGACTCCTATTGAGGTAAAGTTTCAAAATTTCGTAAATACCTTACTACCATTTTTCGCCACATTTGAATGCCTAATTTGAACGCCTGATTTTGCCTAATTGGCAAATCAAAGCCGACCTTCGTGGAAATGAAAAAACTTTCATCTGTTTCCACTTATACTGTAATACCGTGTAGAAAGTAACACGTAAAGATATAGGCAAGTTCTAGTCTACAATCATCAACAATCACTCTTCTCTTCTTTATAGTTTTGTGAGGCCTTTATAAGACTATCGAAGAATTTAGGTCTACGCAAATAGACGAACGAATTTTTTCTGAATATTCCAGAACTCTGTTACTATTGAATTTAGAGCTTCCAAACTTTGGCAACCCTAAACTACAATTTTTCGCGAAATTCGTTCGCCAAGTCGCCAAATTCGACGCTGAATCACCAAATTCAATGCCAAGACCAAAAATCTACGCTGGCTACTAATTTGCAGTATGGTGAGATTAGCGATACAATTTTGCAGCAAATGTTGTCTCAGGATAGCCAGAAACCCTTTCTCAAATTTAACTGAGTTAATTATTTTGGTAAAATTGATCGTTTCCAGCCACTTATTTTTTGCCAAAGAGAACAAAACTTGGCCATCTATTACTGGAATGATTTTCATTGCACTCTAAGCTGTGTATTTGGCAATAAGATATTCTGTAACGAGCCGGTGAGTACTATTCCTAAAAAAAACTAGTACATTTGTGTCGGCGTCATATATAATTGTATTATCGCGATTTTTTTTTTTTTTTTTCCTTTTCTTTCTTTCTTTTTTTTTTTTTTATTGTTGTGAGGAATGTTTATGGACTGGAACCTGCCTATTTACTTATAAATCAGTTACCTCACTCAAAAATGTCAATGTTTTCATAAAAATATGTATATCCCTATGGTTGTATGAGGAAGTCATATGGTGTCCACATCAGATCTTTGTTAAATGTAATTTTTATTAAAATCACACAATTAACTGTGGAAGAAAATCATATTTATTGAATTTTTATTTTTCCGACTGAGTGAAAATAATGCCTGGACCGGGAGTCGAAGTTCCGGGGTTCGACTCCCGGTCCAGGCATTATTTTCACTCAGTCGGAAAAATAAAATTTCAATAAATTTGTTAAATGTGTTTGTGTTTGCCGACCACTGAGTTAAACCATGATTTTGCACAATAAAATGCTCTCAAGAGAACTTCAGGTTTTTTCTTTCTTTGTTTTAAATATGTAACAAGATGATAGCAACACAATTTTTAACCTTATAATAATTTGAATTTTTTTTTTTCGTTACAAAGACAGAAAGATAAAGGGGCGTTTAAAATTGTTAAACACTGCTGATTAGAGACATTTATTAATTTAAAACATACTGTAATGAAAGAAAAAACTGCATAAAAAAAATAAACGTTTGAGATAAAATTAAACAAAAACATAATCGCTTCCTGCTAGCCTACCTAATAAGCATGTACACCAACAAACTAATACGAACGCAATTGCGAGAATTTGCATGCCGACGATCCATATTTCAAATTAAAATACTAATATTAAATCAAGTTACTTTAGTTTAGGCTTGTTAGATACACATAATGAAAAAATTATATGATATAGCTCGGAATGTTTATGTTTTTATTTAACTCAGGGTGTCAACAGGGCGGCCCGGCTTTTTTCTCCCGACTCTTCCACCAGTATATTTATATGTGGTAATTTTTTACTTAATTAATCTTGTAAACTTGCTATTAAAAATTCCGAACGTAAAATACTGGTGGGAGAATCAGAGAAAAAATAGGGTCTGTCGCCACCCTGTAACTTTAACGTTTAGTATATTACGTCTCTAATTAATAAATGTATCTCATCAGCCATTTCAAAAAATTTCAATTAAACTAACGAGGTGTAATTTTTACTTTCTATTACCCACAAGGCAGAGAAAGTATTGTTTTTGTGTCATATTTTTGAAAGTGAGTTTTTGTTATATTTACACGTTGTCTCCAGAATCCGAAAATCATGTTTTTAGCGGTTGGTCTGTGTGTGTATGTCTGTCTGTCATCAGTATATCTTAAGGGGACTCTCTACTTATCGTATCCTAAAGCCAAAGTCAATGTTATTCTATGGAGAATTTTACCCCGTTATAACTCATTAACTAATACGTATTTTTGAATTCCGTTATCTTATTCAGAAATGCAGAAATATTAAACAATTGATTGCTTTCTAAAACGTGATTTTTTTTCATTTTTAAGGTTTAATTTTTAAACTTAAAAACCCAAAATTTCACATTGTAAAATCTCACATTTTGCAACCTTAAAATAAAGTATTAAAAATTAAAAAAAATCAATTTTTAGAAAGCGATAAATTGTTTAATAGTTGTGAGTTTTCTGAATAAGAAAACAGAATTTAAAATATGTATTAATTAAAGAGTTATAATGGGGCAAAATTCTTCATAGAATAACATTGACTTTGGCTTCCGGGGACGATAAGTAGAGAGTCCTCTTAAGAACAATTTGCAGCAGAAAGTCCAAACTTGGTATTCTAAATGTGTGTCATATCGGGATGCTGCACTAAGCGTTTCATTGAGATATAGCAAATGGTTCGTGTACAGGGACACCCAAGAGAATTCAAATACATTACGTCTATGGGAAAAATTGCAGGTAGGTAACCTCTATAGACTGCATTAAAGCAAATGAAACGAATATATATATATATATATATATATATATATATATTATATGCGTAAAAACATGTATCATGTAGAATACGGTAGTTAAATCGTTCCCTTTTCGTTTACAGGACAACACAAAAGAACTAGATTATAGTGCGACAATATCTGAAAATGGATGGAAGTTTATTTCAGGTTGCTCTATGTATTATTACTATAGGACTGTATTTAGGTGCACTATATGATCTGTACATAATCTTCAAAAGATATACACCACGCCAATATGTAAGCGATATCATTCTTTTTTATCGTTAATGGAAGTGCTTTACTTTAATATTTTACCATATCCAGAAAATCTGCTCAGAAATTGAAAAGAATTCCTCACAGATATATGTTAAATAATGTATGTTTTTAAGCTAAATATTCATCGCTTGTTTTTTGTATATTTCCACGTTTTGAGGCTTCCTAATGACTAAAGTCAAGTTTTTTAACGTTTGATCTTTGTCTGTGTCTCTTAGAGTGATTTAAAAATGAATAATTACAGGAGATACAAAATTGTATTTTGAAGTTAATGTAAGATTGTTGCTGGAAAAGTTTGATGAAGACTGATAATTAAGTTTCAAAGGGATGTTTGCGTGTGAAATTTGAATAATTTTAAGTGAACTTTAATTTTAATAACAGATTTAAATTTTATATAAATTATATTATATAAATTATTATATTATATTATATTATATTATATTATATTATATTATAAATTTTATTATATATAAATTATTATATTATATTATATAAATTATTTTATATAAATTTATTTAAATTTTATATAAAGCACCCCTCACACAGAACTAATTATCATATAAAACTCTTCCGAAGACTAATTTGAATTGTTTTAACAGAGGTTCACCTAACAGTACTCCTTATATTACCCCTTAATCTCCAACCTTTATTTATAGTATTAAAGTTCAGAGTTAGAGAAAGTCATGTGAGTGACACACCAAATTATTTTTTATTAAAAAAAGGATGCTGCAGTAAATGAATATTTAAAAGTGAATAATTACATTTCACGCACACACAACCTAACTGAGTTCAGATTTATTTATGGTTTACAGTATCGATAAGGAATCATAACTTTTATTTATATCGAAAATATTTAACAAATAAACAAATAATATTCTAAATATAATTTTTACGGACCGTTAGTATTATAATATTCTTTTTTTTAATGGGTATAATCCATAGAAACGGTGAAATGAGAGTTACATACTTTATGTGGAAGCGATCAAAACAAATATTGCAGTATTACGAAGTAGGTCAGAAAGAAACAAATATTCCACTGGCGGTAAAGATGAAAAATTATCGAAAAACGAACAATATCAAAAAAACCTTAACCCTCATAATTACTCATATGTATATATATATAATTTCTTTTTTTTTTTTTTTTTTTTTTTACATAGACCAAAAAAAAAAAAAAAAAAAAAAAATACGATTTTTTTTTTTTCTAAGGGTTTTTTTTTTTTTTGTTAAAAGTAAAAAAAAATCGATAACTTTGTTTTAAATTATCACAGATTTATAGTTCAACCATTCATTTTAAAGGTATTGACGAGATCTTTCGAAAGATACCCATCTTCAAAATTTACTTCCCCCCCCCCCAGGTGGGTTAGCGATGACCCCACATGCACAGAAAATTTTTCCTAGTTAACTATTACTATTATCAATAACTCATATTAATTTTACAATCACAAGTTAAAACTCTCATTATGTACATTTATACGAAATTTTGTCCCATACTGCAATGTTAAAATTTAGATAAAATGCGATCACAGCACCACCTGTTGTGCGATTGATCCCCAAATGTAATCAGCTCCAGTTTATGTCGGGGACCAACTAAATACCAAGTTTGGTTAAATTTCGTGAGAAAAAAAAAAAAAAAAAAAGGATTTTTCTTCTGTTTTTTTTTCGTTAAAAGTAAAAAAAAATCGATAACTTTGTTTTAAATTATCACAGATTTATGGTTCAACCATTCGTTTTAAAGGTATTGACGAGACCTTTCGAAAGATACCCATCTTGAAACTTTGCACCCCGGGGGGGGGGGGACCGATGCCCCCGCATGCACAAAATTTTTTTCCCAGTTAACTATTGCTATTATCAACGAGACCTTTCAAAAGATACCCATCTTGAAAATTTACTTCCCCGGGGGGGTACTTCCCCCCCAGGGGAGGGAACCGATGCCCCCACATGCACAAAATTTTTTTCGCAGTTAACTACTACTATTATTAATAATTCATATTAATTTTACAATCACAAGTTTAAAATAACTCTCATTATGCCCATTTATACGAAATTTTGTCCTATGCTGCCATGTTAAAATTTGCATAAAATGCGATCACAGCGTCACCTGTTGAGCTGTTGATCCCCAAATCTAATCAGCACCAGTTCATGTCGGGGTGCAACTAAATAGCAAGTTTGGTTAAATTTCATTAATTGGTTCGTGAGATACAGCGTCCACAAAAAAAATGATAGAGACAGACAGACATTTTCTGAAAACTATTAATTCGTATTCTGGACATCCCAAAACATGTAAATCCATCAAAAAACGGAGTTCGAAAATTTTCGCGAATCCAATACTTTCTCTATATTACATATAGAAGAAAGTAAAAATGCAATTTTATTACTATATAATTCCATATTATATAATTCCATACTATATAATTCCATATTTTATTACTACCATATAATTTCATATTAATTACTAATATAAAATATTAAAAAAATATGAAACTTTTAAAAAAGTATTCCATTAAATATGAAGACAGTAATTATATCATAATAATAACAAATTTATATTTTTGATAAATTACTTGAATATAACTTATTTATGAAAACTTATCCAATTTCTTTTCATATATTTATTAGAACACTTAAAAGCCGCGCAATATTTCGGCATTTTCAAAACTCATTAACATTCTATTCTATTACTATTTTCGAGTTTTAACTCTGTAATGGGTGATGCCAAAAAACTTTTTCGGCATCAAAAATATTTGCTCGTTAACATGGGGATGATAGATCTATAAAAATTACTATATCTATGGCATACCGTTTGTATTACTTGATGTGAGAGAATCGTCTGCAAGTTATGAATACACATTTCTTCTTCTTCTCTCTCTCTATTTTTTTTTTTAATGAAAATTATCTGCGAAAAAAACTACGAGTTACAAAATTTTGTTGAGGGTTGGCATATTTAGTTATCCATGAAATTAAAATCGTCTGCTTATTACTGAATTTTTTTATTTCGAAGTTGGAAATTTTGTAGTGAATAAATACGTTCTTCTATTTTTATTTTTTAACTCTTCTGAAGTGAATACTGCACTAGGAAGCTCAGTTGTGGATCACTTTGCTGTGTATTTAAAGCAAATTTTTGATGAAGTAAGAAAATTTATTCATTTTAAGATGAACCTTAAAATTCTCTATTAGTTATTATAGTTAATTATAATAATTTTTAAGACTGTGACTTTAAATATTTCTAACGTAGTTAGAAATGTTAATGCATTATTAAGTAAAAATTTATTATGAGAAAATGTTTGAAAAAAAAAAAAAGCTACAACTCTAAAAATGGCAAATTTAAGTTTATGTTATTGAAAAATGTGTATAAAGTGTCCCCAACGAACGCGGAAAGTGTCGCATCTGTAACTCTCAATTCTTTCACGCATTTATGTTGGTTTTATATTTGTTATCCATGAAATTATTTTTCTGATAAATACAATAAATTTAAAAAAAAAAAAAAAAGATCATTTTCATATAGTTCATTTTTTATACTATGTTTAAGTTGCGTCATTTATCTTACCGGGATGCGATAGGTCAATTTTGCTTTGATAGTTTTAAACAATAATTAAAATGTGTGGAATTGTTTGGTTGACCTGGGCCTGTAGATGGGGTAAACATGTGTGGAAACAAATATGTGATGGGCAACTGCGCAAAGTCCACCTAAGCCACAGGGCCGGCTCGACCATATAGGCAAACTAGGCGATGGCCTAGGGCGCTCAAATCTAGAGGGCGGCACAATCCAGACAACAAGATCTATTTTATTTATTACTATCTAACGGCACTTTAGAATAGATAAAATGTAGTCTTGGAAACACAGCACTCATGTTGTGGGAAAATTTTAAACACTTACAATCTTTGTCTAGAAAGGACTAAAAGGTAAAAGTCTGCTCCTATAACTTGGAAACATTTACTGAGTTTTTCTTGGCGTGTTTTCAATTGGACTTGTAAAAATGAAGTAAATGGATAATCCTCGAATTGACTTTTCAGGGCATCAAAGTCAATCTAATTTATCTGATGAGAAGCGCTAGAGAAAGAGTCAAAAACAACTGGCTTGATTTTACCATAATAACGATCAATTTATTTAAAAAACTTACAACGTCGAATTGAGATTTGAAAACAGTCCGTCATTAAATCTGTCCATCTAATTGTTAACAGCTTTACACTATATCTAAAAGTCACCGAGTCATTATTTAATGGGGCTGTACTTTATTGGAACTATAAAGTTTTGACTTACCATTCGAGGGTCTAAATTGTACATCATGTTTCATCTCATGAATCATCCCTTGCATATCTTTTATGTTTCGGTCTTTCCTTTGTACATCTTTTCTTATTTTTAAATACTTTCCCCTTCTTTTATTTCTGGAGGGTAGGAAAGTGCGTTTTATGTCGCTCTAGTGCTACGTATGGGCAGTTGGAACCTTTAATTTCTAGAAACTTTGCTTGAATTGTCTTTTCAACTTTAATTCTCGTAAATTTTATTTTTACTCAAAAATTTCTCTCGCTCTTGCATTTTCTCTTGAATTTAACTTTTCAACGAATCTCTTCTTACATGACTTCTATTTTATCCTTAACTCCTCTTGTCAGTGTTTCAGCTATTCTCTCAATTCATGTTGTCTAGCTTTCATCTTCTTTTATCCATACTTCATCTCTTCATGTCCGATTTTCATCTCATGTTGTGCTACTATCATATGATTTTTTCCAGCTTTCAATTCTTTTAACTAGACAGTCTAAGCTTCAAGCTCTTTCATGTCTTTTGCAATACTTCTAGTCAAAATCATTAAGTGTATCTGCCTTACATTAGGTGCCAAATCAAATGTTACGAAACAGCGACTTTCTTGTTCAAGAAAAGAAGATCGTAAATGCACACATAGGTTCAAGTTGATTAATGAGCTTTATTTAACTCATATTCTCGAAACAGTCCAGCAAAACTGTCAATTCAATGAATATTCTCGAAACAAACAAATAAAACTAGGATTTTTAAGAGTATTTTCGAAATAGTCCTATTGGACTGTTTCAATATTTTCGAATCCTGGGGCAATCAGTCACTTGTATCACAAAAGTAAAGTAAAGAGCATTAATTACATTACACTATAGAGCAGGAATTTCACTTATTCAAGATCAGGAATGATAATCAAATGATTGAAGCGCAATCTCTATGAGACGATTGCTCAGAACAATTTACTGAATACAATCGACTTCTCAGGAGTTAATCAGCCTCGTTTTAAATTCTTGACTACAAATGGTAAAATATCGGGTTAATTCTGTGCTAAAATGTAGCTAGAAATTCCAGAACTCGGCTTCTATTGAAATTAGAACTTCGAAACTTTGGCAACTCGAAACTACCGTTTTTTACTAAATACTCATCAATTTGTCAAGGTCGACCTTAATAGAAATGTATAGACTCTCATTTTTGTTTCCAGTTTAACTGTAAATTTGCTTTTGCTGCAAGAGCACGTTTTATGAAGCGAAGAGGTTTAATGTACTGGCACAATGTTGAGTTTAATGATTATAAAAAACTGAAAAAAAAGATTAAACTTCAGCCTTTTTTTTTTTAAAAAAAACTTTGAGTGTTTTTTGCACGCAAAAGATATTTTTTGATTTGAATTTTCTCAGTTGTTCAGCTCGTAGAAAAGCAATTTTACCAGGGTATAGCAATCGAAAGAAAAAATGATTACTTCAGATTACCTTTGTATACACGTCTGATGCAGAGGATTGATTGAAAAAGTTTATAAAAGTAAGACTGTGTATAAGTATTACATTATTATTTATCTTATTACTTTTTGTTTTATATTTACTTTATATACGAAAAGTTATAAATATTTTAATTTTATAATTTTGAACTGACATAAAAATAAAATAATAATAATAATAATAATAAGATTTGAAGGAAGCTAGCTGTAACTAGAAAGAAGTTTTAGCTCTTTAGACTAGGTGACTTTGTAGGGGCTAAGCGTGGGGGCTTTTTGGAATTTTATAAAGTGATTCTGTTATAGTTTCTTTTTCTAGAAGCTCAACTTAGTAATAAAATGTGAAATTTCGTTTTCAGTACAGTTGATACTTGAGACTAGCTGGTAACAGAAAAAAAAAATTTTTTTGGAGTAGAATTTTGTAAGAGAAAATTAGAGAAAAAATATCATTAGCAAAGCAAATTAGGCTCATTTGAAAAGTTATTTTCATCCGAATCCTAAAGAAACAATATCAGGATAATAATTTCAAAAAACAAAAGATTTTTCCACCTGAATCTGAATAAGCAAAAATCTTGCTTCATCTTCCAAAATAATTAGTAAATAAACAATAGTTTGATAGGAAAGAAATAAAGATTGAGGCTTTGATAAACAGAACATGGAAAATGCTTCCGGTTTCACTTTGATTTTATGTATCCTTGCAATGTGAGAAAATTCTATGGGTAATCTGCAGCGAATAGACGACATGACTCTCTGACGTCATTCAAAGTCCTGACGATTTTCTTTTATTTAACCTGTAGGAGTCTTCTTTTAACCCACAAACAGTGGAATGTAGCCTATCATAGCACAGCTTTTTCCCACAAACATTGAAAGCTCTGCCTCGTTCTAGTGTCCATTCTCGACGAACACAAGCCAGATCATGTATAAAAAATGTTAATTTCCTATTAGAAAATAAGTGAAGAAAGTTTTCGTCAGTACATAACAAAAAACGACGCGCCAATGGTGAAAATGTGACCCAAACTCCACTACTAATGCAATACTAAAAACAAATTTTTTTCCTTGGAAACTGTAAAAGTGATTTCGGATTTGATAAACAGGAGGCATTTTCAGAAGAAATTAATATTGCTGTATCATTCCCATCGGAGTCAGAGCCAGCCCGATTATGAAAAATGAAAAAGAAGTTTAATTATGCAGTCAGATGATAAATCAACAAGTGATGCTAAACATCATTTTAAGATTAATTTTTATATTTCTTTTCTTGATACAGCAAGAAATTCGAACGATGAGAAGTTCAAACAGACCAAAAAGATAAATCATGTTTTCTGATGCCTTTCTAACGATTGTGAGTCGTAAAAAAAAACTTTCAAAGTGATTTTGAAATTATGTAGAAGATAAGGAGATTATCTGACTCAAGGAGACTCTAAGGATGCTGATGAAAGTACACTACAGGTAACGAACTAGTGCATTGCGTATTGAATTTAGTAACAGCAATAAAATTGTTGCTGACACTTCCTGTGCCTGTGGCCAGTGGAGAACCCAGCTTCATATAATTGAAATTAATAAAAACTTGCCAGCGTTCTATAGTGACGTGAGAACGATTTGTAGGACTATCACCATTATCAACAGATCAAGATGAAGCTAAAACAATTCGTTTGAAAAATATTGTTTCTACTACCGCTAAAAGTAGCGCCGAAAAAACAATAATATGCAATATGTAATAAAAATAAATAGTTGATTATTTATTACAGTATTTGCATGTGTATAATTGTCTGTATAATTGTCTGCGTGTCTTACATTTTTAAAAAATTTGTTTTAATGGGGCGCCACGAAAATTTTTCGCCTAGGGCGCCAAATTTGCTCGGGCCGGCGTTGCTAAGCCAACTAGTTTTTCATGAGAAAAGAGGCTTATATGTGATATTGTTCGAAAAATACGTTTAATGTGCGTTGTTAAAAAAAAAAATCTTATATGATACCAAGAAGACAGACAAAAATACTTTCATTTTTACCTTTTTATATACATATAAGAAAGTAATGATTTGTGAAAATTTTCGAATTCCAGTTTTCAACGGATTTACACGTTTTGAGATGTCATGAATACGGTTTGACTGTACCCCCCCCCCAAAAAAAAAAAAAAATAATAATAATAAAATAAAATAAAATAAAATAAATAAATAAATAAAATAAAAAAGCAGTCTGACTGTGTTTTTGTGTGTGTATCACAAATTTTGTGGATGCTGTACCAAAAAACCATGAACCAATAAACGAAATTTAACCAAACTTGGTATTTAATTGAATCCTTACCTTAACTGGTATTCACTACATTTGGGGATCCATCGCTCAACAGCTGGCGTTGTGGTACCATTTTTTTTCTTTTTCTAAATTTTTAATATGGCAGTATAGGAGAAAATTTTGTATGAATGTAAATAACTCATTATTGTAAAATCAATATGAATTATTGATAATAGAGTAGTAAACTAGGAAAAAAGTGTGCATATAGAAACATCTGTCCCCTCTTTTGGGGGGGGGGTACATTTTCAATATGGCTATTTTTTTAAAGAACTCGTCAATACCTATAAAACGAATGGTTGAATGATCTGTGATAATTTGAAACAAAGTTATTGATTATTTTCTTTTTTAACGGGAGAAAAAAAAAAAACTAATTTTTTCTTATATTCATACAAAATTGACTCTCTTTTTGCCCTTCTTCTTTGAGATAAAAATCGCCTGCATTCATCACGGAAAACATTTTAATATATTATAATTTAATAAATAATAATTAATAATTTATACTCCATGAATTAGTACAATATTATATATAGAAGAATGCCTTGTGGGGGCCATAACATACTAGTTCATTTACTATTAGTATTTTGAGAGAGGCACTCACATCAGCACTAAAAATATCTATCAGCACTCAATGAGCATTAAAGTATTTTGATAGTTTTGATACTGGATCAATGGATTTATATAGCATAGAAGCTGCAATGCTGAATATTTTGAATGAAAGGTAGCTCGGAAAAAGGAAGTAACTTCATGTTGATAATAGTAATAGTAAACTAGGAAAAAAGTCTGTGGAAAAAAGGAAAATTTCATGTAACAACTTTAACAGAAAATAACTTTTAAAGAACTTTTTGATGGTCACCTATCGTATATCATTATTAGCACCTGGTAAGAAATGAATTCATCTTTTCTCATCTTTTCCTTTTTAAATTCTATTATAAATTTAAAAATACTTGGTATTTTTAAATAACATGAAAATAAACTCCAATGAAATTTTATAAATTGTAAAAGAAATTCCATTTGTCGCCGTTCGGTGCATCATTTAGATAAAATAAAAACGATAAAATGTACTTTGAAAATCGATTGAATTCTTTTTCGTTTGGAATGCTTTTTTCTTTCAAATTTTACCTGCAACTTGAATTTTGACAGCTGATAAATGTATAAAATCAAAACTTTCCATTTTTATAAAGTCTAGAAAATAAGGCATTTTTCTGTTTACGGATTGTAAAATGACAGCTCTATTTTGAAATAAATAAAATAAACATTCTAAAAGTTTTGTTTGCCGGACTTTGAATGGAAGATTTATTCCCTTTTATTGTTTGAGAATGCAACTTTTTAGGATGTTTCCAAACAAATGAATTCTATGACATAATTCGCCTTTCTGTTTGATTATTCGCCTCAACTATGTATGCCTTCTGGCAGCCAAAAAACTATTGTTGATGGATGAAAGAAATAGGAATTGTGCAATATCGATCCCAAATAAAAAAAAAAAAAATCCCTTGTTTGTTCCAAATAATATTATTTTACACAATTACTTTTATTTAACAATTCTTTTTATACAGTTCATTATTAACCCTTTTATACATTTTTAAAATAATATTTTAAAAACGTATGACAAGTGTTCTACATTAAACTGAATTAAGAAGTGGAATACAAATTGCTTTTTTTTTCTGCCATTACAAAAGTTTGTTCTAATTTGCTAAACATGTTTTGAAAAATTACATTTTTAAAGTTTAAAACAATTTAATAATCGTGAGTCGTTTGTAAGACTGTTTAGCTTCGAATTTTTCTTGCGTATATTAGATGCGATGAATCTGATAAATCTTACGGGTAGATAATTTAAAAACTGATTTTGATCTTAAGTACAGAAAAAATGTCTATTTACTATAACCGGAAAAACACTTTTTTAAAAGACAATCAGATCTATGTAAAAAATATTTCACTCTCATAATTATCAGGGTTTTTCGCATTTTCTAGAAGTTAAAACTCCATGTTCCAAATATCTTTCTTCTATTATTATTATTTTCAGAAAGAATTTTACATTGTAAAAGGCTTTTTTTTTAGTACACAGAATCTAGGGAACTGTAAAAATAAATGTGAAAAAACAAGTGTAAACATAAATTTTTCAGCCAAATATTTTTCTTGTCTCTTTTTTCGAATTCGATTCTTCATTTTGGCAGTTCAAAAAGTTCATTCTTATATAATTCCTTATTTACTACAGTTGATCTTCTCTAAATTTGGTAAAATCTCTCTCTGGTCTGTGTACGGAAATAAAAAAGAGTTGACTTTCAAAAGAACTCAAGACTTTTGATAAGAAATTCAGCATCATGGTTGGACGGATTTCTTATTGCCTTAAAACAGACAAATATTGCTGATACAGGTTTTTTTTTTTTTTTTTTTTTTTTTAACCAATGAGTATTTATGAGTTTTTTTAAGCATTATATCTAAGCATTCACATGTAAATTTAAATTTATAGACAATATTTTTCTTCAGTAAATAAAAAGAAATTGCATTGCATAAATGTTCAGGTTATCATGTATTATAACAGAACTGCTAGTTTCTTTTATTTAAAGTTTTTAAGCATTTGCACCTAATATTTTAGAAAATTTATCCCTTCCAGTTTTTTAGAATATAATTTTGACTTAAGAAAAATTATATGGAAAAAAAAAAAAAATGAAATAAGAAAGAAAACATGTCTGTTTCATAAAGATTATGAAATATTTTTCTGTATTACCAGGTCAATGAGGATAAAATGATCTGGGGTCCATGCGAACGTCAGTGACTTTTAACTTGTTGCCAAAATATATTATTTTTATCTGAGTGACACAAGCAGTGACATCTGATTTCAATATGTGTTTAATTCAGGGTAAAAATTTTATTGCAGAAATACCAAATAATAAGATTTATTTCAACTGAAATACAGATATCACATTTCTGTATACTGGGGTCCGAGTAGACACCAGCATCTAGAAAATTTAGACACTTTACAAAAAGAAAAAATAAATAAAATCATAAAATATTTAGATAGATACTTAAAACATTAAAAAAAAAAAAAAGCCTTAATCAATCCATTAAACATTTTAAAGATATTTAAACCATATTAAATATGTGCTTTGTAGTGTGGGGTGCGTGTGAACCCTAGGTCATAACAGGGTTTATTATACTTTAAGTTTAAAACACTTTAAATGTAACTTTGTTTTAAATTACTTCAGGTAGGCGATTTTTTGGTACGTGGGTTATTTAATTATGCTTAACAGACTATAAAACTATTTTACGGAATATTTTCCTTTCCCCCCTTTAGCAAGGGGAGCGGAGATTGGGGGGGGGGGGGGGGGAGGTTCGTTTTCAAGTGTATATCTATTCCACTTAAAAAGGTGGCATCTCAAAATAGTTTTTTTTTTTTGGTTAAATGTATAACTATAAAGAAATTTTGCTAAATTTTCATCCTTTCTCTTTTAGGAGGGGAGATGACAAAAAACACGTTTCGAAGCGTAAGTCGTGTAAGCTGTGCTGATGGCAGTGTGGAACCGGACTTAGCATGTTGCGGGCAGGAAATGCGAAAGTGAAGGCAGTTTGAACTTAAATCCAGGTTTTCGACTGATTTCAATGGTATTTTATTGAAATTTTATTCTTGAGATTTTTATATTAATAAGTGATATGGGATTGTGGGAATTCATTTAAACACAGAGACCAGTGAAGCAGGCCAAACCTGCTAGTATAGTATCCTATCGTGTATAAATATCGTGTCATCCTAAAAAGGTGTTTAATTACACTGTCAACAACACGATCGCCGAAATCCGAACATTATAAATATTGATTATTTGAATTTACTGAACGTCAATAAAATTTATTTATATAAAATTTTGTTTTTATAGAGTGGCCCTGTTAATTAATTATAAATGATAACACTTAATTCCTTCACAAAATGTGTTTTTCGATTTTGTTTTATTTCAAATGGTTTAAGATTTTTCCTTTATATTTCAAAGATAACCTCCAGTACATTTTATTGGAACTTAATTTATTGCTCTTTATGTTAAAACAATATGTTCAGTATAAATTATATGTTTAGTTGTTTTTAACAAATCATACACTGCAAGGAATTTTAAGAACGAAAATTGAATTAGCTTTATTTGAACCAAAAGAAGGTTAAGCTCATATGAAATAATTAATGTTTAGAAATCTTAATGAATCTAAATTATTGTTGTAAAATAATCTTAAATACTATACACAGCTTTTGCAATAAATCTCAATAACATATAGTATTAATTTCATTTCGAGGGAAAGGAAAACTAACTAGTTAAAATTTACCACTTCAACATGTTACCACCTATAAACTATTATGCGACTGAATATTCTGATGCTACTTCTAGAAAAATGTAACTGTTAAAAAAAATATTTTGAAAAGAAATTATTGGTTAATATTTACTATAATAAGATTATTTAAATTTCGACATAATTGAAGCTTACTTTAAATATGAAACTGTGGGTAGAAAAAAGAACAAAAATTAACTTCTCACTTACTTTTTAACGACTTCAAACACAATTAAAAATATTTTGAAATATGACATCCTGTTGTATATGTAAAATCTAAAACTTGTTCTGTTTATTATAGTGCTGAGTCTAGTCTAATTTGTCAGTGTGCTCCACCCGGCGACCCTTTTTAACACATTTTAGTCCAATGACTTTTTCTAACAATTTAAACATTCAGAGGCCTTTAGATACTTTTCTTCCTCACATATAATAGTTTCACAAGTACTACATACAAGTTTAGTAGCAATGACCAGTTATGTTGCTACTACATACAAGTTTAGTAGCAATAGTTTTACAGCATTCCTGAAATAACAAATGCATATAGCTTACATATATACACGTAAAATGGGTCATTTATTTTTGTCACGTACAAAAATGACAACGTAGAAGCCTGCAAATTATGCAAATAAATGCCCTTTTTGAAAGTAGGCTGCTCTTTTTATTGAGCTTCTCCCTGGCGGCCCTTTTATTCTAGAGTCAGCACTATATTATTAAAATTTTCCCCATTATTACATTTCATTATACATAGGTTATTTCCTTCCGATATATTAAAATGAGTTTAGTAATGAACTCAATTGTCATTAAGAGTTTTATGAATAAAGCATGCCAAATTAAAAAATATATAAAATATTTTATGGCAAAAAATGCAAATATGAAATTGTTTAATGTTATATTTCCGTTTCTTATAATAATTTTCTACATTGGGGAGGCGGAGGGGGGCAGCAGTTCAAAGAGGGATAATTCAAATGGGATGACTTAGGCTTCTCTTCCCGAAATCCAATGAAGTGTGACACAAATCAGAGATGCCTGCTGAGGAATAATTAAGTTACACGTCACGAGGGAGAATGCATGACAGGTTAAAGAAAGAAGGAACTTGAAAGATGATATGATTTACTGGAACCAAAAGCTGACACGTCATTTATCTGGATTCAACATTACTTATTCATTTTTGTTAACGATATAACCGGAAATTTATGAAACAATCTATACATAACACTATCTGTTCAACTGTAAATTTTTAATGCAATACATTATTTTTATATAAAATGATAAAATGAGTTTTCCACAAAATATTAGATTGTTTATGAAATAATCAATTCAGATGAAAATCTTATCATTCATAAAAAATTGGCTCTCTTTTAACGGAAAAGTAGAGAAACAATTTTTTTTAGTTCCAGTTTCCGAAACTATGAATTTTGTTGCAATGACAAGTTTTGAGGTTCCTTGAGTAAGAGAATGAACCTTTTTTATCGTGTGATTGATTTCCATCCGCATCACTCAAACACTGATGTTAGGCTACGAGTTTAAAATCGCTATCCTAAATTTTTATCATAAGGGAATATGGGTTGAAATGTTTTATTGAGATCGGTCACCTTATTCGTGTACAAGGGAATTTGATAACATCACGTTTATAAGCGAAATTTCTTATTCATACATTTTAACATCTTTAAACATCACGAAATTAACCTTTCATAGGCATAAAAGCATGTTTCGATATAGAACTTGATGTGCATAAAATAGGGTAAATGTGTAATAAAATGTATTTGGATTATTTTCCTTGTCCTTATATAAAACTTATTTGTCCGATGTCAATAAAAAGGCTCAAATTCAAGCAATATTTCTATAGGATAAACCTTCAGGATGGATTTACCGGGCCACGCCGACCCATTCGGATATATTAGGGCTTATAGTTTTAAATTGTCACTCTGTGTTCTGAATTGGGTTAACGCTCTCTCTCTCTCAATTTAAGTTCACTATTTAATGAGCGTGCAATTTACAGAAAATATACAGGGCAACTTGAAATGAATCGAATAAGTTTTAAAAGAGTGATGTAGAAAATATAGATCTGGATAATTTTAAATAAGTTATTACCGTAAAATACCGTTTAAGCGCCCCCACACCCCACAGTCTACAAGAAAAATCGATATATACTTAGGGAGAAAAGACAAAAAAAATATAGAAACTGATAATCATTTTTCAGGTAAAATTAAATGGCATAAAAAAAAAATGATTTAAAAACAAAACATATATTTTTTAAAGTTAAAACGATTAAAAAAAAAAAAAAAAAAAAAAGCAGACTCTTGGTTAACCAGCAAAATTTAGTAAACATTTTTCCCCTTTCCCAATAAATTGTTTTAAGAAAATGGCCGCTATTTTAGAAAGCTTACGTTTTCCATAAATTCCATTACGCTTTCTAAAATGATCACAGTGTCCCATTTTTACTTCCATTACCCTACTACCGTAGGTAATGGAAGTATATTGTATTCGGTCTGAAAATTCGATGTCGGGTTTTCACCTGATTTACACGTTTTAAGGTCCCCTGAGTCCAAAAAAGTGGTTTTTGGCAATTGGTCAGTGTGTGTGTATGTATGTGTGTGTGTGTGTGTGTATGTATGTGGAGAATCTTCTCGCTATTGTAGCTCAGAAACTAATAAAGATAGAGCTACGAAATTTTAAAATTGAAATTCGTCTGGTGTGCAGATGAAATTTCCAAATTTGGGTGAAAATTGAAAAACCGGAAGTGGGACATCGGAAACCGGAAGTGGGACCGTAAGTCCGTATCTCAAAAACGGCTCTAACGATTTTCTTCAAACTTGCTATATAAACACTCTATTAGATATCCTTTCGAATGATATAGTTGGTTAGTTCAGGAAAATTGATAGGCGTCCTGTATAAATAGCTCAATTTCAGGGCTCGCAAAGGCGTTCCTTTAAAAACGGTTGTACGGATTTTTTTTAAACTCGCCATTTTAACTCACTTTTAAATATACTTTTGTATGTAATTATTGTTTTCCTGTCAATAATTGAGTTTAACCGGAAGTGGGACATCGGAAACCGGAAGTGGGACCGTAAGTCCGTATCTCAAAAACGGCTCTAACGATTTTCTTCAAATTTGCTATATAAACACTCTATTAGATGTCCTTTCGAATGATATAGTTGCTTAGTTCTGGAAAACTGATAGGCGTCCTGTATAAATAGCTCAATTTCAGGTCTCCCAAGGGCGTTCCTTTAAAAACAGCTGTACGGATTTTTTTCAAACTCGCCATATTAACTCACTTTTAAATATCCTTTTGTATGTAATAATTGTTTTCCGGTCAATAATTGATTTTTTGTGAAAGTTGGTATCTCAAAAACGGCTCTAACGATTTTCTCTTTAGTTCACTTTTATGTTTTCTGATCGCATTATATCTCAAAAATGAATAATAGTGGGTAATGGAAGTCGTGTGGTTGTTTCACACCAGATTTTTTATAAAACAAATCAATGTTCATAAAGACTAATCTTATAAAAAATAGGTAACATAGAAAACTGTCTCCTGTTCGGATGGAGTCTCTCGTTGATCGTAAGGGGGCGTTTATTTGGTAGTTTCGGAACAAATGAAACTCATGTGAAAAGTAGGAGGGACGTTTAATCGAAGAGGTCGCTTTGGTGGTATTTTACGAAAATTTTAATATTAGTTTTAAACTATTTATGAATACGTTTTAATTCAGTGGGGTTATAGAAGTTGACAACTACCCCAGAAATACATCTCAGCATAAATCAAACGAAGTTTATTCGCATTTTAAAGTGAGATAATCACACAAAAATTATATTTATTGTTGTTTAATATACTTTGTGTATTAATTCGACAGACGATTAATGGATTTTATACATGATTATATCTGTACTGATAAGTATGAAGGATTTAAGTCCAAAAATGTCAATTTTGAGTTAAGTACATAGACTCAGAAAGAAATTCTCAATCGATTGGTATAAAGGATTTAAATCCATCTCATTTCGTCTTTGAGAAAATCCATTGGTAAAAAAAAGGTTCAAGTCAGAAATTTACCATTCATGTATGGTATAAAATATTTAATTCAATATTTCCCCCGTTATTAAATGAAGATTGATAATCACTGAATGGTATAAAGGGTATAACTCAACGAAATCCCTTTTTCCTAATAGATTCTTCTGATTTGTTTTTAATTAGTTTAACTTTATTTTTCGCCGCCTGAAAAATCAAGAATATGAACTTAAATCCTTTATACTTAGATATATAGTATCAATTATATAAATAAATGTTTTTCATTAGAACAGAAAGCCATCTCATTTTGAAAGGAGTTAATCAAACAGTTTTGTACACGGACATTTCATACAAACATCAAACTAGTAAAACCGGAATGCATGTTATAAGCAGTGGAATCTGTCAAAATATATCAACATTTCCGAAAATGTGGGACGACATTAACTATCATCTTGACGATATATGCTTGCTGCTGGAGATTTACACACACAACATTTACGAAACTTTAGCACTTCTGACAATGAAACTTCAGCACTTTGTTCCGATATTTTCGTATGTTTCCATTAAAAAACATTACGGTTCAAAATTGGGTCATTCTTTTTTGATACATCGTACAGTGTGGGGATATTTTCTCGCTTATCTCGTAATAAACTTTATGCAATAAGCACATCCCTAACCATAATGATCACACTTTAGCAAAGCAATGTAACCAATATATATATTTGTATTTGAAACAATTTAACATTACAATAAAAATTTAAGTAAAAAAACATTTTTAACAGTAGAAACTTTTTATTGTAGAGCTCTGAAAAGCCCGAAATAAAAATTTATTCTTGCAAAGACATGTTACAAAGAAATGAAAGTTTCAACACTAAGAAAATTCTAGAGGGAAATATAGATATTTCACTTTTGCAAAAGATGAAATTTTTTTAATAATCAAAATATTTTAAAAAGCATCCGAAACCAATATTACTAGTTATTAGCTTTTGTAAAATTATTCGTTAAGGCATAAACTTCAAAGGTCTCAAAAGTTCTTTAAAATATTTTGATTATTAAAAAAATTTTCCTCTTGCAACAGTGAAATATATTTCCCTCTAGAATTTTCTTAGTGTTGAAACTTTCTTTTTTTTATATCATGTCTTCACAAGAATAAATTTTTATTTTGTGCTTTTTAGGGCTCCACAATAAAAAGCTTTCTATTAAAAATGTTTTTTTACTTAAATTTTTATTTTGTACTTTTTAGTTACAAAAAAGCTTATAAAAAACTAATAAAAAATTCTTAGGATACTGTGTAGACACTGAAAGATTTACTTTTATCAACTAACACTTTTTCTGTTAATTATTTGCAAAAAATAACTCATTGGACCTTGGGGGATCAAACCCCGACCATCGCGTTACCCACATGATGTTCTAACCAAAGGTCATAGAACATGCTAGAAATATCTAACAAATACACATACAAAAATAATATTGTTCTCGAATGCTTTTTAAAATATTTTGAATATTTATTTCTTTTTATATCTTGCAGAAGTGAAAGATCTATATATTTCTTTAAAATATTCTTATTGTTGAAACTTTTATTCTTTTATAGCATGTCTCTGCAAGATAAAGTTTTATTTAATGCTTTTTAGGGCTCCACAATAAAAAGCTTCCAGTGCATTTTTTTTTTTTTACTTAAATTTTTATTTTGTTCTTTTTACTAATTAAAAAACAGTTTCTTAAAAAATTCTTAGTATACTGTGTAGAAAATGAAATATTTCTTTTATCAATTGACAGCTTTTCAATTAATTATCTGCAAAATTTGACTCACTGGGCCCTTCGAGGATCGAACTCACGACCATCGTGTTACCAACATGATGTTCTAACCAACTGTGTCGAAAAGTATTGCTTACATTTACAAAGTGGAGTCACCTTGTTTTTTAGCGTGATACGAAGACGCGATGACAGAATACAATTTCAATAAAAAACTTCTAAAAGAGACGCCGGATAATTTGATTTTAATCATCTACACTTTTTAAATAATTGATTCCGTATGACTACTATGTATGATAACATTCTTTTACATGCCTCTATTAAAAAAAAAATACTTAAGTTTTACACTTAGGAAAATCTGTGTAATTGTTTACACACAAGTGCACTTAAAATAATGTGACTCCTGAAGCTGTAATGAATTAGAATTCTTTTTTGTGTATCTATAACCAAAGTTTGAGGTCAATGTGATAAAGTGTTTATGCGCTATTTTAATCACTCGCACACACACACACATATATATGCATACACACATGTACATCAATAAAATTAAAATTAAGATACATCAAACATATAGATAACCTCATACCTCATAGTCGGACATTTGCATGATTAAAATACTTTCCTTTGGGCAGGTATATAATTAAAAAGAAAAGAAAATGTAACGAAATCCCTATTTGCATTAACAAAACAAATTTAAAAAACATTGAGCATATAGCTGTGAGAATATGTTGTGAACTTTATAAACACTGACAAAACTTACTTATGTCATTTTTTATAAAGGCATTAATTTTTAAGATATGTCTTTTATTCCATTAATAATTACACCTTTTTTTAAAATTTTTGCTGTAGAATAAATAATATTAATTTTTGTTACATAAAAAAAGGAAAATTGTAAACTTTGCATGAAATGGTATAAAATGATTTTTTAGTCATTATTAATTAAACAAATGAACTAAAAGACAACTTTTAAAAAGTCATTTAACATTGTTCAATTTGTTTTTCTCCATTTTAGTTTAATTAAAAATTTATATCTAGTATAATTTATTTATCCAACTGTACATGTATTTTTTTTTATTTATTAAAGAGAGAGAGAAAGAATTTACACAAAGCTTGCATGATTTGTAAACCGCAAACAATCTTTTTTTTTTTTTTTTTTCCTTAAAATTTTGTAACTAGATTAATTAATGAGTCGCCAGTAAAAAACTCCAGTTTTTTTTTTTTTTTTTTGGTAACACAATTTGTTAAATTATACTGATTAAATTATTTTTTATTTATCATCACTTATGTTTTTATTCTTTTAATGTAACTAATTTATATTTAAATTAATCACGACTTTATTTACTTAAATAAACTGCTGAAAACGGTGGGAAATATCCGAATTTTGGATATAAACTGCTGATGAAGAAATGTTTTGTTGAATGATATGTAGCTTATAGGCGTTTTCAGATATGAAAAAAGAAAATGCAGCAACGAACAGAAAGTAATTAAACTTTAATGATGATATTTCGCGGTAAACAAAATAATGTACAATTCGTGCACATCATATGCCAATAAAAAAAGTAATTTCTCATATAAAAATGGAGTTCCTGTAAGAGGCATTATTATCCCCGGCTGACAGCAACGTCGCACACCTACGAGGCATGGAATTAATGAGGTTATCAAAGAGGGTTTTGGGTAGGATTTTATAGTGTCGTTCAACGGTCATTTTTTTGGACATTAAGTTTCATTCAACCGATATTTTAACGGCTTAAAGTGGATTCCAAACCAATACGAAAACCCATACCTGAACCGGGATTCAAAACTAGCACCTGACAATTGAAGGTCCGTTCGCCAACCACTTATTACCAATGCGTATTCTCTCCCATGGCTGTAGAAGAAAACTCTCCAATTTTTGAATTGCTTCTAGGGGTAACAAGCGACCAACAATCCTTCTCCCTAAAATGTCCAAACATGCATTTTGAACATCACGAATTTAGGGGGGGGGGGGGATGCAAACTCAGAAAACGTAATTTAGAATTTTGATATCTGTAAAGAATTAATATATATGTAAATGGCTAAGAGATTTCTTTGAACTATGTGTGTAGACGCACCGAGTATAAGATCACATGCTAAATAAAAAGTAAAAAAAAAAAAAAAAAAAAAAACGGTTAAATGAATTTAATGTTTTTATTTTTATGTAAAAATAGGATCACGTGCTATCTTTAAAAGAGTGTAAAAATTAAGAGTGTATGGTATGCATGCGGCATCTGTATAAAACGTTTATAAGAAATAGAATAAAGAAAATTTTTATAAGAGAATGTTTAAAGAGAAGCAACTATGTTGGTTACATTTTGTTTTACAGCTTGAGCTTTTGAATTTTAAGTATTATCCAATTCGTATTTTTTGAATACGAAGAAAGGGCCTTGTAACGGCCCTAAGCTGGTCGTCAACAGTATGAGAAGTAATGTCGTATAGAGAAGCCAAAGTCATCAGTGGGTCTGCAACTGAGCAGATGGTTCTCATTCCTCGCATTGACTTACTCAGCTCCGATACAGAACTCCTTTTTAAGATGAGACATAGGCAGTTTCCTGTCAAAGCAGCGTTTGCCATGAGCATCAACAAGTCACAAGGTCACACCTTAGAAAAAGTGGGCATCTATTTTTCGGAACTTATCTTTGGTCATGGTCAACTGTACGTCATATTTTCGAGGGCCAAACGTTCTTCAGATGTTAAGGTGAAAGTTCTCGATACGCCCCAACAGTGACGTCTAATTAAGAAACGCGAAAATGTTATCACCAAAACCGTTCTGTACATATAAGGAAATTTTCAGCTAAACTTTTGTTTGGATAAATTTGGTTAAATAAAGTTTTTATTAGTTCTTTGTACTACAAAAAACTGGTCTGAAATCTTCCTTTATTTCTGTTCGGCGATCTTTTTAGTGATAAGATCTACATTACCTTCATTGATTTCATTAATTAAAAAATTGTTTCGTGAACAAGCTTTGATCTATTGGCACGCAAGCAGCATCAGGCCGAGTTTTGTACATTTCAAGTTTGATTTTGAAATTTTTCCCGCATTCGGAATTCTGTTCGTTTATGGACCGAGGCTTTTCTAGTATATCGAAAACCATAAGAATTGTTGCCTGAATATATATACATTATTGAAAAAAACCTATTATAATTCAATTTATGAATATTAAATGGACATATAATCTTTAAACTGAAACCTACTTCACTGGGGCCGTCAAAGTTACCACGTCCCAAGCACAAAAATCTAAAAAACGAATTGAAATGTGAAAATTTCTTAGTGTGAATACATAACTAACATCAAATATGTTAATTATGTTCTGTTATTATTTCCAACAGAAACTGGTGTTTTGATTCGATGTTAACATGGTGCTATTAAAAAGTTGTCCACAAAACAAAGTAAGCGTAGCTGTCAGTATTATTTAGGTGTTAAAGATGTTCAATTCAATCTTAAAGCATCAAGCTGAATTTAAATCCCAAAGTTTTTTTTTCCTTCTATTGTGCATGTTTTTTTTACAATGCAGGTCACTTATATTTGTTTTATTAATAAATTAACTATTTTTATTGGGATTAAGGGGCATCTAAGGGTAATTAAGAGTCTAAAATGTTACTAAAACTAGTAAAACGACCAAATTGATCAGATTCTCAATTTTTTTTGCTTTCAAGTTCTTCAGTCATTCACCAATGTGGTTAATTAGTACTTTAAAAAAAAATTTTTAAATTTCTTCGACGATTATATTAGAAAATACGATAAAACTGAGAATTTTCCACTAAATGGTCCATTACCGGTCTGTTCACCCTATATTTAAGGCGCACAGACTAGTAATCGATCATTCAGTGGAAGCTAAAATTGAAAAAGACATCACTTTGAATATTTTGAACATGATTTTAGTCGATGCTTAGATTTTATTTTGAATTTATTTTGAGAGGGTGGGAATAGATATTTAGACATTTTTATGTTGTTTCTGTGAGAAGCAAGAGTTTCAGTAAGTTTCTATTAAAATAATTGGGAAAGCAAATTGCTATTAAAATACCCGCGCCAGTCTTAAAGATATTTTTTTAGTAATTTCTATTAGAATATTGGTAGGATCTTATGCAGGTTTTTTAGTATTTTCTGACACGTAATATTTAGGTGAATCGTTTTGATACTCGTTATCCCTTTCTTTCCCCTATAAAACACCGGTCGATGATTTTCGGTTATTATTTCGACTTTTTCTCATTAGGTTCCGTCTTCAACTTAATGATTCAACTAAAATAGCTTCTCGTTTCATAATAAAATCCCATCAATGCAACTATTTTTACTTTCCGAACACTATAGTGAGGAAAGTATTGTAATCATATCAAAAATCCGAATCAGAGATTTTGCTGTTTTTATACGTTTCGAGCTCCCCTGAGTCCGTTTTCACTATTTTTACGATGATGTATGTCTGTGAGTGAACACGCTAGCGTCTAAACGCTTTGTTCGAATAAGCTGAAAGTTGGTACGTATAGTGTAAGTCACCATAGTACGAACCCTATAGATTTTGGGGAATCTAGCACTTATAGTTTTCTTACAGGGACACAAAGAAAAATTCTTTATCATTATGGTCTATGGGACCAAAATCCTAAAAGTGCGATAGCATCTAAACGCCTTCTTTAATTGAGCAAAAAATTTATACACATATTATAGGTCACAGTTGCACGAACTGTATGGAGTTTGGAGAATCTGGCACTTATAGTTTTTTACAGGGGTACAAAGAAAAATTCTTTATCATTATGGCCTATGGGACCAAATTTTAAAAAGTGCGATAATGTCAAAATGCCTTATTAAACTGAGAAAATAATTTATACACATATTATAAGTAATAGTTGCATGGAATGCATAGAGTTTGGTGAATCTAGATCTTATACTTTTTTTACAGGGACACAAAGAAAAATTCTTTATCATTACGGCCTATGGGACTAAATTTTAAAAAGTGCGGTAGCGTCTAAACGCCTTATTCAATTGAACAAAATAATTACACGCATTATATAGGTCACAGTTTCACGATCTATATAGGTTTTGGTGAATCTAGCACTTCTAGCTTTTTTACAGGGACACAACAAATAATTCTGTATCATTATGGCGTATGGGGTGAAAGTATTTAAAGTACGATAGCATCTAAATGCCTAATCCGTTTGAGTGGAAAATTTATATACGTGTTATAGGTCACCATCACAGAAACTGTATGGATTTTGGTGACTCTAGCACTTAACGAGTTTTACGGGAACACAATTAAAAATTGTTCATCATTAAGACCTATAGACTCAAATTATTTAAAGTGCGACAGCGACTAAACTCCTTATTCAAATGAACTGAAAATTTATATACATGTTATACGTCACCGTCACACGAACTTTATGAACTTTAGAGAATCTATCACTTATGGTTCCTTTTACAGGGACAAAATGCAAATTTCTTTATAATTGTGGCATAACTTTAAAGTGCGAAAGCGTCTAAATGCCTTATCCAATGGAGCTGAAAATTTATATGAATATTATAAATCACTGTTGCACTAACTATAAGCATTTTGGTGAATCTAGCATTTGTAGGTTTTTACAGGGACACAAGGAATTATTCTTTATCATTATGATCTACGTGTTTGGTAAAATAGCGTTAAATTAAACATCGTGTACTATATAAAGAAAAATACCCAAACACCCTATTATAATTTTCTCTTTCGTTTATTTAACAACTCCTTTATGTACAAAACCGTTAATTACTCAATGTTCGGAAAGTCGAGTGGAGTCACTCCATATATATATATAATTTTTTTTGATGAAAACAATTAGTAGAAAAGAAATATCTTAGTGAAAAATTCAAGAATAAAAGTCTAAACCTCTTCTTGGTGTAATAAATGGATTGCTTCCTTTTTTACATTTATAATAGGGTAAGATCATCGGACGAAGAGGTTTTCTGTCTACGGGATATTTGGATGATAAAGATCTCCATTTCCTTTGACACGACATGGGGTGGATCCATAAAGATAATGTTGCACATATAAGAAGACACTTTCAGCGTCTGCCATCTACTTTCGAATAGAGATAAAATTCTTTTTTTTCAGATCAGATAGACAAAGTATTTCTTTTAGATTTCTCAGTATGAAATCTGGTTTATGTTTAAGACACATTACTTCCAAAAATATAAATTTTCTTCTATCAATATAATTTCATTATTGAAAAAAAAGTGAATTCGACATTGCATTTTTTTTTTTCTTTTTCTTTTCTTTTTTTTTTTTTTTTTTTTTTTGAATCGTTTATGATCTTTGATCTTTCGTACATTAATTTATGAGAAATTCCCCATTGTTTCACAACATGATATTATATAAAAAAATAAATACAAAATAATTTACATTTTTTTTTTTTTTTTTTTTTTTTTTGGTGGGGGGGGGGGGGAGGGACATAATATGAAAAAAAAAGAAAGAAAAAGTTGAACATTTTTACATTTGACAAAATACGTTTCAATATACTTGTAATTTTAAAAGTATGCCATCAATTTTAATATTAGCATAAAAATGAGGAGGGAATCTGTTTCTTATGTATTTAAACAAAACATTGTGAAAGACATTTTATCAAGGGGGGGAAAAAAAGTCGAAATTATTGCTTGCATAAATAATAATAATAATAAATAAATAAAATATAATTTGACATTTTTGAAAAGTAAAAAATATGTATTTTAATAAAAACAGCAAACATTTCTGACTTCATTGGATTCACAACAAATTTCCTGAACTGAAATGTAAAACATAGAATAATTTTATTTTTGAAGAAAAGTTTATTTCGTTAGAAAAATTTAAATTTTTCTTTCAGAGTGTGCACCTTTCTTGGGACATCCAGTTTAATCAACATTTAAATGGAAAATTATTCAGTCTCGAATTAAAATTTTTTGCTGGGGTAAAGTAAATCAATTTTAATTCTGGTGAAACTCTGACGTTATTCAGAAAACATAATTTGCAATGTCTGTATAAAATTTTATAAAGTTTTCGTAAATTTATTTTTAAACGAATTTTCTTTTTATCTTTAAACTAGATATAGTACATATTTTTTAATAACTAACATATTTTATTGTTTCTCACATTTAAAATTACGCTTAATTTACTGCATCTTAGGTTTTCATTGAGGTTCAAAAGGTGCTAAATTAGAACATTTTCCCACAATAGTTATCAGTGATTATAAAAGAGTATTACAATTCCCAAACGGTAATGTGAAGGTCATCCGCAGTTGGTAATAATTTAACATCTGTGGGTGCTAGTAGTGAAACTAATCAGTTTTGAATAAATAATATTCATTTTAATACGGGATACAGTAAATAAAAGTGGCTTCAGATTACGATTTGCTATTGGATCTTTTCACGTGAACTTATGTATCAATATGAAAGGAAGTTCTTAGAGGCAGCTGAAGCAAGTTGAAGTTGTTGTGGCTGTAAGGTGGCTCAATTTCCCTCATCCAATTTTATTAAAAGGTGTCAATGTTTTTTTTTTTTTTTTTTTTTTTTTCCATCGGTATCTTCTTGTTTTTTAAATACAATTAAATAAACACGTATGTATGAACGTTAAAGTTTAATTAACACAAATTCAATAAAATGCTACAATAACATTTACATGTTTATCATATGATAAAATTGGAATTTTTAGCTAGCAGACAATGGCAAGCAGACCCTTATAACCACTTTTCTCACTTTAATAATAACCAGTGGCTGTTAGACCGCTACTTGTTACCTTAGTTGCCACTTTTTACCCATTTTTTCCTAAACTATATTAAAATTTGTGTATACGGAATAGTGGACAAAAATAAAGTCTTGAATGAAAATTTGAGTAATAATTTTTTTTATAAGAGTAATAATTTCAATAAAGCCTATTAGAAAGTAAATTGAAGATATAGAATTCAGTAATCTTATTGCATATATCGATCACTGATCGGCGGAGCTGATTCTAAGCATTTTGACGATTACAGATTTTAAATATTTTATTAAAGCAAAACGGACGCATATATTAATAATTACTAATTACCGTTTGTTGGTTGGTTTGTTTTTTATGGCGCAAGATCCATACGTTACCGTCTAGATTTACCGTTTGAAGAGACAAGTTCGTGATGTTTTTATTTTCCGTCTTCTTCCTCTTGAAGCAAGTTTAAAACTTTAAAACTTTAAAGTTTAAAACTTTAAGAGCGGACAATACCTAATCTCAGCGACAGCCGTGGCCCATGTTATTATTTGGAAAAATTTGTTTCCACAATTACACATTACTTAATGTATTTTTTAAAAATCCATGTTCACATTTAGAAAATTAACTGAAACTCGATGATAAAACTGTCCAGGGTTTCTTAAAACCTCCTAACCCTGTAAACCATGTCAAGATAACTACCAAGTTGGATCTTGCCGAACCATTTCTTAAGAGCCAACTGCCTCAAAGCAGCTTAAAGATCCTTATCTCGAGACCATCTACACCCCGAGCCTGAATGGCTATAGATTTACACTGATGGTTCGGTTCTTTGACGGAACTCTCACCGAATGTCGGAGCAGGGATATTTTCTTCCATCTTTTATTTTTTAGTGCCTATTGGAAAACAAAAAACCGCCTTTGATGGCGAGGTTATGGCTATCTCTGTGGCACTGGAGCAACTTGTCCCCAGACACCTTTCCAATAAGGTGGTTATTCTGTCCAACTCTAAGACTGCCATTCAGGCTATCGGATCTAGGGAAATACCTACCTCTAAGAATATAGTAGATTGTCGGGCTCTCTTGGAGAATGTGAGAATTGAGGGGCGACAAATAACACTCTAATGGATCCCGGGACATTGTGATATTTTCGGTAACGAACTGTCCAACATGCTGGCTAAGAAGGGCACCCAAATAATTCAGCAACCAAATACTTATAAGTCCTTCCATTCCACAAAACTTTACATAAAAAATCTAATGAGACAAAACTGGAAGGCATTGCTCTCGTGTTTCTTCAAGAAGTTGAAGGAACAACTTGGAGCAGGGTGATAAACCCCACGAAAAAGCTGTGGCGGAATTTACACTTGCGGTGGGCCATGACTGTCTGGCGGCCCACCTTTATTGTTTTGTGATTTTCATGAGTCCAAATTGCCCTCTTTGTGGGAAAGATGAAGTTATGGACAGGGATTATTTGTTGGGATGCTCGGCTCTGCAAGGGGACTCCGTGGAGTGGCAGACACCTGCTGATGAGACATTGACTTTTTCCTCTTTCTATATTTCTTTTCATGTTATTCACGTTTCTGTTATTTTGTAAGAGTTTGTCATTTTCTCAAGCCTATGGAAATTAAAAAAAAAAAAAATATTAGGAAAATTAACAATTGTACATTTTCCAAATTTTTTTTTTTCACTAAGTGCTTTTTCTTTTCCTTTTTTAGCCGCAAAATTTAAAAACTTAATTTTTGAAAAATGGGTACTATTATAACAATTATCAATCATTTAAAAATATACATTAGTTAGCGACTCATTGTGGAAACAAATTTCCCCATAGAATAACATGGGCGACGGCTGTCCGAGAGATTAGGTATTGTCCGCTCTTAAGAAGTTTTTATGTATTTATTTTAGCCCGCTCTCTTAAATAATTACGATATTTTAATAATTATCGCTAAAGAAAATTATGTGTGTGTGAGCTTTAAACGATTCATTCAACATGTCTGTTGCTGGTTCTTTGCACGTTAAACATTAACAAAAGCAATTGCACCAAGTAGGGTAAAAACACCAACAGTTGTAAAGACTACTGGCTGATGATTTAACTATGAAAACAAACATTCTCGCATAGGCTCTAGGAATGTTCAGGGTTGGTTTTACAACCCACTATTATAAATTTCTTAAACACCAATATTATACCAATAAGCCATCAGTTTTAAAATAAAACTAGTTTGTCTGAAAAGAAGAAAAAGATGCAATTTCCTTATAGTTTTACCATGTTAATTGCCAAGCTACAAGATAACTCTCAGCTTAATTATAAATTATCTTGCTGCTTGGATATCAACGCGTTAAATAAGGAAACAATTTTGTTTTGTTTTGTTTTGGCTCTGCTTATTTTAAACTTATTTGACGTAGCTTTGCTTTTATATGACTAAAATAGGCTTTTATACGCAAAACGCAAAACTCAAATATTTTTCCAAATTTTCTATTTTGTATTGAAGTATAATATTTTTATGAGTGGTACATGAAACGGGTACAACAAAACTTTATTCCGATCAAAAGTAATGAACAACCCCTGTCAACTATTGGCTCATGCTGACTTTTAAGGCCCGACTTTTAAGTAATAAACACAGATCAGTATTCTCCCAAATTCAGAATATCGAATGAATAGTATTCGCCAAAATTGATCAAATTGCTTCAATATAGTCACATTAAAGTTTTTTTTTTTTTTTTTCAAAATTTTAGAGGACATTTGAATTATTATTATTATTGAAATGCAAATATCTCTTCTAAAAATCCTCGCAAACACCTATAGAATATTACATATTTTGTACAATTATCTTAATTTAAAAAAATGAACTTCATTTCCTCTTACATTTATCTAGATAAAAATTTCGGCTAAAGTAATGTGTTATTTTTACTTGTTTGTTTATTTAAGAGAAGAAAAAAAAAATTAAATCCCAATTGAAGTCAGGATGCGAGTAAAAAGAGCTTATTTTAATCCGAAACACTATCAAATGTACTCTTGTTGTTGAAATAAATTGGCTTAAGTGTCACTACGCGAGTTGTTTGGCGAAAATAACAAGGCTTATTTGAAATTAAAGCAGATTTTCACTTCTTCACGAATCCCATTAGCATTGAATTTAGTCTAGTTCTATTTTAAGTACGAATTTAAACCAATAAATGGTTCTTTAGAAAATAAAAGACTTCAAATATTTTTTTAGCATTTTCTCTTTCTTTTCTCTTTTTTTTTTTTTAGGACGGAGGACTATTAGTCTCAATCTACGGATTTTTACGATACCAGTTTTACGACAGTTGGACATTTATCGAAATCAAAAATTTATCAAAAATATAATTGAATAATTTGAAAGTGATGTTGTAATTTGAAAAAAAAAAAAAAAAAAAACCTAATAGTTCTCAGTACTAAACTAAATTCCGCTTTTGGCAGAATTTTGAAAGAAAAAGAAAAGAAAACTAATAATAATCAGTATCGAAAAAGTTGATGGATCCCTTTTTAGACAAAAATACATAATTCATATATATATATATATATATATATATATACATAATTCATATATAAATATAGATATATATATATATATATATACATAATTCATATATATATATCAGAAAGATAACCTATACATTTCACTGATAATCACAATTCTCCAAGATAAAATGCTAATGTAGTCAACAGCTTTAATCCTTTTAATTAAAATCGAATATAAAATGCTACTTTGTAAAAATAGAAATTGAACTAACAGATTACGATCTCTTAAATAAAATTTTTCTCTGATGATCCGCTCTTTCCCATGGACTCAACATTGCAGAAAGAAAACGGATTTAACTATTTTGTTTAAACAAGGGATAAAGGATTTTGAAGTATCCAAGACGATCTAATAGACTGTAAACTCTAGAGTTTTCATGGGTAACCCCCTTTCCTCTCAGGGAAGAAAACATTAGAAAAAGACAAAATGTGAATGAAAACGTCAATAGAAGGTTTCGATGTATTACAAAATCAGTGTCCTTAGGTTCTGATGCCTGTGAAAATTAGTTTTCACTGATGATCATTTATTCATAAAATTTTCTTCCTGGGCGGAAAAATAGGGCAAAAAGTAAGTCTTTCAATCTCAAGATCTCAGATTTCAAAAATACCTATCTAAATGTTTGAATCTGAAGCATGTAAAAAAAAGTTTTAAAAACATTCTACAAAAAATTAATCATTTATTCATAAAAAAGTTGTTGAATGTCTGAAACATCGTGCAAAATGATATAAAATTTTTTTTCGCAGTATTCAAATTTTCAGTTTAGATGGAAATTTTAAAAATCTTTTAATTTTATTGTAACAAAGTCTGACTCATAAATAGTTTTAATTCTCACAAATTGCGTCTATGTAAACTGTTTACGCTAAGAAAGATTTTCTTTTCTTTCTTTCTTTATTCTTTTTTTTTTTTTTTTTTTTTTTTTTTATAAATTAAACTTTCGTGTGAAAACATCACTTAATATCGCCCTTTGTTGGGAATTTTATAAACATATTGTGTTAACTCTAATGTTACAATGCAGCAACCGTCAATAGAATTAGCTTTCAAAGATTACTGTAGAAGTAACTGACTTTTTGGTATGTTGCAGAAACGCAACACGGCGATAACTAAGGGTTGAAACTAAAATGGAGAAAGTTGAAATAGAAAAGCTGCAAAAAGTAAACAATTTTACACAAATAATAGAAAATAAAATTGGATAGGCGCAATAATAATGTAATACACTCAGTGAATTAAAAATTTGTTTTTATTAATATATATATATATATATATATATACACTATATATTAGCAGGTGAAATGTCTACAAGGTGACATTTCGAATAAAGAAGAGCGAATTTAACAGCTGGTATGGCCGATGTGGAATTAAAAACTAATCAAATGTTCAAACTGTTTACTTATTCCGTAAGGGTTATTTTCTTTATTTTATTTTCAGTTTTTTTTTTTTTTTTTTTTTTTTTTTTTTTTAATGCAAAAGCGATACCCAATGGACATTTTTGAACTAAACCGTTTTTTACGAAATTCCTTGAATGCATTGAATGGACTTCCCCTATACCAAATTTGTCATAAATCTGTTCGCTTGTTTTAACGCAAAATACTGCTTATATCAGAATTTTAATTATAATGAACCTCGATACATAAAATACATATACATGCATAAAATACAGCTCCGTTAGTCTTCAGGAGAACAAGATACTCGACGTTTATCCCTACACCAACCTTTTTCGCTATTTTATACTCTAGGAATTTATGTAAATTAGATTAATTTTAAGTACATCCATTTTAAAGCAGCTTTTAAGTCGTCGCATAAATATTTTTTTTTGGTTTTATGTTCTGACTTATATTCCCCCCCCCCCCCCAAAAAAAAAAAAAAAAAAAGTCTTTAATCTAAAAATATTTACTCAGAAAATACCCATGTCCTAAAAATTCAAAAATATCAACTATGTTACTCGAATCATACAACCGTTTATCCCTGTATTTTTCAGGTGTTTGATTGATTCATGTATCTATACATTTTCTTTTTCTAATAATGATTGAAATTTTTTATGCAATTAAAGTAAATATTCCTACATAAAATCTAAATTTAAAAAATAAAACAAAGTGTATTGATCCTAGGTATATTTATCTGTGTTATTATTTTAAAATTAGAAATATGCATGCACAGTACGGTAATAAAATTCTGCAATTACAAGAAGGCGTTATTCTTCTTATATACACAGTCAGAAAAAAATAAGTCAGATTACGGACAACGCCCGGCAACAGAAATTTCAGGCAAAGCCCATTTAAAAAATAAACAACATTTGGACCCTAAAGGATGTATTCTTGGGTAATTTTATATTGCGACAAACATTCAACTTTGTATTAAATTAGGAAAACAATAGCTCTTCCACATCAATCGCTATTCGATAAATAAACTCTCTCAACCGATAAAACTACAATTATATTTTCAGCTTCAAGTACGAAATGATTTTCATAGGACGTCACTGAAAAGTTAACACTTAAGGGATCTGACCGTAAAAATATAGTTTGATGGTAAATATGAGCCAATTACGTAGATGAACGGTTTTTGCCAGTAAAAAAAAAGGCCAGTATTGCTGAATTATACTGTCATGATATCAGTTTACGGGCTTTGACCGTTTAGCTTGCAAAACGGTCATTTCCCTTAAAATTATACGATCAAATCTCGTGATTTTAATTTTTTTTCTTTTTTTAAACAGTGTTAGATACTTATACATTTTTTAGGCGTACATGAATTTTTATTGATGTAATGGGGATATACAATATGAATATGGGGATATACAATATGTTTCAGAATGTAAGAAACACATTTTACTATATTCATATGTAAAATTATCAATTTAATGCCATTCTAAAAGAAGACCTTTTGCACTATTTTAGAAAATATATTTATGAGAAAGAGTATGCTCGTTAACGTAACTCAAAGAAAAGTAATTCAAATTCACAAACTCCTAATTTAAATTTATTATGAATTCAAAACTGTTGGAAGTTTTTGATTAAAGAAAGAAAGATGTTCTTTTTAAAATCATCTCAAATCCATCTCAGTGTCCCTTTTATTACTTTTTTCCTCTTTAAAGAAATGTTCCTTTATTCTCTCGGATGAATAAAAGAAATTTATTTCTCAGAGAAAGATTAATTGAGTGAAAGATAATCATTCTTATGATTCATTTTCCATTTCCATCAGTTTTAACTGATGCAAATATTTAAGATGTACTTTGTCTTCCCTATTCCCTATTCATCAGAAAATCGATGTCAAATATCTTTTCTCTAAAATAGTTTAGTTTGACGAAAGGAAAGAAATACAAATTACAAAATTAATTTATAATCGGAAATGATATTTTCAACAATTTTAAGAAATGTTACAAAGTTTTAATTTTTACTTTCTTCTACACACACACATATATATATATATATATATATATATATAGAGAGAGAGAGAGAGAGAGAGAGAGGAAGTATTGGATTCGTGAAAATTTTCGAGCTCTCCAGTTTTCGATAGATTTACACGTTTTCGGGTTTCCCGAACACTATTTGTCTGTTTTTAGAAAATGTCTGTCTGTCTGTCAGTCTCTCTCTGTGTGTGTGTGTATCACAAATATTGTGGACGCTGTAACTCACGAACCACTGAACGAAATTGAACCAAGCTTGGTATTTAGTAGGACTTTGAGATGAACTGATGATGATTAGATTTGGGGAACAATTTCTCAACAGGTGGCGCTGTGATAGCAGAATATCATACACTATGATTTTTCCATAGACTCCATAGATTTTTCATAAGTTATTTGGAATTTACGATTTACTTAACCTGTCAGAATAAGGCAAAATTGAGCATAAACTTCCATTTTGAGGATCATAAATACATTAGACAACTTCAAAATTATTCATAGATTCAGTTCATATTTAATAGAAATATGAATTTTGAGGATTATTGCATTGGAAATAGTGGCATGAAAACTAAACAACGGAATGGACCCTGATAAAATAAATTAATAGATTAGAATAAGATAAATATATCGAATTGAACGGTGGATAGCCTATTAGGCGGGGATTTCATTCTGTCACTGTATCAAGCTTTGGTCAAATTCATTTCTTTTAACATGATTATAATATGTCTCGCACTAGAAATTTATGAGAATATACATATGATGGGGGAACTGAGCAGAGTCCACCTACACCAACTACTTTCTATGCGGCATGAGAAGCGTTATCCAAATCTGAATTATTATTATTATTATTATTATTATTTTCATATTTCTTGCTTTAGATTCGCATACACCAAATTTTAAATTCACACTTCTACTAAAACGTAATCTACGTAGGTCAAAACACGGTAACTTTAAATATAATCAACCTGTATAAGGAAAAATTTATTGGTATATTTTTCATTTTTATAAATGATTTTGTCTTACGAAAAGAGGAAGTGGCGAGTTTCTGCTTAAATAAATTTTCATACATACTCTTTACTGTGTTTCCTCTGTTCTATACGTCGGAGAAACCGAGAAAACAAAAATATTTCTACGAAAAACAGATTTATTTGTCTGATTTTCTATCTAATACCCTCGCAAGAGAATTGGCAGAAGTAAAAATGTGGGAATTTTGAGTTTATTTATTTGAAAATGTGTATGAAGTGCCACAACGTGCACGAAAAGCGTCACACCTCTGTTTTGTTATTTATCTTTCTAAGCGGTTGTTGCATCCATTTATTTGTATGGTAGTAAATGCTTTATCGTTATCTTTAAATTTTCTTAAATGCTGCATTTTTGAATGTATAACTTTTTATTTCTTTCTGGGCTACGGTATAATAAGATATGTACATAAACCAAGTATTAAAGATATTTTTAAAACTAATTGCCTATATAATAATAATTCTAAGTGTATAAGCCGTTTAAATATTCAAAAATAAATATTCATATCAGAGGAATAGTTAATTTAGGTAGTAAGCAAACAGTATCAAAATGCACAAAAATCATAATTATTAGTTTAAAAACACTGTAACAAAAATGCTTAATAAAATGCGATAAATTACATATATATATTTTTTCTATCAATTACATTTTTTATATATATTTTTTCTGTTCTAGATGGATATAATATATTTTCTACATTATATTAAATTACCTAATTATAAAACGTAAAAATATTGTAATAGAAATATTTTCTTTTCCGGAAAGAAAAGAAATCTATATTATTTTTAAACGTGAAGAGAGACATATTTAAGATTCAAATATGTTGAACAGAAAAGATAAGTATTATTACAAAAAGACGAAGAAAAATAAAATAATTCGAATTCAAAAATGTGGTTTTCGATTTTAGTTTTTACTTTAAATTAGGATTCCAAGAATTCAAACATTCATTAAAAATTTAAAAGAATTTTTTTTTTTATTAAAAATGAAACTATTAGGAAAAATCATGTATATTACTTTTATAAAATACTCATTACATACTTTTTTCTTGTGAGACATTTATCTATAGATTAGCCATTAAAAAGAAACAGAAAAATTAATTTACTTTTTAAAGAACAATTTTCAATTTATTTGAATAAAAAAATAATGAATTTCATATGTATAAGAAAAGATTCAAGTTATCTTACACTGTTTTCTGAGAAAGATGAATTATTTTCAATGCATTTTTTCACGTATGAGATTAATTTGAAGGAGAATAAGTTTAATTTAAAACTACGTCTATTCAGCGTATAATATTTTTAATATCTTCAAATATTTAACTCAATATTTATAAATAATAATTTTGGTTGTCATATTTAAATACACACACACACACACACCCATATATATATATATATATATATATATATATATATATATATATATCGAATAAGTACAAGGACTTCTCAGACTATACGTCTTATTTATATGCTTTCAAGAAATTAATTTCGCAATTGGCTTAGATACAAATTCATTAAATATGTCAGTGACACAGAATACAAAAATAGCAAAACTCTGATTGGCTACTCGGTTCAATATTACTTATGCACTGATCAATATTAGGTTGATTTCTTTAGAAATCGACCTATTGCAATCACTTCGTTTATCTATATATTGTAACGGCCACCCTTCATAATTTATATTATAAACTGTCCTTGACTTCCTTTTATCACATTACAGATTATTAAGCACTTGAAAACAATAAATTAGTTTTTCGATTTCAAAATTCTGACAGCCTCCGAATTTATTATACTTTTATTTCATATAAATAGATGTCGTTTATTGAAGAGCGACAGTTTTGAAGTATGGGATGATTATTACGAGGTAATCATGACACATTTAAAGTGAAATGTATTTACAATATAACTCTTAGAAATGATATAATTTAATTATACGGCTATAATGGATAAATTATCCTGTTGACACATTTATTTATCATTAGCCGTTCGATGCTTAAATGACTTTCCTGGTTTTAAAAGAAAAAATAAAGGGTTAGAACAAACTCTTTGTCTTTGTGTTCTGACAAATCAAGAACTCAAAAAATGACGTCAGATGAACAATATTAACTTTTAATAACCAATCAAACTGGAAGAGGCGTGTTTTTCTGACCCCCTTCATCCTGAAGATGAAAATGTTGGAGAGAAGAGAAGAGAGTTTTTGAAAGGACTTCGGTCCGGAAAGACTTCTTAAAATTATTATTGTGAAGAGACACCTGTCTCGGAATCCCGGAAAATTGGGATATTCCCTCATCATGAGGTGTGCAACGATAGTGTTGCTGTGATTTAACTAGAGACAAGAGTCTCTGAAATATGTGAATCTTCTGCATAATTTTTTATATATTTTTTGCTGTATATATTCACCTGTAAATAATAATCATCATTAAAAGTTAAATAAAATTCATTTTAGAATTTGAATCATAAGAAGGTGAAAATATATTTTGTCTGGCCACCTAACAGACCAAATCGTTACAGCAATATATATATAATTATTGGTGGCACCGCTGTGGATGCCTATTGTTCTCATTGAGACTGGTGAAAAAAAAATCGGTGATCTTGACGCAACGTCGAATGTCGAATGCTTCATTTCAAGAAGTGTGTTACATGTGTGTGAAAAATATTCTGAGTAGTGATCCGTGTTTTTTGGAAGAATTCTTTCTTCGTAGTGGAGGTAAGCTTGATTTTGAGCATTAGAGGCAACTTTTGTATTGAATAAATGTAAAATTAACTTATTTATAATAATAATTTCCTGTTTGAAAAAAAAATTATATGATTTTTTTCATATTTGAATTTTTACAGGTGTTTATTAAAATATGTAATTTACATTAAGAAAAATAATTTAGAGAATATATTTTTAATTGTTTTGTTTTAAAGAAATTTTATTTTTACTTCTCTGATGAAATAATTTGTTGTGGTTTTAAAATATTAAATATTACGAAATATTTGATTTTTTTTTAATAGAAATAACATTACTGGTAAAATATTTTTAAATTCTTTGAAATGATTTTTACATTTTGATAATTTATTTATTGATTTAACAATTTTTGAAAAAAAAAAATGTTTGCTCTAAGATTTTGAAATTTTAAAGATTAAATATTATCATTGCTTAGATGATCATTTTACATATGCTACTGTACAATGAAAGATTTTTTTTTTTCACTCTGCTGTATTTTTGTTCTGTTGCATTAAATAATGTTCAGGGTGTTATTCTAGAAATATTCAGAGTATTTTGAAATTAGTTATTCTCAGAAACGTTAGTGTTAATTTAAGGATTATGGCTTTCTTAGCCAAACACCGTAAAGCAGATTTATACACCTTAGCATGCGAGTTGAGTGTACAGGTGGAAGAATCGGATAAGATTGTAGATTTATGCAAAAAGATTAAAGAGAGTCCAGTATTTGAGGAAGAATTTGTAAAGAATTGTCTGGAGACGATAGTTGAACAGCGCAAATCAGAAAAGTTAGAATTAGAAAAAAAGTTACAATTGGAAAGAGAAGAGACAGAAAAAAAGTTAGAATGGGAAAAGGAAGAGAGAGAACGAAATAGGATATTCGAATTGGAGAAATTAAAAATTACTAATACGGTAGAAACCGCAAAGGTGACTCCGGCACGAAGTGAAAGTGTTAGGCCTCGTCAAAATTTTATTAACTTCATGCCTAAATATGAAGAAGAAGCTACAGATATTTCATTATATCTAACTATGTTCGAACGCCAAGCGCGTGCCGCTGAATTAGAGGAAAAAGACTGGGTTCTTCAACTAATTTCACTTTTGCCGATCGAATTAGCTCAAATGATTGTCAAAGAGCCAGAAGAAAGGGCCAAAGAATATAGCCATATAAAAGAAATTTTATTAGAAAGATTTAAAATGAAACCTGAAGCGTTTCGCACTAAATTTACCCAACATCAAAAAAAGTCGGGAGCTCTGTGGAAAGAGCTCGTATTTGAATTGCGAAATTATTTAGATGGATGGTTAGAAGGTGTAGGCGTAACAAATTTTGAGGAATTAAAGGGATTGATGGTTAGTGACCAAATAAAAAGACGAGTACCGCCGGAAATTAAAGACCATTTTATAGATCAGTGGGGAAGTTTAGTTGACCCAGCTGAATTGTCAAGTAAATTAGACGAATACGAAGCCGTACGAAATAATACTAAAAAACAGATTCCTTATAGAAGTTTTGAAAAGCCAAAACCTCAGTTACCTAAGAAGGAAAAATCAGAGACAAAATTCGAAAGAAATAATTCGGGTTCTACGTTATGGAAAAATAGCGCTCCGCGAGGAAATTGGCGAAAGGATTTTGAAAAGCCTAAATTAGCAGCCTGTTATATCTGCCATGCTACAGATCATTTGCGCCCAAATTGCCCGCAATTGAAAAAGAAAGAAACTTCAGAGCGCGTAAATCACATAGGTGGTGAAAAATCGGTGAATGAACTCTTTGCTCCTCACATGAGCAGAGCACAAATAAACGGAGTAGAGATGGATATTTTAAGAGATTCAGGTAGTTCAATAGACCTCGTCGCACGAAACCATGTAAAAACAATAGATTTTACCGGAGAAAGTGTGTGGCTAAAACAACCTTTAGATAGGGTTTTTAAATCATTACCGCTAGCAAAAATTATTTTACAAAGTCCTCGATTTGGAGAAGTTATAACAAAGGCAGCCGTTATGGAAGCAGACTTAGATAACGGAGTTTATCTTCTAGGGAATCGAACAGCAGAATTAATCGAAAAGAATTTACGAAATCCGAATTTTCAGATAAGAGCAGTGATGACACGTAGTAAAACAAAAGTAAACGAAAAGCGAGAAAAATCGGTCGAAAAAATATCTCCCGCGAAACTTGATGAGGAACAGGAGCAAGGGATTAAATTTAAGAAAGACGTTGAGAGTGAGTTTTCTCTTCCCTTAGCTGACCCACTCTGTAAAGATATTTTAGAAATATCTCCAGCAAAGTTATCGGAAATGCAAAAAAGTTGTAGTACTCTGGAAGATTGCTGGGAGAAATGTAAAGACAAAAAAGGTGATTTTGTGCAGTGCGAAGAATTGTTATTTAGGAAAGTACAAGATCATTTTGGAAACAGTCGATTGCAATTGCTAATTCCTCTGAAACTACGACAGAAAATTCTCTCTTTGGTTCACGAGAATGTTTCAGGGCATTTAGGGAATACAAAAACAAAAGATCGTTTATTAAGGCATTTCTTTTGGCCAAATTGCATAAAGGATACGGAGGAATATGTTAAAAGCTGCGATCCATGTCAAAGGATAGGGAAAGCACGAGAACGAAAAAGGGCTCCGCTTAAAATTGTCCCTATTGTTGCAGAAATATTTTCGAAAATTAATATTGATTGTGTAGGGCCACTCCCTATGAGCTCCAAAAATAATAAGTATCTATTGACAGCTATTTGCATGTCATCTAAGTATCCAGAAGCTATTCCTGTGCCGGATATTAGATCGACGTCAATAATAGAGGCGTTACTAATGGTATTTAGCAGAATTGGTTTTCCCCGTGAAATTCAGTGTGACTTAGGGACCTCTTTTACTAGCCAATTAACTACAGAATTCCTCGAACGTTTCGGTATTCGAATTACTCATTCCTCCGTTGCTCATCCGCAAACCAATCCAGTTGAAAGATTTCACAGAACTTTAAAAAGAATTTTAAAAGTTTTATGTCTTGAATCGGGGAAAGATTGGGAAGAAAATCTCCCTGCGGCTTTGTTTTCGCTGCGTACTGTAACCCACGAGAGTACCGGATTTACCCCCGCTGAACTTGTCCATGGGAAAAATTTACGCACTCCGGAAGTGTTGCTTTATGAACATTGGGTGACACCTCAAGATTCCGATACTGCCGTAACAGAGTATGTTTTTGAGCTTATAAATAGGATGAAAAATTGTCGCGATTTAGCGGTTGAAAAAATGCGGGAAACACAAGAAAAACGGAAAACGTGGTACGATCGAAACGCGGTGATGCGAAAATTTCAGGTTGGGGATAAAGTGTTAGTCTTAGCAACTTCCAAAGCAAATAAGTTTGCGGTTCAGTGGACAGGCCCTGGTGTTATCGAGAGCCAAATTTCAGAGACAAATTATATTGTCAGGATGGAAGAAAAGAAAGATAAAACGCAGGTTTACCATGTAAATTTATTGAAACCCTACTATCAACGTCCTGAAAGAGTTAATTTTTTATTTAATGATGATTCTAAGGAAACTGACTCTGACTTAGACATGGATATTTTATATCCTGTTTCAGACCCAAATCTGTTCGATTTTTCCGAAATTATTAGAGATAGCACATTAAGCGAGAGATTAACTCCTGAACAGATAGCAAAATTAGGAGAAATATTACAAAAATATAAAGCGGTATTTTCAAATGAACCTGGAAAAACAAATCTAGTTGAACACGACATAGAACTTATAAGCAATCAACCGATAAGGTCGAAACCTTATCGCACGTCTCCACGTCAAACGGAAATTTTAAAAACCGAAATTAAACGAATGTTAGATTTAAAAATCATCGAGATAGGACAATCTGATTATACGTCCCCAATGATTTTAGTGGAAGCTCCAGGTAAAGATCCTCGCCCTTGCATAGATTATAGGCGTCTCAATAGTGTGATAAGAACTGAATTTTTTCCGCTACCAAACATAGAAGAAAGAGTTGAGAAAGTGGCTGCATCAAGATTTATAACAGTGATTGATTTAGCTAAAGGTTACTGGCAGATTCCCCTTAGTGAACGTGCACAACGTTATGCTGCATTTGTGACAAGTTTCGGAACTTATAGACCATTGAGAATGCCTTTTGGGTTGGTAAATGCCCCTTATTTTTTTAGCAAACTAATGGCTCAGGTTCTTGAAAAATGTGAAAATTTCGCCGTACCTTATTTAGATGATATCGCGATATTTTCCGATGACTGGAATGAACATCTTGTGCATATTGGTGAGGTGCTGAAAAGAATAGAAAGAGCAAAGTTGACTATTAAACCGTCGAAGTGCCGTTTTGCACAAAACCAAACTAAATATTTGGGGCATATTGTTGGAGAGGGTGTACGCACTCCAGCTGAAGCAAAAATAAAAGCAGTGGCGGATTTTCCTACCCCCACCACTAAAACGGAAATTCGTTCATTTTTAGGACTAGTTGGATATTATTCTCACTATATAAAAAATTTTTCACTTATCGCAGCTCCACTGACGAGTGCTTTAAAAGGAAAAGTTACGAAAGAACGGATAGTTTGGACAGAGGAATGTGAGGAAGCGTTTAGACTCTTAAAGGAAAAATTAACTAGCAAACCGCTTTTGTATGCACCCGACTACTCCAGAGAATTTCTAGTACAGACAGATGCTTCAGAAAAGGGAATAGGTGTAGTTCTTTCGCAAAGGGACAAAGAGCAAAATGAACACCCAGTAGTATATTTAAGCAAAAAATTTACCATTGCAGAGCAGGGGTACAGTACAGTGGAAAAAGAATGTGCGGCAATAATATTCGCCATCAACAAACTAAAATATTATTTAGATGGGCAAGAGTTTGTAATAGAGACTGACCATTGTCCACTTGTCTGGCTTAACAGAAACTCTGGGAAAAATCCACGACTCTTGAGGTGGTCTTTGGCATTACAACCATTTAAATGCAAATTTAAACATAAAAAGGGTCAAAACCATGCAAATGCTGATGGTTTGAGCCGAATGGGTTTTTAAATAAAAGTTTATTCTGTTTTGTTTTGTTTAGAATTCATTATATAATTTTAAGTCTTTGCATAGTTACAAATCGTATATATAGAATTAATTTGATAGTTAAAAAAGATTCAAAGATTGTTTCAAAATATTTTCTTTTTATTTTTTTGCATTACATTTTATATATATATACATATTATTTTCTCTTGTTTATATTATGATATTTGCCTCTGGTGTGATTTATCAAGCATACCTATTATTGTTTCTTGAGAAAATTTTCGTTGCTGGAAAATTTTCTTCCGGAGGGGGAAGGGGCTGTAACGGCCACCCTTCATAATTTATATTATAAACTGTCCTTGACTTCCTTTTATCACATTACAGATTATTAAGCACTTGAAAACAATAAATTAGTTTTTCGATTTCAAAATTCTGACAGCCTCCGAATTTATTATACTTTTATTTCATATAAATAGATGTTGTTTATTGAAGAGCGACAGTTTTGAAGTATGGGATGATTATTACGAGGTAATCATGACACATTTAAAGTGAAATGTATTTACAATATAACTCTTAGAAATGATATAATTTAATTATACGGCTATAATGGATAAATTATCCTGTTGACACATTTATTTATCATTAGCCGTTCGATGCTTAAATGACTTTCCTGGTTTTAAAAGAAAAAATAAAGGGTTAGAACAAACTCTTTGTCTTTGTGTTCTGACAAATCAAGAACTCAAAAAATGACGTCAGATGAACAATATTAACTTTTAATAACCAATCAAACTGGAAGAGGCGTGTTTTTCTGACCCCCTTCATCCTGAAGATGAAAATGTTGGAGAGAAGAGAAGAGAGTTTTTGAAAGGACTTCGGTCCGGAAAGAGTTCTTAAAATTATTATTGTGAAGAGACACCTGTCTCGGAATCCCGGAAAATTGGGATATTCCCTCATCATGAGGTGTGCAACGATAGTGTTGCTGTGATTTAACTAGAGACAAGAGTCTCTGAAATATGTGAATCTTCTGCATAATTTTTTATATATTTTTTGCTGTATATATTCACCTGTAAATAATAATCATCATTAAAAGTTAAATAAAATTCATTTTAGAATTTGAATCATAAGAAGGTGAAAATATATTTTGTCTGGCCACCTAACAGACCAAATCGTTACAATATATATGTATATATATATATATCTATAATGAAAATTTTGTCATCACGATAACTCCCGAAATAATACTCGAAATCGAACCAAATTTGGACAGTAAACTGATCTTATAAATATCTTGGATGAGTTCGTTAACCAAGTTGCTCCGACTTTTTGTTTTCAAGTGGCAGCCACTTGAAAATTTCAAACCGACATTGTAAAAAGCATATTTAAAGCAAGATTTGCTTGAATTTTGTTGTAAATACAGGTCACATGAGGGTCTCAATGATGTTTATTAATGAAGTTTATCCGCCATTTTCAATAAAGTGTCAGATATTTTAAGTTAAGCTGGACCACTTGAAATCAGGCTACCACTTGAAAATTTAAAACCATGATAACTTCCGAAATAATACTCCAAATGGAACCAAATTTGAACAGTGTCTTAACTTATCTTATATATATCTTACATGAGTTTGTTAACCAAGTTGCTCCGCCATTTTGTTTTCAAGTGGAGACCACTTGAAAATTTCAAATTTAAATTGTAAAAAGCGTATTCCGAAATTGTTTGAATTTTGATGTAAATACAGACCACATAAGGATCTCAATGAAGTTTATTAATAAACTATGTCCGCCATTTTTAATAAAGTGGCAGATATCTTAAGTTAAGCAGGACCACTTGAAATCAGGCTACCACTTGAAAATTTTAAATCCCTATAACTTCCGAAAGAATACTCCAAATCGAACCAAATTTGAATAGTGTCTTAACTTATCTTATAAATATCTTGGATGAGTTTGTTAACCAAGTTGCTCCGCCATTTTGTTTTCAAGTGGAGACCACTTGAAAAATTCAAATTCAAATTGTAAAAAGCGTATTCCGAATTTTTTTCAATTTTGATGTATACATAGATTACACAAGTGTCTCAAATAACTTTATTAATGAACTTTATCCGCCATTTTTAATAAAGTGGTGGATATCTTAAGTTAAGCGGGACCACTTGAAATCAGGCCACCACTTGAAAATTTAAAACCATGATAACTTCCGAAATAATACTCCAAATGGAACCAAATTTGAACAGTGTCTTAACTTATCTTATATATATCTTACATGAGTTTGTTAACCAAGTTGCTCCGCCATTTTGTTTTCAAGTGGAGACAACTTGAAACTTTCAAATTTATATTGTAAAAAGCGTATTCCGAAATTGTTTGAATTTTGATGTAAATACAGACCACATAAGGATCTCAATGAAGTTTATTAATAAACTATATCCGCCATTTTTAATAAAGTGGCAGATATCTTAAGTTAAGCGCGGTCACTTGAAATCAGGCTCCCACTTGAAAATTTAAAATCACGATAACTTTTCAAATAATACTTCAAATCAAACCAAATTTTGACAGTGATATTATCATATAATTATCTTGAATGTATTCACTAGGCAACTTGTCCCGACATCTTGTGTCTAAGTTCCAGCCACTTGAAATCACACTGCCACTTGAAAATATGCCATCACGATAACTTTTAAAATACTAAACTGATTCAAATAAAGCTGGTTAGTGAACTTATGGTTCAAATATCTAGGATAAGTTCACTTGATGACTTGATCCGCAATTTTATTTTCAAGTGGCGGCCTCTTGAAAATTTGTCATTATGGTAACTTTAGTAAGACAGAATCAATTCGCTTCAAATTTGGGTAGTGGATATATCATTCAAATATCTCAGATAAGTTCGCTAGGCATCTCACTCCACTTTTTTTTACAAGTGGTGCCACCTGAAAATTTCTTATGATTATAATTTTTGAAATTCTGATTTAATTTAAACTAGAACTGGACAATGAACTTATCGTACATATATACTGGATGATTTCGATGGGCAAGTTGTTTTGCTATTTTGTTTTACAAGTCGCAGCCACTTAGACTGCCACTTGGAAATTTGCCATAATAATAACTTTTGAAACACGGCACTGATTTAAACCACAGTTGGACAGTAACCTATGCTTCAAATATCTTCGATGTGTTTGCTGGAACTTTAGAAATACTTAATCAATTCAAATCAAAGTTGAAAAATGGATTTATCATTCAAACAACAAAAATTTAGAAAATTCACGTAACTCATGAACCAATCACGTTATTGCGTCCATCTTTGGTATATCGATAATAAGTATTTTCTCGCCAGAAGTCGCCAAAAAAGTCGCCATAGGGGAAAAGTTGCCAAATTTGGCGCCAAATCCATTACATGCATACTGGATCTTTTTAATGCGTTTTTAAGATAAAATTAGACTATTTTAATGCTAAAACAAACTAGAAATGCAGGAAACTAACATTTTATCAAATTACTAAGCCTCTTTAAAAGAATTTCTACAAAAAAAAAAAAAAAAAAAAAAAAAAATTCAAATTTGCAACGATATCTTAGATGAGCAACTTTCTCTGCCATTTTTATCGAAGTGGCAGCCACTTAATTTTTCAACACAATGACTTTTGAGATTTTGAATTAATTCGAACTATGTGTGTACAGTAGACTTATCTCACAAATGCATTTCATATATTTGCCAACTTAACCCACCATTTTTTTCCTAGCGCCGGCCACTTGAAAATTTTAAATTCACATAAAAGTGTATTTATGCACCGATTTGCTTAAAACTCCATATGTGCATAGCCTACATCAATATTTCTACCACGTGCATTAATATTTTCTAGCCGCCATTTTGAAACAAAATGACGGCTACTTGATAAGGAAAAAGAAATCAACCTACCCTTCCGAAAAAGCCGGAAGGTCTTGTTTTTTGATTTATATCTGTTAGAATATTTGATTCAATACGGCAATAATAGAAATATATACAGACATATACACAAGTTGTCCTTCGCCCGTCTATAACTAAATATTTTCAAATGAACTCATTTCCCATTTTATTACTCATCACCTCATATTAGCATTCATAATTTTATCTTAAAATTCTTAATAAAAGTGAAATGTCACCACTTTACTGTAGGTTTAATTAAAGAGAACGATTTCAGTTTTTTACATTAACTTTTATTTCAAATATAACGTTAAGCCTGAATTAAGAAGAATTATAAATAGAGACAAAATATCTAATGAAATGATGAGTGACTATACTTTTGAGCTGTTCGTCTAAATCAAAGCATTTCAGTACGATATTGCTCCAAGAGAAATTTTATCACTCAAAGAAACAGAAATTATTTCCGAGAAGTTTTTTTTTACGCTTAGAAAACGTTGAAACACTTATTAGAAAAATATTAGAAATATGAGTTTGTTTTACACCTACCCATGTTCCACAAAGTTAAATTTGAAATAGTTAAAGAGAAATTAATGAATAAATTAAATTTTCATTAAATTATCCCGTGTTATGATTTATGAATATAGTGCAACCCCGTTTCCCGCGCCTAGCATTGAGGACGTTTCTTAAAACCTTGAAGGAGTGCCAAATGGATCGATACGTTGTAATTTGGTAAACATCTAATCATTTGGTGTTCTCTTATCGCTTATTTTCTCTCAACCACAAAAGCTATCGCCTACTTTAACAATGGTCCCGGCGAGTGAGCAATGCGCCAATGCTTCCATAGTCGCTAGAAACGTAGTTGAAGAGCAATTAGGTTTCTGGGTTAATTCACGGTTTAATACTGAAATAACAACCACGAGTCGAAAATTTCGGGTCTTTTCTCAGATCGGAGAAATTAGTAATGAAACTTGTCTTTAGTCTGAAAATAAATGGGGAGTGATATGAAAACACCACGTGCCCCCAACCGAAAAGCGAAACCGAAAGCGCGTCTATTAATTTCTGCTAAAGAATTTTCGCACCAAATTTCATAGAATTGAGAAGAAATACTATAAAAATCAGAAAAGTTGTTTTTTAAAAATGTTATTTTGGAAATATTTTTTTTCTCTAAAGAGAAGAATTTAAGCGTACATTGTTATGTCTAAATTAGATTTAATTGACATTTAAAAATTCTGATTGTATACCTTAAAGAAAAGAGGACATTATAAAATTTTCAGTTTTTTAAATAGTAGAACTGATATCTTTATTGGATGGAATTTGATTTTTAGCCTATTGACCAGAATTTATAAATTCTGCTTTTAATTAATAATAATAAAAAACACTTTAAAAATATATAATATAATTTAATATAATTAACAAATGACACGTGTTCAATTTAACCCTTTTTTTTTTTTTTTTTAGGGATAATTTATAATAATAAATTATTTAAATTTAAATCTAATTCATTCTAATATATTAATTAATATATTTAATTATAATTATTTAAAATACTAGCAGGCTACGCCCGCTTCGCTGGTCACTATATTTAAATGAATTTTCGAAAGAATTGAATTAATATTTATTCTTTTACAACACATTATAGACAAAAACTATTTAAAAAAAAAGGAAAGAAAAAAAGAAACTGAAATTGCTCGAAACCTTGCGAAAACTGCATCAGGTCTAGGTTTCCCATGCCTGCAGAAAGATCTTTTTCGGGCACTTCAATCTGGATATTTATCGACGACAGGGGGGTCTGCTACTATTTAAGAACTACGATTTTAAAGATGACTGTATCTCAGCATCTATTAAATATTTCAGTTTTGAGACATGTATTTTATAGCCCATGCTATTTACACTATGTTACGATTCGATTCTGACCAATGTAATAAAATAAAATAAAATAAAAAGTAGATTCATATATATATAAACAAATAAATTTTAATCATTTTAATCCTTTTTACTATGCATATACTACCATTTTCCCCGATAGATACTGTAAATAAAAAATAAAAAAAATCTGGTGTGACTCCACTCGACTTTCCGAACATTGGGTAATTAACAATTTTGTAGATAAAGTAAAGAAAGAGGAGTTGTTAAACAAACAAAAGAGAGAAAACCATAATAGAGTGTTTCAGTATTTTTCTCCATGTATTACACGATGTTTTATTTAACGGTACTGAACTTTGATCCCATAGATCATAATGATAAAGAATTATTCTTTGTGTCCCGATAAAAAAACTGTAAATGCTAGATTTACCAAAATGTATACAGTTGGTGCAACTGTGACCTATAACATGTGTACAAATTTTTTGCTCAGATTAATAAGGCGTTTAGACGCTATCACACTTTTAAAAATTTCGCCCCATAATGATAAAGAATTTTTCTTTGTGTCCCTGTAAAAATACTATAAGCGCTAGATTCTCCAAAATCTATACAGATTGGGTATCTGTGACCTATAATATGTGTATAAATTTTTTGCTCAATTGAATAAGGTGTTTAGATGCTTTCGCACTTTTAAGATTTTAGTCCCAAAGGCCATAAAGATAAAGAATTTTTCTTTGTGTCCCTGTAAAAAAACTATAAGTGCTAGATTCACCAAAATCAATAGGGTTCGTACAATGTTGACTTACAATATACGTACCAACTTTCAGCTTGATTGAACAAAGCGTTTAGACGCCAGCGTGTTCACTCACAGACATACACACATACATACATACATCATCGCAAAAATAATGAAAACGGATTCAGGAGACCTCGAAACGGTTAGAAACATCAAAATCTCAAATTGGGATTTTTGAGATGGTTACAATACATTCCTCACTATAGTGTTCGGAAAGTAAAAATTAATGAATAAATGTTTTTTCTTTTAAAGGAATTAACTAAAAAATGAAAAATAAGAAGTCGTTCCACTATAAAAAAAATAAACATAACTGTTATAAATACGTTTTAAATTTAAAACTAATTATACTTAATTTTTTCTACTGCGTTATGATTTTATTTTCAATAAATATAACAAAAAAAAAAATAAAAAATCGCCTTCAAATGAATGTATTAAATAAAAATATGTTGCGTAATAGCCGTTGCTAAGATACGCAGACGATTGAAGCAAAAGAATAAATCTATGAAAAATGAAAAAAAGAAGCCAATATTTAAAATCGGAAAAACATTAATTTAAAAAATTCAAATTTGAAATTCGAAAAAATCTCGATGAGGTGCCCACCTGCAGGGTCCCAGGTACCTATATGCCAAAATCTAAAAATGTAATATGTTTAATTTTTTCTACTGTATGTGGATAACTATTTAATTTCAATAAATATAATAAAAAAGATTTCTTCCTCAAATGAATTTAAATAAATAAATAGTTTATTAGCCGTTGCTAAGATACGCAGACTTTTGAAACGAAACAAATTTCTGAAAAATGAAACATTGAAGCCAATATTTAAATTCGAAAAAACATTAATTTAAAAAATTCAAATTCGAAAAAATCTCGATGAGGTGCACACATGCATGGTCCCAGGTACCTATATGCCAAATTTGGAAGCTCTGCGATCAGTAGTGTGAGCACCACAGCGCAGATACACAGACACACAGACACACACACAGACAGACACTTCTCTTTATTTATATAGATAATTATTTATGTAACAATTCTAATTATTCTTATAGATATAATTAATTCTAATAAATTTAATTCTAATTATATAAATTTAATTTTAATGTTTAAATTAAATTCTTAATTCACAAGTTCTACTTTCTTAGAGGGATCAGAGATCTTTTTGGTTAGTATGTATGTTTTAAAATATTTCTAAATATGTCGAGCTACATCTATCATCAAAAATATCTATAAAATTTTAAACTAGACATAACTTCGTTTAACACGTTAATCGCCATGTCAGTCATATGTGTCTGACGCATTTTTTAACATGCATTTTTAACTAGGAAATAACCCTAAAAGGAATATGATATACGCCGAGTAATTATTAACACGTTAATCGCCATGTCGGTCCTATGTGCCTGACGCATTTTTAACACGCATTTTTAACTAAATTGTCTAATAAAGTTACCATGGCCCATGTGAAAATTTTTCTGATATTATCGTGGCGATTAACGTGTTAAATATATACAGATATTCATAGTAGTCATTCTTATTGAAACTAAACGTCTTACTTTTAAGCTCTTACGGATAGACATCTTTTTCTACAACTTACACTTGCGTCTGACGATATTTGTGTCTGGATTAGGTCTCATATAATAGGAAGCACATAGTTTTTTCGTTCCTATCTAACAAAAAGCTGATGGAACACAGTCGTTCCGTGTTCTTTTCGTTTCATTTGTTACTTCAGGACATAGCTGGTTAACTCCATATAGTACTTAAAAAGGTTGAATCTCTTGCTGTACCCTATAAAAAGAAAAGTGTGCTTTAAAAGTCATGTTTTTTCAAATGGATTATTTTATATCTGGTTATCACATCAGAAGACTATTTTACCAGATTTTAGTAAGGTGCATCGTACACTTTTTTTGATAAATTGTATTCGAATATACTACACATTTGCTTTTAGACAGTGATAAAAAAAATCGTCCTTATTAATATAATATCAATTAACATCCACATAATTAGTATATCTAAATTAACAAGTTTATCAAATTTCATTACATTTAATTGTGTCAATCCTTTCCTGCTTCTTTAAAAACAAACAATTTTATGATTAATAATGGATGCACACTTGTTTGCTTTATGCTTAGTTCTACATGTAACAAAAACAACATGTTAAAAATAATCTTTCCTAATTTAACATTTGACAATACTTTTCAAATTATTCCCTGTCTGTTCGTTTTATTAAACTGTTTTTTTACATTTCTTTATATCTTTTCCCAAATTTTTATCCCTGGCACTATTGAATTTTCTGAGTTAGGATCTATTTTATAATCTTTTACTTGTAATTTATTTCCGATTAAGAAGCACTTTTAATATAAATGCATTAATACTTCAGCCATTTTTCTTCTTCTATCAGAACAAGTTGTTTTGCATTTTATAATTTTCTTACGCTCGCTCGCTTCAAACTGAGTCCTATATTCTTGCTTATAATTTACAAAAATTATACACTGAAATTAGATTTGTTTAGTTTAAAATAAAACATGAAAAATTTCCTGTCAAACGTTCTCTATATTTAATGGTTTTTGTCCTTCCCTTTCTTCTATTTTGTGTTTTATATTTAATTAACATTTATTACACCGTTTTAATTTATTTTAATATTAGAAAAGCTAGGAGTAGAATTTTTGTATAACAACAAACAAAAATAACAAAAAATAATCTGGTGTGTCACTCACACGACTTTCTCTTTCCCTGAAATTTAATACTATAAATACAGGTTGCAGATTAAGAAGTAAGATAACGAGTACTGTGATGTAAACCTGTGTTAAATATTTCAAAGTAGGCTTCGGAAGAGTTTCATATGATAATTGGTACTGTGTGAGAGGGGTTACCGCCCCCCTCAACCACCGTTTCATTAATGCACCTACATTTATATAGAATTTAATTCGGTTATTAAAAAATTAGTCTGTTTTTTTAAAAAAATTATTTTAAAAAATTATCTTTTATGATAATGCAGACGATTTCCATATTAGAGAAGTAGTATAACACTAAATATCAAATAGAATATTACATTAACTTTTTTACTTTCTTCTATATTCAATAGAAGAAAGTATTGGATTCGTAAAAATTTTCGACCTCGGGTTTTGGATGGATTTACACGTTTTGAGAACTGTAGAACACGATTTGACCATTTTTAGAAAATGTCTGTCTGTCTGTGTGTGTGTGTGTGTGACAAAATTTTGTGGCAACTGTATCTCAGGAACTACTGCACAGAATTTCATACAAGTTGGTATGTAGTTGCACCTTGACATAAATTAGTGCCTATCAAGTTTTGGTAAAAATTGTCTTACAGGTTGCGTTGCCATCTCGCTTTTTCTAAATTTTTAACATGGTGATATAGGACAAAATTTTGTATAAATGTGCATAAAGAGAATTATTTTTTAGTAATCATTATGAAATTTACAAAAATTATTTATAATAGAGATAGACAACTGGGAAAATTTTTTTGTATGTATAGAGCCTCGCCAACCCCCCAGGGGGGGGGAAGTCCCCCCTCGAGGGGAGTAAAATTTCAAGATGGGTATCTTTCGAAAGGTCTCGTCAATGCCTTTAAAACGAATGGTTGAACTATAAATCTGTGATAATTTAAAACAAAGTTATCGATTTTTTTTTACTTTTAACGAAAAAAAACTTTGAAAAAAAAATCGTATATATTTATGGAAATTTAACCAAACTTGGTATTTAGTTGGCCCCTGACATAAGCTGGTGCTGATTAGATTTGCGGATCAATCGCTCAACAGGAGGCTCTGTGATCGTATTTTTTCTAAATTTTTTATATGAGTAGTGAGATAATGGGGTTTCACCCGCAGAGGATGTGGAGGATGTGTGATGTGCTGATGTGTTGATGTGCTAACGCGCACATCGATCGCACCACCCTCAATCACTACTACCGTTTCGACAGATATAAGCTTGAAATTAAACTTCTATAGTATTGAACATAGAGCTTTAGATACTGTATTATCTTATTACAAGTTTTTGAATAATACAAAATAATCATGTTTTCTCAAAACCTACATTTAAGGTTAGTTAGAAAAGTTTATAATATTAAAATTAAGTTGTGAAATTACTTTTCATACTTAAAATATACAATCTTTAGAAAAATTGTAAAACAATTTTCCCTTTAATACATTCCTGTGTTTTTAATAACATAAATTTATATATATATATATATATATATATATATATATGTATATTTTTTTTTCATAATTAATTTTATAATAATCGTGCTTTTCTTAAAATTTGTATTTAGTATTAGTGTTAAAGTTAGTAATGTTTAAATTAAATCATCAAATTACTTTATATTATATTTTCTTTTAATAAAACAGTTTTCTTTTCTTCTTCACCTTTTTTCTTTTATCCTATTAGTAAGATTCACAAACATTCTAAAAAATAACAATTCTGAAATAAAACAGACACGGTTTACAGTTAATTAAAAACTTTATTACAGCAATATTTTACATTATTTTCATATTTTGTTTCCCAAATTCTTTAAAAATGCTTGCATTGCATCATAATAATTAGTATACACATATAATTTATCAAATATAACGAAGTTTACTACATTCATTTTTTACAACTATTCATCTAGTAAGTTGACATTACAATAATTAGTATATTCAATTTAGTCAACAATAACGAAGTTTACAATATAAAATCTTGAACAATTTTTACACTATTTACAAATATTATTCTAAATATCCATGTATAAAGTTAACATTACAATAAATATATACATATAATTACAACAGTTATAACGAAGTTTACAGTAGAGTTAATTACAATATAGTTTACAATATCTTCATCAATTTTTACAATATTTAAGCTTAAAGTTCTACATTTAGATCAATTTCGCAATGTCCATAAGCTAAACTTGTTATTCCATCATCTAAGATGAATCTTTTATCATCAAAGGGACTTAAACTTATTTTATTTTGGTGGATTGTGTACAGTTTATGATTTTCTTGCCCTATTTTTATTTGTTTTTCAATGCTTGTCTTTTGTTGTTGTAAACACTGTAAATAATCTTCATGAGTAATTTTATGTTGCACAACCTGAGTGGATACGCCTTTCGCTCTCTTTTTTTCATCTTTGCACGACTTTATAGAATACATTTTCGCCTTCAACCCTACAAACTCTAGAGCTATATCACCACTCAGTTCATCTTTAAACTTTCCTATGACCTTTTTGTTTTCATCCGAATAAAGAGGATGATCTGTAGGATAATCAGAAAAGTCAAATTCAGATGAATTATTTTTCATATCTTGATAGATGTCATCGGTAGTAATATGGTATGTAAGGGAGTCTGTATCTGTAAATAACAGTACAGCTTGGTTGTTATACATTGGTTTTATGTAATTATAATGAAAATTATACATTAGAAGTTTCGATAATTCGAGTATTGTAAACCCAACATAAATAGGTCGATTCATCAGAATGCTTGTTTTAAGTCTTTCGACAGCAGTTAGATCTTCGTCATAAGTTTTAAACGATTGAAAAGTAGGTGATGCTATCAATTTTAACGCTCTCTTAGAGGTATTACTACAAAGTTCTATATTACGTCTTTTTCGCAAGTTTTTCATAGTCTTGCCATATACGCTATTGTTAAGAAGTTTAAAAAAGTCTTTTTCAAATGATGATGTAGCTTGTTTACGTTTTTCGGTGTTAAATAGTATATACTTTTTTAACCATGGTGCTTGCTTAAATTGAATGACTTTATGCACTGCTGAAACTTTTAATCCCAGTTGCAGATAAAGTTTTAAAATTCTATAATGCACCACATAATTCTTTTTGTTACATAAGTTGGGTATTAACTTGAGTGTACCAACATATTTTCTGTTTTGGAGCATACTTTTAGCATAAGGTGATAGCATTTCTTCGGTTAAGGTTAATCTTTCAGGGGCAAGCGGATAATCTTCATGTAACGTATGAAGGTGGTTAGGATAATGCAGATCAATTTCAAATATATACCCTATATCTGTTTCATCATCAAGGGATAAAATCCATTCTTCATTAATATTACGTGTATCAACCCATTCAAAGTTGCCATAAGGTAGGTACTGAGACATAGCCCAACCGTAAAGGTTGTTCGCTTCCCAGTACATGATATAACTATTAGGCTCATTCGGGTTATAGTCGTTCATATAGGGGTTATTTGCTCTAGCCAGTCTTCTACTAATCATACTAATACCGCCTCGTATCCCTTTTTCTATAAGCAGCAGCATGTTAATATCTGTTAGAAGCTCTAGAGGTGTTTCAGTCATTTTTAGGCATGCTTGCCATGCAAGTCCTGGACTTGTAAAAAGATGCACGCAATCAATTTCGTAGTATTGTTGACATAAAGTTCTAAAATTTTGAAATACATCCGCGAGTAACAAAACATCAGTTTTTACATAAAAATTATGGTAATCACCCAATGTCTTCATATTAAACGTATTCCAAATAGTTTTAGCGTGTTGATAATCCTCATCATCGATAATTTCACCAGCCAATGAATTATAAAAGGCGCATGCGGGAGGTAGTTCGGTTTCTTCAAACTTATTGAAAGAGGTAAAGTATTCGTAGGGATAGACTCCTTTCCTCGTTAGTATATTCAACGGTGTATTAGCAGGGAAATTCTCTTTCAAAATCTTAAATTGAGAAGAATCGAGATTTTTTACAAGTTTTTCGAGCGATGTAGGTAGGAATTGAAAGCTGTCTAAAAAGACTAATTGTACAGGGTCCTTAGGTTTCTTCAATCTGAATGTAATATAGTTTTCCAAACTTGTAGCAATAACCTCTATCTGATGATTGTTATACTTGCCTAGTTTCGTCATGATGTGATGTCCATCATAGTTTTTTAAATTGTGAAAGATAATCGGTATTTTTTTAGATAATTTGAAATTCAAGTTGCAGGCGTTATGAGCTGCACCCCTAAATTCTCCCGAAATGTGACAATGATCTCTTCGACGATCCTCAGCTAACTGTTTATGGCATATATGACATACTTCAGCATCTTGAAACTCCTTTTCCTGAGCTTCCGTTAAGACTATAGGCTTGACTTGTGATAAAACCTGGGTGAGTTTTTTCTTTTCAGTCATCATCTTTCCTAAAAAATGTTCCACAGCGTCTTCTCCTCTATATACTTGAATCGGTTTAACGGAGTGTCCATCTGGCCCGATAATAACATATGCATATCCACAAGGCACATGATATGCAATTTTTTCACTATGTGAAATATCAGATGACGGGGAAGCCGAAGTAACAGGAACAAGAAGGCTTTCGAAATCTGCATAAATACAGTAACCAACAGGATGTTGCAAGTGTGTACCAGAAAATTTTAAAATGTTATTTTCCTCAGAGGGCATTTTAATAACTTGCACTTCATGTTCTTGACAGTACTGCATGTGTGATTTCAACAAATCTTCTCTTGAGAATCGATGCAAACACCTAAAACAGTAATATGCAGCAGTCTTATGTTTGGTTAAATCACCAAGAAGGCGTGAAAAGTTTCGGATGAGACAATAATGTTGCCTTTCATCATCAGAAATTAGTAACAAGTTAATTGTATCAGTGTCATTTTTTGGTGAAATGTACAGAGGACACACTTCATCGTCTTCATACCCGAAGACATTTATCCGTAAATCATTCATCTTTTCAATGATAGGTATCTTTGTTAGAGGTACAGGACATGTTATATTACCTAGTTTAATCGTATTTTCATAGGGTGTATAGTGAGATACACGCTGTGGATCCTTACTAAAATGCAAATTTAAACGATGTGCAATTAAGCACCAAACGAGGCATTTTTGATCTTCATTTTGAATGTTTAACACAGCTTTTTTTGCAGCAAGCTTTGAAGGTAACTTAATATAGCTGCTAGCGGCTAGAGGATGGTATTTAGCCATTTTCAGTTCCAGATGATGAATTTTTTTAAAAACCCATCCGGATCCTCTCTGGATGAATTCATCTAGTGACTTAAGGATTTTTGCATATCCTTCGAGAATATGCTGTTCAACTGAATCTTCAATAAGTTCTGTAAAACAGGAACTTCTAAAATATGTTTGAATTTCCTCCATATCTTCATTAGGTCTTTTACGCTCTAGCGAAACTTTCATGATCATATACCACTTCAAGGCATTTTGTTCCTTTAACTCACATTTTAGTTTTTCAAGTACTTCAGACTGTATATATAACTGAAATATTTCTAAATCACATTCACTGCTTTCGTTTGGATAAAAAAGCACTGTATTAAACACGCTAGAAGCTTCAGCTTGTCTTTTAGCCCTTTTAGACTTTACAGCAGGTTCAGTTCTCTTCCGTTTTCTAGTAACAAGTTCATGCTCTTGACGCTTGTGAGAAATCAGTTCAGATTTTAGATCAAACACTTTATTACAGTCACTGCATGCATATCGTGAACTTTCGTGAAATTTTAAATGTCTTTGAAAATTGTCTAGACGTGAAAAAACTAGATCACATTGTTGACATTTTATCAAAGATACTTCATCTTTACTTTTATGAAGTACCATGTGACGAATCAAGTTTGACTTCACGCTGAACATCTTTTCACATTCATCGCACTTAAACAACTTTTCTTTCAGATGACTTTTCTCATGCCGATTCAGCAACCATCTCTGAGAAAATTCTTTTTCACAAAAAGAACAATTTAAACTTGGCAACGCTTTTAAAACATTCTTGTCAGCAGGTAGAGATTGGTTTTTATGTATCAACGTATGACGAATCAAGTTTGATTTTAGGCTGAATCCTTTTCCACAGTCATCACACTTGAATAACTTTTCATCTGAATGGCTCATCAAATGTCGATTAAGTAACCATGTTCTTGAAAATGTCTTCTTACATATTGGACAACTCTGAAAAAAGTTAAAAAAAAAGGTTTGTTTTAGAATTTTATATACTCATAAATACAAAAAATAAAAAGTTTTCTTAACATAGTTTTATTAAACATGATTCTATTTTTACTAATGCAATGTAAAAAATACAATTGCATAAAAATATTTACTATCTTAAGCAATTTCCCTAACATAGTTTTACAAATTTTTACTAATGTAATGTAAAAAATACATTTGCATAAAAATACTTGTTACCTTAAACAATTTTCTTATCATAGTTTTACAAATTTTTACTCATGTAATGTTTAATTCTATTTTTAAAAAAGTTTCTTTACAAAGGTAAAAAAAAAAATTAATTTTATTAAACTTGATTCTATTATTTTTACTAATGCAATGTAAAAAATACATTTGCATAAAAATATTTACTATCTTAAGCAATTTCCCTAGCATAGTTTTACAAATTTTTACTAATGTAATGTAAAAAATACATTTACATAAAAATACTTGTTACCTTAAACAATTTTTCTTAACATAATGTTGTAAAATTTTTACTCATGCATTGTTTAATTCTATTTTTAAAAGGTTTCTTTACAAACGTGAAAAATTTCCCTATCAGGAATATGTACTAACATAAAAGATATTGCATTTCTAAGAAAAAATACTCAACTCACCTTATTTTTATCACTCAAAGAGCTTAAGAGCATAGGATTATCAACTGTAGAAGGCTTGTCACTAATCATCTGAAAGGAATAAAAAAACTTAGGTTAGAATAAAAATCTCTAAAAAATCTTTAAAATATAATAAAAAAATCTTTTAAAATGGAAAAATGTAAAAGAATTAAGATTAAATTAATACAAGTTTTAAAAAAAGATATTGTTTCGTTCAAGAAAAAAAAACTTACAAAGGATGGTTGAGGTTCTTCATGTACATTCTTTGCATACGATTCTTCAATCTTCAACATTTCTCCTCTTCCCAAACCATAGTTGATGAAAAACTAAAAAAGTAAATGGTTTTCATTTAAAATATATTAAAAATTCACTGCTGCAAAATAATTTTTAAGTTATTAGAATCCTTTTAAAGAAAATTAATTCTTTGAATCAATCAAATGCTAACTATTCATCCTAACAAAATGCTATTTCTAAAAAATTCTTCATTACAATGTGTAAACATCAACAAAATGTAAAACCATATTGAAAGATCTTTATAAAGTTAAAGTCAAATGCATACAAACACACTCGTTAACCATGAAAAAAGTATAACATAAATATTAAAGCATAAACTTAATAAAAATTTTCAGAAAAAATACATTATGCCAATTTTAAAACATTCATAAAAGAAAAAAATATATTTCGGATTTCAAAAATGCATATATATTATGGAAAAATTCTTTTATATGATTAAACAAACATTTTATCAAGATTTTTAATATAACACTGATTAATAATTTTCATATGAGTTAAAATAAAACTAGAACAATTTCAAAGAATCACTAAATGATCAACTTACTTTGTCATCAACAGACAACAATGATGAGTTCTGGTTAATTTCCATATCGAAATAAAAAAAAAAATCTTAAACTTTCACTCTCAATAAACAAACAGGCAAGATCAATGCAAGGTCGAACAGAAAGCAGGTCTAAACAAGTCTGAAAGACGCTACAGCAAAGCCGATGTTGAAACAACAGAGAGAATAAATATACGTCCGTTCAGATCTAAAGCAGGTAAGCGAATGACAAATTAGATTCAATTTCTTAATTACTAATGGAGAAAAAATAGGCTATCCCATTTCTAAGCGTAGGGGTGTCAGGTTTAATGGACTATTCCACTATGTTGAAGAGGGACGACAGGTTTTGTGAAATAAACTAAGAGTGAGATTAAATAATCATTTATACATCACATTTTGATTAATTATTATACTATGTCAATCTATTTTTCATGCAGAGGGAAAAAAATGTATTAAATGAAAACTTTCACAAACACTTGTTATTAATGATACATAAAAATCTTTTTTAAATTATAAAAAACTTACAAGTTTTAATCATGTAGAACTTGGATTAAAATTTTAGAGAATAAATACAATCTATACCTGAAGAATTTCTCTTAATTAAACATGAAAACAACACATAATCACTCTAAAGATACTTAATTAATCATGTTTTAATTAACAATTAACATTCAATGTATACAATTTATTCATTAACGAACTTGTATTACATACTAACACACTTATATTTTCATTAAAACTGTAAAATCGCTACTTAAACATCCGAAACACAATTAATTACTTTAATTAATTACTTTAATCATCAATTATCAATCATTGCATTAAACATTTGACACACTGAAGTTGTATTTAACCACAATTTTTCATTGAAATATAAATAAAACTGTAAAACATCTCTTAATTGCCTAAAAACTGCTTAATTACTTAATTAATTACTTTAATCAACAATTATCAATCATTGCATTAACATTTAACACACTGGAGTTATAGTTAAGCACAATTTTTCATTGAAATACAAATAAAACTGTAAAAACATCACTTAATTACCTAAAAACTACTTAATTAATTACTTTAATTAACCATTCGTTAGCTTAAACACGCATGACATTAAACATTTTACATATCTAAATTATATTATAGCAATGTTTTTCACAAAAAATACTAATAAAACACCAAAGAGTGACTTTCTTCCCTGAAAATTCATTATTTTCCTTAATTATCATTAATTAAAGCTAATAAACAACACTTAAACACCTAGAAAATACTGAAGTACCTTAATTTAGCATAACTGACATAAAAAAACTCAAAAAACAAAACAACATTTAGTAGGTAAGAAAGGCCAAGGTTCTACTATAACTTAAAACCACTCATTAATTTTTTTAATTAATTCTCCTCATTAATACCCTCATCATCTTTCACGATTAAGTTAGAGGATGTCTCAAGGTCAATACCAACCCATCTAGACCCCTCAGGGGGTGGTGTGGCACCCGCACGACTTGCCGGTGCACCAGTGCACCCCCCTCCTGAGCCAGAACTCTCCTTTCTTACCTACTAAATGTTGTTTTGTTTTTTGAGTTTTTTGATGTCAGTTATGCTAAATTAAGGTACTTCAGTATTTTCTAGGTGTTTAAGTTCATTAAAGTAATTAATTAAGTAATTAAGCAGTTTTTAGGCAATTAAGAGATGTTTTACAGTTTTATTTATATTTCAATGAAAAATTGTGGTTAAATACAACTTCGGTGTGTCAAATGTTTAATGCAATGATTGATAATTGATGATTAAAGTAATTAATTAAAGTAATTAATTGTGTTTCGGATGTTTAAGTAGCGATTTTACAGTTTTAATGAAAATATAAGTGTGTTAGTATGTAATACAAGTTCGTTAATGAATAAATTGTATACATTGAATGTTAATTGTTAATTAAAACATGATTAATTAAGTATCTTTAGAGTGATTATGTGTTGTTTTCATGTTTAATTAAGAGAAATTCTTCAGGTATAGATTGTATTTATTCTCTAAAATTTTAATCCAAGTTCTACATGATTAAAACTTGTAAGTTTTTTATAATTTAAAAAAGATTTTTATGTATCATTAATAACAAGTGTTTGTGAAAGTTTTCATTTAATACATTTTTTTCCCTCTGCATGAAAAATAGATTGACATAGTATAATAATTAATCAAAATGTGATGTATAAATGATTATTTAATCTCACTCTTAGTTTATTTCACAAAACCTGTCGTCCCTCTTCAACATAGTGGAATAGTCCATTAAACCTGACACCCCTACGCTTAGAAATGGGATAGCCTATTTTTTCTCCATTAGTAATTAAGAAATTGAATCTAATTTGTCATTCGCTTACCTGCTTTAGATCTGAACGGACGTATATTTATTCTCTCTGTTGTTTCAACATCGGCTTTGCTGTAGCGTCTTTCAGACTTGTTTAGACCTGCTTTCTGTTCGACCTTGCATTGATCTTGCCTGTTTGTTTATTGAGAGTGAAAGTTTAAGATTTTTTTTTTTTTTTTCGATATGGAAATTAACCAGAACTCATCATTGTTGTCTGTTGATGACAAAGTAAGTTGATCATTTAGTGATTCTTTGAAATTGTTCTAGTTTTATTTTAATTCATATGAAAATTATTAATCAGTGTTATATTAAAAATCTTGATAAAATGTTTGTTTAATCATATAAAAGAATTTTTCCATAATATATATGCATTTTTGAAATCCGAAATATATTTTTTCTTTTATGAATGTTTTAAAATTGGCATAATGTATTTTTTCTGAAAATTTTTATTAAGTTTATGCTTTAATATTTATGTTATACTTTTTTCATGGTTAACGAGTGTGTTTGTATGCATTTGACTTTAACTTTATAAAGATCTTTCAATATGGTTTTACATTTTGTTGATGTTTACACATTGTAATGAAGAATTTTTTAGAAATAGCATTTTGTTAGGATGAATAGTTAGCATTTGATTGATTCAAAGAATTAATTTTCTTTAAAAGGATTCTAATAACTTAAAAATTATTTTGCAGCAGTGAATTTTTAATATATTTTAAATGAAAACCATTTACTTTTTTAGTTTTTCATCAACTATGGTTTGGGAAGAGGAGAAATGTTGAAGATTGAAGAATCGTATGCAAAGAATGTACATGAAGAACCTCAACCATCCTTTGTAAGTTTTTTTTTCTTGAACGAAACAATATCTTTTTTTAAAACTTGTATTAATTTAATCTTAATTCTTTTACATTTTTCCATTTTAAAAGATTTTTTTATTATATTTTAAAGATTTTTTAGAGATTTTTATTCTAACCTAAGTTTTTTTATTCCTTTCAGATGATTAGTGACAAGCCTTCTACAGTTGATAATCCTATGCTCTTAAGCTCTTTGAGTGATAAAAATAAGGTGAGTTGAGTATTTTTTCTTAGAAATGCAATATCTTTTATGTTAGTACATATTCCTGATAGGGAAATTTTTCACGTTTGTAAAGAAACCTTTTAAAAATAGAATTAAACAATGCATGAGTAAAAATTTTACAACATTATGTTAAGAAAAATTGTTTAAGGTAACAAGTATTTTTATGTAAATGTATTTTTTACATTACATTAGTAAAAATTTGTAAAACTATGCTAGGGAAATTGCTTAAGATAGTAAATATTTTTATGCAAATGTATTTTTTACATTGCATTAGTAAAAATAATAGAATCAAGTTTAATAAAATTAATTTTTTTTTTTACCTTTGTAAAGAAACTTTTTTAAAAATAGAATTAAACATTACATGAGTAAAAATTTGTAAAACTATGATAAGAAAATTGTTTAAGGTAACAAGTATTTTTATGCAAATGTATTTTTTACATTACATTAGTAAAAATTTGTAAAACTATGTTAGGGAAATTGCTTAAGATAGTAAATATTTTTATGCAATTGTATTTTTTACATTGCATTAGTAAAAATAGAATCATGTTTAATAAAACTATGTTAAGAAAACTTTTTATTTTTTGTATTTATGAGTATATAAAATTCTAAAACAAACCTTTTTTTTTAACTTTTTTCAGAGTTGTCCAATATGTAAGAAGACATTTTCAAGAACATGGTTACTTAATCGACATTTGATGAGCCATTCAGATGAAAAGTTATTCAAGTGTGATGACTGTGGAAAAGGATTCAGCCTAAAATCAAACTTGATTCGTCATACGTTGATACATAAAAACCAATCTCTACCTGCTGACAAGAATGTTTTAAAAGCGTTGCCAAGTTTAAATTGTTCTTTTTGTGAAAAAGAATTTTCTCAGAGATGGTTGCTGAATCGGCATGAGAAAGGTCATCTGAAAGAAAAGTTGTTTAAGTGCGATGAATGTGAAAAGATGTTCAGCGTGAAGTCAAACTTGATTCGTCACATGGTACTTCATAAAAGTAAAGATGAAGTATCTTTGATAAAATGTCAACAATGTGATCTAGTTTTTTCACGTCTAGACAATTTTCAAAGACATTTAAAATTTCACGAAAGTTCACGATATGCATGCAGTGACTGTAATAAAGTGTTTGATCTAAAATCTGAACTGATTTCTCACAAGCGTCAAGAGCATGAACTTGTTACTAGAAAACGGAAGAGAACTGAACCTGCTGTAAAGTCTAAAAGGGCTAAAAGACAAGCTGAAGCTTCTAGCGTGTTTAATACAGTGCTTTTTTATCCAAACGAAAGCAGTGAATGTGATTTAGAAATATTTCAGTTATATATACAGTCTGAAGTACTTGAAAAACTAAAATGTGAGTTAAAGGAACAAAATGCCTTGAAGTGGTATATGATCATGAAAGTTTCGCTAGAGCGTAAAAGACCTAATGAAGATATGGAGGAAATTCAAACATATTTTAGAAGTTCCTGTTTTACAGAACTTATTGAAGATTCAGTTGAACAGCATATTCTCGAAGGATATGCAAAAATCCTTAAGTCACTAGATGAATTCATCCAGAGAGGATCCGGATGGGTTTTTAAAAAAATTCATCATCTGGAACTGAAAATGGCTAAATACCATCCTCTAGCCGCTAGCAGCTATATTAAGTTACCTTCAAAGCTTGCTGCAAAAAAAGCTGTGTTAAACATTCAAAATGAAGATCAAAAATGCCTCGTTTGGTGTTTAATTGCACATCGTTTAAATTTGCATTTTAGTAAGGATCCACAGCGTGTATCTCACTATACACCCTATGAAAATACGATTAAACTAGGTAATATAACATGTCCTGTACCTCTAACAAAGATACCTATCATTGAAAAGATGAATGATTTACGGATAAATGTCTTCGGGTATGAAGACGATGAAGTGTGTCCTCTGTACATTTCACCAAAAAATGACACTGATACAATTAACTTGTTACTAATTTCTGATGATGAAAGGCAACATTATTGTCTCATCCGAAACTTTTCACGCCTTCTTGGTGATTTAACCAAACATAAGACTGCTGCATATTACTGTTTTAGGTGTTTGCATCGATTCTCAAGAGAAGATTTGTTGAAATCACACATGCAGTACTGTCAAGAACATGAAGTGCAAGTTATTAAAATGCCCTCTGAGGAAAATAACATTTTAAAATTTTCTGGTACACACTTGCAACATCCTGTTGGTTACTGTATTTATGCAGATTTCGAAAGCCTTCTTGTTCCTGTTACTTCGGCTTCCCCGTCATCTGATATTTCACATAGTGAAAAAATTGCATATCATGTGCCTTGTGGATATGCATATGTTATTATCGGGCCAGATGGACACTCCGTTAAACCGATTCAAGTATATAGAGGAGAAGACGCTGTGGAACATTTTTTAGGAAAGATGATGACTGAAAAGAAAAAACTCACCCAGGTTTTATCACAAGTCAAGCCTATAGTCTTAACGGAAGCTCAGGAAAAGGAGTTTCAAGATGCTGAAGTATGTCATATATGCCATAAACAGTTAGCTGAGGATCGTCGAAGAGATCATTGTCACATTTCGGGAGAATTTAGGGGTGCAGCTCATAACGCCTGCAACTTGAATTTCAAATTATCTAAAAAAATACCGATTATCTTTCACAATTTAAAAAACTATGATGGACATCACATCATGACGAAACTAGGCAAGTATAACAATCATCAGATAGAGGTTATTGCTACAAGTTTGGAAAACTATATTACATTCAGATTGAAGAAACCTAAGGACCCTGTACAATTAGTCTTTTTAGACAGCTTTCAATTCCTACCTACATCGCTCGAAAAACTTGTAAAAAATCTCGATTCTTCTCAATTTAAGATTTTGAAAGAGAATTTCCCTGCTAATACACCGTTGAATATACTAACGAGGAAAGGAGTCTATCCCTACGAATACTTTACCTCTTTCAATAAGTTTGAAGAAACCGAACTACCTCCCGCATGCGCCTTTTATAATTCATTGGCTGGTGAAATTATCGATGATGAGGATTATCAACACGCTAAAACTATTTGGAATACGTTTAATATGAAGACATTGGGTGATTACCATAATTTTTATGTAAAAACTGATGTTTTGTTACTCGCGGATGTATTTCAAAATTTTAGAACTCTATGTCAACAACACTACGAAATTGATTGCGTGCATCTTTTTACAAGTCCAGGACTTGCATGGCAAGCATGCCTAAAAATGACTGAAACACCTCTAGAGCTTCTAACAGATATTAACATGCTGCTGCTTATAGAAAAAGGGATACGAGGCGGTATTAGTATGATTAGTAGAAGACTGGCTAGAGCAAATAACCCCTATATGAACGACTATAACCCGAATGAGCCTAATAGTTATATCATGTACTGGGATGCGAACAACCTTTACGGTTGGGCTATGTCTCAGTACCTACCTTATGGCAACTTTGAATGGGTTGATACACGTAATATTAATGAAGAATGGATTTTATCCCTTGATGATGAAACAGATATAGGGTATATATTTGAAATTGATCTGCATTATCCTAACCACCTTCATACGTTACATGAAGATTATCCGCTTGCCCCTGAAAGATTAACCTTAACCGAAGAAATGCTATCACCTTATGCTAAAAGTATGCTCCAAAACAGAAAATATGTTGGTACACCCAAGTTAATACCCAACTTATGTAACAAAAAGAATTATGTGGTGCATTATAGAATTTTAAAACTTTATCTGCAACTGGGATTAAAAGTTTCAGCAGTGCATAAAGTCATTCAATTTAAGCAAGCACCATGGTTAAAAAAGTATATACTATTTAACACCGAAAAACGTAAACAAGCTACATCATCATTTGAAAAAGACTTTTTTAAACTTCTTAACAATAGCGTATATGGCAAGACTATGGAAAACTTGCGAAAAAGACGTAGTATAGAACTTTGTAGTAATACCTCTAAGAGAGCGTTAAAATTGATAGCATCACCTACTTTTCAATCGTTTAAAACTTATGACGAAGATCTAACTGCTGTCGAAAGACTTAAAACAAGCATTCTGATGAATCGACCTATTTATGTTGGGTTTACAATACTCGAATTATCGAAACTTCTAATGTATAATTTTCATTATAATTACATAAAACCAATGTATAACAACCAAGCTGTACTGTTATTTACAGATACAGACTCCCTTACATACCATATTACTACCGATGACATCTATCAAGATATGAAAAATAATTCATCTGAATTTGACTTTTCTGATTATCCTACAGATCATCCTCTTTATTCGGATGAAAACAAAAAGGTCATAGGAAAGTTTAAAGATGAACTGAGTGGTGATATAGCTCTAGAGTTTGTAGGGTTGAAGGCGAAAATGTATTCTATAAAGTCGTGCAAAGATGAAAAAAAGAGAGCGAAAGGCGTATCCACTCAGGTTGTGCAACATAAAATTACTCATGAAGATTATTTACAGTGTTTACAACAACAAAAGACAAGCATTGAAAAACAAATAAAAATAGGGCAAGAAAATCATAAACTGTACACAATCCACCAAAATAAAATAAGTTTAAGTCCCTTTGATGATAAAAGATTCATCTTAGATGATGGAATAACAAGTTTAGCTTATGGACATTGCGAAATTGATCTAAATGTAGAACTTTAAGCTTAAATATTGTAAAAATTGATGAAGATATTGTAAACTATATTGTAATTAACTCTACTGTAAATTTCGTTATAACTGTTGTAATTATATGTATATATTTATTGTAATGTTAACTTTATACATGGATATTTAGAATAATATTTGTAAATAGTGTAAAAATTGTTCAAGATTTTATATTGTAAACTTCGTTATTGTTGACTAAATTGAATATACTAATTATTGTAATGTCAACTTACTAGATGAATAGTTGTAAAAAATGAATGTAGTAAACTTCGTTATATTTGATAAATTATATGTGTATACTAAATATTATGATGCAATGCAAGCATTTTAAAGAATTTGGGAAACAAAATATGAAAATAATGTAAAATATTGCTGTAATAAAGTTTTTAATTAACTGTAAACCGTGTCTGTTTTATTTCAGAATTGTTATTTTTTAGAATGTTTGTGAATCTTACTAATAGGATAAAAGAAAAAAGGTGAAGAAGAAAAGAAAACTGTTTTATTAAAAGAAAATATAATATAAAGTAATTTGATGATTTAATTTAAACATTACTAACTTTAACACTAATACTAAATACAAATTTTAAGAAAAGCACGATTATTATAAAATTAATTATGAAAAATATATATATATATATATATATATATATATATATATATATATATATAAATTTATGTTATTAAAAACACAGGAATGTATTAAAGGGAAAATTGTTTTACAATTTTTCTAAAGATTGTATATTTTAAGTATGAAAAGTAATTTCACAACTTAATTTTAATATTATAAACTTTTCTAACTAACCTTAAATGTAGGTTTTGAGAAAACATGATTATTTTGTATTATTCAAAAACTTGTAATAAGATAATACAGTATCTAAAGCTCTATGTTCAATACTATAGAAGGTTAATTTGAAGCTTATATCTGTCGAAACGGTAGTAGTGATTGAGGGTGGTGCGATCGATGTGCGCGTTAGCACATCAACACATCAGCACATCACACATCCTCCACATCCTCTGCGGGTGAAACCCCATTATCTCGCTACTTATATGGCAGTATAGGTTAAAAATCCGTATAAATGTACATAATGAGAGTTATTCTTAACCTGTGATTGTAAAATTAATATGAATTATTCATAATAGTAGTAGTTAATTAGTTAAAAAAATTTGTGCATGTGGGGGCATCGTTTCCCCCCCCTGGGGGAAGTACCCCCGGGGGGGGGGGTGTAAATTTTCAAGATGGATATCTTTCGAAAGGTCTCGTCAATACCTTAATACCTTTAAAATGAATGGTTGAATAGTGATAATTTAAAACAATGTTATCGATTTTTTTTTTTTTTTTTTTTTTTTACATTTAAAGAAAAAAAAAACTTGGAAAAAAAATCGTTTTTTTTTTTTTTTTTTTTTTTTTTGGTTATTGAGTGAATTTGTATAGGAAAATATAGAAGAAAGTCTTCTGGTGGCCACAACATACTAGTTTTTTTTTTTTTTTTTCCCTTAAAAATAAAAAAAATTGATTATTTCAAATTTTCGCAGATCGATGGTTAAAGCATTCGTTTTAAAGGTATTGGCGAGCTCTTTTGAAAGATACCCATCATGAAAATTTACTCCCCTCGAGGGGGACTTTCCCCTCCAGGGGGGGGGGAGGCGAGGCTCCTACATACACAAAAAAAATTTCCCAGTTGACTATCTCTATTACACAAAATATATATTCGTTTCATTTTGTTTAGTGTTGTCTATAGGTGTTAAACTCTACTTATCTGCAATTTCCCCCATAGACGTAATGTATTTGAATATTTTTGAGTGTCCCTGTACAGGAACCATTGGCTTCATCTCAACGAAAAGCTTACTGTAGCATCCCTATATAACACACATTTAGAATACCGAGTTTGGAATTTCTGCTACTATTTGTTCTTGAGATATGCTGATAACAGACAGCCACACAGACCATTCGCTAAAAACATGATTTTCGTATTCAGAGGACCTCAGAACATGTAAATATAACAAAAACTGGCGTTCGAAAATTTAACCCCTAAAACAATACTTTCTCGACCCTGTGGGTAAGAGAAAGTAATAAAAGAAAAGAGGAATATTTCTCTTTGAAATTACTATTACAAAATTAAAAAATCTTAACGACACTCAATTCCAAAAGTTAAAGAACAATCTGTTTTCCTGCTTTATTCTTTTATGCATAATTTTTAAACACGTGAACATATGAACATAAAATTTGAACAATATGTTCATTATGAAGGCATTAATCAGCTTTACATAACTTTTAACATAAATAATAAAATCTAAAATGACATTTATTCAAAGTTTCTCAAAAATAAGCTTTTTATAAGCTTTTTTTTCAATTATATATTATTTAATCATTATTAAGGATGGTTTACAGATAGAAGACGATGCACAGGCATCTGTTGGACTAAAACCTGCTTAGTTTCTTTTTCTTCTTTTTTTTTTTTTTTTTTTCCTCGTGAGTGAATACCTTTTTTTTTAGAAAAAAAATTGCATACGAACATGAAAGTTCGATGAGATGTTAGTTTTAAAAATATTTATTGACATTTTTATTTTTTGACGATGCTCAAAGTTTGCAAATTAATATACATATTTTTTTTTTTTTTCATTATGGAAAGTCCATTATGGAAAATAAAAGACAAGTTAATAAAGTAAGAAAAATCAGGTTTTTATATATTGTTTGGAGGCAAGTGTATCTTCACCGATCTGTAATGCTTTCTTAATACCAATTCTCATTCAGTTTTCTAAAATTGTTTAAATTTTTCTTTTTTTCCAAAATTTACTTTTGAGAAAAATTAAAGTAATATCAGCTTAAAAATAATTACTTATGTTAAAGTTATATAAAATTCGATTGACAATATGATAACGACCCTTCCATCCAAATTTTATGTTAATAGGGTCATTTGTTTAAAATTACGTTCAAAAGAAGAAAACGGTAAAAGAGGTTCTTCCTTAACTTTTGGACACGAGTGCATAAAAAATTAAAATATAGGATGGAAATCTGTATTTAAGTTATGCCAAGCGATTTTATTAAATTATTAAAGTTTAAAAACAAAAGTATTATTTCATGATTATTATCATCGAAGGCACATTAAATATTGAAAAAGTACTGCTATCAATAAATTAATTTTTTTTATCTTTTCGAACTTTTGCAAAGAATGATAATTTTTTTTTCTTTTAACAATAAGATCATTCAATTATAAAATAAAATTTCAGCAATATTGTTTTCGCTTCCAGCCCTTACATTAAATTAACCAATTCCAAAAGGAAAGGGAAAAAATATATAATAAATTAGAGATACTATTTCTTAAAGAAATTATATCTCTCTCCTATGTATAAAAGAATATTTTGAAGAACAAAATACGTAGTTAAAGGTAATTACGGTAAAAGTTTTAGAGGAAAGCAATTCAAATTTGTACATGGAAGAACTAAATAAAATTTTCATTCAATATTTGAAACTCATTCAAAATTTAAATTAATGATTTTTTATCTTTTTTCACTCAAAAATAAAACTCTTAAGATATATATATATATATATATATATTTTTTGTATTTCAAAGTAACAATGTTTCAGAATATTCTTTTTATTATGATTTTATTTGTTCAATTTCGTTTTTAATGAGGTTTCTTTTATTTTATACAACATTATGATAGTATTTTTTGATTATTTTAAATTTTTAAGTATACATGGGTCAAGTATTAAGTATACATAGGTCATTTTTTTATTATTTAAAATTTTTAAGTATACATATTGGTCAAGCAAGAACCAATTTTTCTTCTTACAAATTAATATTAATTACCGTTATTATTATAATTACTTTAGGCATACTTCGTAACCAAATAAACATGTGGACATAAATATTCATGACACATTCATCGAATTTCAGTATTACTTTGATTATGGGAATAATTTGAAAACATATGTACTCAATTTTTTTAGAGGTTCATTTTTAAAATAAGAGGAAAAAAGTATTTTAGAAAAGTAAACAGAATGAAAGATTGCGTTGAGCCTTGGCGGTTCAGAACAAATTAACGAGGATCCAACATCCCCATACTTTTGGCCCATTTGCAGATGAGTCGAGAAAAGGCATAATCCTTTCTAATGCTGCTCTATGTTTGATGTTGAAAAGGAAAAAAAAGAAAAAGGAAAGAAAGAAAATACTTAACCAACAAGTTTACTGCGAGACTTTTGCCTAACCATGGCATTTAAAGTTCCAGGTACCTGGAAAACTGAACACCACTTGGAGATTATTTTTTCTTTTTGTGTGTGTGTATATATATATATTCGGATAAACACATGTAGAATAAACGTAATGTAACCAATAAATACTATGTATAATCCAAACTGTGTTGTTTAACGTAATCGCAATTTAAATGTGAAAGAGATACTTCGATTTTTTCTTTCTTTTATATTGTCCATTTCAAAACTGTTGTCCGGAAAACATCCAAACTGAAGCCCAAGGGTAAGACGTTGGTTGTCTCAGGTAAGACACGAATCCGAGATATTGCGTCTGGGGAAGATTCTGTTGAATGCAGCGGAGACCCGAAGCATATTTTTCAATTTTAATGCTTTTTATTACTTCCATTACCCTAACCGTAGGGTATTGTATTTGGTATGAAAATTCGATATCGGGTTCTCACCTGATTTACACGTTTTAAGGTCCCCTGAGTCCAAAAAAGTGGTTTTTGCCAATTGGTCAGTGTGTATGTATGTGTGTGTGTGTGTGTATGTATGTGGAGAATCTTCTGGCTATTATAGCTCAGAAACTAATAAAGATAGAGCTACGAAACTTTAGAATTGAAATACGTCTGGTGTACAGATGAAATTTCCAAATTTTGGTGAAAATTGAAAAACCGGAAGTGGGACTTCGGAAACCAGAAGTGGGACCGTAAGTCCGTATCTCAAAAATGACTAACGATTTTCTTCAAACTTGCTATATAAACACTCTATTAGATGTCCTTTCGAATGATATAGTTGGTTAGTTCAGGAAAATTGATAGGCGTCCTGTATAAATAGCTCAATTTCAGGCCTCGCAAAGGCGTTCCTTTAAAAACAGTTGTACGGATTTTTTTCAAACTCGCCATTTTAACTCACTTTTAAATATGCTTTTGTATGTAATTATTGTTTTCCTGTCAATAATTGAGTTTAACCGGAAGTGGGACATCGGAAACCGGAAGTGGGACCGTAAGTCCGTATCTCAAAAACGGCTCTAACGATTTTATTCAAATTTGCTATATAAATACTCTATTAGATGTCCTTTCGAATGATATAGTTGATTAGTTCAGGAAAATTGATAGGCGTCCTGTATAAATAGCTCAATTTCAGGTCTCCCAAGGGCGTTCCTTTAAAAACAGCTGTACGGATTTTTTTCAAACTCGCCATTTATAATGTGCGTAGTACTGGGTAATGGAAGTCGTGTGGCTGTTACGCACCAGATTTTTTATTTATTTATAAAAGGAAAATAGTGATTATTTTTTAATTCATCTAAATATAGTGACCAGTTTAGTGAAGTGGACAATGCCTGCTAGCATTAAAATAAACAATGTTACAACATGATATTAATAGGCCTTTAACTGTCTAGCGGTCGACATTTCCAAAAGAATCTATTTCCAATAGACTTTGTGTAAGATATCTTTTGGCCATTCATGCAACTATTTTTAATAAGAAATAGGCTGCAGGTGTAGGACACCTCAATAAGCAACATAATTTTTTTTAGTTTTTCTGAATATATTTATGGAAATTAGTGCTTCGAAAGACAAGCGGACGTTCGTTTGAACGTCAAAGACGAATTTTGAAAATGTCGATAATTAGCTACATCGTTTTAGCATATATTTAGCATATTTGTTTCTTTTACAATAACACAGGTCACCGAAGTTAAAGTTTTTAAAAAATACAAGAGAAGTTTTCACTGATTTTAATGTTATTTACTGTGCTAATTTCGAAAATGACCGCCATTTTCTTCCATCACGTCAGGATTGTTTGTAAAATCGATATCGATATTTTTGCTGAAATCCTATTTGGAAAGGAACTCTCTCGAACAAATTTTCATGTACGATCTGGCAACAGTGCTTTTTATCAATTTAAATCTAAGTGAAATGATCGATTCTTGTTAAGACAAATTGGATTTTTAGCAATCGATTTAATTTTTGTAGGTTTAAATGGATGAAAACCACTGTTGCCAGATCGTACAAGCCACCTCTGGTCGAGAGAAAAACTAAAAGTTCCCTTGAGTTTACATCAAAATAGGGTGCAGTTTTTAGAAGAAAATGAACAAACATACTATTTTAATTTGTTTTTATTAAGGTAACTTACATAAAATAGATGATTGACCGACAGAAGTAAATATTATGTGTGTGTACATGAAAGTTTGAAACAATTTTTAAACTGAGAACGAAAAAAAAAAAGTTTATATTCTTTTTAATAGTACGTATTCATTTTAATTCGAAATTTCTTTTTTGGTGGTGTTCTTTTTATATTCAATCTCAGGCCTATCTCATGTTACCATCCAACATCAGAAGGCGAGCCTATTCTTGTCCCCTCATCCTTGATATTTGCGATCCATATCTTTGATCACTTGGTGAATTCTTTCACCCTGTTCTTCGCTGATGGATCCTAAATTTTCCACATGTGAATGAAGGAAATGTATTTTGACACTAATGTATCAACCAATCCAAAGCTTGAAATATGTCCAGCATATTCATTACAATTGTTTTCTAGTCAGGATCCTTTCAATTACACAGAAATTTACTGAGGGCCCTATGACAGAATTTTTTTATGCTTTCTGAGACAAGTCTTGTTTGTTCAAACCTTTACTGCAAGACAATATTGACATATTTTCTTATTTACACATAATATGCACATGTAACTATAAAGACATCAATATTATTAGTAGACTGTTGAAGAATTTTAAAATACAAGACACAAATTTCTATTTTTTACTGAAATTTAGAAATAGCTTTCATTTTTATGGGCAAATCTTTCTGCAAGTGACAATTTTTTTTCTGCGACAACGTCGCTGTGTCGCCTAAATTCTGCCACAGGGACTGAGGGCAACTTTGAAAGGAACCCAAGCTTACTTATCCTTTATTGCCATGTTAGTCTCAAAGTTTTTTTATCCTTTATAAAGATTATTTATCCCTTACACCTGTACCAACAAAGATTCCGTCTTTCAACTTGACTTCTGATAAACCTGGAAACAGCAATATCCATCTTAAGAAGTAGCCTTCAAAAACTGCTTCATTACACCTAATTTTACATGCAGAGGGAGGGGGGAGGGGGGCTAAGCTCTTCCGAATCACATTCTTAGTGCAAGATCTTGATGCAAAACTTTTTTTTATGGTAAATGCTTGTAAATTCCAAGTAAAATTGAATTTTTTAATTGAATTAGCATAAAAAAATACATAAAAAGTTCAGCTGTCGTTTCCCTTGTATTTTTTTCATCGCAGGCCTGTGTTACAAGCCGGCTATTTGCTTTTTAATCCCAAAGATCTTTTTTACTTTGAACGCAGAAAATTTAAATTCCTTAATGAATTCCAGTATCAGTTCTGTGTGACAGAGATACTGTTTATAACAAAATTAAAGTTATTCGTAGTCTATTAAAAGTTGTTAGGGATTTACAGACTTTTTTTAAAGATCGATAAGATTTTTTTTTCCTTCAGAAATCTACATTTACTTGTAAAAAATGTAATTTAAATGTGTAAAAGTAACAGTTGTATTGGGTTACATTTCATTATAAGATATATTTCAGTAGTTAATTGTATTTTTAAAAACACATTAAAATTAAACAATTTTACAATTCTGGAAAAAAAAAAAAAAAAAAAAAAAAAAAACCTTATCTCTTTTTTTTTTTTTTATGTGCGTAAATCCCTAACAAAAATTAAACAATTTTAATAATAATAAAATTATGTTTTAAATAGGCAAGCCTAATATGTACAATATTTAAATGATTTGAAAGAACCTATGGCACGACATATATATAATTAATTTTAAATTCAGGTCAGTACTTTTGAGTATATGATGAAAATAATAAAATACCCTGATCGATATTAATGTTCTATACCTTAATTAAACATTTTAATTATTCGTTTGATTTAAACTCTCTGAATTATATTTAGTACATGATGATCAACTTCCTGTAAAAGGAAAAAAAAAAAGTTTTGATCTGGCAGTGTTTAGACCCACTTTCGATTTTCTGAAGTTTTCTATATCAGTTTTCTGGTAAGAAATATCCCAGATAAAATATCACACCTTTTCTCCAAAGATGTTTAAAATTTTGACCAAACGGCATAACTTGTTTTAATGGGATTTATTTTTGCACAAATTTATTTTTGTATAAATTCGCAGAGTGATACATCAATAAAACTTTTCAAGTTATGTAAAAAAACAATTTTAAAAACTGAAAGTTAGTGTCTCCCCATTTTGGCATGTTTTATTTACATTTTAAAGTAAGAAGAAATAAAATAAAAAGAGGCAGTATTATTTCTTTTTCTTATCTTCTACGTCAATAACACAATGATATGCAAAGGATGAGGATCCATAGGGGGGTCTTTTGAGGAGTGGATCGGGAAAACACGTTTGCTTGCCTATGTATACTTCCATTTAAATTATTGTTTTGGAGCCGTCTATCTACCCTATGTTAAATATAAAGTTTTTCGGAAGTTATATTTTTTAGCATTTTGAAGCAAAATTTTAAAACTATAAAACTTAGAGTATTTTTAGGACTCAAATTTTAAAGGCTTAAATTATACAAAAATGGATGTTATATAAAATAGAATTAACCTTACATTAAGGAATTAATAAGGAGGTACTTATCCACATGCCAGCGAATAATCGCCAAAGATAGCCAAATTTACATTAATGTAAATGTAAATGATACAGGAAATTTATAATTAATTATTGTTTATAATATATTTTTCCAAATTTTATAATGTTTACATTAATTGGGCTTACGTATAAAACATAAGTACCGTAATTTCGTTCACTTTTCCGATTCATACGCATCAAGGTAGGGTTATCCATAGATTCTTTCTTTCTTTCTTTCTTTTTTTTTTTTTTTTTTTTTTTGGGGGGGGGGGGGGGGGGGTTCATGTACGCGATACTGATTGCTGCTAAAACGAGTTACATGCATTCTCAGATTCCTGCACAGCGAGGTGGGGTGTCCAGTGATTGTTTATTATATTATTATTATTATTATTTTTTTTTTTATGTGCGCGAAGCGTACATACGTGCGTGATACAACACAAGTTTTACATGTTTTCCCATTACATCTTTCGTTTTCTATTTTATTGCTTTCAGTGGAAGGATCTTAATTCATAATGGGGGGTTTCGAGTAGCAGGAGGCGTTTGCATGTCCGAGTGCAGTTGGTACTTTTTTAAAGTGGGGGAAAAATAAGCGAGTGCAGTTGGTTATCGCCCTCTTATTGTTTATAATGAAAATTAAATTAAAAAAAAATTTAAATTTAAATGGATTAAACTAGATTGTCAAAACCGGCCTTTTCTGCTATGTTATAAACGTAAATTTTTGCAGCTGGATCTTAAATTTTGCGTCCTCGCAGCAAGGACAGCGCGCGTTAAGGGGTTAAAACATTTCTATGCTCCCTTTTAAAAAATTTCAAATTTCTTTTTGTCAAATAGAATTTTTTTCTTTGCTTTTGTATAATTTTATTTCTACTGACGATAGTCTACACAAGTCTTCATCTTACGAACTCCTCCTCTAGTTTAAATGATTACAACAACTGGCAAGTGTGTTCAAACTATTCTAATCAACAATTCGAATGACATAATCTATGTTTGAATCCGATGCTTCATTCTAATAAAGCGAATTTTGGATGACAAAATATTTATTAATTATCTTTCAACCCCAGTTTTTCGGTGCATTTTAATTCACGGAGGAAGTACTCATAGTAGAATAACGACAAAGTAATGCATTCGATGAAACAATGAACACTCATATCACCTTCAAAATAGTATTAATCTATTTTAATATCATTCTTACAAATTTGTAAGCCTTTCGATAATTTAATTCCTTCTAGATGTCTGATGGGGAATGTCGGCTCCAAAAATCTAACAAAAGGGTTCATGCATATCCATGAGAAAGAGAAAAGGCGAGCGAGACATAAATTAAATTGTTGTACATCCGTGAATCGGGGATTTCTAATCATCTATTGAATTTATGCTTAGATATTTCGATCCTCTATTATGCTGCTTTCATCATCTCTTTAGAGAATTTAAGAGCCGAGAAATTCATATTATTGTTCCCATACAAAATGGTTAAGTTTGTAAGACATACTTATCCCTCAGATTAAGGAGTATTTACTTAATTTGCAGAGGGGAAAAGATAAGGGACGACTTCTAACAGTGATTAAAATACACTTTTATATATTATGTATGACATTTCTTAATCCTCAGAAGAATATAAATCTTGAAATAGAAATGCGTTTATTTTATATCAACGGGAAGGATGGTTTTTAGTTACTATATTTGAGATTTTAGAGAGTAATGGAGATGCTACACCTTAAACAGCGCATTCAAGAGATGATTATGGTTTTGTTATAAATGTCTTAAAAATTTGTTCCTGTAAAATATTACATATACCAGCATTTCGGTGACCGCTACTACTTACTCTACATTATATAACTATTTGTCATATTTATTACTAGATATTATACATAATGATTCTATACAGTAGCGTGCAAAAGTTTCGGGCCAAATATTTTTTCATTAATTACTGTTATATGAATAAAGATTAAAAAAATCGTAGCATTATCCTGTAAAGTATTATCAATTATGCTGTCGAACTAAACGACTTCAAATTTTGTTTACAAAAAAAAAAAAAAAAAAAAAAAAAAAAAATCTAACACATTTGAAGGTCAAATAATATTTATACCTTGTTGACATACGTTTTGAAGCTGTCACATCTCATTGCAAAATCAGTCCTCGTGGCATCTTTCTGAGTACATAAGGAAACATTTTATGTTCGTTAAGATGTTTTTATATATAACTTTGTTCATAGTGCCTTCTGTTGTCATTAAAGGATCAATGCCTTTATACGAAAAAGCTCTGCACTTCATGATGTTTCCTCCACCATGTTTTACAGTCAACATTTGATTTCGAGAATCCTAACTGGCCTCGTTTGATCGTCGAACATATCTCTTTGCGCCATTTTTAAAAAGATTAATCTTTGTTTCGTCTGAAAATAAGATTTTTTCCTGCTTTCAAATGTCCCATATTTGTGTGCATTAGAAAATTCTAATCTTGCCTTTTTATTTTTTGTACTAATCAACATTTTCTTTGCTCCGACACATCTAAAACGTCTAACTTGGTTGAATCTATGTCAAAAAGTACTATGACTGCGACTAACATTAACCAAGTTTACCTCCAGTAAATCACGCGCTGTAATTGCAGCATACTTCTTTGGATTACAACTGCCTTTCTTTTAACAACTTTATCAACTGACTTAGTCACTTTTCTGGGTCTTTCAGGTACTGATTTGTCTGTCAAATTGTTTGTTTCTTTCCATTTTTTAATAATATCAGCAGCAGTTGGTTTTCCAGTAGATAATGCTGAAGCAATATCACAATAAATTCTGTTAATCCTGGTGTAATTCAATAACAGTTTCAGGGATCTGTAAATGAGTGTGCTTCGGCCTCTTGACTTCACAGTACTGAGACACAAGTGTAAAAAAACTCGAGCTTCTTCTGTATAATCATGTTTCGTCTCAAATAGACAGTTCACGTCGGACCAATAACGTCACTGTGAACTTTTAATTGCTTCGCCCGAAACTTTTGATGAATGAATTTATATGTATTTCATAATATATTTAAATCCCTTCATTGTAAAAATTTGCTAGTTATATATTTCGAATGTATATTTGATAATGTTTACTTTACAACATTTATTTTTCTCTTTATTTATTCAAGTTTGGTCCGAAACTTTTGCACGCAACACTATATTTCAAATGCATAGTCATTTATGCGTTTAGTTGCCAGTAGCTACCCCTTAAAATGAAAAATGTTATATAAAATGTTTTTCTTACTGCTTTAATTTGTTATTTTTTTACTTGCATTACGCTACTACCGTAGCGGATGGAAGTATTGTATTCGGTCCAAAAATTCGATATCGAGTTTTCACCTGATTTACACGTTTTAAGGCGTCCTGAGTAAAAAAAAAAAAAAAAAAAAAAAAAAATAGTTTTTGGCAATTGGTCAGTGTGTGTGTGTATGTACATGGAGAATTTTCTGGCTATCCTATCTCAAAAACTAATAAAGATAGAACTACGAAACGTCAGAATTAAGACAGGTCTGGTGTACAGATGAATTTTCCAAATTTTGATGAAAATTGAAAAATTGGAGTGGGACATTGGAAACCGGAAATGGAACCGTAAGTCTGTGTCTCAAAAACAGTTCCTACGATTTTCTTCACAGTTGCTATATAAAGACACTATGAGATGTCCTTTCGAATGATGTAGTTGGTTAGTTCAGAAAAATTGATGGGCGACCTGTATAAATAGCTGAATTTCAGGTCTCGCAAGGGCATTTCTCTAAAAACGGCTGGATTCTTTTCAAACTCGTCCTATTAACTCACTTTTAAATATCCTTTTCTATGTAATTATTGTTTTCCAGTCAATAATAATGTATGCCAAGTTTTGGTAAAAGTCGGTCACTCAAAAACGCTCTAACGAATTTCTTGAAAATTGTTACATAAATCCATTTTAGATCCTTTCTCATGTATTACGTGGTTATTAAAGGAAGATTAACAGTCATCCTGCTTAGGTAGGTCAGTTTTAGATCTCGGATTATATTGGTGTTTCAAAAAAATAACTCTACCATTCCTTTTTTTTTTTTTTTTCTTATTTTTTAGCTCGCTGTGTAAGCTTTGTTTTACATGTGTATCAAGCTTCTCTTACCGGAAAAACTTTAGGTTTTTACTTCGTTAGGTCAATTTTATGTCTTCTGATCACATTATCTCCAAATATGTATATAATGCGTGTATTATTGAGTAATGGAAGTCGTGTGGTTGTTTCACACCATTTTGTTTTTATAATTTATTTAGAACAGGTTTTGTACCTCTTCAACACCGTTATTTCAACGTTTATTTTCTTTTTACTTCCATTACCCTACTACCGTAGGTAATGGAAGTATTGTATTCGGTCTGAAAATTCGATATCGAGATTTCACTTGATTTACACGTTTTAAGGTCCCGAGTCCAAAACAGTGGTTTTTGGCAATTGGTCAGTGTGTATGTATGTATGTGTGTGTGTGTGTATGTATGTGGGGAATCTTCTGGCTATTATATCTCGGAAACTAATAAAAGTAGAACTACGAAACCGGAAGTGCGACACTGGAAACCAGAAGTGGGACCATAAGTCCGTATCTCAAAAACGGCTCTAACGATTTTCTTCAAATTTGCTATATAAACACTCTATTAGATGTTCTTTCAAATGATATAGTTGGTTAGTTCAGAAAAATTGATAGACGTCCTGTATAAATAGCTCAATTTCAGGTCTCGTAAGGTGCCGTTGTTATGAAAAATTAGACAGTAGAATGTTTTGAGATGGCCACAATATACTAGTATTAACACCTTAAATTTTAATACGTCCGTATACTTATGCATGGTAAGAGAAAGTATTGCGCGTGCTACAGGGGATTGTTAAATTTATTCATATGAGATCCCTTCACTTTACTGCAACTATCGTTAATATTTTAAAGAATTTAAAGATAAGACTCGGCCTGATACTCGATTTGTTAATCATATTAACCCGTTAGCGCCCAGTGTCCTCATTTGAGGACAGCTAATAAAATGGTAGGTTTCTTGGAATGATTTCTGCTTTTTAGTGACAGTTTATAGCGTCACTCTAAATGATCCCTGAAAGTTTTATGTGCCTACTATTAATTATTATTTCATAATTTGGATAGTCATTTTATGATTTTTCACTCGTCGCACCTATATTTGCTTTTTGCGCAGGTATACTAACTTAAATCTAGTAGAATAATAATACATATTATAATACTTTATTTCGAGATCTTTGCCAACATATAATAGGAAATTAATCTGTTATCTCGAAGTTTTCTCGCTAGAACACTAAACGTCAATAAATGAGGATAGGCTTTAAGTTTAAAACTATCAGAAGAATTGTTTAAGTTAATATACTTTACTGTCAGTTGTCTATATTAATTTAGAAGAGAAATAATCAGCTAATAATATTTTGCAAAATTAATTCGGGCGTTAACGGTTAGCATAAGTTAATAATCGTTAATAATTTTTAATAATAATTGTTACACAAAATGAGTGTTTGTATTATTGTAAGAGTTTTGTTAAAATTCCTTCTAATGTAATGGTGAAGAAAATATTCCACGAATAATAAAAAATAACATAAGTAAATATTCTATCCCCAAAGATAAATTAATGATGGAATAATGGAAGAAAGGTGCATCTTGGAGTGCGACAGGTTACTAGCATTTAAGATTTTATTTATTTTTTCAAAATTTTGATAAATATTCTCCTTTATCAGAGAAATGTTAATGATGTACTATCGATACGCCAAAACCGTTCACTTTTAAATAATATAATTAATGTAGAAACGTGGACGTAATCAGGTAAGTAAACATTTTTCTAAGTATAAACTCATTAATTAAAATTTTTGTATAGTTTTAGGTGCAAATATTCTTTCTTTTTCTCTTTGTAGTCTACTATCATTAATAGAATGTTTATCAAAAAGTGGGAGAGTAGGGTTCATGTTTATTAACGAGTTGAGATAAAGCATGGAAGTTTAAAAAATAAATTAATTGAGACGACGTCAAAACTATTTTTAAAAGTATAATGCATTTTTTTTTAATATATATTATTGGATATATATTACACCATAATATTTCCCATGCAGTTTTGAATATAATAAAACTTTTAAAATGTTTCTTACAGCTCGATAAAGAGATCAATAGTATACATATATTATTTTTCTCCATATATATTAAAAAAAAAAAAAAAAGTTAGTCTGTCGCTGGCATCATTTTTTCTTCTTTTTTTATTAAATCTCTTCGCAAACGGCACTGTCCTCCGCGTCATGAGAAATGTCAATAAAAGTATACTCAGTTTGCTAACATACAAATAGTTTCTCCAAATCGTTATTCTTTCAGACTTAAGACGTCACAATTACCAGTGAATATAATATGTCATCCATGGTGTTAAAAAAAAATGTCAATATCAACGTCCGCAAATAAATAAAAAGCGTTATCTTAGATATTTTCAATGAAAAATTGAATTTTGGATTGTAATTAGATGTCTGCCCACAGTTTTTTTTTCTTTTTTTTCATTTCTTTTCTTTTCTACTTTAAGAAAATTAATTTTCTTTTTGGCGATTTTTTATGTTGTTTATAATTATATATATATATATTTGCGTGAATAATAAAATACCTAATGCCAATACATTTTGCTATTGAATTATTTACTTAATTCAGGGCAATATATAATACTCTATATAATATCTATTTCTAATGTACAGCTGGGTATTAAGTTTACATATTAGAAAATATCGGGAAAGAAAAAAAAAGTTTATTATTACTTTAATTTGGAAAAATCTCCTACAGCTTCAATTTTTCATTCTCTCCTACTTACTTCTTAAAATAACGAAGGATAAAATACACTCGATTCTATATAAGAGTTTTAGGTGATGATTTTTTTTTCTTTCAATAATTTGGAATATGAAATGTATCAGAATTATTTAATTTTGTAATTAAAAAAAATATCCATGAGAAATTAGAACAAGATGCCACTTTTAAATGAGTTTGAATTTGGCATAGATTTGATGTCTGTCATCATAGGCAATTTTTAAATTTGGCGATCCAAAACGTAATACGAAAATATAAATTCCAGATGTATATTTTCGTAATAAAAATTCTGCGGGAAATAGCTTGAAACTTTGAGAGTAAAGAACATGTTATACCTCATATATTAAAATAAAAGTTTTGTCCTGAAGAGGAAAAGGGAGCCATTAAAAAATTAAACAAATATCGAAATTATTTAGATCACCCTGTAAAAAGCGATGTTTGAAATGCGTTTTGGCCGTAACATGGGATCATGAGGATTATTCTAATTATCTGTGTAATTTTTTTTATGAAGCTACCCTATATATTCATGAGATATAACAGTTTCTTCACAAAATTATAAAAATAAGTACCACTTTTTAAACCATAACACGTAGGGTATCAGACCTAGTGCAAAGCCATTTTTAGGAAATTTGGCGTATACTGCATTAGACGCAGCATACTGCAATCAGAATGCGAAAATGTTAAATATCTTACGAAATAGGAGTATTTTTAATTACACATGCGCAAGCTTTTAAATAATTTTATTTGAATAATTTAATAGCTAATGGTATTGAACTACTTATACGAATAACCCCAAACAAATATCCTGTAAATTCAAAAAGTTATGAGCGATACAATGAACAGAATTTAAGTTTTTCTCTCTCAAAAAAGAGAAGATGATAGTTTTTTTTTTTTTTTTTTTTCAATATTTATTTACAATCAATTTGTTCCAATAAGTATCATTCTGATATTTGCATTTTTTCTTACTGTTGCATTTTGGACGGCTAGCAGTGTATATGCATTTAAAGTTAAGTGACACATTGTATTTTGAAAAATGCCTATAAAATTTTAAATTTTGTCAGTTTGAAATGTTTAATTACTAAAACACTTAAATATAAAAACAAAAAGTCCCATATAGGGTCGATTTATTTATTTATTTATTTTTTTAATACAATAATTTTTTTTTTCACTGTTCTCATCCGATATTATTAACTTTGACTGCGAAACATTTACAATGCATTGAATATTTAAATTTTATATGTAGCATATTAAATTTTGGTGTTTAATAAATTTCAACTGAAAGAAATTCTTCGAATTTGATATTCATAAAACATTTTTATTATTATTTAAAAAGTTTAATCTATTACCGAAACTTTATCTATAACAAATTTTAACTGAAACGACTCTTTCGTGATTTAATATACAGTAAACATTTTTATTATTTAAAACAGTTTAATCTATTATAGTTTCCAAAGAAATAACTAAAAAATATTCAGGATATCCAGACAAAAATTATTATTCAGAATTTTCCTAAGCCCCTATTGTGTGCTGCGCTATCGCTTTCAGATAAGCAAATGAAGTGAATTTAATGGGCCAGAGATTTGCATTTTTATTCGACAATTTACTTTCTTTCTTTTTTCGCGATAAAGCCCTTCCTCATATATTGAATAGAATGCTAGAGGAAAGTCGGTGAAAGTTGATAATCGTTTAAACATTTAAAGCTTTTTTCTAGTTTTCTTTATAAAAAAAAAAAAAAAAAAAAAAAGAAAAAGAAAAGAAAAGAAGGAAATAGTTATTTTAAAGAAATGCGTATGAATGTTTATTATAGGTCGATGACAAATTTTTAAAAGAATAAAAATAGAAAAATTAGGAATTTTAATTTAATGATAGATGATAAGGAATTCGAAAGTTGTTATTTAGATAAAAGTTTTTAAAATATTAGTTACAGCTTCCATATAGGCCCAAACAATATTAAAATTTTAGATTCGAAAAAGAAATATAAAATGAACCTTGTCTACAGGATCTGACTACGTGACAAGTTCTACCTATAATATTTCCTTTTTACAAATCATTAAGAGCGTCTTTTGATTCTTTCTTATTCTTCAACATACTTTTTAGAATTATCAAAGAACTGATTTTCATTAAATTTATGACATAGGATTCATTTTTTCTAAAAAAATATGTATAATATTTCCAAATGTTCTTTATATTTCAATATATTCTATATATTCTAAATATTTCAATATCTTAAAAAAAAAAAAAAAAAAAAAAAAAAAAAAGCTTCTTCAAAAACTCTTCAAAAATTCTTAGGATACTGTGTAGTCAACGAAAAGTTTTCTTTTATCAATTGACACCTTTTCAACTAACTATCTTCAGAAATTAACACGCCGGATATTTGGGGATCGAACACCCGACCACCGCTTTATTAACTTGACGCTCTAACCAACTAAGCCAATGAGCGACAAGCAGAATAGCTTATATTTACTTTAAAATGGAGGCGCCTGGTCTATTAGCGTGACACGAAGACAAAGTCAATTTCATATAAAAAGCTTCTAATATATATATATATATATATATAGTTCTGCTACGAAAATTGGTGCACTTTTTTTTAAATCAGGAATTCGCGTGTAATTAAATATTTTCACAAGCATATTTGGCATTAGCTAAAAATTTGTATTTACTTAAGTAATACATTTCTTTTCTAATGTAAAACAAAATTTTTCGTTTTTCTTGATGCTTTATGTGTAACTTATGCGATTCATTAATTGTAAATAATTATAATTAAGAATTTATTAGATTTTATTTATTTTTATTTTGTAAATATCATTATATATATATATATATATATATATATATATATATATATATATATATTGTATGGAACAGCTTTAGTTTGGCAAATTTTGAAATTTGGCATGGAAGTAGCTCAGACGTTTCTCGCCGAGATCTTTAGTTACGCAATTGCGATAGCCATTTCAATTCATCACAAAAATGGCCAAAACAATTAAAATCGTCAAGGGGGTCCATACTACAGAGATGAGAATTTTCAGACTTTAGCAGGAATTTCAGATTCAGACTTTTCTTAATTTTTTTAAAAACAATTTTCAGGATTTTTATTCTAAATATTCTTATTTTTGTTCAATTTTCTTTCTTGCAACTGTTTCTAAACAACTTATTTTCATATATTCTCTATTTTTGTTTATAGAAAATGTGATTTTTTGTATCTGTTTCTTGTTTTATTACTAAATTTAAATTATCTTTGAGTTTTGCCGATACTTTCAGACTTTTTGTCTATTTCCCACTCTCACCTCTGATACTAATGTATTTATTTATTTATTTATTATATTTTCTATTAAAGACTTCGGGAACTGTTTTACATGCATTTCTCTTTCTATTTTACAACTTTGTTCCGTTTTTTCATTATTCAAAAGTTCTATAAACACTGCTTCAACAATCGTAAAATAATAATAATATTAATAATGTTTAAATTAGAATAACAATATTATTCACAATGGAAGTAATTTCTTAATGTTTCAAGCTCAAAATAAAACAAAATTAGAAATTCTAAACTTTTAAATTACTTATTTTATTTTATAATTGTTGCCAAAAAAATTTACAAGTTAATTTATTTTTCGACATATAATAAAATATATTTTCACGCAAAAAATATTATAATAATCCGGTGTGTCACTCACACGACTTTCTCTTACCCTGAAATTTAATACTATAAATACAGGTTGGAGATTAAAAGGTAAGATAACGAGTACTGTCATGTAAACCAATGTTAAATAATTAGGCTTCGGAAGAGTTTTATATGATTAGTTCTGTGTGAGAATCCCGTTTCATTAATGCGCCTACATTTATATAGGATTTAAATCTGTTATTAAGGTTAAACGTTCAGTTAAAATTATACAGACAACTTTTACACGCAACATTCCTTGAAACATATCAATCTTGATCAAACTTTTCCAGCAAACTTATATTAACTTCAAAATACAACATTTAGATCTCCTAAAATTATTCGTTTTTAAGTTCACTCTAAGAGACACAGACAAAGATCAAACGTTAAAAAAATTGACTACGGTAATCAGGAAGCCTTAAAACGTGTAAATATACAAAAATCAAGCGATAATACTTAGCCTAAAAAACATACATTGTTAAAAATTTCTGTAAATTTAATGTAAATATTTATTTAGAGTCTCTGTAAATTTACAGTAATTCTTAATTAAAAGTGAATAATCGAGATTTTCAATCTTTATTCTGCATTTTTACCTAGTTTTATTATTAGTATATATTATTTTATTATTATTAGTTAGTCGCACTTTAATCTAGTTCTTTTGTGTAGTAAATGAACAGCGGATGATTTCCCTGCCATATTCTACGAGGCATGTTTCTATGCATATAAAAAATATATATTCGTTTCATTTGGTTTAGTGTATTCTATAGATGTTAAACTCTACTTACCAGCACTTTCCCCCCATAGACGTAATGTATTTGAATTGTCTTGGGCGTCTCTGTACACGAACCATTTGCTTCATCTTAACGAAAATCTTAATGTAGCATCTCTATATCATACACATTTCGAATACCGAATTTTCCTGAACTAACCAACTAATTTATACGAAATAACATCTAATGAGTGTTTCTATAGCAACTTTGAAGAAAATCTTTAGAGCCGTTTTCGAGATACGGACTTATGGTCGCACTTCTGGTTCCCGATGCCCCCCCCCCCTTCCGGTTTTTCAATTTTCATCAAAAGTTGGAAAACTCATCTGTACACCAGACTGTCTCAATTCTGAAGTTTCGTAGTTCTATCTTTTTTAGTTTCGGAGTATATTCGGATAGTCATAGATTCCACACACACATACTAACCAATTGCCAAAAACTGCTTTTTTGAACTCAGGAGACCTTAAAACATGAAAATTAGGTGAAAACTCGATATCGAATTTTTGGACCGAATACTATACATCGGTAGTCGGATAATGAAAGTAAAAATGACTGTCGGCTTGTACCTTTTTTTCTATAATAACTTATTTTTTAAAAACCCTCTGAGACGTTGATACGCATTGTTTCATTCAGTGTGCCGTTGTCTTTCTTCTTCTATTTCAAATGTGCATAATTATAGGAATTGTATATTAGAAACTTATATTTTTCTTAGTATAACGATCATAAATAAATAGTATAAAGGTCTAATTTCAAGCTAAAATAGCTATTGAAAGAAAAAAATGCAGCGAAACAAAATTAAAAATTTGCCGATAACGAAGACGCTTAGCGGGTTCACATTATTAATAAAAATGCTCTTGCACTAGACTTTTAAAGTGAAATAAAAATATTTGTTAGCAGCAAGTAAAAAAAGTTATATTTGTTTAAGTGTTATTTACATGCATTAAGAAAAAATAAATAAATAAATAAGGCTTAAAATAGTATTTATTAAAATAAGAAGACATCTTATTTGAAATGAAACACCCCATCAAAATATTTGTATGTTTGAATATCTACAATTTTTTTTTAATCCCTCAAAGACTATTGCTTTTAATCTACGATGAAAGAGTTTTCCCCTTTTCAGTGGAATAAATTAAAACAAAACAATTTCTCATATTATGGAATAGAATTAGGGAAACAGTATAAAGTAAAATGAAATTTAATTTTAGATTGATACATGCATAAAAGAAATTTGAAAATATTAAGATTAAAGTAAAATGATGTATCGCTGATGAATTACGGAACAATTGCAGGTATTTGTGTGAAATGAAATTACTTCAATCTCTAGAAGACAAAATTCGATTTTTTATATTTTCATTGCAAGGTTTCTAAAAATGTAATACTGCAATTTGTCGGGATTATTTTGACGAGGAAATTCTGGTTTTAATTATAAGAAATTTCAGTGCTTAAGGTGATGCATTGAATGACAGCTTTATTTTACTACGTCGACAACCTGTAGTTTACGCACTAAAACAAATAAAATAATCAACTACATTTAGACCGACACATAACACCTTCATATCCCAAAGCTTTCTATATCCATGATATCATTCAGTGCTTAGAACCTATGCACTTCCTGGATGCTTTCTTTTTTCAAGTGATTTAAATGTTTCAATTGCATTAAAAATGAGACATAAAATCTGCTAATATAAGTTTCGACCGTTTCATTTTATAAAAGACTACCAGAAATACTTGTTCTCTACCTTCGATTCTGATCGTTGGGAGTTAGAAAAATCGCCGAAAATTTTGATTTCTGTCACGTAATAAATTTCTCGCGATGACTCTGTACAAAGTTATTTTATTTACGAGGCAATTTCTTTTGAAAATCTTGACGCTAAAGCACGGAAGTGAAATGGCTCAGAAAGAAAAAGTTTTGTCACCCTTTCTACTTTGGCGAAATTTCAAAAAACAGGATTTTTCGGACTCGGTAAAAGGAGGACATTATTGAATCATCGTGTCTACTACTCAGACGAGTTACGACTATTAACATTAAGGCATTTATACGGCATTATATTGCATATGCGTATGTTACAATGAATGTTGCAATGCATGTTACAATTTTTAAAATTAAAATGATTTCTAGTTATACTCTCCAAATTATATAATGATTAATATATTTATGCGCTATTTGTAAATTTATATTTAAAAATGGAAACAATATGGTGACATTTCTCTTAGGTCTTGAAAATTTATATATTTAAAAGTTTCCGTTCGCTAAATTAAAACGTGTTTAAAACATTTTGGTAATAAGTGCTAGTAACATTTCAAAGTAAATGTGTCTAATTTCATAACTAGTGTCAGTTTTTTTTTTTTTTTTTTTAGGGGGGGGGGGGGGAGGGGGAGAGGGAGAAGGTAATACATTTTGTACATAACAATTTGCATTTTTCAAACTATATACGTGCCAACAACATATCTTTGTATCTTATAAAAATAAAACTACCTTGCAGGAGTTTCACTACAAAATTGTCGTGGCAAGATAATATCAAGAAAAATCAAACTTGTTCCAAAAGTGCATACTATCTGGGTAAAGCTGTTATCAGACGAAAGAACGAGTATTCTGAAGTATAAGATAATGCATCTCAAAGCTACCGAACGACTTTTTACAAATCGTAGATTAATTTCATATTGAAAAAATTTTCTACGTATGTGTGTGTATGGATCTGGAACAAAACGTTTTATTAAATTTATTAAAAGTTTTTCGTTTAAAGTGAAACTTTACATTCTATCTGTCGGTTGATCTCGTATATTTGAATGTTTTCAGTTCGAACGCAAAAAATTTTGTACATTAAATTTCTCTCTTTAACAAAACGTTTAACCTCCAGTGCATTACATTTTAATGTATTGAAAAGTAAATAGAAAAAAGCTACAACATGAACTAGAAAGCGAAAAAGTCAAACACAAGTTTTGAAATATTTAATTCGAGCGTTAAAAGCACGGATAAACAGATATATATATATTTTTTTTCTTTTCAGTGTAGTGCAATGTAGTATTTTTGAAAATAAATATACATAAACTAACATTTTATTGCAGTATTAGTACAATTCTATAGTAGCGCCTGATTAAAATAATCAAAGAAATTAACATCGTTTTAAAGAATTTTCCTTTTCCTATTGAATATAATTTTGCCCAAAGCTACACGATTTTAAAAGGTAGATTTGCTTTAGATTTCTTTAATTTACGGAAAAGTTAAAATACATTGAAAATTAATTGTATATTTACAAATAATAAGTCTAAAAAATATTTAACATACGAATAAATTCAAAATACTGATACAGTTAATGAAATATTAAAAAATCTTACTCAAATATCTTTATGAAAACATTTTAAAATTACATTTATTTTTAACAGCATTGTCGCGAAAATTTATCTTAATTTAAATAAAGCCATTAACAGGCATTATATATATATTCATTTTCAGTAATTCAGTTATATATATAAATAATTTTCTTTGTTTTCTAATGCGAACTAATTGCTGAAAATCAGAGAAGGCAAGTTTACAACATGAGAAAAGCGCCTTTTTCTATATTCAAAGGAAAAAATTTAAAAAATTTAAATTAATTGATTTTTGTTTATTAACATACGCTAAACAACAAAAATTTATTTTGATTCATTTTCATAAAGCATTCTCAGAAATTTAAGTATATTTTATTCCTAATTTAATTTTTTAAGCTCTTCTGTAACAATAAAGGTTGATAATCTTACACAATAGACTTACAGTAAAATAAATTTTCGTGAATAATTGCCTAAAAGGCAGTACTTATCTAGTCTGTATTAATATATGAAAAGGAAAAATGTGTTTCTATGCAGATTGTAAAATCTGGAACTACTGAACCGATCTAAAAAAAAAGATTTTCTATTGAAAAGCTATACACTATCCCCGAGGGCAATAGGGTATAAAGAGTTATAACAAAATAATATTTTTAGTTCAGAGTTTCAATATTTTAATTAAAATCCCTGCAAGAACCATGAAAAAATGAAATATGAAAAATTTAGCTGATGCTACTAAAATGCAAATTTTTACGCGCTCTTTCTTTATTTTCTTTCTTTATTTTTTTTTTACATGAAAAGAAATAGAAATATACACATTAATAATAAAATTGATATAAAACTTGTGAAAATGACGTCATTATGATTTAAAATGATTTATTTTTCTAATGATATAATTTATTAAAAAAAAAAAAAAAAAAATTGTGGATATTCTAGTTAGTAACGTTTAAACATTATAATAAATTATAATTATAAATTAGTACTTTTTTTTTTTTTTTAAGTGAGTATTTTTTTTTTTTTTCAAATCTAATTTCTTTTGCATTATTTAATATATTTTTTTAAACAGTCGAACCCATTTTAAATCAACCCGAAACCCGAACCGAACCCGACAAATACATTTTATTCGACCCGAAAACCGACCCGAACCTGTACTAAAGAATATTTGGCAACCCACACCCGACCCAAACCCGATTCTTTATACCCGAACACCGAATCTAAACGAAAATTAATAATTCATCTAAAAATCATGAAAAAAAAAAAATAATTTATAAAATAAAGTAAATTTTAATTGTCACACTGCTTGTGTGTGTATGGTAAATCATTTTAAAAAGAATTAAAAATGTAATTACTAAGCTATAACTAAGTTAAAAATTAAAAAATCTGAAAAATGGATTAATAATAATTTTTAACTATTTATGTGTGTTGTGAATTTCAAGTGTAATAAAATGAGTTTCAAGATTAGTGTTTGTAGTTTTATTGTTTAATGCTTATCACACACATAATAATATTAAATAAAAATAATACAATGTTACAGACGTCAATTAAACGCCCGCTAAACTCATCTCAATCTACATTCCTATTACTTCTTAATAATGTGCAAGAGAAAAAATATTAATTATCAGTTTAAATTCACAATCTATTTAAAAAAAAATGAGAGTAATCAAAATATATGAATCATACATCTGGTTATTGGGGGAGAAATAGACTGTTTTCAACAGCTTATATTCTAAATAATAATACTTTTTTTTTTTTTTTTTTTTTTTGGGGGGGGGGGGGGGTTGTTCATTGCTTTAGTCGGATATGGTTGTTTATTTTACTATGATAATTTGGGTAAGCGTATATTCATCTTGGGTGTATAGAGCAAACAAATTTCTGCTTTATTAAGATAAAATTAACCCGAACTCGAACCGCAATTAAAAAAATTCAGTAGACCCGACCCACAAGAGGAAAAAATGTAGGCGACCCGATGCAGGACTCTAAAACAGACTATTGACTAAAATGCGTGATGTTTTTTCTTGCCACTACTTTCCAATTAGGTGACTGTCACGCAATTTGGTGCATTTGGCTATTCACATACATGACGTATATCATCTTGTTGTTGTTTTTTTTTTTTTTTTTTTTTTGTAATTAAGAAAGAAATATCGATATATTACATATAATAAAATAAGATATTTGTGTGTTTGTACGTGTGTCGCTCGCGTTGCAGTCAAATAGCTGACCGCTGAGCCACATAATTTAGCATAGAGGTCCGTTCTAACGTCTGATGATGCACCTCAAAGCCCGGTTTTGGATATTTTAAAATGAATTAAAACGCGAAAACACAGCCTTATATTAGTTTTAAAGTTTCAGCTTAATAGCTGATGCCAAAAGAGTTGACGCGTTCATTATGTTTCTCGATATGAAAAAATAATTTATTTACACGTAAATAATAATAAAAAAAAAATCTAATAAAAAATTTGTTTACGTATCTGACATTACAGATTTAAAATTTTTATTCATATTGATAAAGTTTATGTAAGAAGATTACACTGAAAAAAAAAGTAGATTTTGCAGCAGAATATTCTAGAAAAAAAATGGATGCCTGCACATTCTGGTGTTGAAAAAATAATTATTTATTTTTCTATTTAACAACTACTAGGCTAATTTAACATTCAAATAAATAGGCTGCTATGTGTAATTCAGAGGTATCCGTGCACTTGCACGCTGGCAAGGCACTCGAAACAAGGTTTTGAACATTTTCAATGGATTTTCTCTTTAGTTTTTTCTCTCAAAATTAGATATGTACACTATCCGCAAGTTAAAAGATGTCTGTGGCCCACCTGGACCCGAGATCATAGTGGTAGGGTTATTTAATTTCTTCAAAAAAAAAAAAAAAAAAGTCTTATTTTCTCAAAAAAAATATTTTAAAGAAAACTTGTTTTGGAGAAAAATTATTTATAAATTGTCACTGAAGTTAAAATTGTATAAAAATTATTTAAGTATTTACTATAGATACATAAATTTTGAAATTTAATAAGCCTTTAATAATTTAAGTATTTTGAATTTTTACATTATTTTTGCTTCCGTATCCATTTATTTCGAAATTTAAACATACAAAATTGCTTGTATCTTACATCTTAGCTTTTGGAGCAATATAAAATATCTCAACTTAACTGTACGAAATACTGATTACGGTTCTTACAATAAAAATATTGAATTTGAAATCTTTTATAAGTTAGTATGCGTTTAAAAATTACACTACGCAGCCAAAAATAAATAAATAAAAAATTGATCTTGCTGATTCTTATGTAAAATGAACTCCAGAATCCTAATATGACTCCCATTATACCCAATCACCCACCGTTTTCTAGAAACACCACCCCCTTCCCCAATTTTTATCACTGTTCGGTAATTTTATAGCCATGAATTTAATTCGGAGAATGAAAAAGAATTAATTTAACACTTAAAAAGAAAAATATATATAATGTTAATAAATAAATAACGTTAATAATAGATTTAAAAAAATATAAGAAATGTAATACATAACTTCAGTGGGAAATCTCCTCCCCCCCCCCCCCCCCATAAATTTTCCCCTTGCCGCAAATGTTCTTTTTTAGAATTTTCCAACTCTGTAGCCCCTCAGAAGATATTTAACAGTTAAAATAATCCTTCCCCCTCCCCTAAAAATCAAATTTATAGCCATAAACTGACCGAAAAGTGATAAAAATAGGAGGACGTCCCTAAAAAACAGCGGATGATAGGACAAAATGGGCGTCCTATTCGGATTCAGGAGGTCATTTTACATAAGAATTTGCAAAAATGTTTTTTTTTTTTTGGGGGGGGGGGGGATTTTCATGCAGAGCAGTGTGATTACAAAGTGTAATTCAAATCTTAAAGAAAATCTTAAAATTCCTGAACATATTATTTCCGATTAAAAATTAATTTTCTAATTTGCATTTTTTCTTTCTTTCATTGAAATAAACTCTTTTAGAGAAAAGATATTTAATGAGAAAAGATATTTAAAATAAATTTTCTGATGAAAAGAATGATAAAGGGCATCTTAAATATTTGCATCAGTTAAAAATGATGAAAATGGAAAATTAATCATAAGAATGATTATCTTTAACTCAGTTAATCTTTCTCTGAGAAATAAATTTCTTTTATTCACCAGAGCTTTATAAGAAGAGAGGAATGCTTCTTTAAAGGAAAAAATAAAGTTATAAAAGGGGCATAGTGAGATGGACTAAAGATGATTTTAAAAAGAACAACTTTCTTTCTTTAATCAAAAACTTTCAACAAATTTGAATTCATAATAAATTTAAGTTAGAAGTTTGTGAATTTGAATTACTTTTCTTTAAGGTCCTTTTGGAAGACCTACCTTAACGAACATATTGCTTCTTATATTTTCTAACATTGTACAAAAAATAAAGACTTTTTTTTAAGCAAAAAATAAAAAAATAAATAAAATAAAATAAAAACAAGGCATTAATTCTATACTTTTGCATGTGAATATAGCGACATTTATTTGATATATTTTGAAAAAGAATATGCATTATTTTATAAATTTATTACATGAATAAAAATTAATGAAGGTCTAAAAAAAAAAACAGATGAGAAGAACTATGCCTATTGTAATTGCAGTATTTTTCATTAGGATGGTATTCATGCACATTTCTAATTTTAAAGTAATTACAAAGATAAATATCCTTAGGATCAATACACTGTGCTTTATTTTAAAAGTTCAGATTTTATATAGGAATATTTACACAAAAAAAAAATCCAACGGGTATTAGAAAAAAAATTATACAATATTAAAATATCCTGTAACAATTTCGCCTAAAAGTACAGGTAAAAAAAAAAAAGTACATTACTCAAGTAGTATAGTTGATATTTTTATGATTTTTAAGATTTGTATATGCATTCGAATAATTCTTTTCGATTAAAAACATTTATCGCAGCTTAAAAGCTGCTTTAAGACTGATGGGCTTAAAAAAGAAAAAAAGAGGTTCAAGGATAAACAGTAGAGGGCACATCTTCTCGTGAAGACAATAAGAGCTGTGCTTTATGTATATGTGTGTGCATATGGAGTTTCAATATAATTAAACTTCTCTACTTTAGCCAATATCCAGCAGTTAAAGCGAGCTAACGTATATACCACAAATTGGGTGTAGCAGAAAAAGGAAATGCTCTCGAGACATTTTGCAAGAGAACGTTTACTTCAAAAATGTATATTAGCTGTGTATTAGCAAAAATGTCAACGTTTTGCACGAAAAATACTAAAAATCCCTCTAAGCGTTTGAACCGGACTTTTGTAACTCACATACACACCTCTGAAACGGTTTGAGACTGATTTGTGTAAAGCAAGAAATCTCGCCTCCAATCGTGCGAGACGTAAAATTGTATCTTAAAATCCTGAAGCCAAAGTAGTCAATAAGATTATTTTAGGCAATAAAATTATATTTTAACTAAAAATGTCATTTGAGGCTACACGCTGAGAGGGATAAAATAAAGGGAGTGGCTTTTACGGAATGTGTAAACAATCTAAACATTGGATCCCACGTGGGTCATACAACTTGCTAAATTTTCCCTTCCGCCCTTCCTTTCTTGCAAAATATCACCTGGCAGACATTTTTTTTTTTTTTTTTTTTTAATGAAAAGAAATTTTTAAATTATTGAACCCAACGCATTAATATTACGTATATTAAATTTCATTTTTTGTCAAATGTTTAAAACCGTTTACATTCTGTTACAATATTCTCCGTCTCAGTTTTCATGAAAATGGTTAAAACATTTTATTTTCTGCTCAGAGAAATGATAATTCCATCTACGAAAACTAATTTCCACAGACACTAGAACTTATGGTTTTTTAATCCATCAACACCTTCTATCTTCGGTTTCTTAAAATTTATGTTTCTTTCTAATGTTTTCTCCCCTGAAAGGAGAGAGTTACCAATTTAAACTAGTTTTCCGAAATTTTTAATCTGTTAGATCGACTTTAATCTTTGAAAACCCTTCATCTCTTGTTCTAAACAAAAGAGCTTATGACGATGAGTCCCCGGTAAAGGACTTGTTATCAATGGAAATATTTTACTTAGGAGATCATAACCTGTTAGTTCGATTTCTATTTTTTAAAAACAACCCTTCATCTTTTTTTTTCAATTATTATTTAAATGGTTAAGGTTTTCTACTTTTTTTTTACCATTTTATCATGGAGAAGAACATTTCTAATTCTTCTGATAAACTTCAAAAAACTTTCTCTCTGTAATGCTAAATCTACAAGAGGGTGATAACGCTGTCTGTCAAATTAACATGTATATGTATGCGTGCTAATTTTTAACCTATTAACTTTTTTGCTTTTCATTCTATTGCTAAATACTTAAATAATAAAAAAAAACTTCAAAAAGAATATTTGAAATATTTTATTGACTTCAATTCTTACTTAAAAAGCAGAACCTAAACTAAATTCAATTCTAATGGGATTCGTGAAGAAGAGAAAATATGCTTTAATTCTAAACAAGCGTTGTTGTTTTAATAAGATTTTCGTACTCGCATGTCGCATCCTGACTTCAATTTGACTATAATTTTCTTTTCTTCTCTTAAATAAACAAACAAATAAAAATAACACATTACTTCAGAAACAAATTTTATCTAGAAAAATATAAGAATAAATAAATTTTAATTTTAAAATTAAGGCCAATCTACAAAATAGGTAATAATAATGGTTTGTACAGGGGATTTGTTGGGAGTTCTAGAAGATATTTGCATAATGCAGATATCTCTTTTAAAAAATCTCCTATGAACACGTAAAAGCAATTCGATTAAATTTCGAGTAAAATAAAATGTTATTCATACCACACTCCGAAATTTGAACAGTACTGAGCTGTTTTTACTACTGGTTCCAGTGTTGCCAGTTCTGGCGGATTTTTAGTTCCCCATCATACTATAGGTATTGGGAACTTAGGTAATAGTGAAAATTTTCGACCTCGGTGTTTCGACTTTTGTACACGTTTTATGGTGTGAGGAATCCGAAAATGACAAAATTTGTATGGTGTCTGTCTGTTAGTGTGTTAGTGGGTTAGTGTGTTAGTCCGTTAGTTTGTTAGTCTGTGTACCCGATATCTCATGAACAAATTGTCGCAGAGAGGTCAGATCAGTTTTAAAATATTACTTTCGACACTGGCAAGAACCCTATTCATTTGCAACATTCGAATTTAAAAACTTCGTAAGTTATTAGAAATTTACGATTTTCATAACAAGGGAGAATAGGACAAAAATTCACTTACACGTGCATTAAATGGAAACTTTTTACTGTAAAAATGTCAGACCAGTTTTAAAATATCCGTTTTGATGCCGGAAGGAACATCAGTCACTATAAATAAGCTACTTTGAAAGTTTCGCAAGTTACTGGAAATTTACGAATTTCTTAACATAGCAGTGTAGGGCAAAATTTCACATAAACGTCAATTTTTAGAGATATTTTCATCGTAAAGATGTCAGACAACTTTTGAAATATTATTTAGGACACTGGCAGGAATATTTATGACTACGAATTTTCCAATATAAAAATTTCGTAAGTTATTGGAAATTTACGAATTTTTTAACATGGCAGAATAGAGCAAAATTTCACATAAACGTCCATCTTGAGGGATGTTTTCATCGTAAAGATGTCAAACCACTTTCGAAATCTTATTTAGGATACTGGACATGAATATCATAGGCTATGATTTTTTACAATTTAAAAAATTCGTAAGTTATTTAGAATTTACGATTTACTTAACATGTCAGAATAAGGCAAAATTGAGCATAAACTTCCATGTTGAGGATCCTAAATACATTAGACAACTTCAAAATTACATTTATGATATTTGTTTGAACATGATTGAATACAAATATTCTAATAGGAAAATTTCGTAAATTATTCGTAATTACGATTTTAGCAACAGAGCGAAATTGTAAATTTTCCATATAAATATGAATTTTGAGGATTATTGCATTGGAAATAGTAGCATGAAAACTAAACAACGGAATTGACCCTGATAAAATAAATTAATACGTTAGAATAAGATAAATATATGGAAGTGAACGGTGGATAGCCTATTAGGCGGGGATTTCGTTCTGTCACTGTATCAAGCTTTGGTCAAATTCATTTCTTTTAACATGATTATAATATGTCTCGCACTAGAAATTTGTGAGAATACAAATATTATGGGGAACTGAGCAGAGTCCACCTATGCCAACTAGTTTATTCAATAGTCACTAATATTGAGAAGTGATACTTGATGTGCATAATAGCCGATTAATCTTCGAAGTGATTAGACAACTGTTACGATTAAAATTTAGTGGTGATTATTGAATAAAAAGTCCGCCAGAACTAGCAACATTGAATGGATATAGCGATAGTTGAACCAGTACAGTAGTTGACAGATCTCTCTATTACCGTTCATAATGAAATTTTGTGATATACAAGGGGTAGACACTCTTATTTTTAAATATTAGAAATAAAACTTCTCTAGAAAACTGATGTTTTAAAGTTTTATTTCGAAGTACCAACTCTTATTTTTAAATATTAGCTGGAGTAAAATGGGGATGTGGGAGAGATACTTTAAATCAAACATACAATTTTATACGTTAAACCATTAATAAGTTACTGTTGTGAGGCCCTGATCACATGCAGTGATACGTATATGTCTAACCTAGAGGTCTTTCAAAATGAAGCCCTGAGGATCATTACTTGAGCAGTAAAAACCACTCCAATTCAGGCAATGCTTGCCCTAACAGACAATAAACCAATAGAGTTAATAATTAAAGAGAGAGCTTTAATAATGTATGAAAAACTGATCAGGCTACCATCAACTGATCTATGGAGAAATTACAACATAACAGAACCTAGAAGACTGAAAACACAGGAAGGTTTTTTACAGAAGGTTTATAAAGTGAACTTAGAATATCTTCTACCGAATTTACCTAGAGAAAAACCATTGAAACCTTACAACCCCATACATCTAAAATCTATTAATCTATTAAAATTTAACAGAATTTGATACGCTACATTACTAAGTCATCATCGGTTGCTGATGAAATTAAAGCAACTGCATTGGAAACAATATACTGTAGATATCCCGAAAATACTTGGTTCCATATATACACAAATGGATCGCAGACGATTGATGGGGTTGGTGCTGGTATGCACTCAGAATTATTCTCATTCTATACCAACCTTGGTAAATTCCAAACCAATTTTGATGGAGAATTACAACTAGAATTACAACTGAATTACAACTGAATTACAACTAGAATTACAACTAGAATTACAACTGACAATTAGAATTACAACTGAACAAATACTTAGTAGAAAGATTGAACTCAGATGTAGTTATATTTTCTGACTTCCTTTAGACCATTCAAGCAATTGCAGCTCATAACGTAGCAGATTAAAAAATTATTGAATCATGTAGACAGAATCTTCGACTCTTAGCCTTAAAGTGAATGAATGTTATCTTACAATGGATTCCATCTCATGTTGGAATCGCAGGAAATGAATGCACCGACAAATTGGCAAAAAAGGGAACAAAAATTTTACAGTCAAATAACTGCGAAATATCATTTAAATCAATCAAAAGAATAATTAAAAATACTACAAAGAAAAATTACAACATCAAATTTCAGGAAGAAATCAAAAATAAGAAATGGAGAGAGACTATTTACAAAATTCCAGATTCTCCCAGATCTATTGCAGTTGCAGCATTTCGTTTAGAAACTGGACACGATTGCCTCGCTAAACACCTGCATCGCATTGGCATATATAATAGTTCCCTCTGAACTTTATGTAATGAAAATACAGAGATGGATAAAAAGTATCTTCTCAAATGCTTTTCGTTGAATGAAGAAAGCCTATATGACTGATATTGGCGTGCCAGTGACATGATGATGCTGACATTTAGTGACTGAATTCTTTTACAGTTCATGTATTTATAAGCAATTTTTCTCTTTTGAATTGTTGTATATTTATTGTTTTAACATTGTTAATTTTACTGTTCTCTCTATATATTTTTAATTTGTTTTTTTTTTCTTTAAATTTTTGAGCTCCAATGTTATGCATCTGCGATACATGGGAGCCTATGATGTAGAATCAAGTGCCTTTGCAATAAAACAAAAAATAAAAATAAAATAAAATAAATATTAGTATTTTTATAAAAAGGTTCATTGGAGTCCATAAAGTCTTTTTTCTAAGTAAACGAATTTTAAATTGCAGAACAATTTATCTCGTGTAAGAAACATTGGGACAGGTAAGTAATCGTTTGATATGTGAATCAACGATACAAGACACGCCTAACAGACAGGCAGTCCGGGTTTGCTTCTTACTCGGTACAAAATGGGACTATTTCAATGTAAACATTTGCATTTTGAACATAAAAAATTTATAACAAAAAGGGCTAGCACCTAAATTACCATAACTCTCTGCTGCACTACTACTTTTTTTTTTCTTTTTGTTTTTCAACATACTGGAACTCTAAAATAAAATGTCACATGCCGGGAATATATCTAATGATATGGCATCTTACAAGTCAGAAAAATATATAATATTATCACGAAAATGAATGCCATAGTGATAACCTTAATGTTAAAAGTTACATAGAATGAGATGTAAAAACTAAGGTGACCAAGAACGAGGAATTTGTTACATTAGTAATCCTGTCGTCAGTAAAAAATTATATAAAGAACTTTTGAAAAACGAGTTCCGTATAGAGTAGCGTATTCTACGTGGAAAATTCTTTACATGCTATTACGAACACACACACACACACACACACAAAATCAATAGTTTCAGAGGTTTTAAATAAGTACGAATAAATGAATTGCGTAGAAATAATCTAGCTTGAACGTATGCAGTTATATTATGGAGTCAGGTTTAAAAGCTTCTAGCACCGCTTAAAATTTTATCAAAATAATTTTGTGTGAATTTTTTAAACTTGGAACATATTATATAAATATTTTGGTTGTGGAAGGGGCTTTCTGGAGGGCATTTCCGAAACGTATATACACACCAAATTGGATGGAAAATTGTTGATTCGTTTTAGATACCGGATGCCTTTTAACCCTACAAGGCACCCAGTTCCATATGTGGAACACCGACTTTAATCGTTCCTATAGCTATAAAACTATTAGTAGCGACATCTCTTGACATCTTGATAGAAGCTACTGACATTTAGCGATGTAGTCATACGAATCTTTACCTAAAGATGTCGTTCGTGTTTTTGTTAGAGTGCACTCAGTGTGAAATTTGAATGAAAGTGATACGTTAGTCGTTTGTCTGAATTCAAAAATAAAAAAAGAATAGTTATTAAACAATTTGGACTCGAAAAAAAAAATACTGTGTGTTATAACGAAGTGTATATTTTGCAGAGGTAAGTTTTATTTATTTATTTATTTTTTTTATTTTTTTTTTTTATTACAATAGTAAACGTATTAGTAAATCCTATTTTTATGTATGTTCCACATACGGTACGTTGAGCTAAAAAATTGATTTTTCCGTAAAATAAGGTTTTATTTTTATAAGTTTTCCCTATCTTGTGATCACTCATTACAACCTACATATTTTTGTCGCGCACTAAAAAAAAAATTGACCCTTGTAGGGTTAAAGCGAAATTCATTCAAAATCATCCTGCGTATCAATGTATATTTGTGAAAATAAATTGGAAAAGCTAGAGAGCATTCAATGCAAAAATGGTACCCAAAAATGTAAAGTAGGTTTAAAAAAAAAATAGTAATTCGAACACTCAATACAAAAATTGGATATCTACATTTAAATAAACAGCCTGCAATTTACAGACTGTGGGATTGGGCTTAACCCCTTAACGCGAGCTGTCCTCGCTGCGAGGGCGCAAAATTTAAGATCCAGCTGCAAAAACTCATCCCGGAAATGTTTTAACAAAAATTCACGTTTATAACATATCAGAAAAGGCCTGTTTTTTAAACCTTAAAATTTAAAATTTCTTTTAGTTTAATTTGGTTCATGAATTCCGGTGGCAGTATAATTTAAATGTTTCAAATTGTCTTGCGCCGGAAAGGGTTAAGATCATGATATCAATCAGATGCAGGCACAAGCTCAAGTCAAAATAGATTGAAATACTGTAGAGTTATGTCTTCATATCTTCGAATTCTGCAAAAAATTCCAATGAAATCAATCGAATACAAAGATGCGTGTGTATATACCTAATTTAAAAGTCGTTTAAAAACAGTTTAGTCACAATGACTGTTAAATAAAAACGCTCATTTGATTAAAAAATAAATAACTATTTTATAGGAACCCATAGTAAAATTAGATTTTTCTCAAATATATCGTTGTAAAAAACAATTTAAATTTCCATTAGCACGCATTACGATCATTAAACTTTCGTCAGTTTCACAAAATCTAACACACGTGAAATATTCATCTCAGTTTTATTATCTCATAACGTTAATGGAAGGAAAAGTAGTTTGATGAATCTAGTTTTATTGACATGATAGGCTTAATTTCAAAAATTTCTCCAAAAGCTGTAGAATTATTAATGGGATTTTCGGAAACCAGACAGTGTTTGATTTGTCTAGACACTATCTGCATCGTAGGACGTTAGAGAACAATTTATGAAAGCAAATATCACATATTTAAATGTTGTCTTGTTTGATCTAACGGAAAGAAATATAAAATACACGGTTCTGTTTATTATTGCAGCTTTCAAGAATACTGCTATTACATACAGAAAGCTCATTAAATAAATTTTCAGTTAACATAAATGGGAATAAGAAAACTAAAAACAAAATATTCTTGAATTACATTCAGAAAAAAGTGGACTATTAAAGCATCTGTATTGAAAATATTCGGGCATTGGGCATTTAAATTACGCTATAGCGGTAACGTAAAAGACAAGCATTCATTCAAATATTTCATAACACAGTGTTCAGTACAGAAAATAGTTATCATGTCTATAAAGATAAATAAACACCATGAAACACTCAGACAAGTAACAGTAACAATTGTTTTAGAGCAAAATAATTAAACGTAAAGTATATAATCTTTATAAACACATATATCATAAAATGGAGAAAAAGAAAAAAGAAACATATTTTGAATTTCATGGTATTTGTTTGCAAAGTTCACATTCGTCGTGCTTTCGAGAAAAGATTTTTTTTTTTCTGTAATTCAGCGCGATCTCTCACCATGCCCAGTATTGTAGCCAGTAGTAGGGTGGTACACCATGAAAATAGCAAAATCTTAAAATATTTGGCATAGAACAGGAAAAAAAAAAAAGGAAGGGAGGGTAAGAAAAAAAAAACAATAAAATTGAAAAAGTAAACCAAAATTAAAATAAAAGAAAATAATAAAAAGAAAATAGAACACAGTAAAAGAAAATAAATATCATGCAATCCAATTCCAGATATGATTCCACGAAAATTCCAATTCCAGGAAAAAGTGATTTAGAAATATCTTTAACATATATATTTTCTTAAATCTAAAATGTTTCCTAAAAATTCAAGTACAAAAAAGGAATATGTAAAGAAATAATCCTTAAAAAACATATTTTAGTAGCACACACATACATACGTCATTCGAGCTAAAGCTGGAAATTAGCGGTCGCCACTCGCCACATGGCGACTAGATTTTTAAAAGTGGCGACTAAAGAAATTGCCTTTGGTCGCCACTGCAGTGGCCACTTCTCTTCTACCCATTCTTTATAAAATATACCCCATTCCACGGCAAACTTGGATCGCGCGACGGCTTTTTCGCGGTAAATGCGCCGCGCAAAGAATTCAGGCTGTTCTAAACTCTAACCTCGCCACTTGCAAACATATTTCGGAAGTCAATTTTAATAGTAAACACTTAAAATTCTTCTACCCATTCTTTATAGAATACCCCATTCCAATGCAAACTTGGATCGCGCGGCGGCTTTTTCGCGGTAAACGCGCTGCGCAAAGAATTCAGGCTGTTCTAAAATCTAACCTCGCCACTTGCAAACATATTTCGGAAGTCAATTTTAATAGTAAACACTTAAAATTCTTCTACCCATTCTTTATAGAATACCCCATTCCAATGCAAACTTGGATCGCGTGGCAGCGTTTTCGCAGTAAACGCGCCGTGCGCCTCGAATTCAGGCTTTCTCAAATCTAACATCGCCACTTACAGACATTTTCGGAAGTCAATTTTAACAGTAAACACTAGAAATTGGCAGGTAGTCTTATTCATATACTAAAAAAACGTATGGCTTTTTTTCCATTTTTCTATAAAAGTATTAGATTTTGATTTTAAAAAAATGTCAAAATGAGAGTTTCGGCCGACTTTCGGTAGACAGAGACGTAAAGGAAGCTCGTGAGATAATCAATCGGCTGAAACTCCGATTGTATTACGTTCGCAGAAAAATTAAAAACATCATTCGACGCATTTTCTTTGTTATTTTATACCACTTTCTTTTCAAACTTGGCATTTCTATCCATTCCCAACGGCCGTATCGCATTCAGTCATACGCGTGGTTTCTCGAAATTTCAATCTTTAAAACAAGCTTTATATAGTAATGTAAATTTTGGATTTATTGCTTTAATATGAAGAGATTTAACGAAAATCCTGAATCACAAAGCAACCGTAGTGGTAGTAAACGTGGAGCTACAGATAATTCTGTAAAAATAACATCTTTTTTCGGGAAAAGGTAAGTGCGTTTTCTGTTATTATTAAAAAAAAAAAAAAAAAAAAAAAAAAAAAAAATGTATATATGTATGTATATTTTTAGTTCTTAATCAGAAGAATGCATAATTTATTGAATATTTTATTTATTTACTACATATTATTTAATATTTGTTATTGCATATGAACTATTTTTTATTTTCTTCTATATGTAATATAGAGAAAGTATTGGATTCGCGAAAATGTTCGACCTCCGTTTTTTGACGGATCTACACGTTTTGGGGTGTCCTGAACACGAATTGATAGTTTTAAAAAATGTCTGTCTGTCTGTGTGTGTGTGTGTCTGTGGTTTAGTGTTTTCACCGTATCTCACGAACCAATGAATGAAATTCAACCAAACTTGGTATATAGTTGGACCCTGGCCAGCCACACTCTCTAAATTCAGTTAGAGAGGGGGATTATAATTGCAAATTATTAAAAATTCATTATTATTAAAGAAAAATTAATTTATAATTCATTTGTAACATGAAAAAAAAAGGAAAAAGAAACTTGCAAAATAAAAAAGTATTATTAAAAAAATATTTTTTTTATTTACATATACTAATATATTTTCATGAATCAAAGATGTTTTTTTTTTTTTGTTTGAAAAAGTAGAAAATCGACACCATTCAGGATAGTAAAGGGGCAATATAATCAGAATTTTTCTGTTATAAAATAATATAACCAAAAGAGCATTTTAAACATATGAATTTTGTATTGAATAGTATTTTCTTACATTCATAGTATAAATTATGTAAATCTATTCCTATTTCATTTATTAAAATTTATCAGAAATGTATTATTGTGGATGAGTTTCAAAAAGTTGACTACCTTAATTATTTTCTTAATGATTTGTCGAGACTGAACATTGAAAAAATTAAAGAAAAGAAAATTTTATTTTACTTTTACTTTTATCAGCGAGTGGCCAGTGGCCACTAACTTTTTAAAAGTGGCCACTAAAAAAATGAAGGCTAGTGGCCAGTGGCCACCAACCAAATTTCTTAATTTCCACCTTTAATTCGAGCATTTCCTAAAAGTGGTCAAAGCATATGACAAAACATAAATCCATCTAAAACTAAAAGTTGAAAAATTTCCCGAACCCAACAATGCATGGTTTGAAGCATAGAATATTAAAATAATGGAATATTTAATGATATCAGAGAGATTTATCGTTCACATTAGAATAATTGAAAAAGGTATGTCTTTAACCAAATACAGTAGGAACAACGGTTACAAACAAGAATTTTCAAAATTAAATTCTGGAAATTCATTGAAAAATTTTAACAGTTTAAATTAAACAAAAATGTTTATCTAACGACGAACTTTTCTATGGCTGTATACTTTGTATATTTTAACAATAAATACTTTTTCTTAAATCTCTCTCTCATTAAAAAAAAAAAAAAAAAAAAAAAAAAAAAGTTATCTTAAACGCACTTTGACAAGAAAAGGGACAAAAGTCAAAAAACGGCAGTTCTGAGTTTATAAATAAGTACCCATGAGCGCACAAAAAAACGTCCCATCTCTATCTACCGAATTATCCACTCGAGAGGCATTTGTGTCAGTTTTATAGTAAACAAGTCGATACTTTACCGTTATTTTTCAATTGATTTTTTTTAAGTTTTTTTTTCTTTTGAGTTGTGTCATATTCTTGCCGGGGTGCAATATATTTACCACATTTTTCTTTAAACTAATTATTTATTAATATTTAAACAAAGACCATTAAATGAATAACAAATGATTAAAGGATCGCTATGAACTTGGCAAACAGCACAATAAGTTGCAAAAATTCTAGACTAATTGGAAGTGACACTTGATCGGGCATCTTTGTTTTCTTCTGATGAAGGGGTTGTGCACAATTATTTTCATCCGAAGTAAATACTGCGAGTCGTTGCAATGTGTGATGTTAGTTTACAAACTTCATACTATTTGTTCTTCAGTCCTTTCTGTGCTGTTGAGCAGGCATAAGGTCTACAATAATTTTTATCAAAAAAGGGAGGAGAGGAGACAACAAGTGTAAAACTAGCTTTATACACACTCATATAGATATATGTGTGTGTGTAAGTCCGCTTTATAAAAATGAAGTTTTTTCTATAAAATTTGTAATTTTCAATTAAAACTCAATTATCTAACTCGTAAATTGTAAATTGTCAATTTTACAATTCAAAAATTTGTCAATTTTTCAATGTCCTTTATTAAAATTTTTCTTTAAAATCTCTAATCTTCGATTTTAGAGATTTTTGAACTGTAAACTCATAATTACTCTTTAAGGTATATGCCTACCTACGAAGCACTTTTTTAAAAATACATAAAATTTTAATGAAACACACATGTATTTAATTAAGATGGAATACAAAACTATGAATTTAAAGGAAATTTTACTGAAATTTTCATTAAGTTTTAAAATATAGGAAATATTTAGAAAAATTTTAGTGAAAATTTTCATTTACGCCACATTTCCTATGACAGTTTCTAATGCATATATTTCAGTAATCTTTACACAGTATAGACATAACATACTTCCCTGTGTTCTTTAGCAAAACATTTGCTGTACTTATAAAAATTTATTGAAATATTCCATACTTGGTATAAATGCTCAAAATTAAAACAAGAAAAATCCTCACTTCTCCAAAAAACTGTCAGTGAAATCAATAAATAAATACAAAGAGGTTAGATTTTGCTACAGAACATAGCTAAAGATGAATAAACTATTTTGCCAAAATTTCAGTTCATTATTCTAAATATATTTTGAGAAATGAATGTAATCGCAAACAAAAATAACGAAAAACACAGTTTCTCAGAAAAAACGCATTTAAAGATTTTAATACAGCATAAAATATTTTGTAGCCACATTAGAATTTATACGTCAAGCCCTCTTTTGCTTCATTTTTAACTAATTTTGACTTTTTTTAGCTTTTAGTTTCTTTTTTTTTTTTTTTTTTTTTCTGGATAACTTTGTTGCTTGTAGAGATTGGCGTTTCGATTTCTAAATTCGCTCATTGTCTATTCCACTTGCAGTTTATTATTTATACTATAACTTTGCTTCTAGTTATCATCAAAACAAAAATAAAGTATTTTTGAAATCCTAAATGCGTGGCTTATAAAATGAACAAATAAAAAAAAAAAAATTCAAAAATTTTCACCAAAGCGACGATTTTAGGGTAGGCCTTAAAGCCAATTTTGAAATATCAAATTTAATTTAGCATGATTTCAAAATTAAAAAAAAAAAATGATACCTCTTAAATTTTAAAATATATCAATGCAAAGTGGAATATAAAAAAGAAATACATTTTAAAAAACTGTACAAAATTTATTAAACAGATTTTCATCAAATATAGCTAAGAACCATACTGATTAAATCAGCGTTCTAATAAAACCGCATAAAAATCGGTCGATTCGTTCGGAAGCTACAGACATACAAACTTCTAAACACCCCTCTTTTATTGTCGGGGAATAAAAAAGAAAAAAAAAACTTTTCCCAAACATTTTTTTCCTGCTTTTTTGGAAGATTTATCTTTAGTGCCTGAAGTTAATATCAAATACCTGTTAATAATTAAAACTAAAAAACCCGTTTATTTATTATTTAATAATAATAATATAATTTTTTAATGAAGTTTTAATTGTTCAATATATTTAACATGCATATGAAATTTTAACGAAAAAAAAAATATATAAATAAATCACAATTCTAGATGAAAGTGAGCACTGATATTTTTGCTTAAAATGTCTGGTTTTCATAATTACAAAGACACCAGATTTTTCACTTTTATTGAACATTGGAAAGTATTTGAAATATACTTTTTATTATTTTGAATTAGTAGATTAATAGATGATATTTTAAAAGTTTTATCGTTTTTATATCCGATTTTTTTTTTTTAATTACACTAATATATATATTTTCTTGCGTTTCTTGCGTGTACAATTATAAGGAGAACTCAACTGTTCATCATTTTTTTCCAATTATTCTTTGAATTAATATTTTGTGAGACCTCTTTTTAGGTTGAAACATTCATACACTCTGATTGGCATAGTGATTTTTTTTTTCCAATACTGAGTTTCAATGCCATTTCAGACAGCATAGATGACATTTTCGATACCTTTAAATGAACTAAAAGGGCCTTATACACGCATGCACTTTTCTAATATGATACATTCAGCCTTTTTTAACTTTTAGGTCATAGGAAAGATAAAAATATCGAAGTTTCTTTCTTCGAACCATTTTTTAATGCTCTAGAAGTAGACCAAAAATCCCAGTCTTGTTGAAATAATTATTACTCCCCCCCTCCCCCCTCTAAAAGCTAACAAAAATCTAAGAATTCCAAGTTCCAATTTTTTGAATATTCTCTTGATGTCCATAGTAGTAGACAAGATTTCTAAATTCATTTTGACTTTAGCTGAAACTGCTCTCCATAGCACCACAGATCCACCTTTAAAATGTCTGATTCATATCTACCATTAAAAGACCTACTCCATCTTTCGCTGTCCTGAGATCGTACCAATAGCTGTAAAAACATTTGGTCAATCAAGAATAAAACGTTTTTTATTCGAAAATGCAACATTCGTTCATATTGTCTGTATTTCACTTTAATTCAGGCGCTCTTCATCCCATTGTATGCATATCGGTTATTGCTGTTTTTTATTCATTTTACATATTATCAATTATTTTGTATACATACAAATGTTGATCCATTTCCATCAAAATTACAAGTAAATCCAGCAGCAGACATTTTTAGTAGATATTTAAGATGGATTATGAGTCTTTGATCTCTGTAAAACAAACTCTGATTTTGCACCCGATCTCTCTTCTACCAAACCAGTAGTTCCACGTCCGTTCACATTTTCTTTAGCAGTTTTGAATTTTCAGATTTCATTAGAACTGAAATTATCCTTCCACTTAAAAAATACGTTTAATTAGTTAATTGCCTAATCTAATTTTTGTTCACTAGATGACCGTTCTTTTTTTTTTTTCGAAGAATTATCAATAATCTATTCGAGAAACATTTAAAGCTTACATATATGAATCAATCTAGTCCCGTAATTAAAAAATTCGCACATGAACTGTAATTTACTCTCTCGTAAGTTAAAGGAAGCAGAATTTTTTTTATTATTCCTATAATCATGAACATCTAAAACGTGGAGAAAAAAAATATTTTGCATTATTATTATTATTATTTAATATCAGAAAAAATACAAAATTTTGGTTTTTAGAATGTTCGATACATTAAGTTCGCTTAGCATAAATATTTTGACATTAGTTATTTCAAAACATCAAGTGTCCTTATAAATATGAGATGAGGTGTATTTCTACAGTTGTGTGCATTCTATGCAAAATGTCAACACTTTGTCTTATTTTATTCTTTGGTTCTATTTGCCTAATCTAATTTTTGTGAGACTTAGTTTTAAAAAATATTAAAAAGAGGTAATGCTTAAATATTCTATATTCATTAAGAAACAATTCTTTCAACCATTAGAATTTTTAATATTTGAGACATGTAACTAAAAATGAAAAAAATAATTCACATGTATGACTTATGACATACTGAATATTAATAAAGTAAAAATTGTGTTTTACCATGTGTATTAAAAAAGAAAATTTTAAACCACCAGACTACGTCAATATTTATTTAAAAGCTCAACATTTTTTGATGTTTACTTTTCCATAATTTATTTTTGAGAAAAATATTTCTCCATTTTCACGATTTTTCATTTAAAGCAAATGGTACTTGGTTACTAAAATGGTAAAGAAGAAACTTATTAAATATTTTGACTGAATTTTTTTTTCTCTTTTCTTTTTCTTTCTTAAGTATTTTGCTTAAATTTACATAAAGTAAAGCTTTAATTAAGGAAAATTTAAACTGCTGGAAAAGAGGGAATTTTTTCCTTTTTATTTGTTGTTTTTGTCGCTTGCATAATTTTGTAAATTGTATTCCTAATACATATTATATGCTACCAAATTGGTAATTTATATCATATTAGAATATACAATAATAAGCGATAAAGCTTAGTAAAAAAAGTTTAACTCATTAAAATGATAACAGCGAAATGCTACCACTGGAAAAGTATTTTTAATTATTACATCTAATATTGGCAAGTAAATTCTTTGACAAATTGGGTCTGATAAAAATGACAAAAATAGTTAGCTATGTATCCAAAATATGGAAAATTGTGGTTTTAAAATGCATATGCATTAAAAACTAATAATAATGTCGATAATTTAAGAAAATGTCTTATAAATAACAAAACAAAGTACAATAAAATAGGTAAGTTTATTATGTGTAAAAATATAGGGTGTAGGGGCACACATATAAATATTTTTCATTGTGTAACTGAATAACCAAATAAGTATCATTTATAAACCAAAAGTGATACTTAAGATATTGAACAGCAGTCTTGGACATAAAGAATTTTTTCTTCGTAAAATTGCTCACTTCGTCCAAAATAAAATGAATAAAAATTGCTTACATATGCACAGGACACTTGTAAACGAGAAATGAAAATTATTATTGTTTTACATCGTGTAACTTTCTTATTTACCCCGTGGCAGAAACACGGCGACAATGTCGCAGAAACAGAAATGTTCTTGCAGAAAGATTTTACTTAAGTCAAATAAATTTTGAGATTGTGTTTAAAAAAAAAGAGAGAGAAAGAGAGAAATTCAAAGAATGGTTTAGAAACTTTTCTGCAGAACAAATTTTTGTTTCTGCAGATACGATCGCCTCAATCCTGAATAAGGAGAGGAGATAATGCGGATGTAACTCACTTGGCGGCATGCATTAGCGATTCGCGATGCGGTGATATGATTCGGTGTATCGACACTTTTCACTGGTGGTGGTGGTTGGCTGGTTGGGTTTTACGTCGCACTAGTGCTGCGCAGATGGGCGATTCTTTCACTGGTAATCTTTTCACATCGGAACTTTATTTTCACATCTCGAAACTTTGTTTTCGCATCGCTCCTGCCGCTCTTGTCGTGTGTATTTATTGTATTTCTCAATTCTGGAATTAAAAAGTGATTGAAAAGTAGATTAAAAAAATATCCGGTATCTAATTTTATTGTAAACTGTTTCTTTTTGCAGACGATGTTATTTTTTTACTAATGAAATTTATTAGACATTTTTTTACTAATGAAATTTATAACCATTTTAACACAAAAAGTCAAAATTTATAAAAATGTCAGACAGAACGTTTTATTTTGAGGTCGCGACATCTATTCATCTTTCTTTGCGTGCACTGCTTTATAGTCGCGTTCCTGAACGATACTAATTATTCATGCACTCTATTTTTTTTTTTTTTCAGTATTATATAAAATAGTTTTTTATTGATGATTTTTTATAATGTCATCGAGTGAAAAGGTTATTTGTAGTTTCTGTGAAACTGCAAACTGCGGTTATTTAAAAAAAAAAAAAAAAAAAAAATGAAAACACATTATATTAGACATCATCCAGGTGAAGAAGACAAATGGAGATCGGCTATATTTCGAATTCATAAATGTTAACTTCACAAACTATTCCTGCAGAAAGATTTTGGTGTTAATGAAGCTTGTCGCAGAAAGCATAATAAATTTCTGCCACAGGGCTTATTTACATTTCGGTACAATCTGACACCTAAATAATTTTTTCTATAATCTGTGGTTATATATCTGTACTGATAAGTATAAAGGAATTAAGTCCATATTCTTGATTTTTCAGGAGATGAAAAATAAGTTAAACTAACTAAAAACTAATCAGCAGAATCGATTAGGAAAAAGGAATTATGTTGGTTTATACCCTTTATACCATTCAGTGATTGCCAATCTTCATTTCATAAAGGGAAACAATTAATTAAATATTTTATACCAAAGATTAATGCTAAATTTCTAACTTGAATCTTTTTTTACCAATGGATTTTCTCAAAGATTAAATGACATGGATTTAAATCCTTTATACCAATCGATAGAGAATTTTTTTTCTGAGTCTGACTATGTACTTAACTCAAAATCGACATTTTTGGACTTAAATCCTTTATACTTATCAGTACAGATATTTCCTATGAAAAGAAAAAATACTAAGGAGTGATTGTCCATCACACAAACTTATTTTGCTCTTTTAAAAAACATTATGGGTACAATTTCTATCGTGATTCTAATAAATAGTTCGTTCCAACCTGTTCAGCATATCTGCAGCAGTTTTTTACTTTCCGAACACTATAGTGAGGAAAGTATTGTAATCATGTCAAAAATCCGAAATCGAGATTTTGATGTTTCTATACGTTTTGAGGTCCCCTGGGTCCGTTTTCACTATTTTTACGATGATGTATGTATGTGTGTGTGTGTATGTGTGTATGTCTGTGGGTGAACACGCTAGCGTCTAAACGCTTCGTTCGATTAACCTGAAAGTTGGTACGCATATTGTAAGTCACCATAGTACGAACCCTACAGATTTTGGTGAATCTAGCACTTATAGTTTTTTTACAGGGACACAAAGAAAAATTCTTTATCATTATGGCCTATGGGAGCAAAATCTTAAAAGTGCGATAGCATCTAAACGCCTTATTCAATTGAGCAAAAATTTTATACACATATTATAGATCACAAATACTCAATCTGTATAGATTTTGGAGAATCTAGCATTTATAGTTTTGTTACAGGGACACAAAGAAAAATTCTTTATCATTATGCCTATGGGGCCAAATTTTTAAAAGTGTGATAGCGCCTAAACGCCTTATTAATCTGAGCAAAAAATTTGTACACATGTTATAGATCACAGTTGAACTAACTGTATAGACTTTGGTGAATCTAGCACTTATAGTTTTTTTACAGGGACACAAAGAAAAATTCTTTATCATTATGGCCTATGGGACTAAATTTTTAAAATTACGATAGCATCTAAACGCCTTATTGAATTGAGCTGAAAATTGATATGAGTATTATAAATCACTGTTGCACTAACTATAAGGATTTTGGTGAATGTAGCATTTATAAGTTTTTACAGGGACACAACGAAAATTTCTTTGTCATTATGATCTATGGGCTCAAAGTTCAGTAGCGTTAAATAAAACAACGTGTAATAGATGGAGAAAAATACTCAAACACTCTATTATGGTTTTCTCTCTTTTGTTTGTTTAACAACTACTCTTTCTTTACTTTATCTACAAAACTGTTAATTACTCAATGTTCGGAAAGTCGAGTGGAGTCACTCCAGATTTTTTTTTTTTTTTTTTTTTTTTTTAACATATGAGTGTCTATTCTGACTTTCTTTTGTATGTTATCTTATCGTCGCAACCATGTCAAACTCTCGAATGTGCAAAAACGCTTTTTCAAGTTCGATGTCTTGCGCTTGCCTTTAGAATGATACGTACAATGCACACGAAAAATACACTTAACCAGAAATTTAACAGCACAATAAATATACACACAATTAGTTTATTTTTGCCTGGAGCTGATTTTAAGTTCGCGACTACAACTGACATTTTGCTCTCTTCAAATGTAACCATTTTTATACTAAATAGTTTGACGCAGTAGCGACATTATCTGAAAATTATTAGTTTTGCAGAATTAAATCCTCTAAAGTGTTAGGAATTTAATATTTGATATTTTAGAACAATATTATTTATTTTCATGCGTAATATTCTTTTGTCAGAAAATTTTACTGGAGTAAAGGAAAACTCCCGCCATGAATCGATACAATTTATTGTTTAAAAAAGTTATTTATTGATAGAAAAAGAAATGTTTAATTGTTGCGAAAATTATTTTCGGAATAGGCACTAACAGCTTATAATAAATGAATAATAAAACAAACGGAGGATCATGGTTGAACTGCCCCAAAAATTCTGTTCCCAAGCGCATCATACATTAACCTTAAACTTAGCATACAAAAGTGATTCATTATTAATAAGAACACGAAATTGTATATAATTTTAGTTTAACATTCTGGTTACATATATCGAGAAAAGACTATTGGCGCTATATATATATATTATTTTTGAGAAAGAGAATTGTTGATATGTCTTCATGCTTGCGTGAACCCTAGATGTGAGATTTTTTAAAAAATGAATGATGTTTCGGTGTCAATAAAAAGCTGCCCACAATTACTGGCCTTCTGTTGAACAGGAGGGATCTTCTTATAAGATATTTTAGTCCATATTCACGCAAGTTTTGGAGAAAAACAGGAAAAACTTATTTGGTTATAGTCCGATATCTGTGACTTGTGTTCAAATTTAATACCTACTGTGCATCAGTAGATACAGAAATCCAGTGATTCGAAATCAAGCTACAAATAATGCAGTGAATATTTTTTTAAAAAAGGTAATTTTTATTCGAATTTTTTGCGAAAGACATAGATATAATACTAAGGTATAGATTAATCATCGTGGGGGAATATGGGATTCCTCTTTATTTGGGGGGAAAACGACCATTAGAGGGAAGCTGTAAAATCGATGCAGTTTTTTTTTTTTTTTTTTTTTTTTTTTTTTTTAATAACACTGGAATATACACGGATTTTTAACAAATAAAATTTATTAATAATGTATGCACTAAAGGTGAATGAAAAACGTTAGAATACAGTTTCAAATTCCTTTAAAAAAAAAAAAAAAAAAAAAAAAAAAACGACATTTAAAGAGTTTTATCGTTTTTATTTAAAATTTCTGTCTGGGGAACTTTAATTTTATCTACTTTGTTTTTAACACTTACTTTGTTTTAAAAACATTTTAACTTTGTTGCAAGTAAAGTCAAACTTTTATCATTAGTTTGAATTCAGCATAAAGTTTACGCAGCACTGAGTAACTGTAATGCAATTTTTTAAATAAAAACATGTATGTTTTGTTAAGTTTTATTACTTTTTTTTCTATTTTTTATTTATCTATACATATATATATAAAAACTAGAGGCCTTTACCCGCGCTGCTAGTAACTATATTTAAAAGAATTCTGAAAATTCCATATTACTTATTTATATGAAATCTTAAAAATCTTTATATATATTAAATATAATATCAGTATCTGCATCATAATAACAAAGAAGCAACTGATTATGATTATACTTTAAATAAATTAGTGAAATATACCAGATACACAAAGATATGTTGAATATAAGTTATTTATGGAATGGTATTGTGTACTTGCTTCGATAAATTTATTTGAACAATTTATGCCACACAAAATATTCAACAACATTTGCGATGGTTCTATTATTATTGGCGAGTTTTAATCTCCTCTAATGGCTGATGCCAAAACACTTTTCGGCATCTAAAAGTTTTGGTGGGTCACATGGACATGATAGATCTATATAAATTCCTATATCTATGGCGAAAAAATGCATAATCGATTTTAGTAAAGGCACCAGATTTCAAATACTTTAATAGACATAAACAATTTCTATTTTTTTTTTTTCTATTTTTAAAATTAATGTATACTTTTTATTAAGCGTATGCTTGAAAAAAAGGTACTGCAAACTTTATATATATATTATTTAACGAAAACAAAACTATTTAATAGTAGGTATTTCTACGACAATATCAATACTAATGATTCCAAATTTTCTTTTCATGGCAACGAATCAAAAATGTTACATCATGAAACTATTTACTTGTGTTTGATTTATAGCTGTAGATTGTTCATATGCTATCATTTGTCAATCATTCGACTTATTTTTTCAGTCTTGCAATGAAGATGGAATAAATGAAAAATAAGAATGAACAGAAAATATCACTTCAGGACTAGCGAGCTTCGCCCGCTAGCGGGTCAGTATTTTCAAATGAATCACTAAAATTAATGAATCACTAACAGTAACTTTTAGTGTTAGGAAAAGAAATTAAAAAAAAAAAAATCATTTCTGATTGGGTAAAAAGTCGGCCCGGGTCCCCACTGCCTTCGGCAGCGCTGCCCCGTGCGCGCTGCATGCGCGTATTCCTTCCCTTACCCTCCGTGCCCCCCCCCCTCAAAAAAAAATCTGATCGGGTAAAAACTCACACGGGGTCCCCACTGCCTTCGGCAGAGCAGACCCATGAGCGCTGCGCACGCACGTGTGAAGGTATACGCGCGCTACGCGCACATATTCCTTCTCAAATCAAATTTTTATTCTTAAGAAAAGAAAATGAAAAAAAAAAAAAAAAAAATCATTTCTCATCGGTTAAAAAGTCGGACCGGGTCCCCACTGCGCGGTGCACGCCTATATCTTCCCCACCCTTTCAGCCCTTCCTAATTAACCTACATATACCAATTTTGAACGGTCTAACTGAATTAGCTGAGATGCAAAAGAAAACCTAATCAGGACACCTTAAAACGTGCAAATCTGGTTAAAACTTTCGATAATATAAAAGAACTTTAATATATCTTTCGAATGATGTATTAAAAACAATTTAATCATAATTAGAAATTGAAATTTTGAAATTTTAAAATATTACAGCGCTATCTGGCGGTAGAAATTTCTGTAATCTACTGTTCGATTTCAAACCAACAAAGCTATCTTATGATGTATTACTTATGGAATTATTTGAATTAGTAGCTCAGATACAAAAGAAAACCGATTCAGGAGACCTGAAAACATGTAAATGAAGCGAAATCTTGAATCCCGCTTTCGATAATATAAAAGTACTTTAAAATATCTTTCGAATGATGTACTAAAAATAATTTAATCATAGTTAGAATTTGAAATACGCGTATTATAATAACATTTAATTTGCAATTAAATTGTACATTTTTTATTTATTCTCGAAACCCGAGGATATTTGAACTGGAACTTCGTCTTGTGATGTTAAAAGTTTGTAGCAAGTTTGAATTAATTTTGAAAAAAATTGAAACATTTTGAAATTTGCAATTTTTATTTCCAGTACAAAATCAGTAAAGCTGGAAGTAAAATCTATTTATTCTTTCGCCCGACGCCATGGTAACCGAAATACGTCTATTGCGAAATTAATAGAACTGTTGTGATTTGTTGCCACCTTTTTTTACATACTTTAGTTAATTTTAAAAAATCTAATTGCCCTATAGATAAGCTATTTAAACCGTCGGATTCATAAAAATCGGACCTTTCATTTGATATCTTATTTGTAACGATACGACTGATATTTCTAATTTATTTTCCACTTTTTCCGTAAAAATGTCGCTTTTTAAGCATTTAATCATCAATTCTGGGTCATTTTTCGGTAGATATGGGTCAACGTTTTAATTAATATCTCCGCTAATTAGGGTCGCATCGCTTAGCGAATTATCGCGATGTCGAGATGAAGAAATTCTGCATCTGTCGACACCGGTTTCGAGTCGATGCGACCATTAGCGCCGGAGCTTTAGCGATGACAAGGCATTTCTCACAGACAGACAGACAGACAGACAGACAAATGCGCACAGATTTTAATAATATAAGGAGATATTCTCTCTCAGGATTTCCTTCGCCGTTTGTTCCAAAAGTAGTCTGAAGAATATATTAGGAAGTAAACAAACCTATTTCCTAGGATTTGCATTTGAATTAACAATACATCAACGCAGAAAAAGAACGGAAGGATTTTTGATAAAGATGTTGCACATAATTCTAAACAAGTATTTCTGAAGAAGCGTTGATTTATTATAAGAATTATGAAATAGGAAATGCATAATCCTCATGAGAAACTAAATAACAAAGATAATCAAAAAGAACAATTTTATCTGCATTTGCCTAGAAATTTGCAAAATAATAGAATCTAATATTTGCAAAATAATCGTTAATATTTCCTTCTTCATAATATAACAGTGTTGTGATCTATATACTATATATAAAAGAGAATATAGGATAGAATGTTCGTTATACAAATCCACCCTCTTTGTTGGATTAAAATAAATAATAGGCACACATGTTTTTTAGCTTCTGGAAAAAGTCATTATCCTATTAAAATGTTGATCTTTTCCCTTCAAGGAAGGAAAAAGGGCAAGAGAGGGGCGTAGACCGCCTAATTTGGGATCCGCTACAGCTAGAAACTTGATATTGGGTAAAAATTCTTCATTCAAGTTCATATACACTATGCTTCTGTAAAGTTCTTTTATCCCCTTAAAGATGAACGAAATGGGAGTCAAAAGAAAATGTCTATTGTAAATTTAAAAATCACTTGATTCTTCCTAATTATTAAATTTTATTCTTTCTTTTAGCCTTATATTGACGCTTCCTTTCCCTCCCCGGAGGATCCCGGGTAATATTAGGTATTTCAGCTAGTATGATAACACTTTCCAAGTAACAGGTAAAGACTGAAATTTTATTATTAAATTCCCGCTGAGAAAAGGAAAATCTGGTAGCCGAATGCTCTATTTCTTTGCCTGGTTCGAATCCCGATTCAGGCCCGAACACCATCGATAAAGTAAAGACTTATTCTTCTTGCCCTTGTTCCTGTCCTGCTTCTCCTGCTCATGTCATTGATTGTATTGGCACCTCTGTGAGGCACCTGTGGAGTGAGGAGGGTAATGGACTTGTGGTTCTGTTAGAGCGGCATGGTAGCATGGACCTGGTAATTTTTGATCCAGGGGGACATGAAACAACATTGTAGTAGTTCAGAATCCACCTTTGAGCCATAGGTTTCATTCCAAGAGCTGTTAATCTAATCCGGCAAATTGTTAGTACCGCCCCTTTTTCTACACCACTTAATTTTTAGAGTATTTTTCTACTTAATTCATCATAGATACATTTGAAGAGAATTGCTCTAAAAATTAAGTGGTGTAGAAAAAGGGGCGTTTTTCAGTAGGCGTTAACAATTTGCCGGATTAGGTTGGCAGCTCTGCAGTCCAATGAACCGTAAGATTGACACTCGAAACCCGCTGCGAAGATGAAATTTAAGAACAACTTGCACAAAGCAAGCTTAATAATTAAATAGCAGAGAACAGTAAATGAAAAAAAATATATCATTAAGATATACGACTGAGGACCAGTTGGCAGAGGTGGACTCTGCTCAGTTAGCTATGGTACATTTCTTCTCATAAATTTCTGGTTTAAGTCCTACTACAATTATGATAACAGTAATTAACTTGGCGGGAGGCAAATGCATCACTCGTTATGCTATACATTCTTCGCTCAATGCATTAAACTTCTAATTTCCAGTGTATTCTTTTTAGATGGTTTTCGGTATTTTAATTTTCATTCTATTCCTTGATGTTTATCATTTCAATAATCTGCATAATGCATTATATATATATATATATATCCGCAAAATGTATCCCTATTTTTTCAAATTAGGAAAATCTTTAATTTTACATAACTTTCAAATACTGATATCCATTAATGTCCATATCAATATCGTAAATGATATTTTGGGAGCTGCTCCGATATCTTTACAATCGTACTTTCTGGAGATAATGTCTACACAGTCTAACTAACTTAAAAACATACAGACGGACACCACGTCACTTTTGCGGTTTTCAGATTCCTTACACATTAAAACAAGTGAAAACGTAAAAAGTCTATTTAAATTAGAGGCCTAGGACCTACAGTAGTCAATTGGCTTTATTTCCGAAATCCAATCATTTCCTTTTAAATTAGGTCGTAAATTTTCATTTACATCGACAAACTTTCCAAATGAAATGCATTCATCTATCTATTTATCAATCTTTGTATATATAATATATTTAAGTACAAATATTTATTCCCTATTTAATATAGAAAAAATACTAAATTAATTTATTTTCAAATACATACATATGTACAGTCGGTAACAAAAGTGTCCGAATACTAGCAAAAACTCCTATGTAAAAAAAGTCCACTTCGTACGGTTTTGTTAAATAAATCCTTATCGAATCCTGTTCTTAGTCAGTGTAAGAACATGATTCGATAAGGATTTATTTAACAAAACCGTATGAAGTGCACTTTTTTTACATAGGAATTTTTGCTAGTGTTCGGACACTTTTGTTACCCGACTGTATATACATACACGATGAAAAAATATTACTTTAAAAAGGGATTTTATTTGATTTTTGTTTATGTATCTACTATTAAAGTATCCATTTTCTTTGATTCTCTAGTTTTTCTAATAATGTCTTGAAATGTTTATTTCTTTTAGCTTTCATGAATTTCTAATCCCCGACAGATTACGTATGTGTTATTGTTCCATTAGCTATTATTTTTTAATTTTCAATCATGTGACGAGAAAAAAGAAAAACCATACCACTGCAAATAAGAAATTGCTATTTCATCCTTTCTTTTGAGTTTTATAATATGTTGTTTATTTTGAAAACAATTTAATAGTTTCATTTACAAGAGCGAAAATTTTCGTGTAACATTTACTTTAAAAATTCCAATAACTTCAGTAGAGATAGTAAAATTATTAAAGAGAGCAAAAACCATGACTTTAACTCAGAGCAAAATCTGAAAACTCCATTCATTGAAGTAAAATATCTCTCAAACTCTGTGTTGGACGTTTGTAAGTTCCAGCTTCAGTAACAAGCGAATTTTTAATGAACCCTAATCACTCCAAATAGCTTTAAACTTTAAGCCAACTATGAGTATACACACACACACACACATATATATATAAATATATATCAAATTAGAATATCCTCCTCACCTTACCTTAACTCATAATCTACTTAACAACAACTGCATTAGTTTCTTAGATTTAACACTTAAACTTGAAGGTAGTAAAATTTATACTGATCTAAATCCAAAAAAAAAAAAAAAAAATTGTTGTTTACTTTAAAAAAAGTTTACTTTAAAAGTTAACTTTTAAAAAAATGTTACAAATGGAGGTTAATATTAAATAGTCGGGTAATGTGGAACAGGTGGTTTGAACTGTTTAAACCATAGAAAAACTAATTAGACTTTATAAAATCATCTTCGGAGAATTTTCTGTGACAGAAGATACATTCGGCATATTTATTTTCTGTTTCTTTAGTTGAATACATGAAGTCAGTTTCAGATGATACCAGGAAATACCTAGTATTCCATAATACCCGACACTCCATCTTTAAAAATGAACTTTTAAATGGATGGACAAAATATTTTCAGCTAAAAAACGACTAATGTATAACAAAATACAATTCTTTGAGCATACATTATGCTTAACATCAATGTTCAAATCACATGTGTACTAGTAAGTTTAAATGTTTGAAAACTTATCTGCAAAAACTTTTAAAAATCACAAAATATTTTGTTCTACAAACATATTTTGTTCTATAGAGAATGGTACGACAGCAAAAAACGGTTGCTTCTTACTGTATTGCTTCATGGGAATCCTTCTTGAGTAATCCATAGTATTTTGAAGAGATAGCAGCACCAATCAGAGCCGAAACCTCGGTATTCCATATTTCCCGAATATTCCATAATACCTCCTCCCCTCTATGTTTTTATTTAATTTTTAAAATTTCTTTAAGAAGGAAGAATGAGTGAAATTTAAAATTATAAAATAGTGCTCTACATTTGTGTTTGAACAGATGATCAATAAACAAAATCTCAGTAGGAACAGTCGCGTAGCAAAATAATATTTTTACATTTTCGCAAGGAAAATTATTTTGGCAGAATTTGATATTTATAAACGGGATTATGCAAAATGAGAGGGATAAACACGCATGAATAATTCACCAAGTAGTCCGCTCCTTTTTCGCATGCGAAAAGCAACAAATTATTTGGTACCCGTACAAGAATTAAGTTTAAAATAGTTTAACTATATTTGAGCTTCATGTATTCCATTTTTTTTCTTTGGTTGCTTGGTACGTCTTATCATTAGGCCATACATGAATTAAAAATAAAAGATTTTAAAATCTAATGTTAATTACAAGAATAAAGCTATTAGCTAAGAATAAAGCTTGTTATTTGTAAATGAAAACAGAATTATATATATATATATATATATATATATATATAGGGAAACGGCTACAGACCATCGTAACATAACAATATTTATTAATAACAAAAAGGGGACATTACATAACATTTAAATTGATGCATTTTACGAGCGGGAAAGCACCGTCTGTGTTTCACACAACCGCTCGACGTCAACTCAATAACTAAACTGAACTGGCGCGCGTCCTATGCGTGCGCATACAGTGAAAGGATGATACCAAACAGTGACGTGGTAACGCGTGATATGTACGTACACAGTGACATCACACAACGGATATGATAGCTGAGAAATACAATCTCCCATATGGGCCATCATGACCAAGCAGGCGGCCTCGCCTGAAAGTTATTAAACAACAAGAAAAAAAAATTAAATTATACAAAAACAAAAGAAATAAAAAAAATAAACAATATACAACACTACATAATAGAATTATAGATACAGTAATAATATAGCTGCATTAATAAAATAAAAAAAAAATGTATACATTACCAAATGGAAAATAGTGTAAATATTACACTCAAAACCTGAATCATATCATCAAAATACTAAAATAAAATAAGATAAGATGTTAATATACATACAGACAAGTAGAAAAAAAATAGGTAGATAATTTTCACCAAAAAAAAAAAAAAAAAAAATCAGGTATTGAAGAATGTTCATGGAAAAAAAAAAAAAATTGTTCATGAAAAAAAAAAATAGTTCGTTAAAATGAGTTGAAGTTCAACGTATGATTGAGAAGAAAAAAAAAGTTTAATTTTGCACACAAAAATGTCCAAGGAAGAGTTCTTAAAAAAAAATAAATAGAAAGTCTTGAAGAACTATGTCAATTAAGTTTTAAAAAAAAATAAAAAGTCCTGAAGAAATATGTCAAGTAAGTGTTTCAAAAGTGTCGGTCCAAGGTTTCAGGAATTCAGCGCATGTGCTGGTCTTGAATGGGCCTTCTACGAAGTCACACTTGACGACGTCATATGTGTCGTTTGGTTTTATTTTGGTTATCTTATATGGACCTAAAAATTTCTGTTTTAGTTTCAGACCAGGCCCGAACTAGGTGCGTTTAACTGCGACTAAATCGTTGATTTGGAATTTAGCAGCTGGTCGTCTTCGAAGGTTATACTGCCTGCGATTTTCTTCTTGCACTATTCGAATCTGCTTTTTCGCGTCGATACTCTGCTCCTCACGTTGCCTCTGGAATGTGTTTGTAGATTCGTCGTTGAGAAGCTCCAGGATCTTGATGTCATCTTTATTTTTCATCTTGGTACCGAATAGTAATTCAAATGGTGTCGTCTTTATGCTTCTTTGAAATGTCGAGTTGAGTATTTGTTGGAGAGCAGGCACATGGGAAAACCACTTTTCGGGGTTGTCGGATGAAAGTTTGGACAACACTGCGATGATTGTAGAATTTTTATTTTCAACTTGACCATTCGATCTTGGTAAACCTGCTGTAATTGGTATGTGAGTAATATTTTGGTCGTGGCAATAGTCTTTAAATGCAGTGGAAGTGAATGCTGGACCTCGATCTGTTATGATTCTGGCTGGATTTCCGAAAACTGATCGTTGGCTTTCTAGTCGGCTGATAACTTCTGCGGCGTCTGTAGATTTTGTGGGGTACAACCAGGTTAACTTGGAAAACGCATCTACAACAACCATAATATGTTTGTATTTCTTTGATGTAGTAGCTAGGGGACCAAGGTGATCAACATGGTATGTGTGCAGGGGTGCATCGTCTTTATCGATTGGGTGGAGGAAACCATCTTGTTTACCTCATTTTCTATTATAGAGTATGCACTTTATACAGTTTTTGATGCAACTTTCGATTTTGTCTTTGAGGTGAGGTATATAAAAATCTTTACTAATCAATTCTTGGGTACGGAGTGCTGCAAAATGTCCACGCTCGTGCGCTTCTTTAATTATGCTATTCGGCAAGTCGTTAGGGACGACGAGTAAATCGACACCGTTCACTGTCTTATAGAGAAGGTTGTTTTTTATAATGTAATTATCATGGGGTGTGGACTGCAAAAGCGTTTTTAATGCTTGAACTTCTTCATCCGATTGTTGAGATTTCAAAATATTTACATGAAGGCTATCTTGGATGATGAAACACTGTGGAGCTCGACTTAGAGCGTCCACATGTGCCATGCGGGAACCTGTTCGATGCTCAATGTTGTAATGGAATTCTTGAAGGTACAGAGCCCATCGTGCAATGCGGGAATTTATTTATTTTTTATTAAGTGCCTTGACGAACGCGTCACAGTCTGTGATAATTTTGAAATTAGTTCCTAGGAGGTAGATTCTAAACTTTTTGAGGGCTTCTACCACAACCAGAACTTCAAGTTCAAAGCTAGTGTATTTTCTTTCGTTATCAGATGTTTTCTTCGAAAAATAAAAGACTGGATGGAATTTATTATCAATGATGTTTTTCTGCAACAGGACTGCCCCCAAGCCATCTATAGACGCGTCTGTATGTACCTCAATAGGGGAATTTTGATTAAAAATATTGAGAACTGGTTCTTGGGAAAGTAAATATTTTAATTTTTGAAATGCGGCTCTTTGTTCATTTTGAAATTGAAAAGGGGTGTCCTTACGCAGAAGATCACTTAAGGGTTTTGCAATGGTAGAAAAATTAGGGATAAATTTCCTAAAATATCCTGCAAGGCCAAGGAATCTACGTACGTCTTTAACATTTTTCAGATCTGGGTAATTTAAAACAGCTTTAGTTTTGGAAGGGGGAAATGTGACCGAGGAAATCTATTTTCGTATGTAAAAATTGGCATTTGTTAAAATTTATGTCGAGTCCATACTCGCTAGCTGTTTGGAGAACAGTTTTTAGACGTTCTACGGCCTCAAGTTCGTTACTCGCGGGAATTACAAGATCATCCATATAAGGGAGTACTATGGCGGCAGCAATAAGGTCTCTAAAAACAGCGTTTATCTATCTCATGAACACTGAAGGGCAGGAACTAAGTCCGAAAGGCATGTAGCGAAATTGGAATTGACCGTTATGGGTTACAAAACTAGTGAAAGGGCGGCTCTGTTTGTTTACGGGTACGCACATGTTTGTTTACGGGTTTGTACATGAAAAAATCCATTACGTAGGTCTATCGTACTAAAAATTTTTGCATGTTGAAGTCGATCTAAAATATCATCAATTAGGGGGAGAGGGTAGTGATCTTTAACTAACTTACGATTGAGTTTCCTGTAATCGATGCAAACTCTGTGTTTACCATCTTTTTTTCGAACGACTACCACTTGGCTGGCATATGGGGAGGACACTGGTTCGATAATACCATTTTTAAGCCATTCAGAGACTTGTGCGACTACAATGTGTCGTTCGGTAAAGGGTAGACGTCGGGGTGAGTGAAAAATAGGTGTATCGTCAGTTAAAGTGATATTAAGCTCAATGTTCGCAGTTTTGATTTTATTAGGTTTATAGGCCGACAACAGTTTGTTAATGTCGTTACGAATATGTCGTGAAACATTAGGACCAATATCAAATTTGGGATTATCGTCATGATAAAATTTGGATCTGCGGTACACTCATTTTGTTGTGAAAAACTAGAAAAAGTAACACCGGTGGGTGAAATGCTAATGTTCGCTTGTTGGATGACGTCACATCCAATTATAAGGTCATAAAATGTGGACACGTCGGGTACAACTGAAATAGTTGCTGAAAACTCTTGATCGTCTATAGTAATAAAAGAATTAAAAGTCCCGATAACACGTATACGCGCAAAGCCAAAACCAGTTAAGGATTTATTAATTTTTGACAACGGTAGGGAACCTATTTTTAACCATGCGGAATGTTTCAAAAGGGTTAACTGACTACCAGTATCAACCAAACCAGTTAATTAATTACTACTAATTTTAACTTGTTTACACATATGAGAAGCATGCGATTCATGTACAGTGTTAACTATCTCTGGAAGGAGGTCCTTCATTTGCAGCGGTTCGGCGGCAATCGGTAGACTTGTGTCCAAAAATACCACATGCAAGGCACCTAGGGCCACGAGAACGGTTAGGACAAAATTTAGATAAGTGACCGATATCGTTACAATTGAAACAACGTAATTTATTTTGAGATGCCGGACCAGTATTAAATTTGGATTCGCGAGTGAAAGCTGATTGTGTGTGACCAGTACTGCGTTTTCGACTGTCATATGTTTGTTTATAATTAACTGAATTTCGTTGATTTAAGTTTATTGTATTAAGAGCAGTTTCATAAATACGCAATTTTTCTTTAAATTCTGAAAGAGATTTTGCTCCACAAAGAAGAATTTTTTCAGAGGGGTTGCCCTGTATACCTTGAATGGTGTACTGAATTACTGAAGAATCGTCAATAATAGCATTACCGCGGTTAGCAATTTCGCGCATCGCTAAAAAATATTGCGTAGCAGTTTCATTAGGACGCATTTTTCTGTTTTCTAATTGTTTATGTATTTCGATGGATGGTATGGTATCCAAAAATTCAGAAATTAACGCGGCTTTAAATGACTCGTAAGTATTAAGATTTCGTTGCGAAAATAAAAATGTTTTAGCAGAACCATTGATTAAACGTTTAGCAAAAATAAGTTTTTGTTGATCGGTAAGACTAGGAAATAAACAGAATTGTTCCTCAATGTCATTAAAGAAATTACGAACAGAATATGAATCATTTCCAGAAAAAGTTCTACACGTGCTAGCTAGATCTCTGAGAAGAAACCAGAAATGGTTACTCAAATCAGACATCGCGTCTCTAGCGTCAGTCGGAGAAATATTTCGAACTTCCGTAGGGAAGGTTTCGGTTTCGGTTTGGGTTTGAAAAACAGAAGTATTTGGAACGATCGAAGAAGGGGTTTCAACAGAATGATTATTTACACTGAGATCGTCTTCGTCTGACAAAAAACTAGTATCTAATGTTTTCTGAAACTCAGATAAATTAGTAAGTGCATTAAAAATGTCTTTGCATAAATTTTCCTTACTACCGACTGGTTCTAAGTGTAGCGAATTAGCGTCTGATATAAAATCAGACAAATTAAACGTTTTTAAAATGTTTTCTTGATGTTTGTTGATGTCGAAATCGGCAGCAAAACCGCTAAAATTTCGCATACGTTTACGCGATTGATGATCAAATGTTGGGTATCCTAACAGCGTGTTGAGTAATTTTATGGTATTTGTTTTAGAATATTTCAAAGAATTTGCAACTAGCGGAAGGTCGCCTAATTTAAGGGCCATTTTTAGGATGCAATAAAAATAAAATAAAGAAACCGAAGTAAATAAAAAAAAAGTTTTTTTTTTAAAGTAAATATTGGGGGGAAAAAATGGATTAAAACCAGAACATATATATTTTTAGGAACAATAAATAAATATTGGGGAACAGAATATCTCTTTATTCATGGAAAGTAATTGAATATGGGGGGAAAAAATTCTTTATTTATATAAAAATGAACAAGCAAGTCATTTTTAAAGGGAGTAAAAACGGCAATGAATGAATTTAAATCATAATTTAAACTACAAATGAAAAAAAAAATTTTCTTTATATACTATCATGCAGAGAGGAGAGAAAAAAAAATGCATGCTCGTACCAGACATTTAAGGGCAGTCCTATATGCAGCGTTGATGAGATCATTTTATTAAGCAGGATCAGATAGATGATGATGAATCCGTGTCACTTTAAGAACGTCGTGCATGAAGAAAATAGCACAATGATAAATTTCAAATCATCGGCAGGAACAAAACTTGAATCAACTTGAAAATGAAGCAGTATAGTAAAGAACTTCATGAAAAATGCTGATATTTCATACTGAAAAACGTAAATTTACGTCATAAAATAGAACAACGTTCAGTACATGAAACGAAGAACAGAAAGTATCCTTTTTAAAACGTCCGAATGTATGTCAATGAAATAATAAGTAAAATATCGTCTACAGAAAAAAAAAAAAAAATTTCACAGCTACTTGAAAACAAACAACATTTTGAAGAACAACATTTTCACGCTACTGTTTTTTTGAAAACCAAAGTAGCGACTTTTTTGTTAGTAACGTCTATCTAGGGGTAGAGGTTTCGGGACAGGTCGAGCCCCCCAAAATATAGGGAAACGGCTACAGACCATCGTAACATAACAATATTTATTAATAACAAAAAGGGGACATTACATAACATTTAAATTGATGCATTTTACGAGCGGGAAAGCACCGTCTGTGTTTCACACAACCGCTCCACGTCAACTCAATAACTAAACTGAACTGGCGCGCGTCCTATGCGTGCGCATACAGTGAAAGGATGATACCAAACAGTGACGTGGTAACACGTGATATGTACGTACACAGTGACATCGCACAACGGATATGATAGCTGAGAAATACAATTTCCCATATATATATATATATATATATGGGAAATTGTATCACTGAATATATATATATATATTCAGTGGTATATTCACAGTGGTATATAGTGGTGAATATATATATATATATATATTCACCACTGAATATATATATATATATTCAGTGGTTATTACCTTTATTTTAAATTTTTTTCTTTATTACCATAGGGTTTTGCAAAGGATTTGGAGAAGTTTCGGTGCCCGTGAAACTGGTATATCTTACTTCTCTGTCTTTAGCCGTGATGGTCGCTGCTCCTTATTCTTGTTTTTTTCCCCCTTGTTTCAAATAGTTTTCAGTTCTTATACGTTTCTTGCAGATTTTAGTAGCTTCGCTTACACTGTCTATGCATACAACTGTTAGAAAGTCTTCAGCTATATCCGATTTTGATTTGGTGTTATAACATCACTTTTGCATTACTAAAAGAAAAAAAAAAAAAAAAACAAGTACATTAAAAACATTCGCTTAATCATTTTTTGACTCTCATTCACTTTTATATTCCATAATTATGGAAAATGAGTTATTCATAGTTTTATTTATTTATTTTTTTAATAACATTTATTTAATCATTTCATCACTCGCTCTCAGTTTTACTGTAATTGCATCCAGTAATCTAGGAAAGTATTTCACAATTTATCAGCGATGCACGATACGATTCGTGTATAACATTGTTGCAAAGAATTAAACCCTTTTCCCGCATGAAGTGGGCTGTGACAGTAAAAGTAAATTAGCAGTTAAAGTGTATAAAAAGCTGATGTCAGTCTATTCACGTTCATTAAGATCGCTCTCGGCTACAAACTTTGTCACAAAATTTCACGATGAACGATAGTTCAAGTTAAGCAGTTTTGGAATTTTTAATGGATTCTAGCTCAGAATGTATTGTCCATAGCGCAGCACTAAAGCGAAGTTAAAGCCAACCAGTTAGCTCTGAATTAACTAGAATTCTTGCAAAATCGTACCCAATAGTATGAAAAGGACAGACTAAACTACCAGTCAGTGGTTACTTTCAGTGAGTTGCTCTGAGCGGTCATCGCTTAAAACTGTGCTTCTAAAGTATAGGATCATTGCTTCTGAATTAGCGGAACTGCTGTCCGGTATATTTATAGCTGTTTACTTCACTTTTTTACAAGTAACTATTTTATTGGAATATTTTCGAGAATATTCTTTGAACTGACAATTTTGTTGGACTGTTTCGAGATTATACGTTGAATAAAGTCCCTGTTACCTTTGAATTCATCAACTATAACTTATCTGTTTCTTTTTCAGCTACATTTTTCACCAAAGAATATATTTCCGATCAATATAAATTTGCATGTATATCATACGTAGCTAATTTATTTTTTCTTTTTCTCTAAACCTATCCCCGTAATATGCGAAAGTGATAAATATTTTATCAGTGATGCCTGATTTAGTAACTAACTGTTCGACACATTTTGAGATAATAATGGCAAATATAAAAAGGGAATTCACTCATACAAAAGTGAAAAACAATTTACACTTTTATTAATTAGTTTGTGAATCCATGTTTTTTTTTTTTTTTTTGTTATATTTACCCTTTTTCCATGCAAAGCTGGACATTTTATTTATTTATTTTTCTTCCTTGGGTGCATTTCATTATCTGAACACGAAGTATGATGGTAATCTTCTGCAGTTTTAACAATTTATTTTAATGCAGTTATAACTTTAATTGCAGGATTTTTTTAAATTATTAATAGCAAATGTCTAATTATTACCCCACTCTACACACCTATTTTATTTAGATAATGAGAAAGTGTCATTCCTATAATATGGATGATATACATATGTAAATCAATATCTTTTACAGAATACATTTTACTTCTCTTCCTTTTTATTAAAATCACTCATTGGAAGAAATTGCTTTTATTTCCTTTAAATTGAAATACCGATACCAGTCTGACTTTAAGCTCTTGTTCTCTTTTATACTTTTTATTGATTAATTACATATAAAGTTGTCATTTGTCTTACAGTTTATTTCTTTTATGAAAAAACTATAAATATCTATATACGCTAAAAATAATTTATAAATATGTTTTTTTCCTTTGCTGATTAAAGAAAAAAAAATCCTTTCTCTCAATAGAAGCTAATATACATAACTAGATGTATTTTATGTTGTACACAGACATTCTTTTAATAATTGCACAAAAATGTTTACTTTGAGTTTTATATTTATTATCTGTATACTCAATGAAGATTAAATAATACAATCTTTAATGAGTTAGTTTTATAATATTCTTAATTATATTTTTATTGCTCTCTCTACTCATATAATAGATTGAAGGAAAATCCCCCCCCCTCCCTCCAATATATAATATAATATAATATAAATGCATTTACCGATTTTATAGACATAAAAGAAATTTAATAAAGTAATTGTTGCGTACTCAAGGTTCGTTAATTGCTTAAGAATGAAAAGCGAATCTTGCAGAGGCTTCAAGGTGTATTTACAGAATTATCTAGAAGATTACAGTGCTATAAACTAAGTATCAACTTCAGTTTCATCCGAAAACACAACTTAAATAAGAGCTGACAATTTTAAATGCACAGTATGAGCTGTAATATAGCATTAGTGCACAGGAATGGGCTACAAACAAAAGTAACAACAGACCAGTCAGGAGTACTTTATCGGAAAGCGGTTGGCGAGAAACTGACTGACTTGGCTTGAACGATTCCTTATATACCCACGTAGAAAATTGAGAATGTTCCAGTAACTAAATTCGGTTCTATTCGAGTTAGAGTTTAGATATTTGGCGTATCGATAATAACGGTTTTAACGCCAAGGAGCGAAAAAAACCCGCCAAATTTGGCACCAAAGCCTTTCGCGCCAAATTTGCTTTGGTGAAGCTTTTTGACGGGAAATGAGCTATTTTAATGCGAAAACAAACTAGAAATGCAGAAAATTGACATTTTATAACCTGACTAAGCCTCTTTGAATGAATTTACATGAAATTAATTACTATTATTTACAAATTCGTAACAGTATTTCATTTAAATACATTTCTGCATGCATAGTTACAGCATTTAACTAAAAGTTTGTACTGTTATAAACGAGTAAGTATAAAAACTAGAAAAAAAAATTAATGTACACAATCTTATATTTACGGTTAGGTTTAAAAAATTTAAATTATATAATTTTTGATTAATCTGCAGATCTAATTAATTGAAAACGATTTATCACCCTTTAATTTACTTATTCTTTAAATTACAACATTACATTTGGTAATTTAAAAATATATTATAGAAATAATAATTGTCATACAACATTGTCATTAAAAATACAACATTGTATGATCAAATTCTATCTGTTGTTCCAGTTAGAAATATTTAGTTGAAAAGAAACCAATTTACTCTTAACATTTGATATGTAAATAATTCAATGGGAAAAAGAAAGAACAACAATTATTCAGTAATAACACTTTTAAAAAGCCTCAAAGAAAATATTTAGATGGGACTCTGTATTTAGGATGTGTTTTCCCCGTATAATAAAAGTCGTGAACTGCTATGAATAATACATGAGATCTCTCGGTGGAATTCGCATGCAAATAGTTACACATTATTCCACTGTTATACGAGAATTGAGTTACCAAAATTCAAGTCTCTTACAGTGTAATTAAAGTTTCACAATTTTATGTTACTTGAAACTGCGAAGCCTTAAATTGCAGTGGACAGCACAGAAATGAAATTATAGTTTTGCTCTCGTATTTTTAAAATTTCCATCCTATCTTTTCAAAAAACGATCCTATAGGCAAACTGTATGAAAGTTAAAAGAAAATAATTGAATATTAATGAGTGAATAATGGAATACTTGTTTCTATCAAATAAAAATTTCAAGTAAAAAATAAAACGGTTATCTTATCAGGATTTATAAGTCTTTTTTTTTACTCGTATAAAACACTTTATAAACTTGTTTAAAATTAAAATGCATCATTACATTTATATATATATATATATATATATATATATATATATATATATATATATAAATAATGGGTTAAAAAAATATTTTTTATTGCTATAGGACACTTCCAATTTCAGTGGGTAACGAGTGTGATTCTCTTATGTGTCCCTACCTCTAACTGAACACAAATGTAGTTTTTTAAATAAGAAGTGAAAAAAAAATATTTGGGTTATTAATTAATAAAAACAAATACCGGGTGATCCAAAAGTCAGGACAAACTTTAATAATGAATAATTCGAAAACGAATCAAGATACAAAGATACGGTTTGCACCAAACGGATGGAAAAGAAGCCGGGTTTCGTGTGGCAAAGAAAAAAAAATAGTTCTGTTGGCGACCAACAGATAGTGCTGTCGTATTTCTGATGTAGGATTATGCAAAGCAACAAACGATATAAAAAGGAACAACTACAGCAGGTAATGGTTGTCGAAGCTTATATACATCGAAATATCGCATTCTCAGTCGCTACTTTAATCACGCATGGCCTCCAAGATCTCCCGATCTGACACCCTGTGACTTTTGGCTGTGGGGATTCTTGGAAGTCAAAAGTGTACCGCGACCAACCGGCATCACTAGCAGCACTGAACGATGCCATCCGCCAAAATGTGTCTGCCATAACGCAAGAAATGCTACTAAATGCTGTGAACGATGTAGTGAATCATCTCCCAGCTGTACTTCTGAATGATGGACATTGAACAGTTACTGTAATAGTACTAATTAACTGTAATTAAGCTGACTTGTAAGTTGTCAACACTTTTTTTTCATTTATAAATCATCTTTTGGTGAAATAAAACACTATAGCGCCATCTGTTGGTCGCCAACAGAACTAATTTTTTTTCTTTGCCACACAAAACCCGGTTTCTTTTTCATCCGTTTGGTGCAAACCGTATCTTTGTATCTTGATTCGTTTTCGAATTATTCATTTTTAAAGTTTGTCCTGACTTTTGGATCAACCGGTATATAAATTTCAAACATTAACAATTGAAGATATATTACGATTCGTTTATTCATTAAAAAAAAAAAAAAAAAAAAAATGTAAAATGTTGTCGTTTAGTTTTGTTGTCATTTCCCTGCCATAAAAGAAAATCATACCTGGCAGAAACGAGCATGGATGAGAGAAGATTTGTTTTCTAGGTTTTTAGTATGAATTTTTATTCCATGTTATTACCCTGTACCTTTTTAAATCTAAATATTGTAATAAAACTAATGACTAAAACTTTTGCGTATTGTTATGGTAGTAGATGTGTTGCAAGATCTGGCGGATTTTTTATTCAGTCATCACCAACAATTTTAAGAAGTGATACACTACAGTTGCATCATTACAAAAACTGACAGTACATAATAATTGTACAAGAATGTTTACTTTCAGTTTTATATTTATTGTGAGATGACACTTAAATTCTAAAAATCATCGCATAAAATTTTTATATTTATTAAAAGTATATACAAGATGCTGTAGACATATTGCTATAAGATTCAATAAAATATATATATATATATATATATATATACGAAATTAATTTTCAAAAAGGAAAAATTAAAGGATTATATATTTTTTAAGTATTAAGAAAACTTATCCGCAACAAAGTTCTAGCATAAATATATAAGTAGCACATTCAGTTTTGTATTCAACATTCAAACATTCGTTCTTTTATAAATGAAATTAATTTTAGCATAAGATTTTCGAAAATATTATGAGAGAACAATTGTGATTTTAAATTCATTTGCCAAAGTTACTTCTTTTTTTTTTCCACATGTCAATTTAGAATTTTGTAGCCTAAAATGTTTGCAGGCTTTACAAGAATAAAAATTATCAAAAAGATAACATCTCTCGCATAATTATAAAATCAGAATTTTGCATTGATGATTCCGCTCTTCTAAATTGAAGTTGCATAAATAAAATTATGCTCAATCCTTCATAGTCTCTGGAGAGGCATTAGTTTTCTCGTAATAAATGAAACAAAGATTACTTACTTTATAAAGCCAGAGTGCTTTCTTTTAAATTAGTCGAACAGTATTAGGCTCTAGTTCAGAGTTGCCACCTTTTATAATTTATTCCGGAGTAATTTTAGCCCCGTCTTCTTTTCGCACCAGAAATTTTATAAAATATTTTTCTTTAATATGTGACAACGGTTAAATAAAGGAAAAATCATTCTTTAAAATTTCCTGTGTGAGAAAAGGGCGGGGCTAACAGTGCTCCGGATTAAATTATAAAAGTTGGCAACTCTGCTAGTTGCGTCTTCTAATAAACTATTTTAATTTAAACGATTATTTTTAAAATGAAAAAAATATAGATGTACATGTTGTAAATCAGAAAAAGTAATAAATTTCAATCTTGAAGTATGTAAACTTTCAGAATTTAGAAATTTTATGTAATACTGTATTATATTATGACATTTTTATGCATTTTAGGTAGAATCGTCTTACAGAAATTAAGATTTATTAGAATTATTAAATATTTATATTTACTCAGTGTATTAACAAATAGGCTGTTAACAATATGTTGCAAGAGTTGCAAATATACAACAATATGTTGTAAGAGTTGCAACCTCTTGACTACTCATTTTGACTGTGAGAAGTGTAGGAATTGTAATTGCAGAAACAAGAAGTATTAAAAGGAAACTTTTATTTGAAACCCTTAAAAGGGAGGTGGTGGGAGTTGACAACCCACTGCAATCTTGTTTAACAATTACTTGTAATGAAATGAGTTTATGTCTAAATCTGGTGTAAGTAGTGTCGTGTAAAGCGTATTTCCTGTTGGTTTATATTTGCTGATAAACGGTATTCCCTTATTACGCATAGGAGTATTATGACAGTGAGCTCAATTCTAGCGAAACAGCTAGCTGCAGTTTGATGATTTTTTTTCGGCTTTCTACACGTTGAAAACTTTTCCTGTGTTTATTGACACTTTCCTCATCTGGGATTACTAAGTTCAAATAATTCGTCTATTTTCTAAAGAAATCATTAACATTGATTTTTTAAAAAGAAAATAGAAAGGATTCTTTTTACCGTTTTTTTACCGTGTTCCCCTTCCCGGTAAAGTAGACTTGGGTAGGGAATGTTTCGATAACTTTTGAGGATCATTGTAAGAATTGCCTATCTTCTGCACTTCTCCTCTCATTTTGATTGCTAAAAGTGTATAAATTGCAATTAAAAAAACAGTATTTAAATCCGTCTCATTTGAAGGGGAGGGGTAGTTGACTACCACTGGAAATTTGTTTAACTATTATTTGTAATGAAATGAGTGAATGTCTAATCTGGTGTAAGTAAACTCACTGTACTAAAAAGCATTTTAACAATGCGGTTTGACTTGTTAAATTTCTAATAAAACATGAACGATACGTGTTAAAATGTCGCTCATAAGCATTATGTAATTTCTCACGAGCACGTTGGAATCTCTCCTAAGCACACCGAAGCATTGAAAAGCGCGCTACTAATACTTTGGACTAGAGAATCATTTTACCATGACTTTACAAAAATACGGACATACAATAGAGACATACAAACTTTGCAATTTCCACAGATTTCCACCCAGTATTTTAAACTATTCGCCGAAACTATCGTCAATGCTGAACAAACCTTCCGTGGAGTTAAAATATTTGACATCTCTGCGCTATTTCGAGCATTTGAGCTTGGGGTGAGGTCACCCATCCTTAAAATGTTAACAAATATTCTGGAAATATAAAAATTCTCCTAAATTGAACCTATAAATCTGTAAACTAAGCAAATCAAAATAGACATAGTGCTGATTTCTTCTTAAGCAAGGAATAATAATAATAATAATAATTAAAAAAAAAAATCTTTATTGAGACATTATTTTACAAAATGCAACAAGCTAAAGAGTTTAATATTTAAAACTGAAGTCGCACTTATCGACTGAATAAATCCGTGATTTATAAACTAATGTTTTAATCATTAAAACGTTATGTCCAAATAAGACTAGAAAAGATATTTTTAGCAACTTTACTTTATTACTAAAAAATTTGGTGTGAAACAAACACGCGACTTCCATTACACACATATTATATGCATTTTTTTTTTTTTAGATAATGTGATCAGAAGACATAAAATTGACCTAATGAAGTAGAAAATATTTCCGGTGAGAGAAAGTTGATACACGTGTATAGACATATAAAACAAAGTTTACAAAACAAGTTAAAAAATAAGAGAAAAAAATGGTAGAGTTATTTTTTGAAACATCAAATTTCAAGATCTAAAACTGGCCTACCTAAGCAAGATGACTTATTTTTTCTGCAATAACCACGTAATACATGAGAAAGGACATCTAAAATATGTTTATGTAGCAATTTTCAAGAAAATCGTTAGAGCCGTTTTTGAGATACCGACTTTTACTAAAACTTGGTATATTCAATTAGGGACCGGGAAATAATAATTACATACAAAAGGATATAGGGAGTTAATAGGACGAGTTTAAAAAAAAATTCGTGCAGCCGTTTTGGAAGGAACGCACTTGCGAGACCTGAAATTAAGATTTTTATACAGGACACCTGTCAATTTTCCTGAACTAACCAACTGTAACATTCGAAAGGACATCTATTAGAGTGTTTATATAGCAATTTAGAAGAAAATAGATAGAGCCGTTTTTGAGATACAGACTTACGGTCCCACTCCCGGTTTCGGATGTCCCACTTCCGTTTTCCATATTTTCCCCAAAATTTGAAAAATGCATCTGTACACCACACCTATCTCAATTCTGAAGATTCTTCTTTCTATCTTTATTAGTTTCGGAGATATGATAGCCAGAGGATTCCGCCCCTACATACATACATACACACACACACACTGACCCATTCCCGAAAACCACATTTTTGGACTCAGGGGACCTTAAAACGTGTAAATCAGGTGAAAACTCGATATCGAATTTTTGAACCGAATACAATATTTCCATTACCAATATACTTCCATTATTTTTAATAATTGTAACGTAAATCGTTGATTAACGTTAATAATAACGTTTAAATAGTTATATAATCGTTCGCAACGACATCAAAACTAATTTTTCTTTTTAACACTTAATTAACTCATTTTATGATCAGAAATATGTTAGAAAAAATAATCTTAGGATAAACGTTATGAATTTTTTTAATTCTTTATAAAATTGCTAAGAATTTAATTTTAATTAAATGAAATATCAAGTTTTCTTTTTTCAGCTTAAACTTTATGCATTCATAATAACATGTTACTTCGGTATTTCTTTTATAAAATGGAAAAATCTGGTGTCTCACTCACACGACTTTCTCTTACCCTGAAATTTAACACTATAAATACAGGTTGCGCATTAAAAGGTAAGATAACGAGTACTGTTATGTAAACCTGTGTTAAACAATTCATATTAGTCTTCTGAAGAGTTTTATATGATAATTAGTTCTGTGTGAGGGGGCTACCGCCCCCCTCAACCAACCGTTTCATTAATGCACCTACATTTATATATAATTTAATTCGGTTATTAAAAAATTATTCTGTTTTTAAAAAAAATATTTATTAAAATTATTATTTAAAAAAATTATAGCTTATGATAATGCAGACGATTTCCATATTAGAGAAGAAATATAACACCAAATATTCAAAAAAATTCCATTTTATTCTCAATTAAAAAAAAAAAATTTTTTTTTTTCGTTAAAAGTAAAAAAAATCGATAACTTTGTTTTAAATTATCGCAGATCGAGAGTTCAACCATTCGTTTTAAAGGTATTCGCGATCTCTTTTGAAAGATACCCATCATGAAAATTTACTCCCCTCGAGGGGGGACTTCCTGGGGGTAGGCGAGGCTGCTACATACACAAATTTTTTTTCCTAGTTAACTATCTCTATTACAAAAAATATATATTCGTTTCATTTGGTTTAGTGCAGTCTATAGACGTTGAGCTCTACTTACCTGCAATTTCCCTCATGGACGTAATGTATTAGAATTCTCTTGATTGTCCCTGTACACGAACCATTTGCTTGATCTTAACGAAAAGCTTACTGTAGCATCCTTATATGATACACATTTAGAATACCAAGTTTGAACTTTCTGTCATAATTTGTTTTTGAGTTATGCTGATAACAGACAGACACACAGACAGACACACAGACATACACACAGACCATTTGCTAAAAACATGATTTTCGTATTCAGGGGACCTCAAAACGTGTAAATATAACAAAATCTCGCGTTCGAAAATTTGACCCAAAAACAATACTTTCTCTACCTTATGGGTAAGAGAAAGTAAAAAGTTTATAGTAAAAATATCATAGAATTATATAAAAGTAAATTGTTGAAGAATAATGAGTTATCTATTCATCAAGATTTTGAAATCCAATTAAAATGGCACAATCAAATGGTTAACAGAAGTTATTACAAACTCTCAAGAAAAATTTAAGTATTTCTTCTTTCCTCATTTTTCTCATTCATGAATTCCAAGTTTAATAATCCATTTCTTTGAAGAAAATAATCAACACTTTAATTATGTTACAGTCTTGCTTACAATTTCAAGAAATTTTTTAGAAAGCAAACAGTTAAATTAATAGAACTTGGGAAAAATTAAATATGTATATATAAATCAGTAAAATTAAACCGTTTATCAAATAGATGGTTTGATTGTTTTACAACCAGATATATCTCCTTCTTATTAAATGTGCTTTCTAACAATTTTTCGAAAACTCAACTTTGATTTCTTGAGATAATTGGTTTCCAGGTTGATAACTTTTTATTAACAAAATCATTAAAATGTTGTCCTTACACAAAAATTTTTTTTTAGTAAAACTGTGTTAAAAAGATTTATTTAACAAACATTTTCAAATATAGAGTTAAAATAAGTCTCTGTCTTTTACTTTTTTTTAAGGCTTGAATTTGAGATAGGATAGAAATAATTAATGTTTTCCATGCATACTAAACATAATTTAATATCGGTTTCATCACTTCTTCATTCCAGTTGGGTGCATTAATTAATTTTTAATATTAAATAAAAGTTTAATGTATCGGATTAGGTACATTGGGGTAGGGATATTTTAGAGTATATGGTAGAAAGCGCCTCTCGTTAGAACGCAAATTAATTTGCTTAATTGTCCGAGCTGGCACTGGGTGTAATTTCATGCATGTTGTAATCTCTCTGTTTTAGCCAACATAATTGATATGTTATAAAATTTTTAATAGAATCTACATATTTAAAACTTTTGTTTACATTTATTATTAAGAAATTTACTTATTTTATTCATAAATTATGCGAATTCATATTTTTAAAAATGTATTATTTTAAAACAAATGGGTCTCGCTAAAACCTTTTCCTTATTCACAAATTGAATAAGCATATTGAACTCTTGCAGGGTTCGCAATAGAAAAAAAATATTGAGTGGGATTCTCCTATTTAACAAAAAAAAAAAAAATAATAAGTGGGAATTAAGTGGTTTTTACAGAAATTCAATTGCAAATTTCACAATAAAAAAAAAAAAAAAAAAAAAAAAAAAAAAAAGAAGAAGAAGAAGAAAATCAAGTATATGTTAAAAATGGGAATTTATTTATTTGTTTTCTTTCCCCTTTCGTTGCTGAGGGCTTTTGTTATTGCTTCAATATTCAGAATCTAAATTTTCTTTAAAAATGAAGAAGAAATTTCTCAAACTATTACTTGTTTCAAAATTTATTTTCAATTTGATTTTGAATACAGAAAGAATGTTTGACAGACGAGCAGTAACTGGAATAAACTAAATTATTTATGTTTAATATATAATTATTGCAGTTTTCAGCCTTCACACTTCGTAGTTGTTTGTTGAGAAAATAAATACTTCATATATCCTTTTGACAGATATTTAGAATTAAAAAGTATTTTGAAATAATTAATAACATTTTCACTTCTTTTTTTTTCTTCTGTCCAGAAATTCTATAAAAAAAAAAAAAAAAAAAAAAAAGATAGCTACAGGCTTTAAAGCAATTAATATATTACCCAACTGAGCTAAAAATTTGATGAAATACTCAATGAGCAAAAAGCTGGGGGAAAATGCCCTTATGATATATTTTGAAGTGGGATTTTTCAAAATATTGCGAGATTATCGCAATCTTACCCTCTAATGCGAATCTTTGTATTGAATTCAGGTACAAAAAAAAAAAAAAAAAAGGAAAGACAAAGAAAAAAAGAAAAGAAAGAAAAAAAATGCGGCTGACATTTAACAAATGGCAGAAGCATGATATTTAAAACATAATACTTGGATAGGCTAGTCCCCTCTAATTCACTGTAAAAAACATTCGTACTGTAAATATAGTGATTTGTTTTGGGAAATATGTTTAATTTTTTGCTTCGAGAGAAGCGCAGGTTATCAGTGATTTTTTTTTTTAAGTAAAACTTAAATCAAATCATCATCTCAAGCAATTAACATTACATTTTTATCAAAATCTTTCAAGCAGTGTTTCTTCTTAGAAAACCAAGTTTCTGCTATATTTGTTTTCAAGCAAAGCACGGTTACCAGCGACTACTCATTTTCCTGAAATAGATAAGTCAAATCGGTTTTTCATTTCAAATAAAAGAAAAATAAAAACCTCTAAGCTTATTATATATATATATATATATATATATTTTTTTTTTTTCCAAAATCGTTTTAACGATTTTCAAAAAAATCGATTTTTTGCTGTATTTTTGAGGTTGAGTGTTTGTTATCAGTTAACGCTAATTATTCTGAAGATGATTGCATTTCAGATCGAAATGTTATCTCAAAAACATACTATTTCTAAATTTTTATCAAAATCATTCGAAGAAAACTAAATTTCTACTCATTTCTATTTATTTTCTATTTATTTTCACGGGCGAAATGCGGATAACTGGTACTAATTGTTCTGAAGAAGTTGTAAACAGATGAAATTGTAAACAAATAATCTGGTGTGTCACTCACACGACTTTCTCTTACCCTGAAATTTAATACTATATGTACAGGTTGGAGATTAAGATAACGAGTTCTAATATGAAAACCTGTGTTAAACAATTCAAATTAGGCTTCGGAAGAATTTTATATGATAATTAGTTCTGTGTGAGGGGGGCACTTTTCCAGCAATAAACTTACATTAACTTCAAAATATAACATTTGGATCGCCTAAAATTATTCGTTTTCAAGTTACTCTAAGAGACACAGGCAAAGATCAAACGTTAAAAAGCTTGACTTCGGTAATCAGGAAGCCTCAAAACATGTAAATATACAAAAAACAAGCTATGAATATTTAGCTTAAAAACATACATTATTTACCATATCTCTATGAGGAATTCATTTCAATTCCTGAACAGCTTTCCTGGAAATAGTAAAATATTATAGTAAAACGCATCCACTAAATACGAAAAAGAATGTTATCGCTTAAATATTTGCAGCCCTGTATATCTTTTGAAGATTATGTACAGACCCTATGGTGCACCTAAATATAATCTTATAGTAATAATACACGGCCCAGCCAGAAATACACTTCCATCAATTTGCAACTATTGTCGTACTTTTATCTAGTTCTTTTGTGTAGTCATGTAAATGAACAGTGAATGTTTTTCCTACCCTATTCTTCATGAAACATGCTTTTATGCATATAAAAATGTATATTCATTTCATTTGGTTTATGCTGATATACTGATATTAGACACACAGACAGACACACCAACCGCTAAAAACATGATTTTGGGGTTCAGCGGACCTCAAAACGTGTAAATATAACACTGACTCACTTACGAAAATATGACCCCAAAACAATACTTTCTTTACCTTATGGGTAAGAGAAAGTAAAAAGTAACCCTAAATCCATATTTTAATTAAAATCATTCAAGTAGTTTCAAGGAAAACTAAGGACAGAATGAGGGTTAAAACAGAGAATTACAATTTTTGTGTAGATAAAGATAAGTCAAATGAGTTTCTTATCTTAAAGCTTCCATAACTATCAAAATACTTAAATCTACTTCCAAGAAATCCAAGTCTCTGCCATTTTTTGCAAGAGTCGTGTTGGAGTTAAAAGCGAACGCAAATTTCCTGCAGAGGATAATTCAAATGAGTTTGTTATCTCAAAAGTCCTTCAAAACCAAGTTTTTGTCAAAATCGTTAGACTCAATTCCAAGAAAATCAAGTTTGCACGGGCGGAGCAAAAGTTAATTATAAACGTTAACTTTTCTGAAGATAAGGATAATTAGGATGGAATTGCCACCTGAGAAAAATCCCAAAACCTTCAATAATTATGGTTGGCAGTGGCCAGTGGGTGCAACTAATCAATAATTATGGTAATTTTTCAAGTAATTTTCAAGAAAACTATGTTTCTGCCCTATTTTGCCACGGGTATAGTAAAGTTATCACAGCAAGTGAATTCTAATTTCCTTGAAAATGAGGATAATTCAGATAATTTTCTAATTTCGAAAAAAAAAAAAAAAAAAATCCGTAATCGTAAATTTTATCACAATCTTTCCATCAATTCTCGAATAAACCAAGTTTCTGCCATCTTTTGCAATGAACGTAGTAAGAGTTAACATTGGACGCTAATTTTCGTGTAGATGCGGATAAGACACACGTTTATCGTTCCAAAAATTCCTTATTTCTAAGTTTTTATCAAAGTCGTTTGAGTCATTCTCGAGAAAAACCAAGTTTCTGCCATATTTTTTAACTGGTGGAGTAAGGGTTAACAATGAACTCTAATATTCCTAACCACAGGGTTTTTAGAAGTTACTATTTTGAATACCAATTTTTATATAAAACAGTTTTCATATTATTCCTTCGAAGATATGAACTACAAACAATTAATGAAGATTACTTTTGAAAAAAAAAAAAAAAAAAAAGCCTGCTGACTATGAGGATAAATCAGAGAAGCTTGTCATCTCAATAAATAGTTAGCCCCAAGTTTTAACAAAATCATTCGATCCATATCTAAGAAATCCTGTGTGACATGACAAATCTATTTGTCATTATTTGCAAAATGCGCAGTGAGGGTTAATATTTAACGCTGATTTTCCTAAAAATGATAATTACAATAAGTACATCTTCTCAAAAAACCTTTATCCCTAAGCATAAGTACTACCCTATTTTGCTATAGGCTGAAAAGCAAACGCTAATTTTAATAGAAATTCTTTAATTTTTTATTGGTCTCTTTTTTTGCTTTCGGGGCAAAACTTTTGCTGAAACTTAAGAGCTGAAATATGAAGTACGACATAGTTTTTACATGACTAAAGTTTGAGGATAATTCGTCAAAACATTTCATAGATATTTGATAAAACGTCTGAAAATGAAAGTCACTAGTCATTTATGGAAAAGTAGTAATCAGGTTCTAATTAGTAATCAGGTTAAAGGTTCTAATCACATCATAGATTTTATTATTATTATTATTATTATTTTCTTTAATAAAGATGTGTAATAAATACGTATAAAAACATATAGGTTCTATTATAACAAAAAACTATGGTAACCTTTAGGAAAATTTAATGTTCCAAAATTGAAAAGTATTGTGCTACAGACAAAATTTTCTCTTAAGTACTCTAGAAAATATTTATTTTTTAAAAAATTGCATTTTTTAATTTTCTTTAAATGAAAAAAAAAAAAAAAAAAAAAAAAAAAAAAAAAAAAACAGAAATATGTGTGACTATATTTTTAAAGATTCATAAAAATCTTCTTTATTTTAAAAAAAGAGTCTTTTTTGCTTTTTCTCAAAACAATTTGTTTATCGGTAAAATATCTGTCAATTTATATTAACAACAATTTATGTTGTTAAAAAAAGTGATTCCATTAGCTTTCACCACTAATTACCAATGTCAGTTCTTTAGCTGTTGTGATCATGTATTATTTTTTTCTTTTTATTGCTTCATTCTTTGTTGTCCTTTTTAATTACCTCTTTATTTATTCAAAGACAAAAAGGTCAAGTTTGCTTATATTTCTTTTAATTAATTTTTAAGTGTTAATTCGTTTTTTTTTTTTTAAATATATGTCAGTATAAAAATGAAATAATTTTTAAATAAATATATATATACATATATTATATATATAAAAAAAAAAAAAAAAAAAAAAAAAATGTTGTCATTACCTATGACAACAGAATAGATATACAGTAAATATTGTGTTGTTGAAATATTGGTATTAAATGAAATTAAATTTGTTTTAAATACAAATGAATATTTATTTATAAATAAACGAAATTATAGGTACCTAAGCTACAATATATATATATATATATATTCTCGGGTACCATTACTATTTCTGAACAGTATTTAAAAAAAAAATTTAAATACCTAGAGTGTCATATGTTATTTTGCTTTAATAAATAGAAATTATTAATGTATTACTCATTATGTAATTTATGTTATATAATTCAGTAATTTATATTACAAGAGTGATTTTTACTGCTACAAAATTTCAGAATTATTTTTAGTTAAAAATAATTTAACATTTAGTTACACCAAGTTAGTAATGGTCTCAAACAAATTTTCTATAAGTATTAAAAAAAAAAAAAGAATAGTCAGTTATTCCATTACCAATCTCATTTTTTTAAGTCTGTGTTTTGGAGGAGAGAAATTAAAACCCTATCCAGACATCTAATGAAATCAATGATCATTAAATTTGGATTTTTTAGAACTTGGTCTGTGTCTGTTTGCCAGTTTATTATCAGCATTACAAACCGGGCATTTACAATCTGCGTGACATAATAATATTGCTTAAAATTTCTTGTTGAGTGTACAAATACGCACAATATGTTTACACAGTACGTCGAGGGTCGAGATTTCTTTGTGATACATTTTAACAGAATTACACTGAGCAAAAGAAAATGAAATTGACAGGGGCGGACTGGTTCAATTTGGCCCACCCGGCTACAAAAGATTTTGGCCCACTCGCACTATACGGAGTCTAAGGAACCCTCCCAGGACGGGCTCCATTAACCCAAGATATTTTAAAGACGCAATTTTGCAAGTGTGTGTGTATATGTTAATCACCACGTGTATCCATGGTATTGTCTTCCAAACAAAAAGTCCAAAGGATTAATGAAGTTAGTTTATTGCGTGTTCTTTGAAACATGTTACAGTTTATTTGTAATCTCGGTCCCGGGGTGGAATTTGACTTTAGCAAGATCGTACACGCAAAAAAAAAAAAAAAAAAAAAAAAAGATTTTCGCATGCAGCCTAATTTTGGCTTGAAACGCTAGGTGGCTCATTCTCCTCCTACATGTTTTCATTGGTTATTAACTTTATGATTGACAGTTTAACTAGGTTCCAGAAAGTGAAGATTATTTAATATACATTATTTTACCACAAAAAGATGAAAATTGCATACTACTCAAGTCAGCAACTTTTATTCTAAAAGTTGTTCAATTTTCTCAATTTTGCGTGATGAAATTGTCTTACAGAGGAACACACTTTACAGGGGACACTTTAGAATTGTTTTCAAGTTACGAATTTTGGATGATTTTTTTTTTTTTTTTTTTGTTATCATACAATATTAGTTTAAAATAATAAAACAATAACTTAAAAATGTAACTCCTTCTATCATTTCACATCCTCTCCCCTCTAAGGCGACGTTTCCTCAGGCTTGCCTGCAAGTCTGTATGAACTCGTCTGGTAGTAGAAAATATTCCAAAGGCAAAATTGTTATGCCTTAAAATTTTCAAGGAGGATCATTATACATTATGGAGGGGTATTCGCTTCTAATGCTCGGTGTGTTTAATATGGTTTGACATACAGTCACATTATCAGCAACAACACATAAGCATGGCAATAATAGTATACTACGTCTTAAAACTTTGCATTGTATACAGAAAAAAGAGAAAAAAAAATCTGTAGCTACACTAAGCCCTGTAATTCAGTAATATTTTGTAGACTGTCTTTGACTTCGACAGTTCTTGCTTCATATACAGTCGGCAGCAAAAGTATCCGAGCAATAGCAAAAATTCCTATATAAAAAAATTACACTTAATACTGTTTTGTTAAATCCTTGTCGAATCGTGTTCTTAGACTGATGGAGGAGGAAAATAAATTTTTGGTGGGAAATTTTGCAAATTTCGAATTTTTCAGTAGAACTCGACCAAAAATGGAACAAAGATGTTGAAAACAGCCAGCATGTGTCTTCTTCAGGATATTTTCAAAACACATTTTTGATTTTTTTATGATCTGCTATTTTTTTTTCTGGGGGGTGGGGAGGGGGTATGTGTTACAAAGGGCAAATTCAAGACACCCCTTTTGCCGCTAAATTTGTCCTGGGAAATTTATGAGAGCTGTGGTCACAAAATTTGGTGCTTGGTAGTTTAGATGTACCTGACCCCTTAAGTAACGGGATTTATTGAAATTTCCCCCCTTTCCTTATGGGGGCAGGAAGAAAAAATAAGTTTGAAAGCATAACTCGGCCCCAAATTACTTCTTGATGAAGAAATTGCACCTGAGGTGACAAGACTTGAGTATAAATAAAACATTATGTACAGTCGGTAACAAAAGTATCCGAACACTAGCGAAAATTCCTATATAAAAAAAAGTAGAGTTAATACTATTTTATTAAATAAATCCTTATCGAATCATGTTCTTAGTATATATAGAAATTTTTACTAGTGTTTGGATACTTTTGTTACCGACTGTACGATTTTGAAATTCTTGATTCTTACAGGAGGGAGGGGAATAATCAATTTTGGGGGGGAAATTTCCGCAATTTCGGATTTTTTAGTAGAGCTCTTCTAAAAATGGTACAAAGGTATTAAAACAGCTGTGTGCCTTCTTTAGGATATTTACAAAAACACATTTTCGTTCTTTTTTTTTTCTTTTGAGGGGGGGGGGGGCATTACGAATGAGTAGTAAAACCGAGACCCCCCCTTTTTGCGTTAAATTGTTTTGAAAAATCTGTGGGATTAGCGGTCACGAAATTTAGTGCATAAATTGTTTATATGTATCCGACACTTATTGTAACGGGATTGTACGCAATTCCCTCCTTACCCCCCCCCCCCTCCCGCAGGATTGGTGGCAATAAACACGCGTAAAATTACGTTTTCCCGCTTGAATTCACTTTAAATTATCTTAGAATGGCGAATTTGGATGAATGGAGGTTGATTAAGTGTACACATTATGTACTTTGGTGGGAATTCACAAAACTTCGAACCTACTCGCTGGGGAAGGAGAAGTTAGAAGAGGGTAAGTTGCTGCCGAAGGCAGTGTGGACTCGGACGTCTCACAATTCGAGCAGGAAAAACCTCTACCGAACACATCGGGACTTTAACTTCGGTTATTAATAATGGTATGAGATTTTGACAACTCATTTAAGTATAGTGCCCAGCAAAATAGGCAAAGCCTGCTAGTATCTTATATGTTTCGCACATAAGGGACACCACAGATATCCATGCTTGAATCGGGATTCTAACCCGTTATTTGAGGTTCCAGAAGGCAGCTCCCTACCGACTGTGTCACCACGCCGAATTTAGATGTTTTAAAATGTAACCACATCATTTAAAAATAAATCTCCAAAATTCTCTAAAAATAAAAGTGGCTCCACTCAACATTCCAAAAGCTTAGAACTTAATAAATATGAATCATTGAGTTATGCAAAGTAATTATTCAAAATTGAAAAACACATTACACTATATTTCCGACTATCCGCGAAATTGATGGGCACCGTTTTCGCGGATGATGCAAATCGCGGATAAACCGCAAAAGTTGTGGTGTCTTTAAAATAATTTAACGAATTTCCTATAATTAACCCAGTGCAATGCAAAATGGGTAAATTATTTCATAATACGTACAAAACTTTGAATAAACACCACAAAATGCAAGAATTTGCCACAATTGTTTCGGGTCGAAAGATGACACGACCTTCGTCAGGCGAATAAAGTAGGCGCGAATGCTGCAAACAAAGCAGCAACGCACGGGTTGCAATGTCTAAAAATTTTATTTTGTATTCTAAATATATATATATATATATATATATATATATACAGACACGACATTATTTCATTATTTAAAACATGAAAATCTGATATTGACAGATTTTAATTTAGTGCCAGAGGCCTACTGCTAAACTTGTTAATATCGACAAATTCTTCTTTAGTTAATTCGTGACGATCTAAATTCCATGATAAAGTTTTCATTAAATCAAACCAATGTGTTTCAGCTGCAGATATTGTAACAAATAACGTTGGAAGTCCAAACTGTCTTATAGCCGCAAAACAACGTTTTTTCTCTTTTTCCCAATGAGGTAGAGGTGTGCCTTGGGGGGACTCATGTCAAAGTTGGGCCTTGGGGGGACTCATGTCAAAGTTGGGCCTGGGGGGGACTCATGTCAAAGTTGGGCCTTGGGGGGGGGACTCATGTCAAAGTTGTACCTTGGGGGGGGACTCATGTCAAAGTTGGGCCTGGGGGGGGGACTCATGTCAAAGTTGGGCCTTGGGAGGACTTCATTCAATAAATCCCCATTCATTAAACCGACTGAAATAGGCACTTAGCACTATTAAGAGTGACCTATAAAAATTCGACAACGCTGTACCGACTGAAATAGGGGTACCTTGGGGGGACTCATGTCAAAGTTGGGCCTGGGGGGGGACTCATGTCAAAGTTGTGCCTTGGGGGGACTTCATTTAATAAATCCCCATTCAATAAACCGACTGAAATAGGCCCTTAGCACTATTAAGAGTGTATTATAAAAATTCGACAACGCTGTACCGACTGAAATAGGGGTACCTTGGGGGGGACTCATGTCAAAGTTGTGCCTTGGGGGGACTTCATTCAATAAATCCCCATTCAATAAACCGACTGAAATAGGCCCTTAGCACTATTAAGAGTGTATTATAAAAATTCGACAACGCTGTACCGACTGAAATAGGGGTACCTTGGGGGGACTCATGTCAAAGTTGGGCCTGGGGGGGACTCATGTCAAAGTTGTGCCTTGGGGGGACTTCATTCAATAAATCCCCATTCAATAAACCGACTGAAATAGGCCCTTAGCACTATTAAGAGTGTATTATAAAAATTCGACAACGCTGTACCGACTGAAATAGGGGTACCTTGGGGGGGACTCATGTCAAAGTTGTGCCTTGGGGGGACTTCATTCAATAAATCCCCATTCAATAAACCGACTAAAATAGGCCTCTAGCACTAATTAAGAGTGACCTATAAAAATTCGACAACTGTACCGACTGAAATAGGCCTCTAGCACTAAAAAAATCTAATCAAATGTTGAATTTGACACTAAGCACTTGAAATAATTTGAGCCTACAGGCCATAATGTATAAAAGTTCTTTTCTTCATGTCTTTGTAAAGAATTATAAGTCATACTCTCATTAAAATCTATACAGGTCATACGTCGGTAACCTAAAACATACCGAACAAGTTTTAATGCCTTTGGATAAAGTATTCAGGTGTTAACACACTTTAAATAATTTTATTTCAAGTGCCATGGTGATAAATTTCTTCAAGTACCTGTAAATAATCATGAGTCCTATGCTCATCAAAACCGATACAGACCGTACGACAGTGACTTAAACATGCCTACCAACAGTGTGCTGAATTAAATAAAGCGTTTAAACATTATCGTGTTCACTCAACACATGCAAACATACATAACGTACATACACCATACATACATCACATTAAAACAGAAACTATTGAGACCAGTACACCAAACTCTCATAGTGGAATTTTTTTATGATTATAATACTCTTATAGTACAGTAAGTATATGCTCGGAAAGTAAAAATTTTATTCAAAAATCCAGGCAAATTTCCCTTCAGTTTTTAAAAAGGGAAAGATAGCATTTGCCCTAGAAGTCACCTATACGCAGGAGGTGTGGTGGACTAGCTTCCCTAGTATCTAGTGACATTCCTGAAACCAGAGGGGTGAAGGAAAAAAAAAGAAAAAGAAAGAAAAAGAAAAACTCGCCAAAAAGTAGTATTTGACTCTTTTATTTGGGGAGGGGAGGGGCAGTCGGCGTACCACATATTTAAAATTTTAGAATTTTAGCATTTATTTGATGATTATTAAGTAAATATTGACACAATTTTTAGCTTATCAATTGAAATTGAATGACGAAAATGAAAGAAAATCATTTGGCCCATTTTTGGCAGTTGGCCCACCCGGCGATCGCCGGGTAGCCGGGTGGGCCAGTCCGCCCCTGGAAATTGACATATTTTATAGGCACAGATGAATGCTTCATATAAAATATATGTAATGAGCATTCACCATTCATTTACAAAGCCATACATAAACGAATTTGGATGTACTAGATATAGTTTGAACTTACTTAAAGTGCCTTTTATTTATTTATTTATTTATTTGTTTATTTATTTATTTATTTTTGTGTGTGTGTGTGTGTGTGTGCGCGCGCGCGCGCGTTTTTTTTTTTTTTTTTTTTTTTTTTTTTGATTAATTTTTTTAGAATGTGCTAAATTCATATACTCTATGTGATGCGTATGTTATTTACAGGGCTACGCGAAATTAGTCAAATAACTTTCAAAGAGTGTTCTCGATAAAAGTTTTATGATCTATACTATAAAACTTTTTAATTAAATATCAAATTTAAAATTCTCCTTAATGTAGGTATGATATTCCAAGGAACGGTTGTGGGAGCCACAAATTCTTTCTTCTTCAGAAAATAATTTTTTGCAGTGTGAAATTGTTCCCAAATATAGTTTTCAACTAGCTCTATTTTACTTTAAAAACTTAATATACAGCACTTTTCTTTGTTTACACCCTGTACTGCAACAATCTGTGTTTATAAAAGTATATAGTTTTTCCGTAAGTGATTTTATAGTGAGGAAACCAGTCTTTATACCACACCAGATTACTTTGATCCATTTCGTTATGCCAGAAATAAATAGGAGCAAAAAATTAAACATTAGAAGGTAAATGGAAATCAATGACAAAATAAATGCTGCCAAATATTGATCAATCATTTTCTTTTCAATCTTTAATGTAGTTATGCTGTCAAAATTCACTTGAAATGATGACATTTCTGAATCGATGAATCGCATATATAGCTGTCATTTATGTGGAACGATATTGCTAAGAGTGTCGAGGTAGTAGATGAAATGTTGGTCAAATGGAACATTTGTTCCTAACTGGAGAAATTTAATGCCTTGGAAAAATACAGTACATTATTTTTTTTTATTTAAATGCCTTCTTGGGTGTTCATTTCCCTAAAATATTAATCTTACTACACTTTATGGGAGGTTTATAAATTCTATTCTTTACTTATTAGTTAAAGAAGACTGTATTTATTTAATCTATTATGCTGAATAAATTAAAGTTACTTTCTTCGCGATTTTTTTTTCTGCAGATGTTTTGTAATGAGAGCAAATAAATGAATGATTTCAATTAAAGATTCTGTATTAAGTGATGTTGATGAATGCAAAAATTTCATTTGTTTCATTCTGAAAAAAGAACTTCGCGTGAAATGTAAGTGCTTCATATATATATATTTAATTAATTAATTTATTTATTTTGTGTCTCTTAAGAATGTATTTTACAATTCTTCAGAGTTTACATTAAATATTTTTAAAATTAAGTTTGATCGTTGATTAAAGTAATTATTTTGCAGTAATTAACAAACTAAGACTTTACATTAAATTTTTTAAAAATAGATTTTAGTTTCTTTTTTTCTTGTACATGCCGAACTTAACTCTATTTTACAAACTTTTTGATGATTGGCATTATACATTAAAAAAAAATAAACAACAATCGTCGTTGTTTAAATTAATTATTTCGAAATAATTGGCGAACTAAAACCTTAAATTAATTTGCTTTTAAGTTTAATTATTTTATTTTTCGAATTAAATTCTATCATGTTGTAATAAATGAAATACTGATTTTAAGAGAATTCAAGCTACGGTCACCGTCAGCCTTATTCAAAGTTATTCTATGGGGAACTTTGTTATTTGAATTGCCCATTACCTAGTATATATTTTTTAATTTACTTTCTCCATTCACAAAATTAGGAATCATTAATTTAGTTCTTGCTTTACAAAAGATTGTTTTTGCGTTTTTATTTTGAAGCTATAAAGTGTGAAATAGGCACAGAGTTCATTTTTCGCAACTTACAGTTTCAAAAATAAATAAATACATGAAATAAATAAAGTAAAAAGTAAAAATAATTTTTTAACTGAAATATTTTGTCAGTCTAACGACTGAAAGAAAATCATGAAATTTGTGGAGATATTGCTAACATTTCATGAAAAAAATGTTCTCAAAGTCTATACTTTCTTTCTTTCAAAAAAAAAAAAAAAATAAATAAATAAATAAATAATAATAATAATGCATTTTACCTATTACAGAACATTGACCGCGTTTTATTTTCCTACTTGTAATATTACAGTAATTGAATGATACTTTTAAAATTAAACAATGATTGACATGCTTTAACTGTAAACTGTTTTTTATTTTCTCTTATACCCATAAGGTAGAGAAAGTATTGTTTTTGGGTCAAATTTTCAAACGCGAGATTTTGTTATATTGACACGTTTTGAGGTCCCCTGAATACGAAAATCATGTTTTTAGCAAATGGTCTGTGTGTCTGTGTGTGTGTCTTATTAACTAAATTTAAGGGTCTATTTTCAATATAGAAAAAAAAAAAAGCTTGCTAAGAAAAAGGTGGCATTTTCAAGGAATGAAATTTAAAAGACACAATTTGTAAAAGAATATTTTTATAGCTCGTTAATAATGAAGCAACAAAAATCCCCTTGGATTACATGGGGGAAAAAGGGGGGGGGGAGGATTCGATTACTAAGGACCCCTAACGCAACTATAACTGTTGAAAAATATCTGTTTCGATATTTTTTTTTCTCCCAATCTGAATTTTTATGTTAATATTATTAGTGTACTTTAACAACACACACTGAATTTGCTACAGAAATATGATAATTTATTGATATAATTTATTAATGTAAACTTTAACCTACTGCACTCTTTTTTTTATGCTTTTAAATGACGTAAAATTACTGTATTGTCTTAACTATAAAATAACATGCAAGTTGATCTTACAGTTAACTTAAGATATGCAGTTACACTTAGGATAATTAGTTAGGACTTTAACAATACATATATGAAATTTTTAATAAAAACGAAAGACAGCCAGGACAGGAATCCAACTTCGTACCACTGGCTTAACGTACTTACGATTTGTTGATTGCGCTAATCTGATCGCTGTCTAAACGGCTCTATTGGGTCCCATAAATTGTGTCAAATTTTTATCTGTTTTACGATTACCATAGCTGTGAATTTCTACGTTTTTCAGCAAAAAGTAATGTTTAATACCAATATTTTATAAATTTCGTAAAAGTTTATTTATTTATTTTTTTTTTTTTTGACTGATACATTTATACTCGGAAATAGTGGATAAAAAAATTGGCATCTGTGGAATGCATATCACTCAAGGTTTTTTAACCATTTATTCAAATAGACAGTTGTAGCATGACAATCGATAATAAGGATATTAACTTCGATTAGATATATGATATTTTTTAACGGGAAAGCTTAAACTTATTTAATTTCCTATCTTAAAATAGCCTTTCAATCAAAAGTCTGTAATATATATATATATATATATATATATATCGAGCTGAATTTACGATTCATAATTGGCTTCTCCAAAGTCTAATTCTTTCTCCCTGTCCTTTTCTTACAGACATACTTTTTTTCTTTCAAGAAATTGAGTAAGTAACAAATTTATTTTATTCAGGAGAATCAAATTATAGTTAATATTGAATTTAGCATAAAAATCAGCATTTTCACTTGCTACCGTAAAAATAAATAAAATGATTCTTGTAAAGAAAGTATTTGAAACAAATGTACATCATCTTTATTTATCGCCAAGTTTCCTTTAATTCTCCCTCCCTCCAATATATATACACATAAAATAATCCCCAACATATATATATATTATTTAAATTGTATGTTAATGCAATTTGCTTGTTCAAATACATACAAAAAAAAAAAAAAAAAAAAAAAAAAAAAACTAAACCTATTTTTGTTTAGCATACTTTTATGATAACTTTATGAAAATGTAAAATAGTATATCCTGTTGTATTTACAAATCATGGTTCAGTTAGAGGATTTTCAATTCTCATTTTCTTTTTCATAAAGCATTTATTTTAGCGCACAGAATCAGGATGATTAATTATTAATTTAGCGTAAAAAGGAAAAGAAAAGGGTAAGTTTTTTGCAAAAATAAATAACAAAATACACCTTGTAATGAAAATGTTTGGAACAAATCTTTATCCTGTTTACCTGTTGACTCACTTCTTCTAAAAACTCCCTCCCCTTTTCTTTCATCTCAAAAAAAAAAAAAATATATATATATGTTAATGGAATTTGGTTGTTAAAATAAATATTCTATAATTGCAACTAAACAGTTGCATTTTCCGCAGAACAATTAAAAAAAATTTAAGCTGTGTCAGTTTACACTTTTAATTAAATGATTCGTTACCGCCACAGCTTTAATTAATATTTTCTCACAATTGATTCATGTAAGAACTTTAATTAATGCATTCATTCCATATTTTGATTTTTTTTTTTTTTTTTTTTTTTTTTTAAGCATTTAAAGACACTCCCACCGAGTTTTAACACTTACGTTCTTTATATATACAGGGTGATTAAAGTTTCGATTTCAAAACGTTCTAACTACCGGTCAGAATGACTTGATATTTTACCAGAATATTCGTAGGGGAATGGAATTTTGTTTCGAGAAGAATAAGGGGAAAAAAAAAAAAAAAGATAGTTCCAAAATGTATCGTTTATCGCCCATACGGTATCATGAAATTTGTCATTATCACTGTTTTTGTTGTAAACACGTATTCTTGTCTTTTCGCTATTAAATTTGTCGTAAACCATTGGAGTCCTTTTTTTTCGACTAACAAAATTCCTGTGTTAAATGGATTCATTTAGGCCTTTTCCCTGACATTATTCTGACAGATCTATCTGTACATTTTGAAACTTTTTTTTTTTTTTCACACTTCCTTGGCCAAACAAAATTTCATTGTGAGGCAATGAAATTTGTTTGAAAATATCGATTGTTCTGGTAAAATATCAAGCATTAAGCCATTCTGACCGGTACTTTTAAAGAATTTTGAAAATCAGTTTTATTTATAACCAACCCGTACTTTGGTAATAGACATTAAATAATCTTACGAAAAAATCATTTTAACATATTAAACGGTATTTTATTTCTCGAGGAAAAATTATAACACTACAGTTTAAAAAATGCACTGAAATAGATGTAAAATATTTCCTGCTGTATTTACGCGATTCGATTGAATAATATTAATTTTTTTTATAGTTTTGTTTCACTTTTTTTTCCCGGAAATAATTTCATTTATGTATTCATTACGACTATTTGATTTTCCTAACAATCAGGTGTGTATTAGAATCAAGATGGACATTATAATTTATTGTTAAATATGTATGTATATAATCCTTTTGATAGAAAAAGAAAATATTGAGAACGAAGAACAGTCAGTCAAATAATTCACCAAAGAAACACACACAGACCGAACAAAGTAACTAGGTATCTTAAATGGGTTTAATTTTTAAGATTAATAAGAGTACTTACTTTAATTTATTAGACTACAATACCTGTTGAAAATTAATTTAGGACCGTGTAATTAGATTCTGAAGAGAAAAAGGTGTACTCTAGGATAGTATTTTAAAGAGAAAAAAAGAGTACTATGTAATGAAATTGAACCTATTAATTATGAGATGAGCAAACGAATTTCGGACAAAAACAAAACAAGACTGGACTGAATTTTAGCTTAAAAGCTCATAATGCTATAACATGTTTTCAAGTGCTATCCTCATAGCATTGAGCAGAGAATTATAGGTTTTCTGTAACTGATATGCATTCTAGAAAAAAATCAATTGATAGCATGAACCTTGAAAAAAAATTACCCTGAAATGAATTAAATGAAATAATGACAATATTTTCCAGAAAAATGAAAACATCATTAACTCTAAATTAATAATGAAATCATAACCTAAACCTTCAAAGAAAAATTACCTTGAAATGAAAGAGATTTAATTTAGACAGAATATATCCTGATGTATTGAAACACCAACCAGAAAAACAAAAATCAAAACACGAGCCAAAAAAAAACTGAAATCAAAACACGAGCCAAAAAAAAACTGAAATCAAAACACGAGGCCAAAAAAAAAGAAAACTGAAATAAAAACACGAGACAACAGAGAACTTAGTATGAGAAAATGGCATTCCAGAAGTTGAGTTGTGTCTTTCCTTGATAGCCCATTTAATAACCAATTTTCAACCAATTAAATGTTAATCCAACCTTTTGTTTTAATTTTAACCCTAAATTTATATTTTACTTTTTTTTTTATTATTCTGATGATTATCTTTATTATTCTCATTATTATTTTCTTTTTTTCTTTTGTGTTAAGAAGATTTACTGTTTTTTTTTTTCAAAAATTTGACCGTGTAATTTTATTTTTAACTGTGAAACTATTTTTATGGTTATTGAAATTTTATTTTTCCGACTGAGTGAAAGTAATGCCATAAAAATTATTTTTATGGTTATTGCTAGTGCTGCCATTATATATACATATTAATAATTATCTAGTGTGGCACTCAAAGATATATACACACATAACAACTACTAAAAACTTTATTTTGTACAATCAGGTTTTGCCTGCTTCGATAGTCACATTTGTTCCTTAACTGGTCATTCTAATTTAGAGCTAACTGGACGATAAATGGTGCAGTTGTTATTTCAGAACATTTTTCGGACAAACATTTCTCGAATAGATCCTCATCCTCAATCTTTTTTCTTTTTTTTTAACAGAGTTATTCAATAATTAAACGTTATATATCAAACGCCCCCCCCCCCTTTTTTTTTTCTTGTCATCTATAATAAACTCTCCTAGAATCCAAGTACGTATCTAAATTCATGGATCTGGAATAAAAAGTCTTCTGTTTTACATCACCGCTGTAAAAATAGTTAACAAAATAATTCGTGTAAAGAAAGTGTTTGAAACAAATGTTTATCCTCTTTATCTGTCAAATAATTTCCTTTTAATGTGTTCCCCCTTTTCATCCTACTTTTATTAGAACCCCAAATAGATTTTTTTTTTTTTTTTTTTTTTTTTTTTTTAAATGCTAATGTATTTGCTTGTTAAAATAAATTCTCTTTTCCGACCTAAACACCATCATCCCACATAGCAATTTTATCTTTTTAAAGCTTTTAGAGTTTACGTTTTAATTGAAGGTTATGTTCTGTTATTGTTCCTGTTTAAATTATTTTTTTCTCACACTTTGCAGGAGTAAGAGTTTTAATTAACGTCATTTTGTATTTCGATTTTTAAACTTCTTTTTACTTTCTCTGTCGTTTCGTCTGAATTTCATTTGAAGGCATAAGAATTAATAAGAAATTGATAAGTACTTTAATAACAGACAGGTTTTTACAGAAATATTTTTACAAGCTTTACATGCACTTTATTTTTCAAGGAAAAACAAACTTATTATAGAATCCTATTTAAAAAATATATTTAAGTAAATGTAAAATATATCTAGCTGTATTTAGGATACATCCAGTGATGGATTAATTTTATGATTATCTTATTCTTTTATTTAACATTAACGATTACCCATGACACACACACACACACACATATATACAGTGGTGGCCAAAAGTGTGGACATTTTTTGAAAGCTTCATGTTTTTCAACTTTGTGTGCTTGTAGAATATATTAATTTTCACTTAAATACAAATGTTTATATATCAAATTGAAGGTAATTTAATGTAGAATTTAATAACAAAAACAGTATTACAATATCTGTATTCCAAAAAATGTTATGCAACTAATAGTAAGATCTATCTTAGATTTGCATTTTTTTAAAGTGATACTTACACAATCAATACTTAGTAGGATAACCCTTATTTTTTAAGACAGCTTCACAACGTCTTTTCATCGAGTAAACGAGTGTTTGTAGTTCATCTTTCGTAATCACATGGTGCCAAGAATCAATTATAGATTCAATAAGTTGTCTTTTATTGGATGGACTTTTTTTCGTACAAGAATTTTCAAACGTCGCCACAAATTTTCAATTGGATTGAGATCAGGGCTGTTTTTCCTGGCCATGATAATATATCTATGCCTTTATTTTGAAACCATGCTTTGCATACTTTTGCTGTGTGGCATGGAGCTGAATCCTGCTGAAAAATAAATGGTGCTTTGTTGGGGAAGAGATCCCTGATGGAAGGTATTAATTTTGGTTCCAGGACAGTTTCGATGTATTTTTTGGCATTCAGGATGCCATCAATCACTTGAATTCGGCCCACACCATCTGCAGCCATACATGCCCAAATCATGACATTTGTTGGGTTTTCTGTAGTTGCTTCAATGCAATTAGGATGAAGTGCTTCACCTACTCTACGTCTCACGTATTTTCTACCATCACTACCAAAGAGCGATATTTTACTCTCATTGCTCCAGATTACTTGCTTCCATTGATTTTCTGACCATTTAATGTATTCTTTTGCCCACTTAACTCGTTTTTCGCGTTGCTTTTGGTTTAAATATGGTTTTTCCCTTGGAATTCTAGCTTGTAGTCCAAATCCTGATAAACTTCTTCTTATTGTTCTTGAACTTACTGCAATACCCGCTGCATTCATTTCACATCTAATGGCATCTGATGAAATTTTTCTATCTTGAAGGCATAGCCGTTTAATTTTTCTATCGGCAGTAGCACTTGTGCATTTTTTTCGGCCTGATTTGGCCTTATTTTCCACTGATTTTGTTTTTTCATAACGTAAACAGAACTTTCGTACACCAGAACAAGTCACTGAACCACCAACTTGTCTTGCAATTTCAGTATAAGAGAGGTCATTTTCTCTCAATATGACAATTCGGCTTCTATTTGTAGATGTCCAATCAGTTCTTCTTGTTGGTGACATTGTTTAAAATTAGTTTAATTAAAAAAAAAAGGACTTAAAATATTCAAAAACAGCAATACTCTATTTAATTGTACTAGTATGCATCATTCCGCAAAATATTTCCACAACAATCACTCTTTTACCATCCAAATAACCTAAACTATATTTACAGGCATTTGATTGGTCCTCAGAACAGTGTTTGTGATTGGTCAGTACGCTTTTATTACAAAACACGTCATTATTCAAAACGATTTGTGTTTGTTTGTTCTACTAAAATAAGCATAACCTTTTTTTTGCAATTCAGATATTTTAATTCTATTTTTGTTATTAAATTCTACATTAAATTACCTTCAATTTGATATATAAACATTTGTATTTAAGTGAAAATTAATATATTCTACAAGCACACAAAGTTGAAAAACATGAAACTTTCAAAAAATGTCCACACTTTTGGCCACCACTGTATATATATATATTCAGTAGAATTTTCTCCTATAGCAATGCATATTATAAATAACATATCGGTCAATTAAAACTCAAGCACAAAATAAATGGGGAAAACAATTTTCTGCAGTCTATTTTTAGTTGATTGCTTGAAAACGGAATCTGACAGGAAAAGCACTACACATACATTTCTAATATTTAATTGCAGGTCTGCGCATACAATTGAACTCTAAACATCATTATTTATCCGATATATTTATCTGAAAGCATAGAAAAATGCTCATTCGCTTAAATATCCATCTTTACTATTCCTTTAACTTCCAAATAAAAACCTTCCGTTTATTCTGCTAATTCTATATACCGTTTTAAAATAAATAAACCAAAAAGGTTTTTTTTTTTCTTTATATATAACTTATTTATTATTATTATTATTATTATTATTACGTGTAAATATATCGCTTATGGGCTGCAGTAGAAGCATAACTCGAAAAATCCCATTTTGAGATAAATGAGTCATTTGTAACCGATAGGACTGATATCTCTAATTTATTCCCCTCTTTTTTCCGTTTATAACTTTGTTAAAATGTCTATTTTTAACACTGTGTAGTCGGGCATTTTTCTGCCAAATGACGAGTTTACTGGTTTCCCGCAAACAATGTGTTAAGCAATGGGGGTAGATTCTCAGTCATTTTTCAATCGACATGGGCCGACGTTTTAATTAATATTTCTGCTAATTAGGATAGAATCGTTTAGCAAATTAGATAACGAACATCTGCGATAAATTCTCCGTCCGACGGTACCTGTCCGAAGTCCGTGAGATGATGAGGGCCGGAGTTAATCGTATTTCAGTGTCAGCGTGACAGATGCTCACATATTTTAATGTATTAGTATAGATATATGTTGTAGTTAAACAGCTCTCAAGAATTATTCAATATTCTTCTCCAGGCTCAGTAAGTGGTTCAACTTCAAACTAAATATAACAGCTTTTATTTCTTTCCGAACACTACAGTGAGGAAAGTAATGATGTCAAAAATCCGAATTTTTATATTTTGGTGTTTCTACACGTTTGAGGCCCCCTAAATTCATAGTTACGATGATGTATGTGTGTGTACGTAGGAGATTGAATGCGATAGCGCCTATACGCTTTGTTCGAATGAGCTGTAAGTTGGTGCATATGTTATAGGTCACCCTAGCACGAACCCTATTGATTTTGGTTAACCCGTTGAGCGCCACGCGGATTCTCAAGGAAATCCCCGTCAGGCCCCGCACGATGCTTAGAAGCGCGTTATGTTTACCGTGTTTCAATCAATAAAATCCATTAAAATGCCTTGATGATATAATCCTGTAGAAAATAAAAATAAATTTTCAGTAATTACTTATAACAATGTATTTTTTTTTTTTTTTTTTTTTAGTTTTATATCATATTTTACATTCTTAGCCACTGATGGTTCACGCAGCTTTACATCATGTTTTACACTGTCAGCCACCGGTAGCTGACGCGGCCTAAACGAAAAGTTCAGTGTCAGCCACCGATGGATTACATGGCACTCAACGTGTTAATCTAGCGCTTATAGTTTTTTTTACAGGGACCAAAAAAAAAAAAAAAAAAAAAAAAAAAAAAATCTTTATTGTTATGGTCTATATGGGCCTAAATTCTTTAAACTATGATAGCGTCTCAATTGAGCTGAAAATTCATATGCGCGCTATAAGTCACTGTTGCAATAAATATTGGTGAATCTAGCACGTATAGAATTTTTACAGGGAGACAACGAAAAATTCTTTATCATTATGCCGTATGGGCTCAAATTCTCTAAAGTGCGATAACGTCTAAACGCCATATCGGATCGTGCTGAAAATTTATATACATGTTACAGATCACCGTCACACTAACTATATCTATTTGAGTCCATGTAGCACTTATAGCTTTTTAAGAGGAATACAAAGAAAAATTCTTTATCATTGTGCATTATGAGCTCAAATTATTTAAAATGCGATAGCGTCTAAAACGCATCATCTAATGGAGTTGAACATTTGCTTATTTACTTATATACTTATATTTTTCTCTTTTGTTTATTCAATGACATCTCTTACACTGTTAAAAAAATGCAGAAAAAATACAGAAATTCTCTGTAATTTCAGAAAAAAAGGCGTAAATTACGGAAAAATTACGTAGACAAAACGTATTTTACGACTTTTTTTCTGAAATTACAGAGAATTTCTGTATTTTTTCTGCATTTTTTTAACAGTGTACTTTATTTATGCAACCGTTAATTACTTAATGTTCGGAAAGTCGAGTGGAGTCACACCAGATTTTTTATTTTCCTATTCTGTGGGCTCACCAGGCAATTGTTGTAATTTACTTATTTATTATTTCAGTTTTCTTGGTCTTTTTACTTATCTACTTAATTATATTACTATTTGCAATTTAATTCGTATCGTTATATTCAGTTCTTTTTTATGTTAATTTCTGCTCATGTCTTGAAATTTTATAATTTTTCTTATGTTTTTATATTAGAGTTGTTATATTTTATTTTAGGTTTACTCCTCAAGGGACTGAAGGTATGGCATAAAGGCTCAAATTGCAAGTTAACTAAATTTGTTTTTCAAAATAAATACTTTTTAATTTCCAAACACAATGCTATCCCTCGGGGAAACCTAATGATTTAAAAACTAACAATTTACATTTTTAATTGAATGTTTTGTAACAACAGTTTTTATTACTTTTTTCCCCCCTTTTACTTAAGAAAGAATTTTAATTGCTGTATTCACTAGTAATTTCAATGTTATAATTTTGTCTAAGGCTAATTATATCTGAAATTTAACACTTATCTTTTTTATATAATTTGATAAAAATAACCTTTTTTTTTTTTTTTTTTTTTTTTAAACATATTATACTGCTTTTTAAGTTTTAAAGAAAAACAAAATAACAAAAAAAATCAACCATACTTAAAATATATATATGTATTTAAATAGGTAACATATTCAGCTACATTTAAAAATGAAGCTTCGCTTATAAAATATCATAATAAAATATCATCATTAATTATTATTGAAAACTTTTTTGTGGTCATACAAAAAAAAAGCGTCATTATTGACTAAGAATTTTTTCTTCCTTTTATATATATATATTCATTTATTGTAGACTTTCATAAAAGTCAAATGTGTAATACAATTGTCATAATTTTTATTTATTTAAAACAATATACACAATTAATCTTAGATAGGAAATATAAAGTCTCACTTTTTCGTTTTTGCTGGTGGAAGCAAACAACAAAATACTTCTCGTAAGTGTTTGAAACAAATGTTTACCATTTTTATCTGTCTACTAACCTCCTCTAATCTTCCCTTTTCTGTTAGACCTCAAAAAAAAAAAAAAAAAAAAAAAAAAAAAATTCGAATGGTATGCTAATGGGATTTGCTTATTGAAATAAGTATTCTTTAATTTTACAAAACACTATCATTCCTTTAATTTTTTAGAACTCTGACAGTTTACAAATACAACTGAATGTTTTGTTATCGCCAAATTTTTATTTTTATTTTTTTTTTCTGACAATTCACCGTTGTTGTAAGAATTTTAATTACTCCGTTTATTCGCTATTTCGATTTCGTATTACATCTTTGGATTCTTTATTTTTAATTGTTAATTTTCCTACATTGAAAATAAGATTGATCTTAAATTACTTCTTTCTTATTTCTGCTGATTTTATTTTAATTACGGGTTGAAATCCAAATTATCTTAGTAAAAATAATTACTAAAATAAAAAGAAATTTAAATTATGGAAATAAATATTATGTAGAATGTTATGTTATGTACAGAGATTCTCTCAAATGAATTAATATTTAAATTTGTTAATTGCGTCAAATATTCTGATTACATAAAATAGTCTCGGTGTGGCACTCGCAGAAATCTCTTTTACTCTTCATCTCTATAAAAAATCGGGTGTGAAACAACCGCTCGACTTCCATTACCCACACGTATTATATGCTTTTTTTAAAAATAATGTGATCAGAAGACATAAAATATATCCAAAGAAATAGACACCAAAAAATTTTCCGGTAAGAGGCACTTGATACATATACATGTATAAAGGCATATAAAATAGTTTACATAAAATAAGAAAAAAAAAATAATATATATATATATATATACATAGAGAGAGAGAGAGAGTTATTTTTTGAAACACCCATTTCCGAGATCTAAAACTGACCTACCTAATCCGGGTGACTTATTTTTCCTGCAATACCAACGTAATACATGCGAAAGGATATTTAAAATGGATTTATTTAACAATTTTCAAGAAAATCGTAAGAACCATTTTTGAGATACCAAATTTTAACAAAACTTGGCCTACTCATTATTGACCGGAAAACAATAATTACATACAAAAGGATATTTAAGAGAGAGTTAATAGGGCGAGTTTGAAAAAGATCCGTACAGCCATTTTTAAAAGAACGCACTTGCGAGACCTGAAATTGAGCTATTTATACAGGACCGCCTATCCATTTTCTTGAACTAACCAACTATATCAGTCGAAAGGACATCCAATAGAGTGTTTTTATAGCAACCGTGCAGAAAATCATTAGAGTCGTTTTTGAGATACGGTTCCCACTTCCGGTTTTCCGATTTTCACCAAAATTTGAAAAATTCATCTGTACACCAGACCTGCCTCCATTCTGAAGCTTCGTAGTTCTGTCTTTGTTAATTTCGGAGATATGATAGCCAGAAGATTCCCCCCCCACACACATTGACCCATTGCCAATGCTACTTTTTTGAACTCAGGAGACCTTAAAACGTGTAAATCAGGTGAAAACTCGATATCGAATTTTTGGACCGAATACAATACTTCCATTATCTACGGTAGTCGGGTAATGGAAGTAAAACATATTGCTACAGTTTAAAATGAATGATAAGAAGTATTTTAAAAACTGTTTTAGAAACAGTTTTATTTTATTTGCATCACTTTGTGAAAGGAGATGCTACATTTGTTGATTTTAAAAAATATTTTTATGTTGAAAATTAAAATTTACTTCACGTTTTTAGCCTATAAACAAAAAATATTTTTTAATAATTTACTTATTAAAAAATCAATTAAAATGTCTAAATATATTTGGAATTTAAAATTACAATTTATTGATGTAAAACTAGAAGGAAAAAAATTTAAAATTAGTTATCAAGCATCATTTTAAATCTGTACTGATAAGTATAAAGGATTTAAGTCCAAAATTGTCGATTTTGAGTTAAGTACACAGTCAGACTCAGAAAAAAATCTGGAGTGACTCCACTCGACTTTCCGAACATTGAGTAATTAACAGTTTTTTAGATAAAGTAAAGAAAGAGGAATCGTTAAACAAACAAAAGAGAGAAAACCATAATAGAGTGTTTGAGTATTTTTCTCCATATACTACACGATGTTTTACTTAACGCTACCGAACTTTGAGCCCATAGATCATAATGATAAAGAATTTTTCGTTGTGTCCCTGTAAAAAACTTATAAATGCTAGATTCACCAAAATGCTTATAGTTAGTGCAACAGTGATTTATAATATTCATATAAATTTTCAGCTCAATTGAATAAGGCGTTTAGATGCTATCGCAGTTTTAAAAATTTGGTCCCATAGGCCATAATGATAAAGAATTTTTCTTTGTGTCCCTGTAAAAAAACTATAAGTGCTAGATTCTCGAAAATCTATACAGATTGAGTATTTGTAACCTGTAATATGTGTATAAATGTTTTGCTCAATTGAATAAGGCGTTTAGATACTATCGCACTTTTAAGATTTTGGTCCCATAGGCCATAATGATAAAGAATTTTTCTTTGTGTCCCTGTAAAAAAACTATTAGTGCTAGATTCACCAAAATCTATAGGGTTCGTACTATGGTGACTTACAATATACGTAACAAATTTCAGCTTATTCGAACGAAGCGTTTAGACGCTAGCGTGTTCACTCACAGACATACACACATACATACACACATACATACACACACACATACATACATCATCGCAAAAATAGTGAAAACGGACTCATTGGACCTCGAAACGTATAGAAACATCAAAATCTCAAATTCGGATTTTTGACATGATTACAATACTTTCCTCACTATAGTGTTCGGAAAGTAAAAATTCTCTATCGATTGGTATAAAGGATTCAAATCCATGTCATTTAGTCTTTGAGAAAATCCATTGGTAAAAAAAGATTCAAGTCAGAAATTTAGCATTAATCTTTCGTATAAAGTATTTAATTCAATGATTATGAAGATTGACAATCACCCTTTATTAAATGAAGATTGACAATCACTTAATGGTATAAAGCGTATAAACCAACATAATCCCTTTTTCTTAATCGATTCTGCTCATTAGTTTTTAGTTAGTTTAACTTTATTTTTCGTCTCTTGAAAAATCAAGAATATGGACTTAAATCCTTTATACTTATCAGTACAAAAATATTTTCTTAAAATTTAAAATTTTGAAGTTTTTTTCTAAATTTAAATAGTTTATGAGAATTTTAATATAATGGATATTGTTATATTTGAATACGTGTGTATGCAAAATTTTGTAACTGTAACACAGTAATTTACGGAAAAACATTTATGACGTCCACCCTACACTTAAATTATTATATACCATCCAAAACACATTTACTAAACGTTATGAGAGCATACATATATAACATTTACAGCGCTTCAAGAAAGACTGACGGTAAAAATTACACGCGAATTGAACATTAGTTGGACCCTACTATAGAACGTATTGATAATACAGAGGTAGCCGTATGCAGAATCTAGACTCACATCATGTGGGTCTAGGCAAAACATACAACCTAAATGTTTCAGAACTCACTCGTAACGATCAGAAAACGCTCTGTTGCTCCCTGGGTAAGAGAACTCTATGACGCAACATCAAATGCAGTTCAAGCAATTTCATACCGTATTCTTAATTCTTTTGTGTGGCTCTATACGCGAATACCGAGTGCCTTTCATATCATATTCTATATTAATTGCTCCCATATAGACATATATGCGTTATTTGCATTATGTTAGTAGTCTGAAGAAGTTAAAATGTATTAATGAGAAATTTCATCTATACAGTAACATAGTTGAATGTTTCCTGCGTATCATCTCTGCGATCTCAATACAAAGTTTCAAGTTATGTCCCCGCATCACACAGATTAAAATACTGAATTTGGATTTTTCTGCTATCACTTTTTGAGATAGACTGATAACTAACTCATACATCTATTGTTAAAAACCTTATTTTTTCAAAATTAAGTTTAATTAATTAATTATTAGAAACCTAATATTTAAAAATCTCATAATCTTCTTTGTTCATGATTACAATACTTTCCTTACATAGTATATAATTTATTAAAATAATTATTTCTTCTTTTGACTCGTTTCAATTATATTTCTGCCAAACTGAATTTTCTTCTTTTAATGAATTCTCTTCATGTCCATGGACGTTTTTAAAGAGAACGAGTTCTTTCATTGAATTTTCAATACACCTCTCAGTTTGTAAAAGTTTGAACTTTAAGCAAATCAATGCAAAAAGGAAAAATATCAGAAATTTGATAAAAACCATTGAAAAAAAGAAGAAAAACAGCACAAATAAAATAGGGTTGTTTTATAATACGTAACTAAGGGTAAATAGATCTGCTTAAATATTTGAAAAATATATCTAAATCGAGTAGCAAATGGATTAAATTATTTACCTCATTCAAACCACATATTTCATTTTTTAATACAACTCGGTTACAATATTTTCTCCGATATTTTTCGACTGACATTAATTCTTGCGAGATATAGTCAGATTCCCGCTTTCTTTCTTCCCTTGTTATCCAGTGGGATTTTTGTTGCTTCGTTCTATAAAAATATCTCATTCAAAAACGAAGTTTATAAATTCTGCCTTAAAGTTCGGTTTTTAAATTCTGTTCTATTGAAAATGTTGCCTTTTAGTTTAGTGAGCAATTTTTTGAAAAAATAAAATTAAGCATTTTGTTTACAGATCGAGACTTAGTGAAATAAAATATTTAAATTGATTTAAAAAAAAAAAAAAAAAAAAAAAAAATGTTCACAAAGCTAAAAGATGATTTATTCAAAGAGTAATATTAAAGAAACAGAATTCGAAAAAATTAATTTTTGAACGAGGTATTCTTATAAAACGAATCAGCGAACTTCCCATAGATTAACATTGGAAGGAAGAAAGACGGAATCTGATGGATGTGGAGCCTTAAAGAAACAGATTATAACATTCTGTGAAATATTTTCACACAATAACCCCCTTAATTCATAAAATAAATAAATACAGTCGAACCTCGTTAACGTGAATTACAATCGTCAGCAAAAGTATCAGAGCACTAGCAGTAATCCCTGTCTAAAAAAGTACACTTAATACGGCTTTGTTAAATAAATCCTTGTCGAATCCTGTTCTTAGACGGACTAGGAATATGATTCGACGAGGATTTCTTTAACAAAACAGTTTTAAATGTACTTTTTTGATATCAGAATTATTGGCTAGTGCTCGGATACTTTTGCTAGCGACTGTACTTTTAACATGAACCGTTTCCACAGTCCGTCAAAATGAAGATTAGTTTAGTTATATGAAGATTAGTTACTGATAGCATGAACTACTGATAACAGGATTTTTTTTTTTTAATCCCCCTTGGGATTCACGTTAATGAGGTTCCACTGTATAAATAATTAAAATTTTTGGAATAATCTGGTGTGTCACTCACACGACTTTCTCTTACCCTGAAATTTAATACTATAAATACAGGTTGGAGATTAAGAGGTAAGATAACGATGTTATGCAAACCTGTGTTAAACATTTCAAATTAGGCTTCTGAAGAGTTTTATATGATAATTAATTCTGTGTGAGGGAGGCTGCCGCCCCCCCCTCAACCCCCGTTTCATTAATGCACCTACATTTACATAAAATTTAATTCGGTTATTAAAAAATAATTCTGTTTTTAAAAAATAATTTATTAAAATTATTATTTAAAAAAAATATCTTTTATGATGATGCAGATGATTTCCATATTAGAGAAGTAGTATAACACTAAATATTAAAAAAAAAAAAAAAGTCCATTTTATTCTCAATATTTAAAAAAAAAAAAAAAAAAAAAAAAAAAAAATTTTTTTTTTTTTGTTACAAGTAAAAAAAAATCGATAACTTTGTTTTAAATTATCGCAGATCGATGGTTCAACCATTCGTTTTAAAGGTACTGGCGAGCTCTTTTGAAAGATACCCATCATGAAAATTTACTCCCCTCGATGAGGGACTTCTCCCCAGGGGGGGGGGGGGAGGCGAGGCTCCTACATGCACAAAATTTTTTTCCCAGTTGACTATCTCTATTACAAAATATATATATATATTCGTTTCATTTGGTTTAGTGCAGTCTATAGACGTTAAACTCTACTTACCTGCAATTTCCCCCATAGACGTAATGTATCAGAATTCTCTTCATTGTCCGTGTACACGAATCATTCGCTTGATCTTAACGAAAAGCTTACTGTAGCATATATATTTGATACACATTTAGAATGCCAAGTTTGGAATGTCTGCTACTATTTGTTCTTGAGATATTCTGATAACAGACAGACACACAAACACACAGACATACACACAGACCATTTGCTAAAAACATGATTTTCGTATTCAGGGGACCTCAAAACGTGTAAATATAACAGAATCTCGCTTTCAAAATTTTGACCCAAAAAGACATTTGACCTTCTCTACCTTATGGGTAAGAGAAAGTAAAAAAATAAGGGGGGGGGGGGTAAAAAAGGAAATAAAAAAAAGTTTCTAAATAAAAAGTAAAAACAAAACTTACCCCACTAGCAGGATCATGTTTACATTGAAATCCAATGTTGATCTTTAATATACGTTTTTACTTTTATTTTCAAATGAGACACAACGTCACAAAACATATCGATCGCATTCAACCAGAGTTACTCAATAATTCTCCATACTGTTTACAACTTGGAGCAATGATGTAGGGTTGTGTTTAGTTGACTGGGTTTTACGTAGCACTAGTGCTACACTAGGGGCAATTATCGACAATTTGGGACTCAACTCTACGCAGTTCAGGAGACACGCCATCAGAATTTCGATTCTTCACGGTGCGATGATTTAAGAAGAATTGACATAAGGAGTTGATGTTGACTGGGTTTTACGTCACACTTGTGCTACACTATGGGCAATTAGCGACAGTTTGAGACTCAACCCTCTGCAGTTCAGGAGACATGCCATCACAATTTTGATTCTTCACGGAGCAGATGATTTAGGAAGAATCGACATAGGGAGTTGACGTTGACTGTTTTTAGCGTCTCATTACAGCTACGTGGTGGGTTGTTGGTGACAGTCTGACTTTCAGCGCTAGAGGTTGCATGGAGACATTTCATCATAATTTTGATCTGGGGTGGGGAGTCAACGAAGCGGAGCCTTTTCCCTGTATAGAAGATAGAAATTCTGATGGCATGTCTCCGAACTGTCCTTAGAGTTGAGTTTCAGAACGTCCCTTATCACCCTTAGCGTAGCACTAGTGTGACGTAAAAGCCACTCAACCCTTATAATAAAAATAATCAATATCAACCTACTGGTATTAGTTTTTTTAATTCAATGCAAGTAGTATCTGACGTATTCTTACTATCCCCTACAAAGAGGATTAAAAAAAAAAAAAAATGTGATTGCATGGAATCTCTCCGAACCACCCCAAGGGGATGTATCCCATATCTTCGTCAGTCCACTAGACAATTCTAGTGTGATGTTAAAAAAAAAAAAAAAATATATATATATATATATATATATATTTCATAAAAATAAAAAATAAAAATCAAGATGTAAAATTTCTTTTTGAAGCCTGGATTGTTTCTAATGTTTTATTAATTTTTCATCACCAGATATTTTTCTTTTCTTCTATGACTTAATTTATTTTGAATGTATTTAGTCCCATGTGAAGTCATTGCCCATCTTCGCAGCACTAGTGCGACTTAAAACCCAACCAACCAAACCATGTGAAATCAGTTAGTTTCAGAAAGGATGCACGAACAGATATATGATTTTAGGAATTTCTTGATTCCGTTAGAATCAAAACTTGAGTTACTATGTTTTATTACAGCAATAAAAAAGAATTGACAACTAGAACAAGGTGAAACGTTCAATATTTGTCGGGAAAATATGTGCTGTGATTGGCTCTATTCAAGTGTTTGTGGTTAAATTAAGACTCTTATAGGTTAAATGAAAGAAAATCAACATTATGACGTGGAATAAATTAAGGGAAACGTGTCGTTTATTAGGAGGAAAATGAATAAACTTAAAAAAAAAAAAAAATTCCCGAACATAATATTCTTAGCTTTCTACAAAAGTACAGTCGGCAGCAAAATTATTGAAGCGCTAGCAGTAATTTGTACTCTAAAGATGTGCACCTAATACTATTTTGTTAAGTAAATATTTGTTGAGTTACGATCTTATGGCCTTATTCACCATTATCTTCAATTCCCGGTTCAACACAAAAACTTGAAAAGTGTCTACAGGCAGAAAGCAGCTTTACAAGAATATTTGGCCCGCTGCTTCTGTCATCTAATATAAAAGTTTTCGTATAATTTTTGATTGCTTGTTTTCAGCTAAAATAATTGAAAATAACAATGCCGCTAGATGGCAGATGCAACGCGTCAAACTTTGCAAAAAAGTTTAACCCTGATTTTATATGCTTTTCGTGTTTAACCGGGAGTTGAAGCTATAGAGTATTTTCAGTCACGTAACCAAACCTTTGGCAACGGCCTTAGTAACGCTATCAAAGGGCAAACATTAGTCTTTTAATACGGCGAAATATATCGAAACTCTTAATGATCAAACAAAAACAGATATACTCAGAAAATAAACTAATTGATAATGTAGATCCATATTCATTAATAACTGTTAAGAGCGATCAACTGTTTCCTACAGTCGATTTGTGATCTGTTGAAAAATATTTTGTCTATACAACATCTGCTTACACTAGTAGTGATTTCAATGCATATAAAAGTTTACAAGCGTACAACCAATTCCAGTGATTGAAAGAAGTTTTTGGTATAGAGATAAAAGAAAAGTATCTACACGTACTATTGTGTGCCCCACAGTTACGATTTGAGCAGACGGCACTTGAGGCTTTGACGTCATCTGAAAAAGCTCTATTGGTGAATACAGCCGTTAGTCTTATGCTGTTTATAAAAAGTAAGTTGATGATAAATATTAGCGATTAAACTAAGGAAAAAAAATATGAAAAATGGGGTTATGTGTTTCAATAATTTTGCTGACGACTGTAAATACTTCTACCAAAATAAGTCTTATAATATAATATAATTGTTTAAATCCAGTTAAATCTTCTGCGGCAATATTTTTTTAAGTTCAGTGCCATGTGACCACAAACTGGGGCCACATTATTACGGTCTTTCTCATACAGTGACACTGAACGTTTTAGAGGATTTAGGTTGAGGATGAATGGTTTTAACGTAGTACTAGAGCTACGCAGTGGGCAAAATAGGAGATAGTCGAGTCTTCACCCCAGGTTTTGACCGGATTTATGCCATCACAATTTTGACTATCCGCAAAGGTGATGGCTTCCCTGCTACGGTGCACCCCGTAAGTTTAATTTTACGGAACATGCAGGGTGCTCTAGCCTGCATTAATGTACGAAACAATCTTTAGCGGGCTAGGGGATCGAACTTATGATTTTCTGATTACGAGCTCGACGCTCGGCCAACCGGGCTACCGCAGTCCACATGTTAAAGGGAATATATGTAATAAATCGAACAGGTAGCTTCTGTTGCAATAATATGTATATTTTGCGTCTCGAAACTCTCTCTGCTACCACGAACCTAACGAGACGTTTCGATCGTCGAATAGTGATGTAAAAAATATGTACAGTCAGCAGCAAAATTATTGACGCACTAGCAATAATTCCTACTTAAAAGATGGGCACCTAATACTGTTTTGTTAAGTGATTATTTGTCGAGTCATGATCTTAGTCTTATACTGCTTATAAAAAAGTAAGTTGATGATAAAAATTAGCAATAAAACTAAAGAAATACATATATGAAAAGTGTGGATGTGTGCTTCAATAATTTTGCTGCCGACTGTATTCAGAAATTATAAAATCGAAAATATCGGGACAGCAGTTGTGCTCACTAATGGAAGACTAGAACGAGGCGGAGCTTTCAGTGTTTGTGGGTTGGTTGGTTGTGTTTCACGTCGCACTAGTGCTGCGCAATGGGTAACTGGCGACGGTCTGGGAGTCACTTCTAGAGGTGGTCCGGAGACACACCATCACAATTTTGATCTTCCACGGAAAAGATGGCTCTCCCGCTTCGGTGACCCCCAGAGATATAATTTTGATGGGAACATGGAGGACATTGCGGCCACGACAGATTTTACGTGCACTAGTCACCATTAGCGTTCACGATGATCTTTGGACCTTTCGAGTACCGAACCCGCAATCTTCCAATTACGAGCAAGGCGCTCTACCGACTGGGCTACAATCAATGTGTGTGGAAAAAAAAAATGCTTGTGCCAATGTTTGTAGAAAAAAGTAAGCTGCGCTATAATTGGCTATATTCGAATGTTTATGAGTTAAATTGGGACTCCTAAAGATTAAATGAAAATAATCATCATCATGACGTCGAATGACGCAAAACCTTAAATTTATTTCAAAATGTTACAACATCATGGTGTTACATTCGACCATCGAAAGACTTCAATACGTTCGTGGTAACATTCTCCGTCTCGCGCTCTTCTTGATACTTTTTTCTTTGACATTTCTAATTGGTTGATGATACAGTTGGCAGCAAAAATATTCGAGCGATAGCAATGGAAAAAGAATACACTATGGAAAAAGAATACACTTAATTCTGTTTTGTTAAATACATTCGGCAGTAAAAGTATCCGAACACTGGCAAAAATTCCTATGTAAAATAAGTACACTTAATACAGTTTCGTTAAACAAATCCTTGTTGAATCCTCTTTTTAGTCAGTCTGAGAACATGATTAGTCAAGGATTTATTTAACAAAACAGTGTTAAGTTTACTTTTTCTACATAGGAATTATTGCTAGCGCTCGATTAATTTTTCTACCGACTGTAAGTCAAAGCGCACATTGAGACGCAGGTGTGCGGCGCAGGTCAGCCGACATTGTTCCGGAAAAAACTGCGTGAAGCAGCGTGCTCGCATATTGCCGCGCAGTATTTCATCACGTATCATGTTTGTTGACATTCGGAGAGAACGTTTCGTGTTCCGTACTTTCTCATTTTATCTTGGCTGCGAATATGGATTAAGGTTCCGAATCAGATCCTGATATAGAAGCGGATATGTACTTATTATTTTATCGTGGATCGAAAACAAAAAACAATGTTCTGGAAAGGCAATTACAAAGAAAAACTTCCATATTGTTTTGATTTCCAAGAAGCCGCGTGACGCTCGAAACTGCGTTCCGAACACAAGTGACACTCGGACCAATGTCAGAAAAACCCGCGCGTGGGCCAATTTGCGCTGTTGTTGTCATTTCAATGCTTCAAAAAATCGAGGGACGTGAAAGTATCTCCGCACGTGATGGCTGCGTTTCAATGTGCGCCGGCCCTAAATTAGTTTTCCTAGACATCGTTTTTTTTTATTCTGTGATTTTTCCTCCTGTTGTAAAAAAGCGTTGGAGGCCCGTCACTTATTTAAAAATAAACTTCAATTAATCAAACGATGTTTTCTGGTTAATTTAAGATTTCAAATGTTTTTATGCTACTACCAAGCCTATTGAAGTTATTTGTTACATTTTTATAACGTATTTAAATTTTCATTAACATTTATAATAGAAAAGATTACGAAATGCCCTATTTCATCTAACTCTGATATGACTTCATTAACAGGCCCTGCTGTAATACTTCACTGCCCGAATTCAAAATAATGGATGATTTTCTATAATTTTATGAGTATTTCTTCGAACACAGCTCCTGGAGGGTTGATTATTTCGTCACTATGATGCAAGGAGACGGTTTTTTACTGAGTAAGTGCTCTTCTAACAAAGGAATTGACTGTAAGGCTACTTTAAAGGTATGTGAGAAAGTTTGATCCTTTTAATGTAGATCCGTATAATATACAAGTCGGTAATCCAACTAAGTATATCTTAAATTTTGTTATTCTATACGATAATACTGAGGGTGTTTTATTAATAAAAATGACTCAGTTTAAATATAATAATTGTAATTTTATTTTTCTGGAGTGAATTGCTTTAGTATGCTGAACTTGAGCTCCATTTCTCTGGCTGACAGCTCGACAACGCAGTTTTCATGACTTAAACATTTTTATGCAAGTTTCAGGAGAAATATTATTCCACTCTTCATTTAAAACTTTCCTAAGTCCATTAATTGTTTTTGCCTTCCTTGCAAAGAGTTTTTGCTTGATATCGAAATCCAAAAAAGTCCATAGGGCTTATGTTAGGTGATTTTGTGGGAATATCCTTTTTTAATATAATTTGGACCCCCCCTCTAGATCTCAAGTTATCGCGATATTAAGTTGGGAAGTTAGCAACATGGCTTATTGCCTTATCAAGAGCGAATTTTTCTTCATTTGGATAAATTCGAGGAATTTCTCTCTCCAAATATGGCTTTAAAACATTGTTAGTATAATACTGGGCATTTACTTTCACATTTTTTGGCACTTTAATTAATGGCAATGCGTCTCTTCCTGTAATTCCTCCGACGACCATGAATCCGTTAGGCCAAATTTCATGGCACTTGATTAACCAATCTGCTGGCATGTTTTGCCAGAGTGGGAGTAAACATTTTTTCTTGTACCATTACAATAATCAAGACAGAAGTATGCCTCGTTTAAAGTAACCCTATATTCATATTTATTTCCAGCTAAATGTTTTTCATAAAGCTTTTTCGAGTTTGTCTTACGATTAGCCATCTGTGTTTCTGTAAGTCTATGAACACTGGTCTATTTTTTACAATTTTTGCATTCAGTTCTTTATGAATAATTGTATTCACTGTATAAAGAGATATAATAGCTGCTTTGCTATTTGTCTTTGGCTCGGCGGATTCGGTTTTGATATTAATTTTTTCACGTTTTTTTATATTTTCTTCAGAGAGGGCTTTTCTAGCTATTTAAAAAATGGGGTTTATCTGCCCTTCTAATTTTGCTTGTCATTTTTTTGCTTTATTTTTTATCACCCGCACAACTGTAGACTGGGAAATGGAAATATCAGATGTTTTCAACTTTTTTTACAATATTCCTAGGAGACAAGCAATCTTCGAAAAAGCATTTTATACATGTGTCTCTTTCTTCTGTACTTATAACTTATCGCTGCCATTATTTTTCAAAAAGTTCTAATCCTATACGAAAGAAAAATGGAAAAGTTCAATTTTATGACCTTAATAATATATATATATATATATACGACAAATATTACCTTAAATTTTTTTTTATTATAAGTGAGTCATTTTTAACAAAACACCCTCAGTAGTCATGAAAATATCAATCTCACTGATCTTAATGTTAAAAAATTATTGCTAATAATTAAACTAATATATCTTCTGTTTCTGCTAAAAAGCATTTCAAGTTAAACTGCTCGATTTGTGATGACGAATTAAAATTTCCTTTTAAAAGTGCTAAAATTACTCAGATTAATTTAAAACATTCCAATCTAGTCCCCAGTCTTATTACAATACAAAAAGTATAGGCGGATTTTTTTTTCTCCCAGGAATTAGATAATTTATCCATTTTCAAACAGTTATATCTTTTACGAAAATGCTTCTTGAACAGAATATGTATGTTTTGTTTGACATGAGAATATCTTCGAAAAATCCTGAATGATTGCAACGTCAAAAAGAATGACTACTGTTCGATTCTTTTTCATATTTTATTTAATTGAATGAAAAAGTATAAATGATTTAAAACGAAAATGAAAATTTTTCTTCTAACTTTTTATGTTTATCCGAGATTTTAGTAACCACACTCTCCGATAGGCAAGCTGGTTAAGGATAAGAGATTTAAAGAGAAAATATAGTTAATTTATTCCTCTGTGCTCTAAAATATTTTAGAAGCAAGAGATAAAAATGCAAATAACAGTTTTACTTTTTTTTTCCCCCGCAGTCTTTCTTTATACTCAAAAAATAGGGATAGGAAAAGATAATTCTAATAAAATAATTTGTTGAAAAGAGCTACAATTCTCTTAATAAAAACTAATTGAAGCCTCAAATTATATCAGATTTATGATTTGCTATTTACCTAGTTGCCAAAACGTCAGTGGAGGCCTCTCTGTTGAGACTCAAAAAGACTTTGGGTTCCGTCTGTGTGTTCATCTGTCGCGCGATAGCGAGCGCAAAAATCACGCTATTGACTTGAAATTTGGTACAGATGTTCATGATCCCCACGGCTGTATAATTTTGGGTGTGCATTCCATTTGTAGTTCGCGTACAGGAACACGCCAAAGTTTTTCTTATTACGGTCTATGGGAAGAATTTGTAGGTACCGCGACAGCGGCCGCATAAATCACGATGTTGACGTGTTGACTTGCAATTTGATACACATAATGGTGCAATCTGATACACTTGCTTATGGGAAAGCACAACAGACGTATGAGACAGACGTAGCTGTATAATTTTGGGTGTGCATTCCATTTGTAGTTCGTGTACAGGGACACGTCAAAATTTCTCTTACCATTACGGCCTATGGGCAGAATTTGTATGTACAGCAATAGCGGCCGCAAAAATCCTTCGATTCATGCAACGAAAACTTAAGATCTCTATATTTTTTCCTGAGTGCTGCTATATCTCTTGTAAATTTTCAAGCTATTGTAATGATGAATTTTCCAGACCCTGCAACTTCACAAGAAAACAGCAGATTTTCAGTGACACAAAAATTGTTTGGCGTATCATTTTCTAATTTTAATGTTCATTAATTTACATTATTTGTAAGAATCGAAGACATAAATAAACAAATACAATATATTCTACATTTTATACTATTAAAAAACACACATTAGTATGCTTTTTTAATTTGACCTGTGGTCGATAGTACCCATGTACATGTCGATAGTACATGGACCATTGTATCCCGCGGTCGCGGTACAATGGTCTATTTTGTCAGCTGTTATTAAAAAAAGTAAACGTAATTATTGCTTTTGATTGAGTGCCACGTGAGACCCAATATATAGGTAATATGCACACATATTTTCAATAGCGAGAAATTATTACTTTGTGAGTAAATACCTAAAATTTCCAAAATTGGTCCATTGTACCCCACTCTCCCTTATATATCTGTACTGATAAGTATAAAGGATTTAAGTCCATATTCTTGATTTTTCAGGAGACGAAAAATAAAGTTAAACTAACTAAAAACTAATGAGCAGAATCGATTAGGAAAACAGGATTATGTTGGTTTATACGCTTTATACCATTCAGTTATTGTCAATCTTCATTTAATAAAGGGAAAAATTGAATTAAATATTTTATACCAAAGATTAATGCTAAATTTCTGACTTGAACCTTTTTTTACCAATGGATTTTCTCAAAGACTAAATGACATGGATTTAAATCCTTTATACCAATCGATAGAGAATTTTTTCCTGAGTCTGACTATGTACTTAACTCAAAATCGACATTTTTGGACTTAAATCCTTTATACTTATCAGTATATATATATATGTTGAAATATATATATATGAGTATATGTTAATAAATATTTTAATGAAATATATATATGTTGAATATATATATGAGTTGAAACCAATTGTTTATGAAATTTGTTCCTATAACTCTACATAAAGTAATTTTAACTAATAATTAAAAGAAAATCAACATTTAAAGATTTATATTTGCAATTATTCAACGGGATTCCTCAAACAGTGTGTCCTATAGTTTGTCCAAGTAATAATCCTGTGTTACATCATAGCGACGTGAATTTATTAATAGCTAGGTCATAACATCCCTCTATTTTACCTAACAAGCTCCATTAATGAGAGAATTATACGTTGGAACGAAAAGATATTGCCACCGGCATGAATAAAAATAGTTCGCAGTTCCATAATGATTTCGCATCTCTGTCTGCGCACTTCCTTTTATTTATTTTCAGGAAAGATCATTAAACAAGGTTTAAAAGCTGTCGCAATTTTATTAGTAGTTTTAGAGGAAAGTTTTATAGGCTAGTAAATTATTTTTCTTAGCGAAATGTATTTTATTAGCATATTTTACTGCACTGTTTCTCATATTTTTAACAAAAGTACCTTTTTAACTTCTGAGGTAAAAAATTATCCTAGATATGTATCCCCCCCTCGGCAATAAAAGTGACCTAAGTAAAAAAAATTACAATTTTCAGTTTATATATATTTGAAAAGTGTGTATGAAGAGCATCGATGTGCGCAAAAATCCACATCACTATCTCGCAATTTATCCATAAGCGAGGCAGTTGTGTTAGTTTTATATCAATGCTTTATCGTTATCTTTAAGTTGTTTTTTCTCATATATTGCGTTTTCGAGTTGTCAGTTCTTTTTGTTTTCTTTGCCGTTGTCCGATATTCAGTTTCTGGTCTTATTAGTGGGGCCATTAGAAATTTTTTATATTTGTAATAGTACAGATACAAGAATGGTTTTCAATGAGGATTACACCTTTAAAACAAAGCATCATGTGGCATTGCCAAAAGTGTAAAATTTCTCTCGGATAGTAAAAAATACCTCTTCTAGATTGGCCAGATAACTCATCAGACCTGAAACTCATTGAGAATATTTGAGGACTACTCAGAAGGGAAATATAATCTACAGAGTTACCAAAAAGATAACTTTAATTGATTTTTTTTTTTTGAACCGATATAATAAATTGAAGCTAGATGATACTATCGCCACAGCGATTGAATACGCAAATTGACGGGAAAGGAGGTTTATCAAAATATTAAATAAATATAAATATTTTTATTAACATACTTTATATATTAAAAATTACTATAAGATACTTAATTTAAGCATAAAAGATTGATTCAAAGTCATACAGAATTACTAAAAATCCAAAAGTGTTACAAAAATATATAATGGGCAAAAAAAGAAATATATATATATATTCCAATGGTGAATGGCTTTAATTAATATGTCAAAATGAAGACCCAAATACAAGCTATAAAAGCACACTAATATATATGTATATATTTAATGAGTTGTTAAAATAGGAGTCAATGCATTAAAATATAAAAATCACAGAAAAAAGAAAATTTTCTAAGATATGAAACTCCAACAGTGGCCGAGCGGTTCTATGCTCAAGGATGGTGACAAGAAGTGCTAGTTTTCCGCGGTTACCTCAGACTCGCACGAATACGTGTTAGGACATCCTACAAAGACCCCCCCCCACACCCCCACACCCCACGGAAGGCATCCCTAGGTCCCTAGTACAGGAAATTGGCTTTGACGCCAACACCAGTAAGATATGAAAATTTTAGAAGAAATACTGAATATCACCAAACCATATTATACGTCGTGAAATGTATCGCTTAATCTTCATAGAATATAGCTAAACTAGCCACTCCATTAAGTACATGCACTACTAAAGAAGCCCATAGACTATATTTTTTGTTTGCATTCAGAGGAAACTAGTTCTGTTACACACACACGGGCGCACATATATATAATGTTTTAAGATTGCAGAATGCAAGAAAAATGGATCAAGGGGTACAGGAATTAACAGTGGAGGTAATAAGAGACTCATGTCTCTTATTACCCCTACAAAAGATAAAAATGGGGTAATAAGAAACATGCCTAGAACATGTAAATGAAGAATGCTTTAAAGGTTTTAAAAAATTGTACATCAAAAGTCATAGTCTTGGTCAAAAGTTTACACATTAATAAATCCCAAACATCTAACTCGCAAAAAAAAAATTACAAAAAATGTAGAAAATGTCACGAACTTTTAGGGTGAGTTCAAAGTGAAGGTTTTTTTCATCGTATAAAAAGAAATTCAAAATATGATATAAACTTCTCAATAAGTGTATTGTAGTAAAGAATACACATGATACTTAATATTACATATTTTTAAAGTTGTCTAAGTATATTTTTTGGAGGTTTTTTTAACCCCCTGTCTCTTATTACCACGGCTTCCCCTACTTCGTTTTTCTGTTTTTGAAACCAAATTATCGTTATTATAATTTATATAATTCTTCTACCCTCTTCTATAAATTATATTAAAGATAGATTTTTTCGAAAACAAGCCTTACCTACGGGCCGAACTTTTAAATTGATTTAGATCGCAGCTCTATGCGATTCACTAAAAGTAACTTCATTGATATCCTAATTAATAAGTGAATACTGCTTGAATCTTGCTCACGAGCTCATGCATTTCCTTTGTACAGTTCGAATGTAAAATTTTTGGAGTGAAATACATCCCGAAAAAAAATTACGTATATAAATATAATTCGCATAATACTTTTAGTCTTACTATATATATATAAAGAAAAGTGACATTGTTTTGCTTAAAGTCAACTAACAATATTTTAAAGTAAATAACTTTGTTATACAGCTACGTAATTTTTAACTTAACCGCAATGGACATTTATAAGATAAACATAAATAAGATAGAAATGTATATTTATTTATACTCAAATATATTTGTTTTTAAACATTTTTTATATTTCTATATTTTTCGATGCTGTTTGTTACTTCTGTGGACAGTCAAAAATTGACTTTTGGCAAACTACGTTTAATTCTGCTGATTCAATATCCCCCTCTCCCCGCCACTGCAACTTCCTATTTTTATTTTCTGTTATAAAAAATAGTACTTGCCTCGAAACTGACAAATTGTATCGAATTTTCCGAGTCATTTAGTTTTCTCCTTTATTAAAAAATAAATGTTTTTCGGAGTTGGAGTTAAAAATAAAACTAAGGACTTTACTTCTGTATTAAATGTCAAACTTGAGATATAAGAGGCATATTTAAAAAAATAAAATAAATAAATAAATGTTCCGTTTCACAGAAGTTTAATAAGAAATATTTCTAGTAAAGAGATAAAGATCTGTCTCTCTATCTGTTTATCGCTCCATCTATATACACATATATATACAAATAAAATAATTATGTATCATACAATGATCAAACACCATAAAGAAAGACGTGCATTAATAAACAAAAAAAAACAAAAAAAAAAATACATACGGAAAATGAAGCCTTGTAGAAGGCAAAAGACATTTACGAAGTTAAATCTTTTGTGTGTAAGAAGCTATTCCATTTCCAATCCTTCTCATGCTCTTCCAAATCACCCGGTCAAAAGAAAATTGTCACCTTTTCCCACTTGTGTATTGTGCCTTTAAGATTTGTTTTGATACTTCATCTCTAAAAGAACTTAGAATCTGATGCTATCAAAAGGTTTTAGCTTCTCTATTATTGATTAAAGCGTTTAAAAAGTTCAGTAATCCTTTTTTAAATTCTACTTTTTCTGATGTTACTAAAACTAAACCCGATAACCGTGTTATCTTGCTTTTTTATCCATCTTGATGTTTTAAATTGGCCAAGGTTTTAAAAAGTTTCAATTTCCCTGTTATTTATAAACAATTTAATAAACTTCCAATTCCCTTACTAAGTCCCCTGTTTTCGAGCTTCATAAGTGGAGTCTGGAGTCTCCTTGTAATAATTGCTTGAAAAAAAAATCTTGAATGTCGTTTACGCGAACATTATCGGTACGTCATTAAGCAAGAAGTTTCTAAATCTTCTATTGCAGTGTATAGTTGGAAATTTGACCATAGTTTTCATTTTCAACAAACCAAATTATCTTTTAATGCTCAACATGTTTCAAAGTTAGAAATTGTCCAACACGTTTCAAATTGTTAATTAAAAATCAGGTTCCTGATTTTTGTCTACAGCTGGAAAAAACTTGTTTAGTTCCACTAAACAATTATTTTGTTAATATATATATAACCCTTTCCTGGTTTTGTATAGTTCTCTTGTCTCCTATATTTTAGTTTTGACCCCTTCTGATTAGTTGTTGCATGTTGCTATTCTATTGGCTGGTTGTGTTGCTCCTCTCATCTTGGATTTTTACCCTGCTTTCAATCTTTCTTTTGCCTCCCTGCACGTGTTTTTTTCTGCACCTGAAGAGAAAGCCACGTTCATTCGAAACCTCTAGTGCTTCTATTGATTTTAGGATGTGTGAAAAGTTTGAATTGATGCTAGTAAAGTGCTAGAATGGGTAAAGAAGTTTCGATTCAAACATATTTTTAAAATTATTAATAAATTCTTATTCTAAAAAACTATGAATTATGACCTGTGTTAATTTTTGCACGAATAGAATAGGCATCATCGAATGGAAGACTTTTCAAATTTTACAGCTTTTCCTATCATTTTTAGATTACAGTGATATTTCATTTTTTATTGCTATGAAAATGCACATCGATTGTTGTGTTATCATTTGTGTCATCTGTAATATTGTGCATACACAGGTATTTAAATTATTCAAGCAAATTTAGATTCACACAAAATACCTTAATTAGTATTACTTCATTTTATGCATAAAATTGTCATACTTTTCCGGTTTTTATGTGAATGGATAGAATACTTTTTTGGGTGCGATCTTAATTCTTTTTTTTTTTTTTTTTTTTTTTTTTAATGTAAGGTTGAACCTCTAAAACATTTTCATTTGTCAAGAATTAATTAAAAGTACATAAAATAAAGCTTTTTTCCGAGCCGCCTTGATTTTAAAAATTTAGAATATAATCTCAAAAATGGGTGTTAGTGTTGAGATTGATAAATGAAGATTTAGATTTTAATATGTAGACGACCCCTTTTTTATCTTAAAAATAACCTTTAAATATAGCATTGATAAGTAGATGTTCTCACTAATCCATCAGCATATGCTTTTACGATAAGTAACAATGAAATTAGTCGGGAAGTGGCATTTTTCAATAATTGATATAAAAAAAAAATTTGTAGCAGAAACATTATTTATATACAATCATTTTTAAATGATGAATCATCTTCCTTTCTAACTGATTGACATACAGGGTGACCCTAATTAAACTGACAGTCTTTTAGAGTGTTTTGCAGAGTGAGCTAATTGCGAAAATGGCGCCAAATTTTGTAGGATGATTTAACAAGACGGGGGGCGAAGGATTGCACAAAAAAAAAAAAAAAAAATCCCAAAAGTTACCGCTAGGAAATTTACACCGCTTCTTCTACACAGAGTTCTAAAAAACGCAGAATCAATACCGAAATGAAATTACCTTTTGTTGAGTACATTTACCAATTTAATTCAAATTCAGTGCGATAACAATTTTTAAAAAAGCGAAAAAATGACATGAACAATGATAAAGCTTCTTCATCTGCAATTTCATTTACTGAGGACTTGTTCAGTGGTCGCCTCAAATGGATCGGTCACTTCGAGCGTTGGGAAGTTTGATCTGTCGACCGGTGAAGTGAAGAGACTTATTGGACAGAATCTGCCAATGGTTCAGCCTAAAACGCTTTTCATTGGATGGTTGATGCAGCGTCATCTACTGTGCACATATGGGGTCCACAAAAACGGTGGACATATTGAACCTGGGCCTCTAGAACGAGCTTATCGAAATGCACTCGTTATCGGAATTTCTCCGATGTGACGTCACATTCCGATAGCCTTTCTTATTTCGCTAGAACGAACTCATCGAATTGCTTTCATTATCGGAATTGTCCGGTGGAATCGTTTTCTGAAATTTCGACAGGTCTTTTCCGAGTGAAATCGTCGTGAGATAAACAATTCACAGTTCCAATGGCGTCTATCTTGGCATTAGGTGTTATTCAAGGAAATGAAATAACAAGTATTAAATATATTTAAATCTTAAAAATTAAGTTAAATGAAAATTGTTATATATATATAGGTAACTAAAATTTTTATTTAAAAAGTATGAAGAATAAAATTTTTTAATACTTAAAGTTATTGAAAATTAATTAAATTTAATGAAAATTACAATAATTACCTATATATTTTTTCGGTAATTAAAATTCATATTAATCATGTATAATATTAATAACACATCTATTAAGAATAACAAGCCTTAATATTTAATGTTATTAAAAATTAAGTTTAAGGAAAACTGCAATTATATATATTTTTTTTAAACTAAAAGTCTTATTTAAAGTATATCTATGAATGATGTAAGTCCCAGTATATAAAACATTAATAAAGCATATAAGAAATTATGATAAAGATTTATTTCCCTGGAACTAAATTTTTCCTTTTACATTTTATTATGATTGGATTATGTAAGCTTGAGATACAACAAGTCAATTCTATATTCATTTGCAAAATTTCATTTGTAAGTAGCTGTATAATAGAATCTAATAAGAATATCATTTCTTAGTGAGGGAAAAGTGAGCAAATTAAAAAAAGAATAATATTAATAATTATTATTATTTTAAAAATCTAAATTAGACATATTATGTAAACTCGCTTACAAAATGAAAATTAATTTTAAAAGACTGTTTTACTTTTTCTTACTTTCAAGAGAGATAATTTTTTACGATGCTTAAGGGTTTAAAATTATACAGTATATTTTATGGTATATTGTAAATTCTAAAAGAAATTCTAGAAACAGTACATACAAGCATGCAAATTACAAAAAGAAAAAAAGAAAGAAGAAACTGATAAGTATTCAATTATATAATTGATTTAAAAAATATCTCTTAAATAAACAATATTTCAATATCAATTGCTTTTATATATTTTTTAAAATATGCAATGCATTTAAATTTATAGTTTTCTAAAGCTTTAGAATAGATTAATAATATAAATCGAAAACACCAAATTTGCGTACAGATAAGTGAATGATACACCATATTTTAATATAAAATTGCATCACAAAAGTACCAAATGAAAAGTAAGTGTTCCCAACATGTTCAAAAGACTTTATATAAAATAATAATTACAAGAATTAGTAAAGTTTTTAGAAGCAAATACATCGATTGAGATAAATTATTTCACTGCTTTCGAGAAATACAAATGTAAACACATCATTTTGTATAATCATAAAAATTTTAAACTAGAAACAACTGACACAACATTAATATTTCATAGCTGTCAACTATTTCATTTTTCCCTTAGATTAAGAAATAATATTATCATCAAATTGCAATTTTTTATTTGCTTTCTACAGTTAAATACTCCAAAAATTATTATTCGAAAAACTCTGATATTAAATCTTTTAAAAAATGCAAAATGTTAAAATCCTTTCTTTCTTTTTGTGAAAGGGGAGGGGGGGGGGGGATTTGCAGATTTTTTTTTTCTCTCTCTCTGGGGACTGACAGCATGATAAACTCTTTGAAAAGTAAAATGAAAACAAAAATATATACTATTACGTTTGCTTTAAGACATGTTAATACAATAAATGAATTATAATAATACATGTACAAAAATAAATAAATAAAATAAAATAATAATTAAGGAAATTAAAAAAATGATGATGTTGATGTTTATATGGACAAAGTAAAAACGTATTACCTGTATTGCATCCAACCTTTTTTTTGTCCGTAGTAAATAATTCCTCGTTCGCAATTGTGTAAAGAAATAAATGCTAGCAACTAACACTTTTAAGGCGGAAAATCACTTACATTCACGGCCTTAAAGTGCTTGTAACTGGCAAAGATTGAATTTCGATAACACTGTTTTACTATATAGAAAATACGTACGTTATTTATTAAAAAAATGAAGCTAAATACTCTTCTCTTATTAAATAAAATAGAAACACACGTTTACACTTTCGCAAGGAGAGGCAGCCATCTTTGTTTATCTGAAAAATCCAAGTGGAATCTCGGGGGAGAATGAAATCATCCTTGTCTGTGATTGGTCAACTTAAACCGATTTCGAAAGCAGTTTGGGTGCTTTGGAAGAAATTTCTATTCACCTTTCCGATAAGGTGGTTCTAGGGTATAAAATGCATGTCGGAATGATTTGGGTTGGAAGCCGAAGATTCCGATAGCGAAATGTTTTCGAGTCGAATTCTTTTCGATGGGTTCGTTCTAGAGACCCTGATTTGAATGTGCTAAATAAAGGTAATTTTATTTTAGTATTGATTATGCGTTTTTTAGAACTCTCATCTCTTTTACACAGTGACACATATTCTCTTAGCGGTGACTTTTTGAACTAATATATATATTAGTGCAATCCTTCGTTCCCCGTCTTGTTAAATCCTCCTACAAAATTTGGTGCCATTCCCGAGATTAAATCACTCTACAGAACACTGTAAACACTGTCAGTTTAATTATGGCAACCCTGTATATTACGTTTTCACATTACTATGAGCCTTACTCAAGTTAATAACTCGAAATAATAATAACCTCGCGGTGTTTGTATGACTTCTTTCATTAATAAATTGAAACAAATATTGTTCTTCCGTTTTGTGCTGAAATATATTCCCCATTAACAGTTACACCACTCATACCTTCTGGTACTTTGCCAAAACCCTGAAACTTTCGACAAAAGTTTTGAAGTTTGAATCTTTTAAAAATAGGAGTGTTCCAGATCTCGAAAACAATTTTCTTAAGAAGGTGTACGTAAAGAAATAGGGCAGTTGATAGGTTGTATGGCAGTTTTAAAGCATGGACTAAATAGCATACATTTCAAATGAATTGTTAAGGATCAGTTTATTATCTTTTGGAAGCTTAACAATATATATCAATAACTTAAACTGCAATTGATTTGTGTTTACTTTTGAAAAATACGCTAAGTAAGGAAAGTATTATAATTTATAAAAATATTGGATTGAGATTTTGATATATCTGCACGTTATGGGGTCTTTTGGGTTCTTTTTATATTTTCGCGATGATGTGTGGGGATTTAAATGATTGAAAACGAAAGCGTTAACCGCTTGACACTCTCGGCCCGAGGTGAGGACATTTTTTTTTTTTTTTTAATAATTATATTTATTATCATTAATAAAAAGGACAAATGTTTTATAATAAATTTTCAATTAAAATAAAGCTGATATATATAATCATATATTATGTTCCTTGAATATCTATCGGTATAAAATGAATAAACTCAACAAAACTAAGTTCATTTCTTCTCGCTATTTAAAAAAAAAAAAAAAAAAAAAAAAAAAAAAAAAACAGAAAAGGGATTAAATTTCATTCGATTGAGCTGAAAGTTGATAGTTGTGTTATTGATCACCGTCGCACAAAATTCTTTATTTTTATGGCCTATTGACTTAACTATTTGAAGTACGATAGCGTCTAAAAACGACTCATTCGATTCAGCTGAAAGTTGGTAGACAGGACAATAGGACAGAGTCGCACAATTTGTATATATTTTGATGAGTGTAAGACAGTTTTTTTTTTTTTTTTTTTATTTTAACAGAGACAGAGGACAATTCTTTTTTATGGAAAATAGAATTATTGAAGTGCGCTGGCGTCTAAGGTATATTCGATTAAGATACAAATTGGTGGACATGTTATAGGTTATAATCGCAAGAAACGTAAAAAATTATGACTGTAAGACTTTTTTTTTTCCAAGTTACACATAGTAGAATTGAATCATTTTAATGATACTGAATCACTATGCGTTTATTAAACATTTTCTTTTTAAAATGTTACACAAAGAGTGATAAAGTTCAATGACAATTTTTCTGCGATCAGGTATATGTCAATGAATTATGCTATAGGTATTTCGATTTATTTTCTACTATAAGAAAAAAAAAAGTCTATAAAAGAAAATCTTAAGGACTAGGTGAAAATGAACCTGAAAGGTTTGTTTTATTCAGTGCATAAAACCCTAATATATATATATATATATATATATATATATATATATATATATATATATTAATTATGTACAGTTATGTAAGTATAAAAAATACCCATCGAAATATTATGCTGCAAGAAATTATTAGGTTAATAAAATACAATTGTTGGCAAATAAAGAAAATAAAAAGCTATTTATAAAAGGGGAAAAAAATAAAGTTAAATTACTTAAATAGTACTCATACTCTTGAATATTTTGTTAAGAAAAAATGAAGATTTACAATAAATTTCTGATGACCTTTTCATACTTTGTATGAAAATGTCAAACCGTATTTTTCAGTAAATCAGAACAATTTATGCCGATATTGTTGCATTTTTTTATTTTTAGAGTAAACTAGACAAAATATCTGCCGATATCACTGGCAAAGTTTTGATCGTCTAATCTGTAAATCTAACTACTCAAAATATTAGTAAAATTTGTAAACTTCAGCCCATTTGAAATATCAGAATACAGGTTATAAGAACCCCTGCTACACCGACCAAAAAACCTGTTGCGCAAGACAAATCTTTTTCCACTATGAACACATGCGAGTCGTGTGGCTTTATTTCATCTCCAATAATGGAAAATATTCATTTCATTTACATTTTTTTCCGCTTGTGCTTAAATTTAAATTCAAACTAATGATCAAATCACTTTTTAAATTTTCTTTTCTTTTGTTTAAATCACCAGCTAAAGTCATGCATAAAAAACGATAAAATGAAATTGTAAAAAGTGACAAATTCATATTTGACATATTTTCAATACTATAAACAAGTTTTGAAACGAAATCTTAAGTTTTTAGATATTTATATTTGACAATCTTTTATGGTCTGATTTACTGATACTTCGTTGTATTTCGTGGGTATGATTTGGTACAACTGCTTTGTGGACACTTACATTTAAAATCAAACATCATTGTTGAAGCTTCATACCGGATGCATTTGAGCGTAAAAGAAAAAAAAGAAAGTTTAACGGGTATTTGAGGCAAAATTTCATAATTTTACACTCAATGACAAATCGTGAGCTTTTGTTGTTTCTACAAGTTAACTTAAACATACTTATAGAAACGTTCTAGGATGTTTTTTTTTTAAATGTATGCCTTCTCAGTCTTACTTGACTTTAAAAATTTAACATAAAAATTTACCCTCGAAAGAATTCCTTCTAATTTAGTTTACTAAGCAGTTTTACTTTGCGAATTTCAGAAATTTAAAAAAGTGTCTTGGTAATTGACTATTTTTCTGACGAGTGTTACTTTTAAAAAGGTTCTGTAAATTCTTTTAAATCAAAAATTAGTTTAACAAACCTAGTTTAGATTATATTAAGTAGTTAGTTTAGGCAAAAAATATTTATTTTAAAATTTTAAAATATTTGAGAAGCTTATTAACTCATGAGTGTTACTTTATTTCTTAAATAAAGTTCCTTATATGAATTATTTAAATAAAAATCGTTTTCACTGCAGCTACATTAAATAATTCGAAAGTTTTAATTAGTAAAATAATCCTGATATAAACTAGTATGTTCTGGCCACCACAAGACTTTCTTTTATAGTTTCCTATACAAATTCACTAAGTGCAAATAATTAAAACTATTATTTATTAAAATTATCTGACATGATGAATGCAAATGATTTTCATCTTAAAGAAAACTAACGCTAAATATCCAAAGAAAGACAGTTTTACTGTCTATAAATAACATCCTAAAAAATGAGTTTTCATAATGGTTATCTCACATATCATGTTTCGTACAGTTATATGCCATACAAGTTCAGATATAACCTTCCCGTTATCGAGGAAATTTCCAGTATAACAGCGCCATCTATTGGCCTATAAGCATCCAACTCGATTAAACTGTAGAAATCGCTGTGTAGCAGCACCATCTGTTGAGCAGTTGACAGGAACTAAATTATGTCAAGTTGCATCTACATATAAATTTATATGCAATTCTGAGCAGTATAATTCCTGAAATATAGCCTTCCCTTAAATTGCAGGAATCGCTGTATAGCAGCGCCACCTTTTTTTCGATAAGCATTCAAATTGAATGAGCATAATGCCTCATGACCTTCTTACATATTAAGTTTTGTTTGATTATACGCAATAGAACATGAGATATATCCTCCCCTTAAACTGTGGAAATCGCTGTATAGCAGCGCCATCTGTTGATCGGTTGACACCAGAAGTTCATAGGCACTAAATTATGACAAGGTGCATCTACATATAAATTTATATGCAATTCTGAACAGTAGTTCTGGAGATAGTCACCACAAAATTTTTGTTACACACACACACACTGACGGACAGACATTTTCTAAAAATAATAAAATCGTGTTCTAGGCCTCACAAAACGTGTAAATCCGTCGAAAACCGGAAGTCGACAATTTTTACGAATCCAATACTTTCTTCTATTGAATAAAGAAGAAAATAATAAAAGGTTTTGTATGTGGGTATGTATGTCTTATTTCTCCACCAAACCACTGGACCGATTTCAACCAAACTTGACACGGTTACTGCTTATGACCGTGTTTGCTGTACTGTGTGTGTGTGGGGGGGGGCAAATTTCTAGTGCATCTGCAATGAGAAAGGATGTAGAAAAACCCTTTTGAAAACCATTATTTTATTCAGTATTATGTCTAGAAACTTCAAATTTGATATATAGGTGTATTCTCATCTTCTAATGTGTATTATCCCTAAGTAGAGGTTTATAAAATCTTGAAATATGGTGTGAAATGATTAAAGAAAAAAAAAGCTTTAAAATTAAGTTTTTATTATTTCATGCCTGCGGTTTAAATGTTTCATCATAAATACGTCAACATGACTTAGTATAATTAAAAAAGTAATAACTTAAGTAAAATGACGTCACTTTTACAAAACGTCTCAAATTAAATACTATCGTCTTTCAAAATTACGTCATTTCTTAAAAGATACTCGGTAGAAAAAAGTCGTTTAAAATTGTATCCATATTAGATGGTCTAGGCTTAAGACGAGCCTATCAATTTGTTTGTTGGTACAGACTTGATTAACATTTTTATTCATTAAAAGGGTTATCTTCGAATAAAGTTTTTAGTATTAATTTATTCAAAAATGTTTTTTTAAATCTTGTTTCATTCGTGAAAGTAAGAGCGTTTGACAAATTTTAAAGCAATAACGCACCTATATTTTGTGATATTTCAAAAGCATGACTTGTATGTTTGCTTATCATTATTGCCATTATTTCTGAACAATAAACATCACATAATTTACTCGTAAAACATTAAATGTTTGTAGTTGTAAAGTAGTTTCAAATAAAGAAAAGGAGAAGATTACTATAAAAATATTTAATATTTTCTTATAACAGTAAGTAGCTATGACGTACATATTTGGACAATCAAAAAAAAAAAAAAAAAAATTTTTTTTAGTATCAGATTATTTTCAAGAAGAGTTCATAATAAACTATATGAAATAATATCCTAACTACCTTTCGTTGAATCAGCGAAATCTACATGACATGTCTAAGAACGAATTCTGCTTTATGTACAGAAACTGACGTTTATAAATAGGCGTACATTTCATCTGACAAGCTCCAGTAATGAGGGGATTATTCATAGGGCTATAAAGATATTGCCTTCGGATGGAATAATAATAGATTTTAATTCCAAAATGTTTGACATTTCCGATCCATTCATTTTATTTATTTTTTATAAAGAACTCATTAAATAAGGCTTAAAAGCCCTTAGATCATCATTCATTCTCATTCAAAGTTTTTTAAATATATAAAATTGTTTCTTTTTCAAGCTGCTTTATTAACAAGTTTTCTTATGAACAATTTCGTCGATTTCACATGCCGCGTAATTAAGTTCTGCATATATATAAATACATTTAAGAAGAAATATTAATATATGTATATATTGCATACAGACGCATATATAAAAGAAACATGTCCATGAAATTTTAAGTTATAAAACATTTCATAAAACAGATTTTGCGGAGTTTTTATTTAAATTATCTTTATGTAACACGTTGGCAATTTTATTTCTAAACTTTTTCTTACTTACTTTTCTTTCTTCACGCTTATATATATATAAGAGAGGGAGAGAAGTTGTTTGAAGTTAAAATTTAATATTAAACTATTATTGAACATCAAATAAAATTTAATTTGGCTCATTTTATTACGTATTTTATTCCATTGCGAATATCGTATTATTTGAAACGAGACCAATTCATCAGAGACAATGTAAATTAATTATATAAAAGCAATTTCATTATTTAATACCTTAAGATTTGGTTTTAGGACTACGTGATCCACCTGTGTGTCACTACAAGAACATTCCCCTTCATGAGTCTTCACTGGTGGATCACATTTTCTGCAACAGAGAAATAGTGTTATATGGGTTCTGGAAAGCCAATTGGCTGCCAACGTGTTAAATAACGCCAATCTTTTAATCTTTGTTAGTATTATAATGGGAAATATCCTGTCTTATTTTTTCTCAATCAGGATATCATAATGTAGTACGGATTGAATTATATTTACATGAAGCTAAATATATTTTAATCCGTATGGTGAATACTATATACTTCTGTATAAAACTTACGCAATACTATGAAATCATTTCTAATAACACGCTGTAATATCATCAAAAATAAACAGATCATCATATATTTTATTTTTAGTCTTTAATTGATTTATGATTTTTCTTTTCACATAAGGGTTTAATGGGAAACTTATTTAGAAAGGAAAAAAAATCGGGTACACCTTATGTGAACTAATATTTGTATTTCTTCAATAGGACCAAGCAAACTAGTAGGAACTGACTTTTAGCGTCAACATTAAGATCTGCCGATTCAATCCCCTCCCCCATTTTTACTTTTTCCTTCACCAGTGAATTATTAAAAAATCAATTGCTTTGAAATGGACAATTCATTAAATGTGTTTTTTGGTTAAGAAAAATCTAAATTGTGTTTAAGAAGAAGAGGTAAATTTTTCACGAAATACAGTATAAAATGTAAAACATATTTGAATTGTATTTTGCTTACATCTGTGAAATGTCAATACTTGCAATGAAAGTGGCATTATTAAATAAAATTATATTTTTCGGTACTTTCGTATTAACCACATACTGCAATTATACAAAATGAAGTATATGTACAGCTGCATAAGTTTTTATAACGTTTATCATGAAAGTTTAATTATAAACTTACGAGATAAAATTTTTTATAAAGTTTATCATAATTGAGATTAATTACTGGCATCCGGTTAATACGTACATAACCATTTTCTTATGAAAAGCAAAATTTTGTAAAAGAACTATTTTTAATAAAAATTAAAATTTAAACTGTGAAAAAATTAAATTATGCTAAATGTGCCGAATATTGCTTGATTGTCTTAAACATTGTTTAAGAATTTTAATTTTTAACTTGATTTAATTTCGATCCAGAAATTATTAATCTGCTCATCATCAGTTTCTTTCTTCAGTGAAATTTTGATGTGAATACAAAAGCATTCGTTTTCATTAAATAGTTAATTTTTATTTTTCAAACATCATTCTTTTCTACAATAATAAAATGAAATATTTGTAAGTGTGTTCGCGATGTTTAAGGTAATTCTGTACATAAAGCAAATAAAAGATCAAAACGGGATCCGCATACGCTAGAGTCAAATTGAAATCGCATAAAACCGGCACATAAAACGGTTAATGGGTGTTTTTATGAGTTTTTTTGTGTCAATTCCGTTTAATCTTTGCATCAAGTGTACTTTTCAAGGACACTTTATTCAGTGAATGTCAAACTACGACACTGATACCAAGATACTTAAATTAACCGCGTATCTAATAGTTCTGTTAAAAAAAATTTTTGACATTGTTAAAACTGAAAGAGATCTTTAAAATGTACCACATTTTGGTTTATTTTAATCAAACTTTGATCCTTTCACTTTTTAAATAATCTGGTCTGTCACTCACGCGACTTTTCTTACCCGTATTTCAAATATTACAATGACAGATTGCAGATTAAAACGTAAGATCAATAAGTTAAGTTAATGAAATTCAATCTACTTTAAAAATAATCTAGGATAGGTTTAGGAACAGTTTTATTTGGCATATTATTCTGCGAGATTGGGGGGAGGGGGGGGGTTAAGAACTGCAGCTTCCCTCAATCCCCCATTAAATTATAATGCCTACATTTATTGAAATAAAATACATAAATAAAAGGTATAAGGCTGTAATCTGTGTTCAAACTTGGCAGTCCTGAACCACTTTTCTAAGTGACCAACTAATACGAACATCAGAATACCAAATTTGAATTTTCTGTAGTTGTTTGTTTTTAGGCTATGCCGATAACAAGGTAGCCACTAGTCAGGGAAAGTCAGGGAATTTAAGTGAATCAGAAAAAGTCATGGAATATTCAGGGAATTTCATGTAAAGTGAGAGATTTTTGACAAATTTTGTAGAAGTAGGCCCTATTTGAAAGCTCGTTGTTGTAAATTACCAAATTATTCGGTAATTTTGGGAAATTGTTTAGGAATAAAACAGCGTAAGTCAGGGAAAATGGTGAAAAAAAAGTCATGGAAAAGTTAATGAATTTGGAACAATTCTAATGTTAGCCACCCTGGATAAGAAATATACATACAAATCAACCGCTAAAAATTTAACTTTCGTATTCAGGTTACTTCAAAACGTGATATTATAAAAAAAATATATATTGAAAATAGAATTTCAAAAATTACTTTGTTTACAGTATGGGTATGAAAAATGATTTTTCCTTCCTGACCAGTGTTCGTTGACATAGTAAAATGTAGTAAAGCGCGTCCATCCATTACGTTCAATGGAAAAGAATGTTTAGCTTAATTTTGGGAATCCCTGTATATTGTCTATAAACTTTATGCACGTCACATTATGTAGTTATGCACATCACATTGTGAACTAACACAAAATTAAATACACTTCCAGCAATTTCTAAGTATAACACCAATACATCTAAATACTTCGAAACGAATGTTAAAACGAATGATAATTTCCCTAACAGCACAAAATATTCCAGAAACGTAACAATCATATAACATTGAAACATTATGAAACCTTCCGAAACGTTTAAAACCGTTCAGATTACTTTCCGATTAGTTTCAAAAACGTAGAAATGTCCGCGATCGTAACAAAAAATCAGATACGTAACAGAAACGTTACAATCACTTAACAGATAGAAAATCAAAAAGGGCGAATGTTTCAGAAAGGTATCAGAGAGCATACTAAAACGTGTTACGTTTTTGAAAGATTGTAAGCTTTTTGCAACATAACTGAAACATTCTGTGCTGTATGGGTTCCGTACCAGAATCTACACAAAACATGCTTTTATGCATAAAAAAAATGTTCTTTCCATTTTGTTTACAGGAGCCTACAGATGTTACATAGTACGTGACAAAAATTTCCCCCATAGACGTAATGTATTTTAATTATTAATGAACCTATACGCGAACCATTTGCTTGATCCCAACGAAAAGTTTATTGTAGCATCCCTATGTGATGCACATTTAGAATACTTAGTTTGGACTTCCTGCTGCTATTTCTTCTTGAGATAGAATGATCACACAAATACACAGACAGACCAAACGCTAAAATCATGATTTTCGGATTCAGGGGGGGGGGGGGACCTCAAAACGTTTAAATATAACGGAAACGCAATTTCAATAATTTTACCTAAAAGCAATACTTTCTCTATCATGTATACAGGTTGGGTAAGAGAAAGTAAAAATGCATTCTAAATTTACTTGATTAAAACGGAACATGTTAAATTTTAGGAAAGAAATCCTAATGTTTTCACTCAAGAACATATCGTGTGAGAAATTCTTTTGTGTCAGAATTTATTTCAAGAAGATTTACTTCAATTAACACATTCGCTGCCACTGACGCGCTGGCGCGTCAGCATGGCGCTACCTCCCATGCCGGTGACGCTCTGGGGCGTCAATCGAGTATGATAAGTAAACTGCTTTAGTTTTAGTTCGGATTTGGACGTTGAACGATGAGGTTTTTGTGGCACGTTAGTGAAGCATTATTTTTATATTTTCAGTGCGTGGTTTTTAAATTTTGTGTTTAATTTTTTTTTTTGTGCAGCCAACGTTTTTAATCATTAAAACACTTTTTTTAAATTCGGCTTCTGAGGATGGATATATAAATTTTGGTGGCAGCGAATGTGTTAAGAGCTCCACCAGTAGCCGAGCGGTTCTGCTCTCACAGCTGGTAGATGGAAAGTATCAAAATTCACGCTCACCAATATAGACGTTCGGAGTTCTACGAGGTTTTCTCCGAAACTAGTAAATACAGTCTAGGATCCCTTAGACAAACCTCCACGGAGGGCAATCGACCTATAGGCTCGTGTAGTTAATCGACTTTAAGCCACATAACCAACAACCAATAAAATTTTTAAATACTAAAGTCACAAAGATCACAAAAAAGTTCTGTGATTAGATATAGAATAAAATTTTTACACAAACTGTGCTGCTGCCGACTTAAAAATTAAGATTTAGAACATTTCGTATACCGAAGTAAATAGGGTTATTTTGAAAAAAAAAAAACTACTGTAAAACACATTTTACATCAAAATTAGACATTTTGAATTTAAAATCAAAATTACAATCGGTTTCAGTTAATAGATTACGATAGATTACGTTTGTTCATGATAATATGCTAGTCGAAAAAGTTCATTTGATTCGTAATTCCAAAGGCTTAAGTCTGAGGAACGGGGTGAATAATACAACACTTCCCAGTTCAAATAATTGAACAAACCCATCAGAACTGCTTGTATGCATATGTGCACGTACCTGCATACATGTGTGCTTGTACAGTTGCTTGTGTGCAGATGTCCACTCCTATGTGTTAGCGTGCATGAGCAAGATAGGCACATGTGATTGTATGTGTGTTTATGAGTTGTGCGAGAACATGTTTTCGTGTTTATGATTGTGTACATAAAGGCAAGTTTGTGAGGGCGTTTATGTTAAATTATAATTCTGTATTGTAATATGGGAAATTTTTTGTCCTAGGTGATTTCCAGGTTGCAGGGGTGACAGTGTTTTGACACCCGATTCAAAGCAATAGCATTTTGAGGTGTTAAATTATGAATTTAAAATACTTCTGTTTTTTATAAAGAGACAAATTTTGAATTTTATTATTTCCTACAGAGAAATAAACTAAACTGAAAATACATAAAATTAGCGTGTTTACTCGTCACTGTTCAGGTGGATGCAGTGCTTATGGAATTGTCGAAGGCATAAAAGGGCTAAGCAAAGAAGATGTGATAAAAATAAATTTTTAAAAGTATCTTCCAGTTTTATGATATTGCGACTTCAAATTTTAAATACATCGATACTGAACTGAACCACGAAGGTCAATTAAACATGTTGATGAATCTACAGAACTCCTGTCCCATACAGCCACTGATGTCCATAAGACATCTAAATTACATCCAACGATCCATAAAAGGTACAAAATATCAAAAGAATGTCCATTAAAAGTCCTAGATAATATCCTGCACTCATTATAGATATCTGTTAGATGTTTAAACATAGACGTGCCTTTTTCGAAGTCTAATAGATGTAACATGTTAGATCAAAACAGGATTTAGATATTTTTAATATCTATTCGATCTATCAAGTCCAATTATTGGACATTTGGAGATTTAATTGATACATAAGACATCTAATGGATGTAAGAAAGAGTGACATGGATCGTGCTAATAGATATCTGTAGGATATTGATAGAAGTTTAAGGGATCGTTTTTATACTTTTATACGCGTTTGTAGACGTCTTATGGATGTAAGTGGCTGTGTGGGGTGTAAAATATAATTTTAGTTTTTACTGAAGGAGCGTAAACGTCAACATTTTTTTAAATTCGTATACAAGAGCACGCAACATATATTGACTGTGAGATATACAAACAAGAAGTCTAGCACCAACTTGAATTCAAAAATGACGTACTTTTAATATTGCTTCTTGTTTTCCAGGCTCTATACGTTGAGAATCTGCACGATAGTTTCCATGTCTGTGTTCTTCAGCTTATTCTAAAAGCTTCCCTTTCAGAATGTTCCTGAAATATGGTTTGTACGTTTACTTTAGGTTCCTTTTTGTATTCTAGCCGCTGTCTATTGTGAATCTGCACATTACCTATCTTATCGCTATAAGTTTTTCTCATTTTCTAATTGCTCTCATTTGACTCTTAGCAATGTGACCCCAGAGCCTCCTTAAGTAGATGCCCAGCGAATCGCTCGAAAACTTGGCAACAGTACAAGAAGAACATAGCCACTAGATGGCGCTTGATACCGAGTCGTAAAGTTCTGTTTATTTCCCGCGATTCAATTGAGTTTCAATTGAGTTCTTCATGGTTTACGTTTTATTAATTTAACAAATGTGGGAGTTTTTTTTTTTTTTTTTTTTTTTTTTTTTTTTTTTTAATATAATATGGTGTATTGCGTCGTTCCATTTTGTAAATCGGAGTCGCCGTGAAAATATAAGTTTTCACGGTTTCATATTTCAAGACAAGGTATGTAAACTGCATAAGTAATTAATGCAAAATTACCAACCCTCCGGATTTTTTAATATCAATAATATTTTTCACAAAAAACATTATTTTTATTTATTATCGTAAATTCTGTGATTAAGACGAAGATAAATTTAAAAGAAATTATGATATAAAAATTCGAAGGGTTGACACCTCTGTTAGTAAGTTAGATTTAACAAATAAAATAGTTATGCTTATTACAAAATGAAATGAAATTTTTATTTATTGATGTAGGAATACAGAAAAATAACTTGTTCTTAGTTACTTTGAAGTAACTCTATATTGTAGTATTTTATAGTTTTATTCATAAATTACATTATTAACTTATGAATAAAACTATAAAATACTCCAATATAGGAACAAGACTGATTTATATTTTTTTAATACCACTGTTTTTTAAAGACTTGTGTAAATGCGTATAAAAATTTGATTATTTCAGTTAAATCGATACAAAAGTGTTGGGAATATTGAAAAGAAAAAATAGAACATTTTTATTTCTACTTTTGTTCTTTTTAAAAATATTAAGTTTTAAGATTCATAACATTACTTTTATTAACCTTTTACCACACAAATGGAATATGGAATTAAAAATTCATGTAAAAATTAAATATCATGATTACTGATTTGAAAAATTATCAGGTATAACAGAAAGATGACTTGATTTTTTGAAATAGAAATTCTCCACATCCATACACTCACATATACACACACACACATATACTGGCTAATTGCCAAAAACTACTTTTTTGGACTCATGAGACCTTAAAAATATAAATCAGGGGAAAACTCGATATCGAATTTTTGGACCGAACACAATACTTTCATTACCTACGGTAGTAGGGTAATGGAAGTAAAAATATTTCAAGGATGTTATTAATTTATCCTTAAATTTGCCAATCTTTATCAAATTTTTCAAATTGAAACCTAATACGAGTTTTAAAATACAATTGTGAATTTTCTGCATTTGTTTGTTTTTAAGTTATTCTGATAATAAATATGCATATAAATCAATCACTAAAAACAGAAAAAAAAGCTTTTTGTATTCAGAGAACCCCAAAACGTGACTTTATTCAAAAACCTGAGTTGAAAATAGAACTTCAAAAAAATACTTTGTTTACATTATAGGTTCGAAAAATTAATTTTCCTTCTTCAACAGTATTCGTCGACATAAAAAAAAGTGTAGCGAAGCACTTTCGTCAATTACATTCTACAGAAAAGAACGTTTAGCTTAATTTTGAATAGCCCTGTATGTTTTCAATAAACTATGTGCACATCAGATTGTGCATTTAAATTTAATCTTATATGAAAAACACCTAACACAAAATGAAATACACTTTCAGCATTTTCCAAGTATATCCGAGATAGACAAACCAACGCGCACAGACCAACCGCTAAAAACATTTTTCGTTTCAGGAGACCTCAAAACATGTAAACATAACACAACTTTATTTCGAAACTGTCTATCAGTTTCGAAAGCATACACTCTCGGAACTGGTAAAGCTAATAAAATCTTGAAAAAAAAAAAAAAAAAAAAAAAAAAAAAAAAAAAAACTTCGTGCGAGAGAAAACTTATACTCAAGAAATCCTTAATTTTAAAAGTTTAAATCTTAATGGTTATTTATTTATTTTTTGTGACGGACTAGACAACAGATTGTTTTCTTCTCCAATTTTTATTACTGAATGTTAACTTATCTCATTAATGTGCTGGTCTATTTTTCTTATAAATAATATAAAATTCTCGATTTAAGAAAAATAATTTACACCTAATAAGGTAAAAATGTAACGTAAAGGACATGACCAAGAAAAAGAAAAAAAAGACATGATTTTAATAATTTATCATTATAAATTATTCATTCTAAACTGAAACTCATTTAAAGTTCAGAGATTTTAATTTATATAAACAAAACTTTCATCTGATATCTAAATTAAAAAAAAAATTGAAATTTTTATTGAATAAATATATAAAAAATAATTTAATAGCGTGATAGACATGCCATGTTTTTGCTTATTTAATTTTAAATTTCGTTTTTTAATTAATAATATATTTAAAAAAAAGGTGTTATTTATTAGATTCAATTAGTTGAAAAGCTAAAATAGGTCTTGTCCACTTCCGAAGAAAATTAAACCCTATACTTTTTTAAATATAAATATTTGAATATTTTTTTGAAAATATTTACGATAAAGCACTTTCACATCATTTTTTCAAATTAAAAGAAAAAAAAAATACAATTTTGGACTTTAAATTGAAATTAATAGCTAGATTTTTATATGAAAAATATAACTTATCTATGAAAGAGAAGAAAATTGTTGCTCTGCGTAGGTGCTGTCACCTAGCGTTAGTTTTGTTTTTTAAATGTTGCCTAATTTAACATTGGGATTCGCTGCGCGTGGAAGGCATCTACTTAAGGAGGCTCTGGTGACCCACTTCTAACTGTTCCTGAATTTCTTATTGAATTAATCCAACTGTGTCTGTTAATCCAATACTTTCTTGCTGTCTTCTTTCTAATCTGCTTTAGCAGAAGTATTTACATAAGGAAGACGCTTACTTTTCGAGGCATTTCAATTTTTTTTCTTTGTAATTGGTAAACACAGGTTTTAAGTTTTATGACTGTTAAATTTTAGGATCAAAACTTTTTAAACGTTAAAGTTGAGAAAACGTTATGAAATAAAAGGGAAAATAGTAAAATTATTTAATAAATTTACAGTCTCAATAAAATTCAAATCAGCACTATACGTCTTATATATATATATTTTTTTTTTTTTTTTGAGTCAATAATAAAATTGAAATAAAGCTTAATTCAATGTATATAACCTTTTAAACTGTATAATTAAGTCAATTTTGCAAGATGTATGAATAAATTTGATTTCAGATAAAGTTTTACTTGAGTTTTATTATTCAGATGTTAATATGTTCAAAAATGGGTTTTTATCAAAATTTTATATGTATTTTGATAACAGTGAAAAAAAATTCTATAAATCGCAAATCATGATAAGCTATTCATAATTAAGTTTCTTTACTTTCACCTAATGAGTATTTGTTAGAGGCAAATTTTCCAGGTTATAGCTGTGATCCAAATGAATATGAATTCGTAGTTTTTTTAAAGCAAAAGCAGAAGTTATATTGTATTAAATAAAGACTGTTAAACTGGTAAGTATAATACAATAAAAGAAGCAATTATAAACTCAACATATAGCAACTTAATGATTTTTGTTACGTAATTATTGCGGGCAAAACCGAATATATATAAATTTTTTTATCTTAATGCTTGAAGAATTCTTCTTTATAAAGAGAATAATCTAGTGTGATACACGTACGATTTTCTCTTACCCTGCAATGTAACGCTCTAAATTCAAACTCCTGCGAATATGTGAAATAGCATATCGATATTGAGCCATCTTCCCTATATTTTTTTAAATAATATAGACATCTCTGTCGCCATTCTTGGCAAAATATCTTATGATATTTTGCCAAATCCACAAAGTGAAGTGAAAACATTTTGATTTCTGAAGTCAATCAGAAGTTAATCGGACCACTGCCTGTGGCCATGGGCCACAGGCAGTGTCCTGTATGAAGTTATAGCCGTCTTATGTAACCTATATTCAACTGTTCTGTTTACTGCGCGCGATGTATATATTTAAATAAGTACTCGTATATCTGTATGTAGTATAGTGAATTGTTATTAGTTGTTTGTATCGAGCCAGGTGTAATTATTTCGTCTAGCTGGGTCCTGGTTCCTTATAGCATTTTATTTCTATGAAGACAGATTGAAGATTTAAAGGTAAGATAACAAGTGCATAAACCTGCATTAAAAAAAAGTCAATCTAGATTTAGGAACAGTTTTATTTGACAAATGAGTCTGTGTGAGGGGGGCGTCTTACGTCCCCACAACGTTTGAATACAGTACCTACCTTTTATGTACAATTCGAACTTGTTATTAAATTTAAAAGTTTATTCTGAATTATTTAGCCAGTATTTCTCCGCAGCACTTTTTGAAACGTATCAATCTGAGTCAAGCATTTAATGTCACAACCTCATATGAACATCAAAATAAAACATTGAAATTGATTGCAAATATTTGTTTTTAAGTTAAGCTGATAGCAGAAACATGCAAAAATAAACCGTTAAAAAATCTGTTTCAGCATTCAACGAAGAACCACAAAATATGTAATTATACAAAATACAAGTGCTGGAAATTTAGCTTTATTTACAGTATGTGTATGGGGAATTTATTTGTGAGCAATTTTCTTGGATGTGGTAGTTGAAATATAATGAAGCACTTCCACCACTTACATTTTATATAAAAAAGAATATTATTGCTTTGTTATTGGTTGCCTTGTATGTTCTCTATAAATTACATACACGTCACACTAAAATATAGTTTTGTGTAAATAAAGCATAGTACAATCGGAAAGGCATTGCCAGCAATTTCAGAGTCCATTCCGACTATATTCTATTTCTCTGTTCACGAATGGTGAAAATGTTTCATACCATATTCTACATAGAACGTATATTTTTTCATATAAAAAGTGTTCTTTATTTTTAGTGCAGTTTAGTAAACTGTGTACCTATTGACATTTTCGACCCTATACGTAATGAATTATCTAGAATTCTTACCTTCCTGTACACGAATCCTTTGCTTGATTTCGCCCAAAAGTTTAGTATATCATCCCTGTAGGATGCAGATTTAAAATACCCAGTTTGGACTTAATGCTATTATTTGTTCTCTAGATATCTGAACATTCCCACAGATCAACCGCTAAAAACCTAATTTTCGAATTCGTATAAATAACAAACTCAGTTTTAAAAAGTTGATTCCAAAACGATACTTTTTCTATCATATATATAAAAGCCAGTGAACATTAATACACTGTATTATCTTTTTTTTTTTTTTTTTTTTTTTTTTTTCCCTTAAACGTCTGCAATGTTGAAAAAAATCCAAAATAAAATTTTCAAACTTTATTTTGTTTCAAGTAGCTACTAACTAACTAAAGATGTATTAAAAAAAAAAAAAAAAAACTTGTTAAAAATCAATGGAAAGAAAAAGCAGAAAAAAGAAATCTAAGTAAGTATACTGATTTCATTCAATATTTTTTCCGATATTTTATTGGAAAAGGAGTCTATTGAATTTATCGATCTCAAATGAGATGACGGTAATTTAATATTTCACTTGTTGCAAGCTTAGATCCTTCTACTGGAATAGGATTCTTGGTAATTATTATACTACATTACTTTTTAAAAACTTTGACTGTAATTTGTTGTGGATGTTTATGTGGAATGTTACAGTATTACAATATAATAAGTACAATGGAACAATCATCAGTATTGTTAATAAAAGATAGATCTTTTATTGGTTTTTCGTCTAAAATGTAATTAAAAATTATAGTAAACAATTTATCTGAGGTTTTAAATCAACAACAAGGAGTATGTTATGTACTGGGCAGGTCAGTGGCAGTACCTATAAAAAATGTTTTGCAGATGTTAAAAGAAAAAGTTTGCGGATTCCATTGGAGCTAAATCCGTGCCATTGCCAAAAAATGTTTTATATTTAACAGAAACTACATAAACATGTTCGCTCTATAAAAATAAAACGAAGTCAGATGTTAAAAAATAATTTATATATATATATATATATAGAGAGAGAGAGAGAGAGAGATAAAGATACTGTGAATGACCTGCTCAGGGAGTATGAAGCAGCTTCCTTAGGAAAAATATCCCACAACCGACGTTGTTTAAGCTCGGTTCCCTTTAGAATACTGAAAGGAAGCAATGCAGTTAGTGTTTTGGAGGGTGTTGTACTCTGTTCTCTCCCAACCGGTTCGACATACACACCTAGGGTGTAAAGATATCAATTTTTTGATAATTTGTTTTGTACCGTCAAGTGCACGATTTACCACAATTCATCAGGCTACCATGGGAAGGGAGAGAGATTCTATTCTTAGAGAATCGAAACTGTAATGGCAAGTACTCGAAACACTCTCACAGGTACCATTAATTAATGAACCGGAGGACTGGTGTTCAAAAATAACGGAAAACGTCTTGGTAAATACTCTGAGGGTTGACGCCCAGACCGCACCAATAGCCCACTACGAATTCCAGCCCGAAGTACCAAACGCTCTAATTTATAAACCGATTTAAATAAAACATCTTGTTTCAAGATAATAAAAAAAAAAAAAAAAAAAAAAAAAAAAAAAAAAACTTGATTTAGTTGAAATGTTTACGTGAGTTAGTATCTGCATAATGCATGCAGATGTCATACATTTTGTGCTAAAGTGGCAGCTGTTTAATTTTAAACAGAGAAATGATTCTTTCTCAAATTTTTTAGAATTTCGCAAAAGTTCTGCAATATCTTGTTCTGTTTATAACTTTAAAAATTACTTTCTCTCTAAATTAATTGCTTAATTATCCGCTGATAAGTCTATGTTGCAGCTTAAGGGGAATGTAGAGTTAGGTGGAACACCTGTTTTTCGTTAGTCTGTGGGCTGCATTTAATTCTATTGGTAGTGTCGAGTTCATAATAATAAAGTCTCGCTGAAGAAACTTTTGAAATTATACTGCTATCAGCCCTTTTTATAGGCGGTTTCTTGACGGAATTTAATTTATTCAAAATTTCAACGCGCATTAAAGCATTTATTCAAAAAAAAAAAAAAAAAAAAAAAAAAAAAAGAGATGCTATACCAAAATGAATTTATGCAAATTAATAAAAGTTTACTTTAAATTTGATGAAATCCTAAATTCTAACCTAAGTTATATTATTTTTTTTACAGGTGGGCGATTTTAATAAACAATATGAATCTTTTATGTAAAAGAAGAATGTCTGATCACATACATATTCGATTAAAAAAAAAAAAAAACTTTATTAAATATTAATTATAAATATATTTTAAGGAAGTTTCTTCTGCTTTTACTATTGTGTTTATATTCAGTACCTGAATGACAGAATTCTCGGTTTCATTCTAAAAATTATTTGTCGAATAGATTCAGGGATTTGTTTTCAGATACTAACATTTACTAGTTATTTGCGCAAGGTGAACCGCGAGTTACCATCGAAAGTTAATTTTCCAGGAGATAAAGAAAATTCAAATCATATTGTATCAGATATCAAACCATAATTTCATTTCAAAATCATCCAAGCAGTTTCCTAGAAGACATGATTTTTGCTACACGTTATTCTGGCGCAGCGTTTCGTAATTTTTTTGACGAATAAGATAAGTAGCACCGTTTTCCATCTAAAAAACATTAAAAAAAAAATTAATCGTTCCAGCAATTTCCAAGAAAACAAAGTTTATGCTGTATTTCTTCCGGGTGATGTGTGGGTTACCAGTGAACTTTAATTAAAATGAAGATGAAGGTTATTTCAGATCGAAACGTTATCTCATAAACGCACTAACTCTAAATATTTATCAAAATCATTCGGGTACATCATCAAAATGATTATAGCCCTTTCCGAGAAAACCCAATTTCTGACATACGTTTCAATTGGCCGACAAAGGTTTAACACTGAACGTGAATTTTCCTGGAGATCAGGATAAACCCAATCGTTTTTTCGATCCAAAAATCCCCTAACTTTCATCAAAATCATTAGAGTTATTCCCGAGATCCCCATGACAAATATGTATACAACAAGTCACGTGATTTACTCGTTAAATATAAGAAAAAGAAAACAAAACAATGTATTTGGAAAAAAAAAATTATGAAATATGGTTTTTGATTTACTTGTTTTGAAACAAACTAAACAGTGTTTGTGTAATTTAGAAAACTTATGTCTCTCGGTGCTTCTAAATCTCAAAGAGATGAGGCGCTATGTCTAATAAAATGTTGGACGAAATTTTACAAAATTTTATATTTCTTTGGAACTTGACATATGTCGGGTGCTTATTAGGTTTTGTATAAATCGCCAGAAAGGTGCCATTGTTAGGTTTCAATATCTCCCATTTACGATAAAGCTGTATCTCTAATTCTAATATGTATAAGTGTACAAAACTTACGATATCGAAGGAATATCATGAAAAATTCCACTAATTGAATTTGGGAGCATATCGAGCAACAAGCGGCAACGCTATACTGCAGTTTTTCCAGCTTAAGGGAGGGTTATACTTCAACAACGTATATTTACAACAAACATCAGATGTGCGATTGCCATAGGAAAAAACTATTTAATAGAGTGTATTTAGACCAACAGATGCCATTACTGTATAGTAACATATAGGAAAACCTATGTAATATATGCGTATCAAACTTCATGTGTCAGATGGATATGATAAATTTTGCTGAATTTTTGCTTTTAATTGCTAGGAGTCGCGAGCATACGGCAAAAGGTGGAATTAATGGATACTGAAATATAGCCATCTCAAAAATCATAGAAAATAAGTAATTGGATTACTCCTTTTCTATGACTTTTGAGGTGGTTATATTTCAGTATCTATTGATTAAAATTGTCCCAAACTGCATATGAAAAAATAGTTGTGTTCAGTGTTATATGGATTTTAATGTCTGTGTATTTTTACCGATAGGTGACATTTTTATACCAATTATATAAGGAACTTTCCTTATTGCCACAATATATTAATTTTAACTAATATTAATGTATTTGTGCGTGAGTGAGTTTATGTAGAAACAAAGAAAATTCATCCCGTTCGATTAAATTACAAACACTACACTTAATCGTTATATCGTTTAACATATAATGGTATTTTAACCCCGAAATAAGCTTTATAATATATTTTAGTATTTATTATGGAAGAATACGACTTTAACAAAAAATCTTAAGGGATTTTCAATAAAAACAAATTGCTTTTGTGCAGTCCTGTATATTGACCGAAAACATCAAAGTTAAAAGATGCATTTTGTGGAGACAAAAACATTTTTATTTCTAAATAAAAATTATGAGAATGTTTTTTTTTTTTTTTTTTTTTAGCCCTGTATATAGTCTAAAAGTTAGATACCATATATTGTAATAGTACTTTCTCATAACACTAAAATGTTACAAAAAGCAATCTCTATTTAAGCCAGATAATGTATATAAAAAACTTTAAACCAATCTTGTAAATCCATGAATAGCGCTAGTAACACCTTATGTTGTTTGGGAAAAGTAGGTGTCTGTATTATGTATTGGGTTGTTCGATAAATAATGTCTTTTTTTTCCCCATGTTTTTCTAAGTGAATTTATTTATATTAACAACAAACATTAATCAATGATATATTGACCATTTTGTTGGATGACCTTTTGCCATCTTTCGGTAAGTTGAAAAATTTCACGTTCGAAGAAGCCTTGGTTTTTAGAAGCGAAGGTTTTAAAAAACGACATTATTAATCGAACAACCCAATATATTAATTGCCTCATGTTTTGTGTTGTGTAATGGTAGTAAAATAGGCTGTAAACAAATGCTTCCCGCAAACAAAATTGCATGGGGAGAATTTATAGAGACTCTGTACTAAAACAAGTTCGGATATTTATATTATTTTTAATAGGGAAAGTGTCAAAGTTAAATAACATATCTTAATATAAAAGGCATTCTATAGCTATTACTGTAAATTAATCTGCAGATGGAAAATCAGACAAGAAAAGTAATCGAAGTCATGATCGCTGTTGAACACCATTTTAAAATGTTAAAAATGTTTAGCGCATCTGAAAACGCAATTCTTGCAAAATTCAGTTATAGCTTCTAATGCTATAGAAACATTTTTGTGTGGCCCTGTAAATATTAACGAGAATTTTGCATGTTTTTATGCGTATGAATAGTAAATGTAAAAATCCCTAAGCACTGTTTAGTACGAAGCTATTAAGAGGTATATTTAAAGTGGTATCTCTCGTAGAACGAAATACGTTCGAATTCTTTTGGGACTCTCTATACGCAAACCAATTCAGATATATAGACCACTTTAAATAGGAAACATGCAATGGGGATTTGAATAAAATATATATAATTTTCATGAAGTTCTAAGAAAAATTACTGGAATTCGAATGCGGACAGCCAGCCATACTAAATGAAATAATCACTTTTAATGTTGGAAAAGGCAAATCCGCTTAGCACAATTAAAAATGCAGTTCTAGTAATTTCCAATTCTAATCCTCAATGCCTCTAAATATTTTTGTGTGGCTCTATAAACAATTATGTTAATCCTATCATATTCTTCAGAAAAATTATTTTTGTGGATATGAATAATGTTAATTCCATTTTTTTCTGCACTACAAAGTTAGTAATATGATTTATATAAATACCACTCATAGATTACAGTGCATTAGAGTTCTTTGAACGTCCTTGTACACAAACCAGTAGTGCTATTTATTCAGTTTTCAAAAAGAACTTACTGTTGGAACTTGAACAATATATATATATATATATATATACATACATAAACATAAGAAGAAATTTGAAAATAATTTACTGATGTTACGCTGCAGACAGACAGACGGGTACATAAGGAGAAGGATATGTGGATGGACAGATAGACAAACTGAATTCATGATCACTCTTAACGGCAACGGCCTTCTTCACTTACTGTCGCCGGAAGGCCGAGCCAATGTTATTTTATGAGAAATTTTCTTTACTTATAACTAATTAACTAATACATATGTTTAAATTCTGTTTTCACATTCAGAAAATTCCCAATTGTTAAATTGACGCACCTTTTTTAAAAACGCATTTTTTTTATTATTACTATTTTATTTCGAAATATCAAAATGAAAAATTTCATATATTGAAAATTCGTATTTTACAGCTTCAAATAAATAAATAAATACATAAATGAAAATACATTTTTTAAAAAAGATACGTCAATTCAACAGTTGAGAATTTTCTGAATGTGAAAACAGAATTAAAAAATATGTATTACTTAATGAGTTATAAGTAAAGAAAATTTCCCATAGAATAACATTAGCTTCGGCTTCTGCCAACGGTGAGTGAAGCGGGCCCTTAATCTTGTAAAATATTAAAACCACCCAACACATTTAAAAATGCAATTGTAACAACTTCCAGTTATAACCATAATGCATCTGAATATTTTTGTGTGACCCTGTAAACATTAATGTTTATAATACCATAATCTGTAGAAAATTGTTTTTGTGCATAAAAATAAATGTCAGTTATATTTTTTTCTACTGTACAAAGTTAATGGAATATGCTTTATATATTCCTCTACGTAAAATAGTGGTGGTATTTATATTTTTTTAAAAAGAAACATCCAATAACGAACTTTTCACGGGAATATGGATAGACAAACCAAAGTCACACTTATTAGAAAGTGTTAAAAATAAGAAAATATAAAATGTTAAAATTTAAATCGGTCAAATTAAAAAGGAAACATTTAATTTTAAATGTATAATTAGTCCAAGTAAATATTAAAACATTTATATAATTATTGAAAGAACTTTTTTTGAATAATTTTATTATATTTAAAATATTACAAAAAGACATAAATAAATGCATTTATTAAAAAAAATATATATATATGAAAAGTAATAAGGTAATACAAATACATTTATGAAATGAAAAAATATATAAATTTTAATTCAGACCTAAAATATGTATTAAATTTAATTCCTAATCTAGATAATTTAGACAAAATATTTAATCTTTATAAAATATCCGGTAAATGTTGACATACACATAATAAAACACAATGAAGAATAAACGAAGTATAATATTTGTACTATATTTCATCAGAATTTAAGGTTTTTTTTTTTTTTTTCCAATCTAAATTTTATTTATTAATTTATTTTTATACAACAACTTCCGAGGTCTAAAACTGATCTATCTGGTCAGGATGACTAAGAATTTTCCTGTGATAACCAAGTAAAGCATGAGAAATGATATCTGAAATGGGTGTATGTAACAATTTTGAAGAAAATCGTTAGAGCCGTTTTTGAGATACCGACTTTTACGAAAACTTGGAATACTCAGTGATTGACCGAAAAAACAATTACATACAAATGGTTATTTAAAATGGAGTTAATAGGATGAATTTGAAAAAAAAAAATTACGTACAGCTGTTTTTAAAGGAACGCGCTTGCGAGACCTGAAATTGAGCTATTTTTGCAGGATTCTTATCAATTTTCCAGAACTAACCAACAATATCATTCGAAAGGACATCTAACAGTGTTTATATAGCAACCGTGAAGAAAATCGTTATAGCCGTTTTTGACATACGGACTTACGGTTCCTACTTCCAGTTTTTTAATTTTCACCAAAATTAGGAATATCTATTTTTACACCAGACCTGTTTCAATTCTGAAACTTCGTAGTTCTATCTTTATTAGTTTCGGAGATATGATAGACAGAAGATTCAAACATACAAATACATACAAATACACACACTCACTCATACATACATACACACACACTAACCAATTGCTAAAAACTTCTTTTTTGAACTCAGGATGCCTTAAAACGTGTAAATAAGGTGAAAACGCAATATCGAATTTTTGGGTTGAATACAATACTTCCTAACCTACGGCTGTAGGGTAATGGAAGTGTAAAGAAAGTTTCAAGATTATTTGTTTAGTACTTTATGAGATATTCTAAAAAATTCCTTAAATCGAAAGTGTCCAGTCATTTATGGTAAGGTAGTACATTTAAAAAGTTAACTAGTGTTAAAAGTTAAAACGAAATATAGACAAAATATGAATACGTTTACTGATATTCATTATCTTAATAAAATTTAAATTCCTTTTAAATTTTTAAAAGTTGATTTAATTAAATTTATTTCTTAATCTAATGAATATCGATGCAATTTTCTGTGTATATATAAGATATAAGCATGTGGTCACGTACAAACGACATTCTAAATAGAATAAACTGAAAATATTTTTTTTTAAAAGACAGTTTTTAACATTTATAATAAATAGATTAGAATGTTAACAAGTGTTAATAATCTAACTAGGCATTTAAAAATATATATAATAAGTAATACATGTAATATGTATTCTAACAAATGATAAAAGTAAAAAAAAATTATTTAGGCAAAATATAAAAAGTTATACTAAGATTGAATATCATCCGAATTTACTTATTTTTTAAATATTTCTAATTAAATAATCATTAAATATATTTCCTGATCTAATGAATTTCGATATTAATTTGAACTTTTGTATAAAATATCAATATGTGGTCACATACAAATGACATTCTAACTGGAAAAAAACTATATATGTTAAATAATAATAATAATATTTACAATAATTATCAGATTGTAAGGTTATAAATGAACGTATTTAGACAAAAAAAAGTGTATATTAAGATTATCTTAATTAGAACTTAATTTTTTTAATATTTCTATCTTCGTTTTTAATAAATTTATTTCCCAATCTAAAGATTATCGATACAATTTTCAATCTATGTATAAAATATCAGTATGTGCTTAAATACAACTGAAATCCTATATAAAATAAACAAAGGATGCTTAATATAAATATTAAATCTGTTTCTTATTCATTATGTTTTTCAAGTCTTTGTATAAGATAACACTTTTAACAAGTGTTAAAAGTTAAAAAATTATTTATGTAGACAAAATATGTAAAATTATTGTAAATATAAATTTTTTTCTCAGTATAATAAGAAAAATTATAGTGAGATTGATAATCTTAATTAGATTTTAAATTTTAAATTAGTATTTCTAACTTGATTTTTTTTTTCGTAATCTAAGGAAT